>QXEO01000535.1:3480985-4210536 GCA_007115705.1 Dactylis glomerata
AGACTCATCGTAGGTTTTACAAATTGTAGTCGAGTTTTGTTCACCTTAAGGAGAGGTGTAATTCTTACTTTATGGCAGGTTTCGCTTTGTTCTATCTCCGCAGCCTACAGCTTCTTTAATTTTCCTCTCCAAGCGTTGTCAGTGGGCTAGTTCTGAGGAACTTGAAAAGGTTCAGCAAATTGAAGTCTGCCCAAAAGCAATGGAGATCACTGAACAGATAGCAGATAGAATTAGTTCGGATGGCGGAGGTGCTCTTATCATTGACTATGGCAAAAATGGAATAGTCTCTGATAGTCTTCAGGTTTGGATTTTAAAATTGTTTTACTAACCTGATATGAACTCAAGAGGCTGCTGACTGTGTGGTGTGTATAAAGCTCCAGCCAGTTCTGCTTTTGTGCCTTCTTAATATAAACAAATTACTAAAAGTAAACCAGCTTAGTGCTTACTGCTTAGATAAGAATTTTTATTATTGATTCTATAATTTACTGATATCCGTTCAGTAAGCAAAAGACTACTCTCTTGAAATAATGGCCTGGACATTAAGAAACTAATAATATGTGCAGGCAATCCGCAAACACAAGTTCGTGCACATATTAGATGACCCTGGCTCTGCTGATCTCAGTGCCTATGTTGATTTTTCTGCAATCAAGCACTCTGCCGAGGAAGTTTCAGGTTTGCAAAGATATTATGATCTCTTATTGCTTGCTGGCATGCTCGTACTTTTCATGGTAAGACGGGCATTATCTTACTAGGCTTGTGTTGATGCTTCTGCAGATGATATTTCTGTCCATGGACCAATGACTCAATCCCAGCTGTTGGGTTCTCTTGGTATCAACTTCCGGGTGGAAGCCCTTATGCAAAACTGCGACGAGAAGCAGGCCGAGTCTCTGAGGACAGGCTACTGGCGTCTAGTCGGAGACGGAGAAGCCCCATTCTGGGAAGGTCCTGATGACCAGACGCCCATCGGAATGGGCACTAGGTACTTGGCCATGGCCATTGTCAACAAGAAGCAGGGGTCGCCTGTTCCATTCGAGTGAAGCGGTAATATCTTTCCTCGTGTACTCTATTACCAGTGAATAAATAACAAGACAGTTCAGTTCAGTAATACACTGGGTGTTGAGTTTAAAACGTTTACTGGACTGAATAACATGGCATGATAGCCTGTATTGCACTGGTGGCTGTTTGCATCACCTATGTTTTTTCCTGGTCTCGTGCTGCATTCTTGTGGGCATTTTGTTCAGCCGCTTGTCCGCGTATACCACCAACCAATCCAGGTCAAATATGCATACTTGAAAGTCTGTTTTTTTTTTTGGCAGTCAAGTTGGTATTTGTTCGATACCAACCAGGCATACTTTAACCAAAGCTGTTGTAGAACAAACCAAATTCCCAGAGACTAATTCTGGTTGCGTTATGTCTTCGATTCTTTCGCTGCTTCCTGATCAATTACTAGCAACACACGTAGTCCAGACTAAGTAGGAGTATTAGTAGCATACGCAGTTGATCTCTTCAACCAACAACTCTGGGAATCCTTCTACGGCGGGGGAAAAGGTTGGCAAGGGTGAAAAAGGAATGAGTCGAGATGGAAACTGAATGTATTCTCCAGTATCTATTGGATGCTCCATTGCTAGGTGTGCTTTGACACTCTGAACTCCAAAGATGCCGTCGAATAAGATTCCCAGAGACCGCTGGCCGTACGGTCGTATACTGCTCCTGGTTGGGCCGACTACTTTTTCGTTCGTTGTTGAACATCCGAGGAGTGAGCAGAAATAGCCGGTAATGCACGGAGAAGAACATAGAGTAAGTGGTACGTAATAGGTGATGTCTTGAGACCAACAACCCATGATGAGGATCCATCGACACGGGTGAGGTCGGTAAAGATGTTTTCCTTTTATAATAGGTAAAGAAAGATGGTAGAAAGCAACATCAGACAATTATTGACAAACCTTTTAAAGGAGATATGAAGAGAGACAGATATGCGCGTATAGTAGTTATCCTATGCAAAACATCACGACTTGGCTGACCCAGCACAGCCCGTACGTGCGCGCACCTACACAATGTCGCCATCGCCGGAAAATCACGTCATTTTTCCTTTCACATCTGTGCATAGACAAATGCTAAAACCGCTGAAATGCAACCCAAAGTCACCGGAAATTCCCTTCTTGATGCCGGCAGGCAGCAGATTCGTCCTGCGTTTCCTGGGACAGGAACCACCGTCGTCAAGCTCGCCTTTGCCGGAAAACGGCGTGCCAACCGAAAGCGTGTGCGTGCGCGCGTGACAGACAGACAGACGGGAGAAAGGAAGACGACGATGGATGGATGGATGATTCCAGGGCGCCACTTTGGTCGCCGTCGGCGAGGCCCACCGGTGTCCCTTGCCGACACACAATCCTGAGTGCTCCCTTCGCGCCGGGAGGGACAGGTCACATCGCCGACGTGCGTGCGCTTGTGCGATGCGACGGCGACAACCCCCGCCCTGCTTTCCAAAAGCGCTGGGCACGATGGGCCTGTCCGACCAACGACGCTGCTGCCGCCTACAGTTTCTTCAGGCGAAACAACTGTTATGCGTATCACACACCACGACTACCCAGGAAACATCCATCATCCACACGTGCAAACACAAGAGGGAGACAAATTTTTCATTCTTCATTCTTGATACTAGTACTAACCAACACGGACTGCTGCTGCTACAAACACATTTATACATCATCATCAAATTCCTTCTAGGACTATACTACTAGCTAATCAAGCTACGACCAAAAGAACAGCATCATCAGCAAATCAAGCGCACTTCTGATTAATGCTAACACTGTCATTGGCACTGGCAGTGACAAAAGCGACCACTGACAGGGACCAGCACACCGGATCTTCTTCTTCTTCCTTCCTTTTTTGGTTCTTTTCAGTTAGATGTTACTACTACTACTACTACTTAAATAGTTCGCCTGGTTGACAAACGCTTCCAGGACGGCTTAACCGCGGTTGATTAGAGTCTGAGAACCGGTCACGACGACGCAATGCCGGACTCCAGCTCCGGCGCGAAGCCATGTGGGATCTGGCTCTGATCCTCCCAAACCAACCCGACCTCGTACTCAGGAACATACTCCTGCAAATTCATATTAGATGATCAATTTGTGTTTGCACAGACTTCCAATGGGTAAATGTAAATACCAATGCAAATGTAATGGAAAGATTCAGTTCGAAGGCTTTATTTTACCTCAAGCTTCAGAACTAGCTCCTTGGCTGTAGGAGCTGAGATGACGAGGCGCCGGGCATCCTCCTGGATGAATCCCTCGCTGACAGCCATGTCGATGAACGACAGGAAGAAGTTGTAGAACCCATCGACGTTCAGAAGCCCAATCTGACAAAATATTCAAGAGACAAGTCGTTAACCACTAGCCAGTGCTACTAATTCGTACACTGATAATAGCAAAAGGGGAACACCTAGCATTAAGATTCACTAGCAGATTTTATTCAGAAAACTAATACTAGCATGGATCCATTCAACAGAGGGCCACTAATCCTAGATGACAGTAGTACAACATTTGGTAGGGCCCATTAAGCACAAATAATAGCTATAGATATGATGAATCGAACTGGACAGATGATTATTCAAACCGTCCACTTCTCTACAACTCCTGATTCGTGGATCAATAGTCTACCATGGATGCCAACAACACATTCCTTTTTCAATGTAAATCTGACTGGTACAGGATCCTTGAGACATCATCCCATTAGCTGTGTTTTAATATTCAGAAAGATTAAACTCTTATCTTACGAGCACAGGGTATTGACAATGGAGATTGCAGATCGCATGCTCCCCAAACTATGTAACATTCTGAGATGGTAGGCTGCTTAAACTATTGATCAATAATTAGCCTCTCGATGGCGAAAGCTTCTAGAAAATCACATGGGATGGCCAGCCACAATCAAGGCAAGATGTTAGCGCAAGATCGCAGTGGTTCTAAACGACTTTATGATAAAACTAATTGCATAGATAGCTGCAAATCAGACAAGAAAAGGATTCGGAAACATGCAGGCACCGCACATGATGTTTAAATTAGTATTGCCTAATTATAAGCATACAGGCTATTTGACATGATGGTTTTCGAGCTACAAGGAATCGAAATTGGTCGTTACCGGCTTCTTGTGGATTCCTAGTTGGGCCCAGGTGAGGACCTCGAGCAGCTCATCCAAAGTGCCGTAGCCACCTGTCGCCCAAGAGATGAGAGGATCAGAATTTTGCAACCAAGAATTAATTAACAGGAGAAACTGGGAGCAGCTAAAATTAGCGTACCAGGCAAAGCGATGAAAGCATCAGAAAACCGAACCATTTCGGCCTTCCTCTCATGCATGCCGGCGACGGCCCTAACTTCCCCAACAGGCTCTCCAGTGACCTGAAAATTGCAGTAACAAGAATGTTAAGCAGCCAGCAATCTTCACGCTTGAGTCTTTGAAAACCTCTACTGAAACTAGCAATGCAGAACATGTCCTCAAAAAGGTGTGTAAAGAAGTTCTGGATGTAAAGCATACTAGCATAACACGCAAGTTAAGATAAGATGTGGTACATGAGCTCATCACATACTTCATATACTAGTCAAGAATCAAGAAAAGACCAGTTCCACGTAATGCATTATTGTCAAGAACCATAACACTTGTATTTTGCAGCTAGGAATAAGAAAATCAAGTTATTACAAGGAGTTGCATATCCGGTGAATTTCCAAGGCAACTAGGCAAGTGCATGCTATGCACTCTAGCTAGTAGTAGCGAGCATAAATCCATTTACTCATTGCCGTTGGAAAGGCGCATTAGATTCATGTGAGGAGCATAAATGCGCGGTGTCTCCCCACGAAACACAAGGCACAGAGAATTGAAGTGGAAAGCATGCAACCCAAGCAAAATGGAGGGCCAGTTAATGGTACTAGCAACCAAATAGTAGGGGGTTTCCAGGAGTAGATCGATGGCTCACCTCTCTGGGCATCAAGGACTTGGGGATGACCCTGCGAAAGAAAAAAGAGAAGAGCAAACAGAAAGACTCATCAGTTTTTAGCATAAAGCAGTCAAACAGTAAGGACACAGCTTTTCTCCATGGCAGGAAACTGGCAACCCAATGACCAGACTAGGCACAGATAGCTACAGTGTGGTGTGGGTGAGTGTGTGTGTAGAGATAAGAGAGAGATGGATGGACCAAATGAGCACTACACAATAATTAGAGCAAAGAAGGGGAAGCAGTAGCAGCACTCCGAGAGGCAAGGGCTCATTTGCAGCATGCAGGATAGGAGGCTTTCGGAAGCGAGCCCAAAAGGTGGTTCCACTTCCGTGAATGGAACCCAGATGCATTCAAAATGCCTCCCACTGAGAGTGAGAGATGATATGGCCAAGGACTGAATCGCCTACGGCCTACCCCAGTGGCCCTCTTGGCTCTGGTGTGGTGATCAGGGAAAGCAAAGGCTGCCATTTTGATACAAAGAAGGCGCAGGAAGCATGCACGCACAGGAAGAGCACTCATCAAAGAAGAGGTAGAGGAGCACCTGCTGGCACGCAAACGACTGGAGAGAGAGAGAGGGAGAGAAAGATGAACTTACCCAATGACATGGCGTCCTCCATCATGAACTGCGTGGGAGACCAAGCCCATGAGGCCAATGGAGCCTCCTCCGTAGACCAGGTCGATGCCCCTCTCCACCTGCAACAGAAAGGCAAGACGAATCAAGGACAAGCCAAAATGTTGGGATTCTTTTATAAAAAAAAGTGAAAATATACGGAAGAAGAAGAAGAGGCAGCAAAACAAGAAACATTGTTCTTTCGGGGAAGCAAGCGAGGTCACAGCCATCATTGTCATGATCCATGACCATGACTCAGCGGCCACATGAGCAGGAATGGGCAAACGAATGCCACCGCAACTTCTAGGACCACTTGTCCGTGCGCGAGGCGTGATCGAGCGGCCATGGCTTAGCTGGGTGCCATGCCACAGCCCACATGTACATGGCATGATCATCATGCGAGGCGGCGTGATCCATGCAGTGCGCTGTGCACCACGACGCACCACAGCTCAGCAGCAGCAGACGCTGCGTCATCCCGAAGAACTCGCCGCCACGACGTGGTGGAGCAAGAACGCGAGCATGTGTGGGGCTAGGGGAAATCGAACGGCGACCGAGAAGAAATGCGACTACTTTTTGTTTGGAGCAAAATTTTAATCCAGCCGGGCCGGGAGACGCACGACGACGGATTTGATTTTCACGGGGCTTTGACGCGTGGAAAGAGGGATTTTGGGGGGGTTGGGTTGATTTGGTTGCGTACCAGCTCCTTGCCGAGCTCGACGGCGGCGTCCTGGTAGCTCGCCTTCCGGCCCTTGGCGCTGCCGCAGTAGACGCAGATCCGGCGGAACGGGGACAGCCTCTCGCCGCCAGCGGCGACGCTGCTCTCCGGGGCTACTCCACCGGCAGCGCCGCCGGCGTCCTTCTCCGCCATGGCCTCCACTGCCATCGCCTTCGTCGGCGTCCGCGTGCGGGGGTTAGGGAGGGCTGGTGGTTCTCGCCGACGAGGTGGAGGCCGGGAGGTGGTGGTGGTAGTTATTTGGGTAGGTGGTCGTGTAGACGTATCGAGAGGGGAAGTAGGCGGTGCGAGGTTGCAAGTGCGGAGACTTGAGTTGAGCCGGATGTTGTGGGGGGACGCCTCCATTTATAGAGCGAGCCTGGGGCTGGGGCTATGGCATGGGTGGTGTAGGTTGGTGGGTCCAACATTGTTGGATTATGTGGGGCCCGCAACTGAAGAGTACCCTTTTTTTCTTCCTATGTTTTCTTTTGTTTTTAAATCCAACAATTAGCGGCTTTACCAAGTTTTCTCATTAGTTTCTTGACTTGAAGTTGGTGAAATTTTTTTAAGAACGTTGAAGTTGGTGATTTCAGCTCTACGGTAAAAGTTCATTTTGTAGAACGACTCAATTCAACAAAGTTATCTCTAGCTTTCATGTCAACACTGCATAATTTTGTTTTCCCATTGGATACTTTTGTTCAAGAGAGGTTCCTCTTCTACGAATGATGTCTTTCCGCATGTTGGGAAAATCACATAATTTTGTTTCTGCACATAAGATACTTTTGTTCAATAGAGGATCCTCTTCTATGAACGGTGTATTTCACATGTTGGCAAAACTACATAATTTTGTTTCATCCCATAGGATACTTTCGTTCAAGCGAGGTTCAAAGCCCCTTACATCAAGTTGTGCATACATGCTTTGCTGCATGACTACATTTGGTGCGCTAGCATAATATCTAACGATCGGATCAAAGGGGTGTCTCGAACTTGCTAGAACAAAACAAGGGGCAAGCTGTTACAGCTCAGTAGCGGCCCTCAACTTAGTAGCTAGAAAAAAGGTGAAAATCTGCCATGTGAGAATTGATGCAATACATTCGTGTTTTCTTCACACTAAAACACATTTGGAGAGTTGTGGTGCCTCATGAATCATGTTGAGTAAAATACACTCAAGAACAAAAAAAAGAATACGAGTGAGGGTCAAAATTCCCTATCTCGTGGGTCCTTGGTATGGTCAAGCAAATGGAGCAGCTGATCAAGAAGCAGAAACTTCACCTCCAAGAAGATCGGACTTGTGGAGCTTCCAGTCCAAATCCTACAACTCTCACCAGTCGGTCAAAATCCGGATTTATGGTGTCGTGCGCAGGCGTGGCCTTTTCATTTCCCGCGGCCACGTCCGCTTAATTGGCCATTATTATGGCGAGCTGAGGTTTACGGTTGGGATTTGCACATGTTCCAGATGTGCATTCATTGTCTGTCCCAGCTGGACGTACGGTCTTTGTTCTCTTGAACCGAGCATGTCATGCTCAAACCGTATCGCCACGAGAAGCGTTGTTTATTTGTGTAGTAGAGTGGCATTAACTAAAACTGGCCGGTGCTAGCTTTCACGTTACGGGCGACTGCGAGAGACGTCCGGCGTTGTTCTTGTTCATACTACTGCTCAGATTCCGTCGAGGATCACAGACATGTGACTTGTTTTGTTTTTCTTCATCCCTACCTTCCGACGAGAAGTAGGGAATAGTACACTGCCGTAAGCAAACACTCGACCTGGAATTAAATTTCCAATCTATAGGCTAGTAGGAGAAGCGAACATCTTCAACAGCCCCTCCGGGTAAGATCATCTCCAACGGGCTGACGCATATCGCCGTTGTAAATGATCTGTTTTGGTTTATTTGCGTTAGTTCATGGACACAAAATAGATCATGGTTCAGCAGGTCTAGACAGTGCGCCACCGGCCCAACGCATATCGCTCGCGCCCGTGTACTGTCACACCTTAATGGTCTGGTGATGGTCTGTTAATAGCGATGGGACGTCGCCAATGACCACCGGCGACTTCCGCGTGGTGGAAATTTTCCCGCCGATGCTGCCTCATGTTTCCCGTGGAAACGCGTCCGGAGATTGTTTCCCGCGCTCGCCGTGGCCGGAAATTATCTCGCGCCCGGCACCATATCCCGCCACGCGCCGTCTATATAAGCAGGCGATGCCGGCGGCGATGAGCACCCACCAAAATCCTAGCTAAGGAGAAAGCACCACCCAAGACCCACCCTAGCCATGCCTCGCCGCAAGATCGCCAACTGGACGACAATCCGCGAGATGTGCCGGCAGCGTTTCGCCGACCAAACGGCGGAGGAGATGGAGGTGCGGGCCGCAGAGCTGGCCCGGCAGCATGTGGAGGAGGAGGTGGTGGCCGCCTTCGAGCGCAAAGGCACGATCCGCTACGACACGGCCATGGTCTCGCTGGAGGCGGTGGCAAGGGAGGCCGCCAAGGTCACCGTGCGCGAGCTGCGCGAAGGTATCGTCGCGCGCGAGGCTGAAGCCGAGGTGCAGATGTACATCGACGATGCCGCGGCCGAGGAGGCGCGCGTCGCGACTGCCGCCTTGGTGGGGACCGGGAGGTCCTCCGCGTGGTTGCTCATTGACGGCGACAAGATGGAGGTGGAGGACGACGACGAGGACGAGGAGGCGGAGGCGAAGGCGGAGCACGACGCCGAGATGCATGCTGATACGTCTCAAACGTATCTATAATTTTTTGATGCTCCATACTTGTTTATGCACCATTTGCCTTGTGTTTTGTTACACTTTGTGTCGTTTTTATGCATTTTCCAGAACTAACCTATTAACGAGATGCCACAGTGCCAGTTTCCTGTTTTCTGCTGTTTTTGTGTTTCAGAAAAGTTACACAGAAAATATTCTCAGAATTGGACGAAACAAAAGCCGAAGTTCCTATTTTTCCTGACGCGAGACGGAGTCCAAAGCTGAGACGGAGGGGGGCCAGGGGCCGCCCACACCATGGGATGGCGCGGGCCAGCCCCTAGCCGTGCCACCAGGTGGTAGGGCCACCTGGCCCACCTCCTGATGCCGCCCTTCCGCCTATATATTCCCCTCGATAGGAAAACCCTAAACACCCGATCAATTTTCCATGAAACATATTGTAAGCCACCGCTGTCATCGATGCGAGATCGGGAGGATCCAGAAGCTCTTCCCGGCACCCTGCCAGAGATGGAGGCCTTCTTCATCACCATGCCTGCCTCCGGAGTGATGTGTGAGTAGTATACCTTGGACTACGGGTCCATAGCAGTAGCTAGATAGTTGTCATCTCATCCATGTGCTTCATGTTTAGATCTTGTGAGCTGCCTATCATGATCAAGATCATTATTGTGTAATTCTACATGTTGTGTTTGTTGGGATCCGATGAATATTGGTACTTTGTCAAGTTGATCTATTGATTTATCATCTTTATGTTATCTCTATGTTGTTTATGATCTTGCATGCTCTCCGTTGCTAGTAGATATCTTGGCCGAGTAGATGCTAGTGACTCCAAGAGGGAGTATTTATGCTCGGTAGTGGGTTCATACCTCTAGTAATTTGGGGGAGTGACAATAACCTCTAAAGTTGTAGCTGTGTTGTTGCTACTAGGGAGAAAACAACAATCTTGTGTTTAAGGACATTTGTATTGTTTACATTACACACTTTGCTTAAGGCGATAATCTGTTGCTTGCAACTTAATACCCAATGGTTTTTCGGATGACATCCGGCGGATGGATTATTAGTCATAGATGCAGTTGGATTATGGTCTATGTATTATGTTGTAATGCCCAAGTGAATCTCATAGTGATCCTCATAGCATTTGTACTCTTGCTTTATTCTATCATTTCCTTAACTGTAATTTGTTTACCCAACATGTTATTTATCTTATGGAGAGACACCTCTAGTGAACTGTGGACCCCGGTCCATTCCTTTACATTGTTATTACCGTTTACCATTTACTCGCTTTATTTACATTCTTGCAAACTACTATCTTTTACCACTCGATACGCTTAATCCTTTGTTTACAACAAACCGGTGAGATTGACAACCTCACTGTAAGTTGGGGCAAAGTACTTGGTTGTGTTGTGTGCAGGTTCCACGTTGCTGCTGGTGTAAAGCTACGCCCCAGACGAGGCGCCATATATAAATTGTCTGGAGCTTTCGCGAATCTAGCAAGCATCAACCTTCGGAAGTTGGTTCTTTCTCCTACTGGCCCGATAAACCTTGGTTTCATACTGAGGGAAGACTTGCTGTTGTGCTCATCATACCTTCCTCTTGGGGTTCCTAACTGGGCGGTCATCTACATGCCATCAAGTAATTTTTCTGGCGCTGTTGCCGGGGAGAAAGAGGATTTCTGCAAGGGGAGTCTCTCGCTTCCAATCTTTTACTTTGTTATTGTTTTGCTTTATTTTATTTTTGCTTGCATCTTTTTATCAAAAATAAAAAAAAAATAGTTCCTTTATAGTTGCTATTTTTACTTGCCTGCTTTTAGTTTTGCTAGAATGGGTACTCCTGAGAACACCAAGTTGTGTGATTTTACTAGCACCAATAACAATGATTTTATCTGCACTCCTATTGCGCCACCTGCTCCTGAGGAAAAATTTTATGAGATTAAATCTGCTTTGTTTAATTTTGTTATGAAAGCGCAATTTTCTGGTGTTAGTACTGATGATGCTGTAGCTCATCTCAACAATTTTGTTGAGCTATGTGAGATGCAAAAGTACAAGGATGTAGATGGTGATATTATTAAGCTTAAGTTGTTTCCTTTCTCTTTAAGAGGAAGAGCTAAGGATTGGTTGTTATCTTTGCCTAGAAATAGTATTGATTCTTGGGTTAAGTGTAAAGATGCTTTTATTGGAAATATTATCCTCCTGCTAAGATTATAGCTTTGCGAAGTGATATTATGAAGTTTAGACAGTTTGATAGTGAACAAGTTGCTCAAGCTTGGGAAAGAATGAAATCTATGATAAATAATTGTCCCACTCATGGACTGACTACTTGGATGATTATCCAAACCTTTTATGCAGGACTAAATTTTTCTTCAAGAAATCTCTTGGATCTAGCTGCTGGAGGCACTTTTATGTCCATCACCTTGGGCGCCGCAATGAAGGTTCTTGATAATATGATGGTAAATTATTCTGAGTGGCACACCGAGAGAGCTCTACATGGTAAGAAGGTAAATTCTGTTGAAGAATCCTCTTCCTTGAGTAATAAGATTGATACTATTATGGCTATGCTTGTTAATAATAGATCTCATGTTGATCCTAATAATGTTCCTTTAGCCTCTTTGGTTGCTCAAGAAGAGCATGTTGATGTGAACTTCATTAGAAATAATAATTTCAACAACAGTGCTTATAGGAACCATTTGCTAGCAATAATTATAGGTCGTATCCTTCTACCAATGGTAATGTTTATGGCAACTCTTATGGTAATTCCTCCAACAATACTAGGGACGCGCCCTCCGAGGTTGAGGTCATGCTCAAGGACTTCATTAGAAAACAAGCTGCCTTTAATAAGTCTGTTGAGGAAAAGTTGGGTAAAATTGATGTTCTTGCTTCTAAAGTTGATAGCCTTGCTCTTGATGTTGAACTTCTGAAACTAAAAGTTTTGCCTCATGATGTGAAAGAAAGCAACACTTTGAATGCCATTCAAGTTAGAATTGATGAAAATGTTAGGATGTTAGCAGAATTGCATGCTAGGTAGGAAAGAGAAGATGAGATGGCTAAAAATATGAAGGTTTGTACTATTACCACCTCTAGTGATGTTGTTTCAAATGCTAGCAATCCTCTTACTTTGATTGGTGTAGAGAAAACTCCTACTCCTTGTGTGAAAAAGCTCAAAACTGCAAAAACTTTTTCTACAAAAAGTGCTGAAATTTTCGGAGTATGGAAGACAATAGCTCTACTTCCTTTAATGATTTTGATGTTTATGGTTACAATATATCTGAAGTTATTTTGTTCTTGCAAAATCTTGCTTAAGTCCTAATGCTAGTTCTATGAATGTTGCTTTTACAAAGCATATTACAAATGCTCTCATGAAAATTAGGGAAGAAAAGTTGAAATAAAAGGTTTCTATTCCCAAGAAGTTAGAAGATGGTTGGGAGCCCATCATTGATATGAATGTTAATGATTTTGATTGTCATGCTTTATGTGATCTTGGTGCAAGCATTTCTATTATGCCTAGAAAATTTTATGATATGCTTGGTTTACCATCGCTTGAAAATTGTTATTTTGATGTTCCTCTTGCTGATGTTGCTAAGAAGAAACCTCTGGGAAGGATTATTGATGTTCTTATTATGGTTAACAATAACCTTGTTCCCGTTGATTTCCTTGTTTTGGATGTTGAATGCAATGCTTCATGTCCTATTATTTTGGGAAGACCTTTTCTTAGAACTGTTGGTGCCATCATTGATATGAAGGAAGGCACCATTAAATATCAATTCCCACTCAAGAAAGTTATGGAACACTTCCCTAGAAAGAGAAAGAAATTACTTTTTGACTCTATTCTTAGAGCAAATTATGAACTTGACAGTTTATCGCTTGATATTACTTGATTTCCACTTTCTGCGCTTAGCTCAAAGGCGTTAAAGAAAAGCACTCTTGGGAGATAACCCAATGTTTTATTTTCAGTACTTTTTCTTTTTGTTGAGTCTTGGAAGTTATTACTACTGTAATGACCTCTTCTTATCATTTTTATTTCTTTTTTGTGCCAAGAAGAACCTCTAATTTGAGGAAGGTAAGATTTGGGGAAGTTGCTGTCCTGAAACATATTTCTGCGCTGCACCGTAAAAATTCATGAAAATTCTCAGAATATCTTTTTGATATGCGATTTCTTGTTCGCATGCCCCAGGTTATTTCCAAACTTTTATACGTTTCGCACTTTTCGATTTGAGCAACAGAAGGTCCTCGGAAAAATCGATCTTTGTCAGCTGTTCTGTTTTGACAGATTTCTGCCACTATTTGTGTTTGCCTCTCGATCGCTTTCTTTTTTAGTTCTTTTGATCACAGAACTTTTGAGAAAGTTGCTACAGTAGATTATGCTTTAATGGATTGTATATTTTAGTTTGAAACCGAACAAAAAGAGTAGATTTACTATCATGCTTACACTAATGTTGCTAATAGAATTGTGTGAAGTTTTGTATAAAGGAAGTTTTCAAGTGTAGGGAAAGGAGAGTGATGAGATGAGATGAAGTATGGACAAAAGTTCAAGCTTGGGGATGCCCATGTCACCCCAAGAAATATCCAAGAGGTACAAACATCAAAGCTTGGGGATGCCCCGAGGCACCCCTTCTTCATCGGCAAAAATCAGGTCACCTTTCAAGACACTATATTTTTATTGCTTCGTATACTATGCATTTTTCTTAGAGCGTATTTACTTTTGCTTTCAGTTTTCTTTTGTTTTGTTTGCTGCAATAAATGGTTGGACCCCAATAAATTTCTTTTGGAGAAGACACACTCTGTTTTTCATTGCCAAGAACACTCTAGTTTTCACTCTTATCGTTCAACGAGTGTTCTCTTTTTCTAGTACTGCGTTTAGCTTTCGTTTTTCACCTTGATTTTCGTTCAGATCTTGTTATATCTTTGTATCAAGGTGTATTTAGACCACTGGTCTATGTTGGTTTTCATCTCAAAAGAGTGGTTGTAAAAAGGTTAAATGGTGTTGGAAAAGAGAAAAAAGTTTCATGCCTATAGTGGTACAAATGGGAGCTTGTTTAGACTGTGGCTTAGACTTTTGCATGTCATGCTTGATGTTATTTTGATAGTATGCTTAGTAGTTTTTTCTGTAGCATGACTTGTCTCAAATGACTGAGATTGCTTAATATGCCTTTGAAAGAATCATCCGTTGTTTTTATTATATGGGAGCATATTATTGTGGTTTTCTCCTTTGATGCTTTATTTGGGTTAACTTGGCGCATGCTTATACCATGTTTGACTTTAAAAAGTCGCCTCTAGCCTCTATGATCATTTGGTTTTTGACTTGTGATACCACTTTATGCTTTGGTTAATAATGTTTTGTCGCTATGCATGATTATGGCCGTTATTGCTCTCTTAGTTGGTCGTTCCCAGTCTTTTGCTAGCCTTCATCTGTACTGAGAGTGAATACTTCTCATGCATCCAACTACCAAAAACCAAGTTTATTCCAAAGAGTCCACTATAAATTCCTATGCATGGTATTTGCAAGCCATTCCAAGTAAATTTTCATGTGCTACCTTTCAAAAATCCTTCAAAATACTTCTCATTTTGTGACATTGTTTTCAGCTCATGGGGACGTAGTGGTCGGATTTGCTATCTTCCATATTGTTATATTTCAAAAAATAAAAAGAAAAAGAAAAAAAAGGCACTCCTCCATGGTATATGAAAGTTGGTGGGCACCCGATGGAATCGGTTAGCCATGGTTTGTAAAAGAAAAAGTGGGGAGGAGTGCCAAGCTTTATAAAAGATCACAAATGTGCCAATCTCTCTCAGAACTTGCTTAGTATGGAAGATAGTAAGAACCTCATTGCCAGTCGTTGACAAGAACAACCACCACTCAAAATAAATTTTTATCTCTGGTTTACAAACGAAAAGCTCTATCACATGTTTAATCCATGTTTCCCTCTGCGAAGGGCCTTTCTTTTACTTTTATGTTGAGTCTTCACCTTCTACATTTATGCACTATCTAAGAAAGCATAGTTGTCATTCTGAGTATAATGTGCATAGTCCCAAAATTTATTATTGATTGATTCATGATTATAGTTTTGCTTGTTCTTAAATTATTTGTATCTAGTCGCCCTCTTAAACTTGAAGGTGTCCTATGTATTTATGTTTTGCTATTTTATGAAGGACAAGCTGAAAACCACTTTGCTATGTTTTTCTATATGCTCGAAACACACACTTGACTTTCAATGCATCATTACTCATGATCTTTTGTTTGTGTTACTCTTCATGTTATAACATGGTTGCCAAGTTTTATTGTCAAGATTATGTCTTTTATGCCTATGTTTTAAGTACTTTGATATCAGCCCTCAATGCTTTACATCGTTTGATCAATATTGTGTTGGTGCATGTCACCTTAAAAATTATTGTTTTGTTATCACTTACCTACTCGAGGACGAGCAGGAGTTAAGCTTGGGGATGCTTGATACGTCTCAAATGTATCTATAATTTTTGATGCTCCATACTTGTTTATGCACTATTTGCTTTGTGTTTTATTACACTTCGTGGCGTTTTTATGCATTTTCCAGAACTAACCTATTAACGAGATGCAACAGTGCCAATTCCCTATTTTCTGTTGTTTTTGTATTTTAGAAAAGCTACACAGGAAATATTCTCAGAATTGGACGAAATAAAAGACGAAGTTCCTATTTTTCCCGACGCGAGACGGAGTCCAAAGCTGAGACAGAGGGGGGCCAGGAGCCACCCACACCATGGGGTGGCGCGGGCCAGCCCCTAGCCACGCCACTAGGTGGTGGGGCCACCTGGCCCACCTCCTGATGCCGCCCTTCCGCCTATATATTCTTTTCGATGCGAAAACCCTAAACACCCGATCAATTTTCCACGAAACATACTGTAAGCCACCGCCGTCGTCGATGCGAGATCGGGAGGGTCCAGAAGCTCTTCCCGGTACCCTGCCGGAGAGGGGAATCACCGCCGAAGGCCTTCTTCATCACCATGCCTGCCTCCGGAGTGATGTGTGAGTAGTCTACCTTGGACTATGGGTCCATAGCAGTAGCTAGATGGTTGCCATCTCCTCCATGTGCTTCATGTTTAGATCTTGTGAGCTAGATGGGCCACGGCATATCCTGGACCAGCTGTGCTACCTTGTGTAGTATAGGCCTGTTAAGTGATGGATTAGATGCAAACCTGCTCAGCTGGGCTGCCTAGCCCATGTATACTCAGTTGATCTAGTTTGCAAAGAGAGAACTGATCGAGCGAGTTGCGACTCAGCTGATCTGCAATCACGGAACAATGGTTCCCAGCTAGCGACCGACTACATCGTCGCCAGTACGCCTACGTCGCCAGTGATCGCGCCCGCCGCCCAGCGCATATAACAGATCACGTCGCTCACCGATTGCGGCTATGCCGCCGTCGCCAGAGGTTGATCAGGACATCGTTTACCTGCTGCCGGGAGACGACGATGCAACTTAGCACCAGGATACTTGACGCTGGCATGCCGCATACATGTTGCGGTAATTATTCAAGTAGTTGGTCTTTTTGAATTGAGTTTTGCATTCATATATTCAGTGGATGCATACATCATTCTGAGATTAAATAGTCAAATATACATCAAGTTTGTCAGATATAGACAATCCTCGTTCTTATATTGTTTTCCATTTCAGTTATGAAGAGAGGTGCAGACATTGCATCTCTTTTTCAGAAACACAGCAGAAAGAAGGCTGCCACCACATCAATTTCCTCTCTGGTTGAAAATGTAAATTCTTAATATTGTTATTAAGAAATAAGATGGGTGATACCCTATTGGAGGATTGTCTAGTCACATACATCGAGCGGGATATTTTCTTAGAAGTGGACGAAAATGATATAATCTACACTTTTATGTTCTTAAGAAAGCGTAGGTCCCAAAAGTGTATGGTAAGTTCATTTTATGCATATTCGAGACTATCAGTTTGGTGTGTTTGAACTATTTGTGTCATAATTCGTGTAACTTTCTAAGTTAATCCATCCATATTATTTATTGTATCTATATTGTTTTTCAATGCACATTGTACATTTATTTATTGAATTAGAAAATATAGATCACCAAAATTATGATTAAAGTTTTGGTCTGGCATACCCATTAGTAAAATCCTAGATTCGCCACTGATGATCAAGATCATCGTTGTGTAATTCTATATGTTGTGTTTGTTGGGATCCGATGAATATTGGTACTTTGTCAAGTTGATCTATTGATTTATCATCTTTATGTTATCTCTATGTTGTTTATGATCTTGCATGCTCTCTGTTGCTAGTACATATCTTGGCCGAGTAGATGCTAGTGACTCCAAGAGGGAGTATTTATGCTCGATAGTGGGTTCATGCCTCTAGTAACTTGGGGGAGTGACAATAATCTCTAAAGTTGTAGATGTGATGTTGCTACTAGGGAGAAAACAATAATCTTGTGTTCAAGGACATTTGTATTATTTATATTACATACTTTGCTTAAGGCAATAATCTGTTGCTTGCAACTTAATACCCAACGGTTGCTCGGATGACATCCGGCGGGTGGATTATTAGTCATAGATGCAGTTGGATTACAGTCTATGTATTATGTTATAATTCCCAAGTGAATCTCATAGTGATCCTCATGACATTTGCATGTTTGCTTTATTCTATCAATTGCCCAACTGTAATTTGTTTACCCAGCATGTTATTTATCTTATGGAGAGACACCTCTAGTGAACTGTGGACCCCGGTCCATTCCTTTACATTGTTATTACGGTTTACTATTTACTCGCTTTATTTACATTCTTGCAGAGTACTATCTTTTACCACTTGATACGCTTAATCCTTTGTTTACAGCAAACCGTTGAGATTGACAACCTCACTGTAAGTTGGGGCAAAGTACTTGGTTGTGTTGTGTGCAGGTTCCACGTTGCTGCTGGTGCAAAGCTACGCCCCAGACCAGGCACCATATATAAATTGTCTGGAGCTGTCGCGAAGCTAGCAAGCATCAACCTTCGGAAGTTGGTTCTTTTTCCTACTGGTTCGATAAACCTTAGTTTCATACTGAGGGAAGACTTGCTGCTGTGCTCATCATACCTTCCTCTTGGGGTTCCCAACTGGGCGGTCATCTACACGCCATCACATGCTGCGGACGCGGTCATCCGCGAGACAGCAGCGGAGGCTGCGGAGCGGGCCGCCCACTAGGCGCCCGAGATAGACAAGGCCCTCGCCTACCAGAGGGGCGTCGAATAGAGGGAGGCTGGCCGCCGCGCCTAGACTGAGCACCACCTTTAGCAGCATCAAACTCTATGCTGCCAGCACGCTGCTATCCGCGCCGTGATGGCAGCGATCGATGCAGCCGACCCCTTCGGCAACGGTGACGGAGCCACCCTGCCGTAGGGAGATGGTGGCAGCGACTATGTAGCTGCGGTGGCAGCTACGTAGCCACAACTTCCCATGCCGGGACGACGGCGGCGGCAAAGACTGACCAATGGCCTTTAGGATAGGCTTTTTTTGTTTTGTGGGCGCTTTTTGTGATGGGCGTATCAACTTATAATGAATCTATATTAATATTATGCCCTACTAATGTGTCACTGCCAAGCGGCCCCGTGGTAAACGAGCACCGTCCGCGCCGATGCAAACTTGGCCCAAATTTAGGCCAAGGATGGGTTGGGCCGGATGCGTCAGTCCGGTTGCATCGCCCCGCTGGAGAGGGTGCAACCCATGCATCGGTTTGGTTGGACCAGTTCGTACACGCAAAGACCAGATGCATCGACCCGCTGGAGATGCCCTAAAGACTACAAGTTTAGCACATGGAGGGGTAAAGCGGCTTTTCCAGCCAATGCGCTATCCTAACGCATGCTGGAAAAATTTATCGCGCGCTCAAAATAATCTATCTACGCATGGAAAATATGCAGCGTGAGGTTTCACGCGCGGCAAAACACCACATGAGCGCATGCAAGACAACCGTTGTCCTGAAACCTCCCCACCGCAATGCCACCGCCCAGTTCTGCCCATTTAAGTCCTGCTCCAGTGACACAACCGTGCAAAAGCTTCGCCGGCGGCCATCCGCACTTCCTCCACTAATTCCCCAAGTCAACAGGCTGGCACCGCCCCGCCACCGAGGCAGATCTAGGTGCCTATCGCTAACCAAGAAACCCTTTCCCCGCCTCTCCTCCACTGCCCTCCGCTACCTGCAGCAGCCGACGAGCTCTTGCGACCTGTTGTAGTCGGCGACCTCCACCGCGCATGGAAGGTGATCGGAGGTATCCACCGCCACCACCTATAGTTGCGATGTTTTAGTTCTAAAAATAAATATTTTTTGTATTTGAGTTATTCTTACAATTCAAGCTCCGATGATGAATGGGACCTCTTCGAAGAAGAGGAAATCGTCATGACATTGGCTTTATGTGCGAACAAGAAGGATGGCGACAGTTGCGAAGGGAGAGGATCAAAGGGCACAACAAGTTGATGCGGAGCTACTTAGTGGATGTTCCCATTTTCCACGAGAAGTATTCTCGGTGATGTTATAGAATGAGAATCTAGTGGCACACCTCTATTCTTTAAAGTGTCACTCATTGTTACTTTTATACATCACAAAGGTAACATGAGGTTTATGTAAAACTCTTGGGGAAGACTGAGGTGGTTCTTTTTCTTCACTCTTCAAGCAACCTGCAATAGTTAAACAACAGCTTTGTGTCCCCAACTAACCGTGGTGGTTGTCAGTCACCAACAACTTGTAAGTTTACAAAACAAAACTAAAACAAAGTAAGTAACCAAGATTTTTGTGATTTTTGGGTTTAAGAACTAAAATTAAAACAATATAAAAGTTAACTAAAGCTTTTCTTATGGCTAAAATAGGACCGGGGATCATGATTCTATTTGATCTCTCTCTCATAAACATGGTGGTAATAAAGCACAAACGACAAACTATGAGCATGTAAACATGAAAGATGACATTGATAAGCATAAATATGGGCCTCGTGTTCTAACATGGAGATGATACAGATTATCTCACTAATACTCCTTTGAAAAGGGAGTCCACCTCAAGTCAAATTTAAGAACTAACAGAGTATTGCCTTAACTACAATATGATGTTAAAAACACACATGCATCCTTGTAAGCAAGGCATCCTTTCTCCCTGGTGAGGCAATCATATAAAGGTAAAACCCTAGCAACCCAAAGATTTATCTCACTTCCTCAAACTCACTACAAGATTACTCCAACTAATGGACACATCCCCCACACATGCCCTTGCATACTATTTTGATCAGAATAAGCATACAAGAACGAGGTAACATATACATCTACTCATACATCAAGAACATAAACATATTTAAATCTCATAGATCATCTCACAAACAAAAGATCCAATATAGGGGTGATACAAATATACAGGGACGGAGCTGCCAAAGAGCCGCCGGGGTCAGCTGACCCCAGTAAAAATAGCAATCTCTTCGTTAAGTAGTACTATTTAGTGTGTTTTTTTAGCAAGATGACACTAGTAGAACAAAGATAATAAATCACTGACCCCATTGAGATTTATTTCTAGCTTCGTCCCTACAAATATGGTCACAATCATGATAGGCAGCTCATGTGACTCTAATCATTGAAGCACAAGAGAGAGGTTGATACAAGTTACTTCCACAATCCCATAATCCACGGATGAACTATGGTGCTGAAGGAGATGGTGCGATGGAGTTGAAGGGGAAATCGAGAACAGCTTCGACAGCATCTCCCCTCCTATCCTCGCAATCTTCAGATCTGTTTCATGTATTTCGTGTTTCTTCGTTGCCTCGTCGTGAAATCACTAGAGGGGGGGTATATATAGTCAGTTTTAGGTCAAGCCGAGTCCATGGAGCCAAATTTTGCAGCAATTAGACCCACTAGGGGGAAGTGGGCCCTACCATGTGGGCCAGGTTCTTGGCCACATGGTGTACCCTATTTTCCATCTCGTGGTGTTCCCCTTTGACTTCTTCTTCTCATGTTCCTCTATTCCCCAGAAAAATGACATGGAAAAAAGATTGGGTCCGTTTGACGTCCAGAAGGTCCTTGAAAGTCAAAAACATGCAAAAACAAGGAAATCTGTTTCACAGTGTTAAAAGAAAATAAAAGGGGATTGTTTGGAAAGTTCCTGGATTCAATGGAAAGCATGTCCATGTCCTTACAAAACTATCAAATGTACAGAAATATGACCTAATAAACTACAAAGATCATGGATGCATTTTACATACATCAAAATTAAATTATCTAAAACCACTTGCGAGTGTGTCACATTCTTTGAGCAAAGGAGGAATGCCACTAGAGAGCGTGGCCATAACACCATTAAAAAGGTCACCACAGCCTTGCGAATGTTGGCATATGGTATCCGACGGATCTTGTATATGACCACTTGGCCACACGTGAGAGTCAAGCCATCAAATGTGTCACGCGCTTTGCGGTTGCAATCGTTTTAGTGTTCGGTGAAGAGTACTTGAGAGCACCCAATGCTCAATACATGGCTAGGCCTTTGGAGTTCAGTAAGAATCATGGCTTTCCAGTTATGCTTGGTTCAATAGATTGCATGCATTGGAGTTGAAAGAATTGGCCTACAACATGTCATGGATAGTTTAAAGGCCACAAAAATTATAACACAAACATTTTTGAAGCCGTGGCCAACCATGAGACTTGAATTTGGCATGGTTTTTTTGGCTGCCCTGTTCTTGCAATGATATCAATGTTTTTCAACATTCACCACTGATGACACAGATAGTGAAAGAGCATGGAACCCCCATGTGTGGTTTTGGTAATTAATGACAATCCCTATGGACTAATGTGTTTATTGAGTTATATTTGTAGTACTTGTCCGTAGACAACGCTTGAGCCATATGTTGGTTTCAAGGTTGTAAGAATATGAAAATAAAGAAGATTATTCTATGACCAAGGTGTTATTCAAGGAGTGATCCCAAGATTGGTCATAAAGGTTTGAGCCTATATAGAGTGTGTCTTGAAGAATAAGATTGAGTGAGCTCTCATGTGCATCTTTAAGACATCATTATGAAGAAAGAAGATGAAGTGCAAAGTTGATCAAGTCAATGTGCAAAGAATGAAGTCACGATTGATCAACACTTTTAGAAGATTTCAAAGTGCAAGTTCAATATGATCCATCTCAGAAGATATCTTTTGATTGAATCTTGAAATGGTTTCATGAAGACGGAGCTCAGCGAGGCACTCCCATAATGGGGTATGTGGGAGTATTTGGAGATGTATTCATCAAGCTGTGCTAGCAAGCACGGTCAAGAAAGATGTTCCATCTTGAGGGAGTCAAGACCGTCATCATCTTGCTCAAGTAGAATGCACAAGGCAAAGGTATGATCTTGATAGGGTTTCTTCCTTCCGGTCTCATAGTGTTTAGGAGACCGGGTTTTAGGATCGTTAGCCGTACTATCAAGAGGGGCTCTCAAGTGAGTAACCTAATCATATTATTCAGAGAGAGCTCAGACCTTTGCATTCTTGGCATCATCTTGCTTGGTTCTTATTTGGCTTTTACCCTTGTGAGGTTCTAGAGCTTGTGGTTATTCTCATGAAAAGCTCTAGTTCATCGTAAATGAATTTCCTATGGAAAACTTGTTGTGTTTTTGATGTTTGGAGAATTTACCGGTTCCTCATATAGAGAGGTTTCACACCTCTAAATTCATAGTAAATTCTCCCTTGCTGGTTATGAAGATTTATGTGTCATTATGTTTCCAACAAATTTGGTTTCACCTCATTAGGAGTTTCCTCGCAATAGTTATTGTTGTTTTTCTGCCTACCCCAGTAGTACCACCTGTGGAACCGGTACTACAGCTCCTGGTGTTTTCGCCCACACTGAGGCGGGCCGGTAGTTCTGCAATAGCAGTACCGCTCCCTCTATAGGAACAGTACTACCGCTCCAAAGTACTAGGCCACTACCTCTTAAGGTTTTAGGCTTGCAATAATGCATTTTTGGTAAGCGATACTTTTAAGCGGTAGTACACCGGTAGTACTACCGGGTTTATTTTGCCACTGCTCATCTTCATGGACCGGTACTACCGTTGTCCTAGCTGGTAGTACCGCCCAGTGCTTCAGCCTATTTTGTGTGTAGTGGTTTTCTAGAGAGCGGTACTACCACTAGGAGCATCGGTGCTACCGCTATGGGCGTAACGTCATATTTTGGAGAGGACTATTAAAGTTTCCCTTCTTCCCCCTTGGGCTTTTGCTTATCCCCGCCCTCTCTCTCCTCCATTCTTGACTTTGAAGAAGCTTGCCCTACTCTCTATTCCTCCCATGCTTGATGAATCTTTTTGAGGGAAAAGAGAGAGGAGATATAGATCCACTTTTCCACCAATCAATATATTCTCTAAGTGAGGGAATCATTTGGATCTAGATCTTGGAGTTCTTTGTGTTTCTCCTCCTTTGTTCTTCCTCTCAGATCTCTCCATAACATTAGTTGCTTTGGTAGGGTTTGAGTGTGAAGGACTTGAGCACCTGTGTTTTTGCCATTGCATCGGTTTGAGTTCTCCTTGGAGATTCAGTGGTGAAAGTAAGAAGATTATTTCCTCTTGGGTTCTTTGAACCCTAGACGGCTCAGTGGCTTGGTGGTGCCTCAGTGGAAATTATTGGGATCCTCCAATTAAGTTGTGGAGTGTGCCCTAATCTCAGTGGATTTCTTGGGAGCCTCCAATTAAGTTGTGGAGTTTGCCCCAAGCTTTACGGGTCCGATGACCGCCCTCAAGGGTCCCATAGTGATCGGATCTTCCATCTTGGTGATAGGGCTCGAGGAGATTACGGTGAGCCTCTGTGGCGTTTGGGGAGCCTTGTGCCTCCACACCGCTCCAATGGAGATTATCACCCGCAAGGGTGTGAACTTCGGGATACATCGTTGTCTCTGTGTGCCTTGGTTATTTCTATACCCGAGCTCCTTTACTTATGCAATTTACTTTGTGATAGCCTTCGTGCTTGAATTTATATATCTTGTTATCACATAGTTGCTTATCTTGTTTAGCATAAGTTGTTGGTGCACATAGGTGAACCTAGTCTTTCTAGGTTTTGTATGCCTCGCAAATTAAACGTTAGTTTTATACCATATTTGTCAAGCCTCTCTTAAAAGTTTTAAATTGCCTATTCACCCCCTCTAGGCGATATCCATGTCCTTTTAGATAGCAATGGGCAAAGGTCCACTGATGGAGTTGTAAGCAAATGGACACAAGTACAACTATGGCTACTTCCTAGCTGAGGCATCTATCCAAAGAGGCGAATATTTGTGAACCAGTTGTCAACTCCAAAGGTAAGAAACAAGTAGATTTTCATATGCACAAGTGGCGGCTAGGAAAGATGTGAAGAGAGCATTTGAGATATTACAAGTCCAATTTGCAATTGTGAGAGGACCAGCTAGACTTAGAGATCAAGAGGTTCTTTGGTATATCATGAATACATGTGTGATCATGCATATCACCTTATTATTGAGAACGAGCGTGGCCAACCATTGGACTATTCCTTCTGTGAATTAATGGGAAAACTCGTGCCTATGCAAAGGAGAAAAGATATGATCGCTAACTTTCTTTGTCCTATTGATGTGCGCTTGACCTAGCAGGTCCCCACTATGGTACACCGGGTCTGGCCCAATAGGAGGCCCAGGAAACAACAGTCCATAAGCTGAAGCCCATAAGGTACATGGCGGCATGAATGCCCAAGAAGCCTGCCTAACTTTGGCGTGTGATGGAAGGAAAGGAGTGTCCTAGGGTTACTTTGTAACCTAGTCGAAACCGACCTGAGACCTGGCCTACTTTATAAAGGCCAGGAGGGGGCACCAGCAGGGATGACCAATCTCTCCCACGAGAAAGCTCACCATAGCCGTCAAGGCATCATTGTAATTATCATCAAACCACATCAATCAAGATCAGATAGGAAGTAGGTCTTTACCTCCAACAGAAGGGCCAAACCTGGGTAAATCTTTGCCTCCTCCTTGTCTGTACACCATCAAATCCACCTATGCATGTTTCCCCAAAACCATAGTCCTCAATCCATAGATATTGTCGTGTTCACCCCATGTCAATTGGCTCCCACCATGGGGCAACCGTGAGTTGGAGAAACGGCTTCACCGGCTCCTACTCTGGCAACCTCCGATTCGTCGGCTGCTGGAGAATCGATGTGCTTTGGTTCCTTCAGCTTGGTGCCTCACTCGCCAGCCTCGTGCCAGGTCTATAGCTCCCTACACGAGGGGCTAAATCCGGTTATCACAGATCTACGCTTCCATGTTAGCACCATGGGAGTCCTTTGACTTCTAAAAATGATCTACTCGGCTCTGGTGGAGTCTACATCACCATCAACTGCCACCGATTCTTTGTTGTCATCAACTCCCACGGCTCCTTCATCGCCATCAACTACCGCGGCTCCTTTGTTGCAATCAACCGTCGTGGCTCCTTCATCGCCATTGTCTGTTGGCTCCTCCAGCAAGCAGGAACCTGCATCAGCATTGCTCTTCTGCCTTGACTACGACACCTATCACATCATAGATCTCGTCGATCTCATGGAGGACAAAAAGAGACGCAACAACGATGACTCCATCGACATCAAGAACTACTACAACAACGACCCCAATGTCAGCAGCGATGGACCTTATCACGTGCGCTACCAGTGCACGACCATCACTGATTAAAGCCAGCAGCTCAACGCTGACGACATGTCGGTCACCGACGATATAGGCACTAATGGTGCCGCTTCCGCGAGACCCGTTATCACCATCTCCCTGGAAATCATGTCCCGGATCAAGCAATCTATAAAAGATGGGATCCCCTATCCAGTGAATCATCAAAGGAGGAGCTGATGGCTTACCGGTATGTCCTCCACTAGGAGCACAACCTCTTAACTGCTGAAAGAGCAATGCTTAACGAGCACAAGCAACACCTCGACGATTCGAGCATCAGGTGGTAGGCCCTGTCCAATCACAAGTCCTCTGTGTCTAAGCACACCCCGACTGATGGAAGGAACAAACGACATTCTTGAGTGCATCACATGCATGAAGGCGAAAGACGTGAACTATGTCGAAGTCTTGACACCTCCTTCACGATGGTAGACTCAACGGGCATCCTGATTCCAAAGACTTTGGAGGGTGCTCTGCTCGCGGCCACCACGTACCTGATTTCTAAGTGCCCTCCTGAAGGGCAAATCTACATGGATCCCCACACTCACTGGGCTACACATGGTGGGAGCTGCGTTAGCACTAGATGGCAAGTGCAGCACTAAAAACACGGCGGCCCCATGATGATTACCTCCTCGGCGGTCACCTCCATGAGACAACCCTTCTCCACATCACTGCAGAAGCCCGTGGAAGGAGCCGCGAGCCCATGGCCACGACGCCTGTAGTGACATCACACAGTGCAAGGTTTAGAGGTAATGCACGGGCCAAAGTTCTCCCAACTACGACTATGAAGACATCGACCCTGTGGTGCATATTGGTTCGACCACAACATCTGCTACACCAGAATGCCCAAGGGTTTCAAGCTTCCGTCCGATACCCACAAGTTCGGCAGCCTTCGGGAGCTGAAGACTTGGCTGGAAGACTATCTGGCAGAAGTATGCTGCAACATATAGGATCCAAAACCGTGGCTATGCAGTGTCTACACCTAAAGGGATCTGCGCACTCATGGCTCAAGAGCTTGCCCGCGGAATCCATTGGCCACTGGAATGACCTGGTCCACGCTTTCACACGTCACTTCTAGGCTACATACAAGCAATCCGCATCAGTCGAAGAGCTGCGGGCATGCAATCAAAGACATGGTGAATCGCTGCGAGCATACATCCAGCGATGGACAATCTTGAAGAACATCACAACAGACATCTCTAAGGAAAGAGCAATCAACGCCTTCAATGGCGGCGTTTGTAGGGTGTCCCTTAAAGAAGAGCAGGGTAGATCTAAGCCTAAATCCATCGCCCAACTGATGGACATCACCAACCGCTGGGTAGATGGTGAAGATCATGTTAAAACAAATCATACGTACTCACTAGATGACGAGGAAGCAAACCCAAGGTACTCACTGGATCATGAACGCAGACGCGATCGCAGAAGGAAGTGCAAGGACAACGGTTAGGAGGAGGCTGATAGTACAGAAATATAGGATTCACGGACAAGCGCGATGACGACAATGCCAACAGTGGATACCGTGGCAATAGCTAGTGCAGTAGCAGTTACCGTGATGGCGAAGGCTACCGTAAGTAGTAGTACGAATGGCAGCCACGTCACCCTCGAGAGTATGGGCTTTCACCTTCTCAGCTACTAACAAGCCCGTGCAATGTCCATTTGTATATCGATGACAACGACAACAAGAAGTCAAACCACTTACTGAAGGATTGCCGCCAGTGGAAAAAAGATGCAGGAGGAGTATGCCAAGATGCAAAAAATCATCGTTGACCAAGGCTACTCTGCAGTTCCCGGGAACTCTACGCCAGCCACACATCCACCGCCACCTCCACCTCCTCCACCACCAGCATCCACGCCACACCTAGTCGCGTCCATTTATCCTACCCAGCGGTAGCTCACATCTACAGTTGTAGCTGACGCATACCCATGTCTGCTTGGCAACCTCTCCATGATCTAGAAGGGCCGCCCTTCCAACACACGCTAGAAGCTTATATCCCACAAGGTGAACATGGCTGTCAAGTGCCCACCTACCACACCCGAGTACCTTAGCTGGTCAGAACCCGCCATTACCTTCGATAGAGCAGACCATCTTGTCAAGATATCGCGTCCTAGACATTATGCCCCAGTGTTAGAGGCACAAATTGGTGGATACAACATGAGCAAGGTCTTCATGGATGGGAGAGTGACATAAATCTCATCTTCGCCAGCATGTTATAAGCAATGAACTGCTAATTGACAAACCTCTGGCTCTCCGACACCACCTTTCATGGCATAGTCCCAAGAAAACCAGCTCTCCAATTGGGAAAGATATCTCTCAGCGTCTTGTTCAGCAAGCCAGATAACTTTAGACACGAGAACATTGAGTTTGAGGTCGTTGACTGGCCATCACAGTACCACACTATACTTGGTCGGCCTATGTTTGCATGATTCATGGTTATCCCTTAATATGCCTACCTAAAGCTGAAGATGCCAGGGCCCAGAGGAACGATCACCATCCACGACAACTTCACACACTCCAAAAACTGCGACAAGGACTTCAGCAAAATTTCTGAGTCCTTCGGTATGAGGAAGAGCTAGTACAGCTAAAGGAGTCAACGGATCTCACCCTCACATAAATGTAACCACTGGAGCCATTCTAAAAAAGGAGAAATTAGCACTACTTGGTCAAATAGGTTCTTTTATAATCAATTTTAAACCATCTGCTAGAGGTTGTAACAATCCGAACGATCCCACTACATCAGGACCCTTTCGACGTTGCACAAAAGCCATTACTTTACGTTCAGCTAGCACTAAAAAGACTGCTCCTAGTAGAAGTGGTAGAATTAAACAAAGTATTTCCGCTGGAACAGCTATGTACGTTTTCGATTTTCTATTCACTCATGATCGGGCCTGACCTGGTCGACCCGATCAAACTATTTCACTTATGATCTGGCCTGGTTGGCTGGATTCAACATTGCTCAATAAAACAAAGGGGCCCCTCATCATCAAGAATCTGATCTTGCTCTGAATCATCTACCAAGGGTTCACTATCAATGCAATTTGAGTTGTCCAACTCCGGTGCCTCTAAGTAAGAAGTATATCTATTGGCAAGCTCTCATTGATATAATCCGGTGTAGGTGTAGGGAGTTGACTCTCATGTGGATCAAGAAATATCTAAGTAGTGCTCAGGGCAGGCTATGAGCATCTTATCTGCTTGGATCTGGTAACTGCTACATTTCCCTCCTAGTAACAAAGAAGAACACACCCAAGATGGAGTTTGACTCTAGCAAAGACACAAGGGCTCACCAGATACATCCAATGAATCCTACAAAGACCGCCCTCATGTCGACTATGTTAAGTTCCGCATAGGAACTCGCGCTCGTCAAATTCCTCCATGAGTGTTGGGGAACTTTCTTCTGGTGTCCAGGTGACATGGCATACCTAGGGAATTCCATGAGCACACCTTACAAATATACCCTGACGCAAGACGTGTCAAGCAATCGATGTGGCACTTCTCCGAGCCAAAGCATAGGGCAATCAGAATAGAAGTTAATCGGCTCCTTGAGGCCAACTTCATCCGGGAAATCAAGCAAGCCATGTGGGTTGCCAAGTGCCAACCGAGTGCTCGTCCCAAAGAAAAACACAGAAGTGCTCCGCATGTGCGTCGACTACACGTCCCTCAACAAGCACTGCCCAATGGACCACTTCCCCTTACCATGCATCAACCAGATCATCGATTCCACTACTGGTTGCGAACGCCTGTCACCTACTCAGGCTACAACCAGATAAGATTGAAGGTTGAAGACGAAGAAAAGACAACCTTCATCACAATCTATGGGGAAAACAAAACCAAACATGCAAACACCCACAATTAAATTGTAGTTCCACAGAGTTGTTGTGTCTAGCACAAACATGCATGAGCTAGTCTAATCTCCATGAGTTCGAAGAGCTACATGGATGCAGTGTAGCCCGGAATACAATCACAATGTCATGGTTCATGACTAAGAAATGATTGGACATAAGAGAAGAATGAGAAACTAAAACAAACATGAATGCAACGATGTTGTCACCGAGACATGCCTAGGTATCCAACGACAATACATCAGATCTGGAGTTGTTGATACGTGAGGGTAATACTTCACTAATCTATTAGTTCCCTCACATGCCCTCGTTTGGAACAACGACACTAGAATGAGGAGAAGATGGAGGAACATGTGTCTGTGTTTGTGCGACCAGAGGCTAGGGTTTGTTTACGAGAGATTTGGTGCTAGTTTCAACGTTGAAAACCCAAACTGCATGAATTTTCCTCCAACAAGGTCTAGAAGATGATTAATGTTGGCATTGTGATGTATAGAATGGTCACCTTGTTTACATATCTTGCTGTTTGGTTGTCTTCTTTTGTTATAATCCATCAATAGGAAACTAAAGTGTGGCCTCAATCACTATAATAAATTGATAAAAGTGTATTCATCTTTGAAGCTCCCCCCCTCCCCACCCCAACAATCTCGGTGGAGTAGGTGAGCAGGAGGATCTACGCGGAAGAAGAGTTGTGGAGATCAGCTGTCCTCTTTAGGGGTAGGTTAGCGCCGGTGGATAGGTTTTGGCTACTCCAGCGTGGATATGCGGTTTTGGCGCATGTGCCAAACACTGTTGTAACTTGGTCTCTTGGATATACTTCATCTATGAAATCGATATGTCTTCCATGACGTATCCTTGAAAGAAAATGGAAGTGTATTCATCCTAGCGGTCATTTGGTGTTGCGGGTTTTGTCAGTCAAAAACTAATTCTCAATTGCTGCTTATTCCAGGAGTAAATTCACCACAACCCAATTCGTCAATCATAAACTGATTTTTTATTAACCCACGCAGGTAATTGGTAAACACTGATCACCGGATCAGTCTTACCGAACCTCAACACGCCACCGTGACCAAATCCATGGGCCAAGTCAAGAATACTAGCACTAGTGAGCTGTCCATTGCTTCTTCTCTTGCCTGATACGGCAAATGCCATATCCATCTTTAGTCTTATCTAATTTCGATCGCAGTTGTCACCAGACATTGTATGAACTAAATTACCGTAGAAAAGTAATAAAACCTCCATATAATTAAATGAGTGGCAGAGCTGCAGCTTACGTGTCTTTCTGTATATACTTTACACTTTGTCACTGTTCAAGAGTTTACTTGGAAATCGTATTCTGTGTGTAAAATTTGTTAATTTGGCGCGAGGAGCATGATGCGCAAATATTCTTTGTGCTCCATCCCTCCCACCATCTGTCACCGGAGAATAAACATCTCACATGGCGCCATAGATACTCTCCTCTCCTCTTGTCATTATTCCTTAATCGCTCTCAGGTCCCTCTAACCAGAGAGGATCAGAGAGCTATTATATATGTGTACATGAGCTGCTGTCTATTGGTTGATCAGATCAGCACCACCAATTGAACGAACACTTGGCCGGTGGATGCACTAGAATAAGCCTCCTATGAATCTTCTCTTTGTGCATAGTCGTCTACTGGAGTAGTACCTGGAAAATAAAATAGAGTTCAGAACAAATGGGGCACACGATGCACATCATCCATTACGATTGAATCCAAGACGACAGTTGGACAGGCCTTGCACCCCACGCATGTGCAGATTATACAAAAACCATGTACTACTACCCAGTCTACTAGTAGTGCTGCCAGTCTGAACTTGCATATAGATTATGTAGTCTGTTTGATTAATTAATTGCGGCTTTTATCTTTGAGTTGGTAGCATGGCAAGGTTTCAACTTAGCTACGCGTCATGTTTGCTTTTTTAGCTTGAGTACTGCTTCATTTGTTTAGTCGTGTAAATCGTTTGCTTCTCTATTTGGGGCAAAGATTCCTGTGGTGGCAGTTTGGAAAGCTTCCGTCAAACTGAACAGACTAAATCCATGGAGAGATCTCGGATTACAGCCCCCTCGATCTTCTCCGCGAGTCAAAAGAACATAGTGGCATGATAGGCTGGGCCTCAAAATTTATTTACACAAACGGGTATTCTATGAATTATAAGGTTATAAGAATCTATATATGGATAGGAGCAAATCTTGTGTAGAACCAGTCCTGTCAATTATCTTAAGCAATCATATTCACTTAGTAGTTTAGCCAGTTATGTGTGGAAGAACAAGCATTTTGCAAGAAAATGTATAATTCTTGGAGAAATGTTAGATGTCCTCAAACCGGAGAAAATGATAAGTATTTTTTTTTAGAAACACCATATAGGCTGGAGCCCCATGCAATTATCTTAACTAACATATTCAGTTACTCCATCTGTTCCAAAATACGATGTTTTGACTTATCACACTGGTGGAAAAAAGTCGCCACATCCGCGGGACTAAATGCTGGAGCCTTTAGTCCCGGTTGTTTACGAACCGGGACTAAAGGGCCTCCACGTGGCCCGGGTATGTGTTGCGGATGGAGGACTGATACGTCTCAAACGTATCTATAATTTTTGATGCTCCATGCTTGTTTTTACACCATTTGCCTACTGTTTCGTTACACTTCGTGGCACTTTTATGCGATTTCCGGAACTAACCTATTGACAAGATGCCACAGTGCCAGTTCCCTGTTTTCTACTGTTTTTATGTTTCAGAAAAGCTACACAGGAAATATTCTCGGAATTGGACGAAACAAAAGCCAGAAGTCTTATTTTTCCCGGAAGCTTCCCGAAGACCGAAAGAGAGCCGGAGGGGGGCCAGAGGCCGCCCTCACACATAGGTGGCGCGGCCCTGGCCCTGGCCGCGCCACCCTGGTGTGAGGAGCTCCTGGCTGCCCCCTGATGATGCCCCTTCGCCTATAAGAAGCCTCGGGATGGAAAACCCTAGAGGAGTCGGCGAAATTTCCTGAACAGTTCCGCAGCGCCGCTGCCGTCGAAGCCAAATTTTGGGGGACATAAGTCTCTGTTCCGGCACCCTGCCGGGACGGGGAAGTGCCCCCGGAGCCATCTCCATCGGTCTCCATCGCCGTCTCCGCCGTCTCCATCGACCTCACCGCCATCTCCATCAACCTTGTTGTCTCCTATAATGAGGAGGGAGTAGTTCATCCCCGGGGCTGAGGGCTCTACCGGTAGCTATGTGGTTCACATCTCTCTCGCATGATGTGATCTTTATGTGATCGTGAGCTTTGTATCATGTTGAATAAGTAGATGTTACTCTTCTTCATTATGTGTACTCTAGTGTGTTATTAAAGTAATCTATTCCTCCTGCCATGGTGTAACGGTGACAGTGCGTGCATCATGGTGGTACTTGGTCTAGGCTACGATTGTGATCTCTTATGGATTATGAGAATAATTATCACTATGATAGTATTGAAGTGATCTATTCCTCCTTTCATGGTGTAATGTTGACAGTGTGTGCACCGTGTTACTACTTGGTCTAAGTTGCAATAATATCTATCTTGAGTTGTGATTTGATTTGGATATCTCTATGAGTGGTGTTTGTCAAGTACTTGATGAACTTTGAGGAGTGCTTCGTAGCCCTACGCAATGATTAGTGTTATTCAATAGGAGAGTAATTCAGAGTGCCATAGTGAAGAGAAGTTATCTATTGGTTCAATTATGTTATATTGTTGGGAGTGTGTCCACTAGTGAAAGTATAATCCCTAGGCCTTATTTCCAAGCTTTGCACACTGTTTACTTGCTGTTTTGTTACATGTTTGCTCACAGTGATATTTATTTCAGACCACATTTGCTACTTATAATCATCACTACTACTTGTATTTCACTATCTCTTCGCCGAACTAGTGCACTTATACATCTGACAAGTGTATTGGGTGTGTTGGGGACACAAGAGACTTTCTGTATCGTAATTGCAGGGTTGTTTGAGAGGGATAGCTTTGACCTCTTCCTCCCTGAGTTCGATAAACCTTGGGTGATCCACTAAAGGGAAACTTGCTGCTGCTCTACAAACCTCTGTGCTACTTGTTGATGGCGCCAGAAAAGAGGCTGCTGGCGTGGAGCAGTAAGTCCTTGTGCGTGGTGAATAACCAGCCCGTTGGGAACCCCAAGAGGAAGGTATGATGAGTGTAGCAACTAGTTTTCCCTCAGTTAAGATACCAAGGTTTATCGATCAGGAGAGGAGAGACAATGACGACTGAAGGTGTCGCAGAACCTGCACACACACAAACAAATACTTTGCTCCCAACTTGCGATGAGGTTATCAATCTCACCGGTTTGCTTGAAACAAAGGTTATAAGTGTATCGAGTAGAAAACAATATAGTATGCGAGTAAAATAAACAGTACGAGAAAAGTAAACAGGTGATAGCAATATGATGTAAATAGGACCGGGGTCCACAGTTCACTAGTGGTGTCTCTCCATAGATAAAATAACACATGCTGGGTAAACAAATTACAGTTGGGCAATTGATAGAATAAAGATAACGTGATATGTCAAGAAGATCACTATGAGATTTACTCTGGGCATTACAACAAAATACATAGACCGCCATCCAACTGTATCTATGACTAATAATCCACTCCCGGGGATATCAATCCGAACACCCTAGAAGTATTAAGTTGCGAACAACAGATAATTGCATTAAGCAAAGTGTGTAATGTAAACAAAGCATATGCCCTTGAGCATATGAATGTTGTTTTCTCCCTAGTAGCAACAGCACATCTACCACCTTAGAGGTTTCTGTCACTCCCCCAGGTGAAATAGAGGCATGAACCCACTATCGAGCATAAATACCCCCTCTTGGAGTCACTAGCAACTACTCGGCCAAGATAGCTACTAACAACGGAGAGCATGCAAGATCATAAACAACATAGAGATAACAAAAGATAATATTCAGTACAGCAACTTAATCATAAACACCAATATTCATCGGATCCCAACAAACCAAACATGTAGAATTACATAACGGTGATCTCAATCATGTATGGCAGCTCATGAGATCTAAACATGAAGCACATAGTGGAGAAGACAACCATCTAGCTACTGCTATGGACCCATAGTCCAAGGTAGACTACTCACTCATCGCTCCGGAGGCAAGCATGGCGATGAAGAAGACCTCCGGTGGCGATTCCCCTCTCCGGCAGGGTGCCGGGAAGAGCTTCTGGACCCTCCCGATCTTCGGGTCGACGGCGGCGGCGGATCGCGATGTGTTCTGGAAAATTGATCGGGCCTTTAGGTTTTTCTCGTTGGGGGGTCTTTATAGGCGAAGGGTCGATGTCAGAGGAGGGACCAGGCGCCCTCACACGGGGGTGGCGCGGGCCAGGGCCTGGCCGCGCTGCCCCTGTGTGTGGGGCCCTGGTGGCCCCCTTCCTACTCCTCTTCGGATCTCTGGAAGCTTCCGGGTAAAATAAGACTTCAGGAACTTGTTTCGTCCAATTCCGAGAATATTTCCTGTGTATCACTTCTGAAACACAAAAACAGCAGAAAACAGGGAACTGGCACTGTGGCACTTCGTTAATAGGTTAGTTCCGGAAAATGCATAAAAATTCCACTAAGTGTAACGAAACAATAGGCAAATGGTGTAAAACAAGCATGGAGCATCAAAAATTATAGATACGTTTGAGACGTATCAAGCATCCCCAAGCTTAACTCCTGCTCGTCCTCGAGTAGGTAAGTGATAACAAAAGAATAATTTTTGAGGTGACATGCACCTACACAATCTTGATCATATATGTAAGCATTGGTGAGCTGGGATCAATAGAACTTAAAACATGGGCATGAAGATATAATCATGACAATAAGAACTTAGCAACCATGTTGTAAATATGCAAATGAACACAAACAAAAGATCATGATAATGAAACAATGAAAGTCAAACGTGTGTTCAAATCATAAGGAAAAACACACAAAAGGTTTTCAGCTTGTCCTTCAAAGAGAGCAAAACATAAATGCATAGGACACCTTCAAGTTTAAGAGGGCGACTAGATACAAATAATTTAAGAACAAGTGAAACCAACAATATGAATCAATCAATGAACTTTGGGACAATGCATATCACACTAAGAATGACAACTATGCTCTCTTAATGGTGCATAAAGAAAGAAGGTGGTGACTCAACATAAAAGTAAAAGAAAGGCCCTTCGCAGAGGGAAGCAGTGATTAAGCATGTGCTAGAGCTTTTCATTTGTAAAACAGAGAGATAAAACTTGATTTTGAGAGGTGGTTGTCTTTGTCAACGACTGGCAATGGGGTTCTTACTATCTTCCATACAAAAAATGAAGCAAGTTTTTGAGAGAGAGATTGGCACTTTTGTGCTCTTTTATAAAACTTGGCACTCCTCCCCACCTTTTTTTCCTTTCACAAACCATGGCTAACCGATTCCATCGGGTGCCCACCAACATTCACTTTCCATGGAGGAGTGCCTTTTTCCTTTCTTTTTTTTCTTTTTTTTCTTTTTGGAATAAGCAATATGGAAGATAGCAAATCCGACCACTACGTCCCCATGAGCTGAAAACAGTGTCACAAAACGAGAAGTGTTTTGAAGGTTTTTGAAAGGTAGCACATGAAAAATTTACTTTGGAATGGCTTACAAATACCATGCATAGGAATTTATAGTGGACACAACGGCAAACTTTGGCTTTTAGGAGTTGGATGCACGAGTAGAGCTCATACTCAGTACAAGGCGAGGGCTAGCAAAAGACTGGGAGCGACCAACTAAGAGAGCAATAATGGCCATAATCATGCAAAGCGACAAAGCAACATTAAAAGAAGCATACGATGGCATCAAAAGTCAAAAACTAAATGATCATGAAGGCTATTGGCGACTTTGTGAGAGTCTAACATGTGTGAGCATGCGCCAAGTCAACCCAAATAAAGCATCAAGGAGAAAACCAAAATAATGCTTCCATACAATAAAAACAACGCATGATTTTTTTCAAAGGGTCATTAAGCAATCTCAGTTATTTGAGACAAGTCATGCTACAGCAAAACCACTAAGCATACTATCAAAAAGACATCAAGCATGACATGAAAAAGCCTAAGCCGCAGTCTACACAAGCTCCTTCTTGTACCACTATTTTGCACAAAGCTTTTTCTCTTTTCCAACACCATTTGAAACTTTTATAAACACCTCTTTTGATGAAAACCAATAAAGATCAGAGGCAAAAATACACCTTGATGAAAAGATATGACAAGATCTGAATGCATATCAAGGCGAAAACGAAAACCAAAAGCAGTAGCAGAAAAAGAAGAACGCATCGATGAACGATAAGAGTGAAAAACTGAGCGTTCTTTGCAAATGAAAACGAGTACATCTCCTCCAAAGAAAATTTGTTGGGGTCCAACCATTTATTGCAGCAAACAAACAAACTAAACAAACTAAGAAAACTAAAACAACTGACGCTCCAAGAAAAACACATAGTGCATGAAGCAATAAAAATATAGTGTTTTGAAAGGTGACCTGATTTTTGCCGATGAAGAAGGGGTGCCTCGGGGGCATCCCCAAGCTTTGACGCTTGTACTTCTTGGATATTTCTTGGGGTGATGCATGGGCATCCCCAAGCTTGAGCTTTTGTCCATTCTTCAACTCATCTCATCATTCTCCAATCCCTACACTTGAAAACTTCCTTCATACAAAACTAAACACAATTATATTAGCAACATTAGTGCAAGCATAACATATAATCAATCCTCTATTTGCTTCAGGTTTCAACTCAAAACCACCACATATATAGCATATACTACTGTAGCAACCTCCCCAAAAGTTCCATGATCAAAAGAACTCAAAAGAAAGCGATAAAGTGGCAAACACAAATATTGGCAGAAATCTGTCAAAACTGAACAGCTGACAAAGGTCGAATTTTTGAGGGATTTTCTGTTGCTCAAATCAAAAAGTGTTCAACTAACAAAAGTTTGGATATAACCTGGGGCATATGCAAAAGAAATCGCAGGTCCAAAAGATAAACAGAGAATTTTCACGAATTTTTACGGTGCAGCACCGAAAACAGTTTCAGGACAGCAACATCCCCAAATCTTTACCTCACTCAAATTAGAGCCTTCTTTTGGCACAAAAACGAAATAAACAAGATAAGGAGCGGTCATTACAGTAGTAATGACTTCCAAGACTCAAATAAAAGAAAAAGTACTGAAAATAAAACATTGGGTTATCTCCCAAGAGTGCTTTTCTTTAACGCCTTTGAGCTAGGCGCAGAAAACTGCGAATCAAGTAATATCAAGAGATGAAGCATTAAGCTCATAATTTGCTCTAAGAATAGAGTCAAAAAGTAATTTCTTTCTTTTCCTAGGGAAGTGTTCCATACCTTTCTTTAGTGGGAATTGATATTTGATAGTGCCTTCCCTCATATCAATGATAACACCTACAGTTCGAAGAAAAGGTCTTCCCAAAATAATAGGACATGAAGCATGGCATTCAACGTCCATAACAAGAAAATCAACGGGAACAAGGTTATTGTTAACCACAATAAGAACATCATTAATCCTTCCCAAAGGTTTCTTCTTAGCAACATCAGCAATAGGAACATCAAAATAACACTTTTCAAGCGGTGGTAAATCAAGCATGTCATAAATCTTTCTAGGCATGATAGAAATACTAGCACCTAGATCACATAAAGCATGGTAATCATAACCATTAACATGCATATCAATGATGGGTTCTGATACGTCTCAAACGTATCTATAATTTTTGATGCTCCATGCTTGTTTTTACACCATTTGCCTATTGTTTCGTTACGCTTAGTGGCACTTTTATGCATTTTCCAGAACTAACCTATTAACGAGTTGCCACAGTGCCAGTTCCCTGTTTTCTGCTGTTTTTGTGTTTCAGAGTGATACACAGGAAATATTCTCGGAATTGGACGAAACCACATCCTGAAGTCTTATTTTACCCGGAAGCTTCCAGAGATCCGAAGAGGAGTAGGAGGTGGGCCACAGGGGCCCCACACACACTGGTGGCGCGGCCAGGCCCCTGGCTGCGCCAGCCATGTGTGAGGAGGCCCTGGCCCTCCTCTGACATCGCCCCTTCGCCTATAAGAAGCCTCGGGACGGAAAACCCTAGAGGATTCGGCAATTTTCCAGAAGCAGTTCCGCAGCTCCGCCGCCATCGCCGACGAATTTCGGGGGACAGAAGTCTCTGTTCCGGCACCCTGCCGGGACGGGGAAGTGCCCCCGGAGCCATCTCCATCGGTCTCCATCGCCGTCTCCGCCGTCTCCATCGACCTCACCGCCATCTCCATCAACCTTGCTGTCTCCTATGATGAGGAGGGAGTAGTTCATCCCCGGGGCTAAGGGCTCTACCGGTAGCTATGTGGTTCACCTCTCTCTCCCATGATGTGATCTTTATGTGATCGTGAGCTTTGTATCATGTTGAACAAGTACATGTTATTATTCAGATATTTTGTGTACTCTAGCAATGTTATTAAAGTAATCTATTCCTCCTGCTATGGTGTAACGGTGACAGTGCGTGCATCATGGTGGTACTTGGTTTAGGCTATGATTGTGATCTCTTGTGGATTATGAGAATAATTATTGCTATGATAGTTTGAGTGATCTATTCCTCCTTTCATGGTGTAATGTTGACAGTGTGTGCACCGTGTTAGTACTTGGTCTAAGTTGCAATGATTTCTATCTTGAGTTGTGATCTGATTTGGGTATCTCTATGAGTGGTGTTTGTCAAGTACTTGATGAACTTTAAGGGGTGCTTCTGTAGCCACTACACAATGATTAGTGTTATTCAATAGGAGAGTAATTCAGAGTGCCTTAGCAAAGAGAAGTTATTTGTTCAGTCATGTTATATTGTTGGGAGTGTGTCCACTAGTGAAAGTATGATCCCTAGGCCTTGTTTCCAAGCATTGCATACCGTTTACTTGCTGTTTTATTACTTGTTTGCTCGCAGCGATATTTATTTCACATCACGTTTGCTACTTATAATCATCTATACCACTTGTATTTTACTATCTCTTCGCCGAACTAGTGCACCTATACATCTGACAAGTGTATTGGGTGTGTTGGGGACACAAGAGACTTTCTGTATCGTAATTGCAGGGTTGCTTGAGAGGGATAGCTTTGACCTCTAACCTCCCTGAGTTCGATAAACCTTGGGTGATCCACTTAAGGGAAACTTGCTGCTGTTCTACAAACCTCTGCACTTGGAGGCCCAACAAGTGTCTACAAGAATAGAAGTGCGTAGACATCAGGTTCCCAACCATCTTCTAACTTCTTGGGAACAGAAGCTTTTTGCTTCAACTTTTCATCCCTAATCTTTATAAGAGCATTGGTAATATGCTTAGTAAAAGCAATATTTAAAGAACTAGCATTGGGAGTCAAAGCAAGCTTTTGCAAGAACAAAATAACTTCAGATATATTGCAGCCATCAACATCAAAATCATTAAAAGAAGTAGAGCTATCATCTCCCACACTCCGAAAAATTTCAGCACTCTTTTGAGAAAAAGTTTTGGCAGTTTTAGGTTTTTTAACACAAGGAGTGGGAGTTTTCTCTACACTAATCAAAGTAAGAGGATTGCTACCAGTAGGAGCAACATCATTAGAGGTAGTAATAGTACATACCTTCATCTCTCTAGCCATCTCATCTTCTCTTTCCCACCTGGCATGCAATTCCGCTAACAATCTAATATTTTCATCAATTCCAACTTGGATAGCATTAGCGGTAGCAAAAACATTGTTCTCTTTCACATCATTAGGCAACACTTTTAATTTCAGAAGTTCAACATCATGAGCAAGGCTATCAACTTTAGAAGCAAGAATATCAATTTTGCCTAACTTTTCCTCAACAGACTTGTTAAAAGCAGTTTGCTTACCGATGAAGTCCTTGAGCATTACCTCAAGCTCGGAGGGCGCGGCCCTAGTGTTGTTGTAGGAATTACCATAAGAGTTATCATAACCATTACCATTGGTAGAAGGATACGGCCTATAATTGTTACTAGCAAAATTGTTCCTATAAGCATTGTTGTTAAAATTATTGTTTCTAATGAAATTCACATCAACTTGCTCTTCTTGAGCAACCAGAGAGGCAAAAGGAACATTATTAGGATCAACATGAGTCCTATCATTAGCAAGCATAGCCATAATGGTATCAATCTTATCACTTAAGGAAGAGGTTTCCTCAACAGAATTTACCTTCTTACCTTGTGGAGCTCTCTCGGTGTGCCATTCAGAATAATTTACCATCATGTTGTCGAGTAGCTTTGATGCGGCGCTCAAGGTAAGGGACATAAAAGTGCCTCCAACAGCTGAATCAAGTAGGTTCCTTGAAGAAAAATTCAGTCCTGCATAAAAAGTTTGGATAATCATCCAAGTAGTCAGTCCATGAGTGGGGCAATTCTTTATCATAGATTTCATTCTTTCCCAAGCTTGAGCAACATGTTCATTATCAAACTGAGTAAACTTCATAATATTGCTACGCAAAGCTATAATCTTAGCAGGAGGATAGTATCTACCAATAAAAGCATCCTTACACTTAGCCCATGAATCAATACTATTCTTAGTCAAAGACAGCAACCAATCTTTAGCTTTTCCTCTCAAAGAAAAAGGAAACAACTTGAGCTTAATAATATCACTATCAACATCCTTATATTTCTGCATCTCACATAGCTCAACAAAATTGTTGAGATGAGCTGCAGCATCTTCAGTACTAGCACCAGAAAATTGCTCTTTCATAACAAGGTTCAACAAAGCAGGCTTAATCTCATAAAAGTTTGCAGCAGGAATAGATGGTGCAATAGGAGTGCAGATAAAATCACTATTGTTTGTGCTAGTAAAGTCACACAACTTGGTGTTTTCAGGATTGGCCATTTCAGCAAAACGAAAGTAAACAAGTAAAAACAACTACCAAGGATTCTAATTTTTTTGGGTTTTTGATAAAAAGCAATGCAGGTAAAATAAATAAAGTAAAGCAAAACAATAACAAAGTAAAGAATGTGTGTGCGAAGAACTCCCCTCGCATAAGTCTTCTCTTCCTCCCCGGCAACGGCGCCAGAAAAGAAGCTGCTACTTGTTGATGGCGGCAGAAAAGAGGCTGCTGGCGTGGAGCAGTAAGTCCTTGTGCGTGGTGAATAACCAGCCCATTGGGAACCCCAAGAGGAAGGTATGATGAGTGTAGCGGCTAGTTTTCCCTCAGTTAAGATACCAAGGTTTATCGATCAGGAGAGGAGAGACAATGACGACTGAAGGTGTCGCGGAACCTGCACACACATAAACAAATACTTTGCTCCCAACTTGCGATGAGGTTGTCAATCTCACCGGTTTGCTTGAAACAAAGGTTATAAGTGTATCGAGTGGAAAACAATATAGTATGCGAGTAAAATAAACAGTACGAGAAAAGTAAACAGGTGATAGCAATATGATGTAAATAGGACCGGGGTCCACAGTTCACTAGTGGTGTCTCTCCATAGATAAAATAACACATGCTGGGTAAACAAATTACAGTTGGGCAATTGATAGAATAAAGATAACGTGATATGTCAAGAAGATCACTATGAGATTTACTCTGGGCATTACAACAAAATACATAGACCGCTATCCAACTGCATCTATGACTAATAATCCACTCCCGGGGATATCAATCCGAACACCCTAGAAGTATTAAGTTGTGAACAACAGATAATTGCATTAAGCAAAGTGTGTAATGTAAACAAAGCATATGCCCTTGAGCATATGAATGTTGTTTTCCCCCTAGTAGCAACAGCACATCTACCACCTTAGAGGTTTCTGTCACTCCCCCAGGTGAAATAGAGGCATGAACCCACTATCGAGCATAAATACCCCCTCTTGGAGTCACTAGCAACTACTCGGCCAAGATAGCTACTAACAACGGAGAGCATGCAAGATCATAAACAACATAGAGATAACAAAAGATAATATTCAGTACAGCAACTTAATCATAAACACCAATATTCATCGGATCCCAACAAACCAAACATGTAGAATTACATAATGGTGATCTCAATCATGTATGGCAGCTCATGAGATCTAAACATGAAGCACATAGTGGAGAAGACAACCATCTAGCTACTGCTATGGACCCATAGTCCAAGGTAGACTACTCACTCATCGCTCCAGAGGCAAGCATGGCGATGAAGAAGACCTCCGGTGGCCATTCCCCTCTCCGGCAGGGTGCCGGGAAGAGCTTCTGGACCCTCCCGATCTTCGGGTCGACGGCGGCGGCGGATCGCGATGTGTTCTGGAAAATTGATCGGGCCTTTAGGTTTTTCTCGTCGGGGGGTCTTTATAGGCGAAGGGTCGATGTCAGAGGAGGGGCCAGGCGCCCTCACACGGGGGTGGCGCGGGCCAGGGCCTGGCCGCGCCGCCCTTGTGTGTGGGGCCCTGGTGGCCCCCCTCCTACTCCTCTTCGGATCTCTGGAAGCTTCCGGGTAAAATAAGACTTCAGGAACTTGTTTCGTCCAATTCTGAGAATATTTCCTGTGTATCACTTCTGAAACACAAAAACAGCAGAAAACACGGAACTGGCACTGTGGCACTTCGTTAATAGGTTAGTTCTAGAAAATGCATAAAAATGCCACTAAGTGTAACGAAACAATAGGCAAATGGTGTAAAACAAGCATGGAGCATCAAAAATTATAGATACGTTTGAGACGTATCACTCTGCACTTGGAGGCCCAACACTATCTACAAGAACAGACGCATGCGTAGACATCAAGCTCTTTTCTGGCGCCGTTGCCGGGGAGGTAAGGTAAAAGGTACTCACATTCTTTGGCTACTAAGTCTTTTAGTTGCTGGTGAGTGCTCGAAGTTATTTCCTTTAGATTCTGCAATTACATCTTTTTGTTTCTTGTTTTTATTTTCACTAGTTAGGCTTAATGGAAAACAAAGAGTTCTGTAGTCTTTTTCCTGAGTTTAGATATGAAGTGTTTGAAGAGAATGTTGAAAAACCTTTGGAGCTTAATTTGCATGCTAATAGTGTTGTTAGTATGAATGCTTTGAACACTGTTATTACTAATGCTATAGAAAAGTCTAAGCTTGGGGAAGCTAGTTGTGTTAAGCATGATATTTTTAGTTCCCCAGCTTTAGTGGAAAAGTTTGTTCTGATAATATTTTATCTCCCATATGTGATGTTCCTTCTTATAATGATATGTTTGAAGAATATGCTTTGCGAAATAGTTGTTCTTTAGCTTGTGATGATACTAAACCTCTAGTTTATGATGGTTATGATGATGGGTATAATATTTTCAGTTCACCTACTATTGAGGATAAAATTAGTTATGATTACAATATGCCTCCTGTTTTTGATGATTATGGTGATGAGAATAATTATTCTATTGAATCTGCTCCTACTACGATTGTTCATGTGGGGAGTATTAATTCTTTTATGCATGTGGCTCATGATAGAGATGCTTTATGTGATAGTTATATTGTTAGTTCTATTCATGATGCTACTGAAAGTTATTATGAGAGAGGGAAACATGGTTTTATGGATCTCAACAATATTGAGTTTCCCCTCTTTATGTTGCAATTCTTGAAGTTGTACTTGTTTTGCCTTCCTATGCTTTTTGCTTTGCGCTTTTATGACTTGTCTCTTTACAAGACTATTTTTCATAGGAAGTGGTTTAGATTTAAATGTGTTCCATACTTGCTTTTTGATGCTATCTATTGCTTTAAGTTCCTATATGGCACCTTTGCCTCAAGCTCTTATATGGCGCCCACATGAGCATCTTTGCAAATTACTGCGCCTAGCTCAAAGGCGTTAAAGAAAAGCACTCTTGGGAGATAACCCAATGTTTTATTTCCAGTAATTTTTCTTTTATTTGAGTCTTGGAAGTTATTACTACTGTAATAACCGCTCCTTATCCTTTTATTTAATTGTTGTGCCAAGAGAAGCCTCTAATTTGAGCGAGGTAAGATTTGGGGATGTTGCTGTCCTGAAACTGTTTTCGGTGCTGCACCGTAAAAATTCGTGAAAATTCTCTGTATATCTTTTTGACCTGCGATTTCTTGTGCATATGCCCCAGGTTATATCCAAACTTTCATTAGTTGAACACTTTTTAATTTGAGCAACAGAAAACCCTCTAAAAATTCGACCTTTGTTAGCTGTTCTGTTTTGACAGATTTCTGCCAATATTTGTGTTTGCTGCTTTATCGCTTTCTTTTTTAGTTCTTTTGATCACGGAACTTTTGGGGAAGTTGCTAATGTAGTTTATGCTTAATATGTGGTGGTTTTGGGTTGAAACCTGAAGCAAAAGAGGTTGATTATATGTTATGCTTACACTAATGTTGCTAATAGATTTGTGTTTAGTTTTGTATCAAGGGAGTTTTCAAGTGTAGGGACTGGAGAAGGATGAGATGAGTTGAAGAATGGACAAAAGCTCAAGCTTGGGGATGCCCATGCATCACCCCAAGAAATATCCAAGAAGTACAAGCGTCAAAGCTTGGGGATGCCCCCGAGGCACCCCCCCTTCTTCATCGGCAAAAATCAGGTCACCTTTCAAGACACTATATTTTTATTACTTCATGCAGTATGCGTTTTTCTTGGAGCGTCAGTTGTTTTTGTTTTAATTTAATTTTGTTTTGTTTGCTGCAATAAACGGTTTGATCACATCATGTTGTTTTGGAGGAGATGAACTCGTTTTTCATTTGCCAAGAACACTCCGTTTTTCACTCTTATCGTTTCAACGAGTGTTCTCTTTTTCTCCTACTGCTTTTGGTTTTCATTTTCGCCTTGATTTGTGTTTAGATCTTGTTATATATTTTCATCAAGGTGTATTTTTGCCTCTGATCTTTATTGGTTTTCATCAAAAGAGGTGTTTATAAATTTTTTGAATGGTGTTGGAAAAGAGAAAAAGCTTTATGCAAAAAAGTGGTACAAGTAGGAGCTTGTGTAGACTACGGCCTAGGCTTTTGCATGTCATGCTTGATGTCTTTTTGATAGTATGCTTAGTGGTTTTGCTGTAGCATGACTTGTCTCAAATAACTGAGATTGCTTAATGAGCCTTTGAAAAAAATCATGCGTTGTTTTTATCGTTTGGAAGCATTATTTTGGTTTTCTCCTTGATGCTTTATTTGGGTTGACTTGGCGCATGCTCACACATGTTAGACTCATACAAAGTTGCCAATAGCCTCTATGATCATTTAGTTTTTGACTTTTGATGCCATCTTATGCTTCTTTTAATGTCGCTTTGTCGCTTTGCATGATTATGGCCATTATTGCTCTCTTAGTTGGTCGCTCCCAGTCTTTTGCTAGCCCTCGCCTTGTACTGAGTATGAGCTCTACTCGTGCATCCAACTCCTAAAAACCAAAGTCTTCCATTGTGTCCACTATAAATTCCTATGCATGGTATTTGTAAGCCATTCCAAAGTAAATTCTCATGTGCTACCTTTAAAAAACCTTCAAAACACTTCTCGTTTTGTGACACTGTTTTCAGCTCATGGGGACGTAGTGGTTGGATTTGCTATCTTCCATATTTCTTATTCCAAAAAGAAAAAAAAGGAGAAAAAAAGAAAGAAAAAAAGGCACTCCTCCATGGTATGTGAATGTTGGTGGGCACCCGATGAAATCAGTTAGCCATGGTTTGAGAAAGGAAAAAAGGTGGGGAGGAGTACCAAGCTTTATAAAAGAGCACAAAAGTGCCAATCTCTCTCTCAAAAACTTGCTTCATTTTTGTATGGAAGATAGTAAGAACCCCATTGTCAGTCGTTGGCAAAGACAACCACCTCTCAAAACCAATTTTTATCTCTCTGTTTTACAAATAAAAAGCTCTAGCACATGTTTAATCACTGCTTCCCTCCGTGAAGGGCATTTCTTTTAATTTTATGTTGAGTCACCATCTTCTACCTTTATGCACCGTCTAAGAGAGCATAGTTGTCATTCTGAGTATAATGTGCATTGTCCCAAAGTTTGTCATTGATTGATTCATGACTATGGTTTCACTTGTTCTCAAATTATTTGTATCTAGTCGCCCTCTTAAACTTGAAGGTGTCCTATGCATTTATGTTTTGCTCTCCATGAAGGACAAGCTGAAAACCATTTGTATGTTTTTCCATATGATTTGAACACACGTTTGACTTTCATTGTTTCATTTTCATGATCTTTTGTTTGTGTTCATTTTTATGTTTATAACATGGTTGCTAAGTTTCTTCTATCAAAATTATGTCTTTCATGCCCATGTTTTAAGTTCTTTTGATCCCAGCTCACAATGCTTACATTTATGATCAAGATTGTGTAGGTGCATGTCACCTCAAAAATTATTTCTTTTGTTATCACTTACCTACTCGAGGACGAGCAGGAGTTAAGCTTGGGGATGCTGATACATCTCAAACGTATCTATAATTTTTGATGCTCTATGCTTGTTTTTACACCATTTGCCTACTGTTTCGTTACACTTTGTGGCACTTTTATGTGATTTCCGGAACTAACCTATTAACAAGATGCCACAGTGCCAGTTCCCTGTTTTCTGCTATTTTTGTGTTTCAGAAAAGCTACATAGGAAATATTCTCGGAATTGGACGAAATAAAAGCCAGAAGTCTTATTTTTCCCGGAAGCTTTCCGAAGACCGAAAGAGAGCCGGAGGGGGGCCAGAGGCCGCCCTCACACATAGGTGGCGCGGCCCAGGCCCTGGCCGCGCCACCCTAGTGTGAGGAGCCCCTGGCTGCCCCCTGACGATGCCCCTTCGCCTATAAGAAGCCTCGGGATGGAAATCCCTAGAGGAGTCGGCAAAATTTCCAGAACAGTTCCGCAGCGCCGCCTCCGTCGAAGCCAAATTTCGGGGGACAGAAGTCTCTGTTCCGGCACCCTGCCAGGACGGGGAAGTGCCCCCGGAGCCATCTCCATCGGTCTCCATCGCCGTCTCCGCCGTCTCCATCGACCTCACTGCCATCTCCATCAACCTTGCTGTCTCCTATGATGAGGAGGGAGTAGTTCATCCCCGGGGCTGAGGGCTCTACCGGTAGCTATGTGGTTCACCTCTCTCTCCCATGATGTAATCTTTATGTGATCGTGAGCTTTGTATCATGTTGAATAAGTAGATGTTACTCTTCTTCATTATGTGTACTCTAGTGTGTTATTAAAGTAATCTATTCCTCCTGCCATGGTGTAACGGTGACAGTGCGTGCATCATGGTGGTACTTGGTCTAGGCTATGATTGTGATCTCTTATGGATTATGAGAATAATTATCACTATGATAGTATTGAAGTGATCTATTCCTCCTTTCATGGTGTAATATTGACAGTGTGTGCACCGTGTTAGTACTTGGTCTAAGTTGCAATAATATCTATCTTGAGTTGTGATTTGATTTGGATATCTCTATGAGTGGTGTTTGTCAAGTACTTGATGAACTTTGAGGAGTGCTTCGTAGCCCTACGCAATGATTAGTGTTATTCAATAGGAGAGTAATTCAGAGTGCCATAGTAAAGAGAAGTTATCTATTGGTTCAATTATGTTATATTGTTGGGAGTGTGTCCACTAGTGAAAGTATGATCCCTAGGCCTTGTTTCCAAGCTTTGCACACCATTTACTTGCTGTTTTGTTACATGTTTGCTCACAGCGATATTTATTTCAGACCACATTTGCTACTTATAATCATCACTACTACTTGTATTTCACTATCTCTTCGCCGAACTAGTGCACATATACATCTGACAAGTGTATTGGGTGTGTTGGGGACACAAGAGACTTTCTGTATCGTAATTGCAGGGTTGTTTGAGAGCGATAGCTTTGACCTCTTCCTCCCTGAGTTCGATAAACCTTGGGTGATCCACTTAAGGGAAACTTGCTGCTGCTCTACAAACCTCTGCACTTGGAGGCCCAACACTGTCTACAAGAACAGACGCGTGCGTAGACATCAAGGACCTTTAGTCCCGGTTTGTAACACAAATCGGGACTAAAGGTCCGTTCAGAAAAAAATTGTATTTGCTTTTTCAAAAAAATCTATTTTCTTTATTTCTCTAATATCTAATCACCCCTATTCTTATGTCAAATTACATACTTGTGGTCCTCACTTCCCGGTCGGTCACCCATCCTCGCACCGCTCCACCCTTAGCACGCTTAACTTCTCCATTCCTTCCATAGTAGCTTCTAATACTGTGCTCGCGACTTCTTGATAATAGTATGCTACCAATCCTATTAACCTATACACTTTGGTAACATATAATATTACTTTCTTAAAATCCAAATAAATTCACAAAATAAGCAACAATGATTAAGTAATAATAAGCATGAATGAATTCCAAATAATTTTTATGCATAATTTAATTTTTAATTTTTAATAATTAAATTATTCAAAAAAGGCTAAAAAACTTGAAAAATCCAAAATTCAAAAATTAATAGACTTGTTAACCAAACAAGAGGGAGTACATTTTTTCCAAATATATATGCATGCTAGTTAACCGAAAGACTCGCACAGCACACCACACACACATCTAGTAGCCTTCTAGCTTCCAATACCTCCTAGCAATCTCGAAGCCCAAGCGAGCGTCTAGAGCGGCATACAATATTTGCCTGTCGCTCAATGGAACTTTGGCCCAACCACATATAAGTTCTTCTTCTTCTTCCTCATCGCCCTTCTTCTTGTCCTTCTTCCTCATCTTCTTCTCAAGCTTTGTCCCAATAGTAGCATTGGACAGATCGTATAGACTCGGAATTGGATTCTTGGTGGGGTTCGGCATAATCTTTTGGAGGTCGTACACCGACGGAATTTCAATTCCGTATGATTCCAGCATGCGCACGTCATTGCCGATAGCCGTACCGCAGAATCTAATGGTGGGGCCCTTCAAGAAATCCTTGAGCAGCTGCGGCACATGATCGGCCCGACATATCTGGAAGACCAAAACCTCGGACGCCACCAAGAGTTGAAGGACGGCGGCACGCTGATGGCGCCTACCCTCGCGAGGGCTGGTAAACTCGCAGTCCAAGCCCACACATTTGATCGGTGCGGCGTCGAGGAACCGCTGCTTGATGGCGCGGAGCCACATCTCCACCATTGATGCACGGAGAGTTTCCAGTGATGGTGAATTCCATCCCTTCGGCGGTGATATTATGCACCCGAGATTGAGGTAGCGTTGATGACCCACAAGTATAGGGGATCGCAACAGTCTTCGAGGGAAGTAAAACCCAAATTTATTGATTCGACACAAGGGGAGCCAAAGAATATTTATAAGCCTTAACAGATGAGTTGTCAATTCAGCTGCACCTGGAAACAGACATGTTCGCAGCGGTTTATCAGTAGCAACAGTTTTATAGTGGTGATAGTAGTGAAACAGTAACAACAGTAGTAGAATAAAAGTGGTAATAGTAGCAATAGTAAATAGTAGGATAAAATACTGTAGGCATAGGGATGGATGTACGGGCGTTGCATGGATAAGATAATTCATGAAATCAGTGAAACATGGGCATTGCAGATAAATAATGATAAAGCATCCTAGTACTAACAATCATAGGCATGTGTTCCGTATATAGTCGTACGTGCTCGCAATGAGAAACTTGCACGACATCTTTTGTCCTACCAGCCTATTGCAGCAGGGCCTCAAGGGAAACTACTGGTAATTAAGGTACTCCTTTTAATAAAGTACCAGAGCAAAGCATTAGCACTCGGTGAACACATGTGATCCTCACATCAAAGCCATCCCCTCTGGTTATCCCAATTTCTGTCACTTTGGGGCCTCGGGTTCCGGACAACAATATGTGTATACAACTTGTAGGTAAGACCATAAATAACAAGTATCATCATAAAACAATAACAAGTTTAGATCTGAGATTATGGCACTCGGGCCCAAAGTGACAAGCATTAAGCACAACAAGTTGCAACAATGTCATAAGCACTAATAAAAGATACTAGGCACTATGCCCTAACAATCTTATAGCAAATTACATGAATGATCTCATCCAATCCCTACCATCCCCTTCGTCTATAGTGGGAATTACTCACACATGTATGGGGGAGTCATGGATGGTTGATGGAGAGACGTCGGTGATGGTGGTGATGAAGATCTCCTCCAAATCCCCATCCCGGCAGGGTGCCAGAACGGAGTTTCTAGTTTCGAATCGCGGTTTCTGGTGGTGGCAGCGCAGCGGAAGTCTATCTGGAAAAACGCCGAACCCCCGCTCCTTTCAGGTCAGAGGGTATATGTAGGCGGAAGGAGGGGTCGAGGCGACGGCCGAGGCGGTCACACAACAGGTGGGCGCGGCCAGGCCTGGGCCGCGCCCCCTGATTGTGTGGTGGCCTCCTGGCCCCTCTCCGTCTCGTCTTCTGGCTCCGTGGGTCTTCTGGTGAAATAGGATTTTTGCAATATTTTCCCAAATTTTTACTGAAAGTTGGATTTCTGCACAAAAACGAGACACCAAAGCAATTCTGCTAAAAATAGCGTTAGTCCGCGTTAGTTGCATTCAAAACACACAAATTAGAGGAGAAACAACAGCAAAAGTGTTCGGGGAAGTAGATACGTTTTGGACCTATCAAGCGTCGTCGGCTCCATTGAAATGAGAGGGAGAGAGAGAGCTTGCCGGTGATGCTATGGTGTTTTTGGAGGAGATTAGGAGGATAAAGAAGATGCTTATAGGTACATCTTTATATACTAGAGAGAGGGAAGAAGAAGAGGCTGGCCGGCGGTGTGATTAGGCCGCCGACGATGAGGTCCTGATGCGTCAAGTTACGATTACCAAAGCGATCAAGTTAATGGTGCAACGATTTCCCGAAACGATCGGCGACCATGCGTCGTAACTGGCGCGGGAGTGACGGTTCGTTTGAACTGGCCTTTAGTCCCGGCTCGTGACACGAACCGGTACTAAAGGGTGCCCTATAGTCCTGGTTTGCGCCATAAGCCGGGACTAAAGGCCCAAAGCCATTAGTCCCGGTTGGTGGCGCAAACTGGGACCAAAGGGCCCATTTGAACCGGGACTAATGCCCCTGGCCCACATTTTCAATTGAATCGGGAGTAATGCCCCCCTTTAGCCGCAGACCGAACAGTTTGGGGACTAATGGGGGCGAATGGAAGCCATTTTTTCCACTAGTGTCATTGACATATACATGTATCTAGAATTCTAGATGCTTTTTAGTACTAAAACATTCACTCCCTTTGCTTCTAATCTACACACTAAAAAAATATCTAGATACATGCATGTATGATAATGATAGACTAAAATATCTTATATTTTAAAATGGAGGAAGTAGTAATTTAGCCAGTTATGTCGGGAATAACAGGCACTTTGCAAGAAAAGCTATGATTCCTAGAGAAACGTTAAATATCCTTGAGTGTTAAGAATAGTTGAAGATGCTAAATTAATATTTATTTTCAAACGGAGAAAGAGTATGTATAGTATAGATCTTCACTCAAATACTCCATTACGGAAAACAATGAACCGACCATTCAAATAAGTTTTTTCGTCTCATAAAAAATCCTTTCACAAATTTTCCATTCAAATAAAAGTATGACAACAGACGTACGTCATCCTGGCCCACGGCTGATATACAAGTCCAAATCATGGAGTGGAAAAAGAAGCGAAGATACGGCACAGCTTCTTCTCCCTCCGAAGTCCGATCAGTTGGCGCTGAGCTGGCCAGCTGTTAATCCCACACCAACAGCGGCTCCTACGCGTAGCCTGAAAATTGTAAACAACACGCACGAGCTGTTAATCTGAACCATTCAGGCCACGGAGAAAACAAAAGAAAGGAAAGAGCCGACGCTTTTATGCAAAAGAAATCGCACGACGCATCCATCGTTTTCTCCCTTGCTTTCTTTCAGCGTGCATCTCCATCGTTTTCATCCTAATCAGGCATCGCCTGTAAATTCACCTCCTTTTTGTGACAGGAGAAAAGTGCGTATGTATGTCGGAGTTTGACCAGTGCTCATCCGTTCAAGCTAAGTAATTTTACCGGATCTGTTCCACTCGGCACAACCTTGTTATCATAATCCCAGTTTTGCTGACGATTGAGCCTGTTAGATGGCTTTTCTTCTGAAAGCGAAGTCACGAACCTGACCTTGTAAAAAAAAGTTAACCAGTTTGTGGTACCGTGTTTGTGCTCGGATGGAAAACTTCCTCTAGAAAATAGCATCGGTCTCTCCTGTTCTTTTACCGAGACAAAGTCCAGTCTTCAGTATGGAATCTATCAGAAAGTTTAGCTCTTTTACCTCAACACGAAAATCACTGGCTCCAACTGCTGAATTAGTATCGAGCTTCGCATTCCAGTACTGTAGGCCGACGCATCCTATCGATACAAACGGTCTGTTCTGGTTCGTTTGTGTCACGGGCAGGACACAAAAACTGGCCGGCGCGTGCAGCGCGACGCATCCTGTCCGCCACTGGCAGGGTGTCAATTTGCAATCATTGAGATATAAAAATTGCATTCATTGGATAGGATTTGATACATCGTAGATATTGCATATAAGATTATATGCTAGAAAATAAAAAGTAATAGAATTAAGTAGCCCATGGCTATTGGTCGTCCTCGTCGGAGGAGGAGGAGGAAACGTCGGGCTTGCCTCGGGTGGGCGCGACGTACTGACGACGGCACATGTTGCCGTCGAAGACGGTGACCGTAATCTGATGGCCGTCATCAAAGTTGAAGACGAGGAGTTTACCGGCCACGATGCCATGCCGCTGGCAGAACCTCCTCCAGCCGCTCGCCAGGTACGGCGTGTCGGTGCGGTCGAAGAGGAGCTCCGTGGGCCATATGCCGGTGGCGCCGCTGCGCACCCGCAGCACGACCTGGTTCGTCCTCATGTCCACCACCTCGCCAAACTTGCGGGGCAGCCTGACGGAGTTCTGGTCGGCGTCGTAGCTAAGGGTGAAGCTGAACTCGAACCCGTCAGCAGGCTCGGGCTCGGGCGTCGAGGGTGGAGAAGGAGAAGGCGGAGGAGATGGCGATGCTGGCTCCTCGATCCAATGCCTATGGCCGCCAGCACGGCTGCTCTCGCCACGCCGTCCACGACATCCTTGGCGTCCACAGGTGGGTGACGGCGATAAGCTCTGGGCGCCACCACCGCGGCTCCCTCGACGCCTGCCTCCATGACCAGGGCCTGGTGGGCGCCCTAGCCGCCCTCCCCTCGATCCAATTCCTCTAACCATGGTCCCTGCGGTTGTGTGGAGAAGAATGATGGGGATAAAGGCAGCGTCGGTATGCTCGACTGGCCGGGTGCGGCCGGTTTAAAAAGGCCTGATGGCATTGAATGCCGGCACGGAGGTCTAAGCGTTGGAATTGAAGTGACCTCGCCATGGGTCGGGCGGTGCAGCAGGCTGCCAATGCCACAACATAGATCAAAGCGACGGGGCGGCACAGAAGGTCAGGCGGCACGGCCAGCCTTTGACCACCATCCCTCCCGCCTGTTGAGCCGCTGTCCATGCGGGGTCTAGACCCACGCGGGAGGACACGGGCGGACAGCGCACCTGTCCGCGCCGACGCATCGGTAACCCAAATTTGGTGGACCGATGTGTCGAGCCAAACGCGTCGGTCTAGATACGTCGCACCGCTGGAGCGTGCAAAACCTACACGCCGGTCCAGTCGGACACGTTCGGACACGCGCGAACGTGATGTGTTGGCCTGCTGGAGATGCCTTAACATGGATCCTATGTTCGTGTCCGTGTAACTAGCATGTTGCCAACATGGATCCGACATATTTTATGAAAAACACCACCGATGATAAATAAGCCATCACCTTTCTGGTTTCATAATTTCACAAGAAGTTGCTATTAATGCATGTGAAATTGTTATAGCATACTCCTTCCTAGGGCATGTGGAATGAAGGATTTAAAAATAGTCGGATTCGTCTAGAAGAGGAGGTTGCACAATTACACCAAGTATACACCGTAGGGATTTCCCTAAGGTAAAGGTGTGAAAAAGAATTGCACCAAGTCACCGTTGTAGATTGGATGTCTACGCACGCGTCTGTTTTTGTAGATAGTGTTGGGCCTCCAAGTGCAGAGATTTTGTAGAACAACAACAAATTTCTCTTAAGTGGATCACCCAAGGTTTATCGAACTCAGGGACGAGGAGGTCAAAGCTATCCCTCTCAAGCAACCCTGCAATTACGATACAAGAAGTCTCTTGTGTCTCCAACACACCCAATACACTTGTTAGATATATAGGTGCACTAGTTCGGCGAAGAGATAGTAAAATACAAGTAATATGGATGATTATAAGTAGTAAATGCAATCTGAAATAAATATCGTTGCGAGTAAACATGTAACAAAACTGAATGTAAACGATGTTTTAAAGCTTAGAAACAAGACCTAGGGATCATACTTTCACTAGTGGACACTCTCAACAAAGATAACATAATTGAACACATAAATAACTATCTTCACTATGCCACTCTAAACTATTCTCCAATGGATAACAAACACTAATCATGCGTAGGGCTACGAAGCACTCCTCAAAGTTCGCATTTCCCCAAACTAGATTGCCCAACACTATCACCTTGAGCACACTAGATGGTTTCAACAAACACCAACAATTTATAGAGACACTAGCCAAAGAGACACATATAATGCACACACTATCACTTTCACATCATGGTACAAGGTGTCTCCGGGGATTACAATAATAAAGCACTCGAGTAGCATAATATATGAAGAACAACGTCTACCAATTCAACTAGATACAAAGCTCACGATCACATATAGATCACATCATGGGAGAGAGAGAGATAAACCATATAGCTACCAGTAGCGCCCTCAGCCCCGGGGGAGAACTACTCCCTCCTCATCATGGGAGACAGCAACGTCGATGGAGATGGCGGTGAAGTCGATGGAGACGACGGTGGAGGCGATGGAGTCGATGGAGATGGCTCTGGGGGCACTTCCCCTTCCCGGCAGGGTGCCGGAACAGAGACTTCTATCCCCCGAAATTGGTCTTCGACGGCGGCGGTGCTGCAAAACTTTTCTGGGAAAAACGACCATTGATTTAGGGTTTCGGCTTTGGAGGGTCTTAAATAGGCGGAGAGGCGGTGTCAGAGCGCGGCCAGGGGCCCCACACCACCCCCTGGCGCGGCCAAGGGGGGGCACGCCACCCCCTGGTGTGGTGGGTCCCTGCCTCCCCTCCAGCTCTCCTTCGGACTTCGTCTTGCGTCCGGGAAAAATAGGAGGTTCGGGCTTCGTTTCGTCCAATTCCGAGAATATTTCCTGTGTAGCTTTTCTAAAACACAAAAATAGCAGAAAACAGGGAACTGGCACTGTGGCGTCTCGTTAATAGGTTTGTTTTCGAAAATGCTTCAAAACGCCACGAAGTGTAACAAAACACAAAGCAAATGGTGCATAAACAAGCATGGAGCATCAAAAATTATATATACGTTTGAGACGTATCAAGCATCCCCAAGCTTAACTCCTGCTCGTCCTCGAGTAGGTAAGTGATAATAAAACAATAATTTTTGAGGTGACATGCACCAACTCAACCTTGATCAAACGATGTAAAGCATTGAGTGCTGAGATCAAAGTACTCTAAACATAGGCATAAAAGATATAATCTTGACAATAAAACTTAGCAACCATGTTATAACATGAAAAGTAACACAAACAAAAGATCATGAGTAATAATGCATTAAAAGTCAAGTGTGTGTTTCAACCATATAGAAAAACATAGAAAAGTGGTTTTCAGCTTGTCCTTCATGGAATAGCAAAACATAAATGCATAGGACACCTTCAAGTTTAAGAGGACGACTAGATACAAATAATTTAAGAACAAGCAAAACCATAATCATGAATCAATCAATAATAAATTTTGGGACTATGCACATTAAACTCAGAATAACAACTATGCTCTCTTAGATGGTGCATAAAGGTAGAAGGTGGCGACTCAACATAAAAGTAAAAGAAAGGCCCTTTGCAGAGGGAAGCAGTGATTACAAGTTTTATAAACCTCCAAAAATTATGATACTTACTAGCTTTGAGCTCTCATTGCCCCCATCATAGGCATCTTGAGTGGTTAAGGTTAATGCGAGTACAATTACGAAGCATATGCTTAACAAATCATAAGTTGAAAATCTCATGTCCCGTGAAGTATGAATACCCAAACCTCATGCTACTCGACTTAGGTCCCAAGCAAGTTCTTGTCATTGTAAGCATACATGTATCATCGAGAACGCTAACGGGGTACCTCCTGCCCGATGACATGGAACAAGCCCACATCAAAATGACAAGACAAACAGATAATGAACACCTCGGCATCTCTTTTATTTACCATGGGTATAGCTTTTTATTTTGAGATGCGTCGTTGAATGTCCACTATAGGCATGCTGTAAATTTCCATCATAAATGATGCATGGCTTGGATTAGCGGCCTAGGCGTTTCACTAACACATATACAAACTCCATGAGCTCACAAGTTCCCAACCTATTTCACATCGCGGGTATCCATAAACAAAAGATCATGATATCAAATAAATGAGAGAAAGTGCAATGTTGAAAGCTTGCCCCATGACGGCATGGCTAGGCTAACTTCCAACATACAACTTGCAAGCATAACATCAACATAAGAGAGCCATAATGGTAAAATTTATTAAAAGTAAGAAAAGTAAATGTGCCGTCAGGTTCGTGAGAGCTTTACTGACTAATTTCCACATAACACAAAAAGTTTAATTTGAAGGATAGATAAAAGCAAGACGAATTGTGCTTGGAATAGCAAATTGCTAATAGGTAGATATGGTGGACACATTGGAAAACTTTTGTTTTTGGGAGTTGGATGCACGAGAAGTATTCCCTCTCAGTACAAAATGAAGGCTAGCAAAAGACTGGGAGCGACCAACTACGAGAGCAATAACGGCCATAATCATGCATAGCGACAAAACATCATTAACCGAAGCATAAAGTGGTATCGCAAGTCAAAAATCAAATGATCATAGAGGCTTATGGCAACTTGGTAAAGTCAAACATGTTGTAAGCATGCGCCAAGTCAACCCAAATAAAGCATCAAAGGATAAAACCATGATAATATGCACCCATATAATAAAAACAACGCATGATTCTTTCAAAGGCACATTAAGCAATCTCAGTCATTTGAGACAAGTCATGCTATAGCAAAAACTACTAAGCATACTATCAAAATAACATCAAGCATGACATGCAGAAGTCTAAGCCACACTCTAAACAAGCTCCCATTTGTACCACAATAGGCATGAAACTTTTTTCTCTTTCCCAACACCATTCAACCTTTTTGAAACCACTCTTTAAGATGAAAACCAACATAGACCAGTGGTCTAAATACACCTTGATACAAAGACATAACAAGATCTGAACAAAAATCAAGGCAAAAAACTGAAGCTAAACGCAGTACTAGAAAAAGAGAACACTCGTTGAACGAAAAGAGTGAAAACTAGAGTGTTCTTGGCAATGAAAACAGAGCGTATCTCTCTCCGAAACAAACATGATGTGATCCAACCATTTATTGCAGCAATCAAAATAAAAGAAAACAGAAAGCAAAAGTAAAGACGCTCCAAGAAAAACGCATAGAATACGAAGCAACAAAAACATGGTGTCTTGAAAGGTGACCTGATTTTTGCCGATGAAGAAGGGATACCTCGGGGCATCCCCAAGCTTTGACGCTTGTACTTCTTGGATATTTCTTGGGGTGACATGGGCATCCCCAAGCTTGAGCTTTTGTCCATACTTCATCTCATCACATCACTCTCCTTTCCCTACACTTGAAAACTTCCTTCATACAAAACTTCACACAATTCTATTAGCAACATTAGTGTAAGCATGATAGTAAATCTACTCTTTTGGTTCAGTTTCAAACTCAAATATACCATTCATTAAAGCATAAGCTACTGTAGCAACTTCCTCAAAAGTTCCGTGATCAAAAGAACTCAAAAAGAAAGCGATCGAGAGGCAAACACAAATAGTGGCAAAAATCTGTCAAAATAGAACAGCTGACAAAGATTGATTTTTCCAAAGACCTTCTGTTGCTCAAATCGAAAAGTGCAAAACTAATGAAAGTTTGGAAATAACCTGGGGCATGTGCACAAGAAATCGCAGATCAAAAAGATATTCTGAGGATTTTTACGTTGCAGCGCAGAAATCTGTTTTAGGATAGCAACTTCCCCAAATCTTACCTTCCTCCAATTAGAGGTTCTTCTTGGCACAAAAACAAAATAAAAATGAAAGGAGAGGTCATTACAGTAGTAATAACTAACATGGGTTATCTCCCAAGAGTGCTTTTCTTTAACGCCTTTGAGCTAGGCGCAGTAATTTGAGAAGATGCTCACATAAACACCAGAAAGAACTTGAAGCAAGAGAGAGCATCATAAAGCAAATACGAAACAAATTTAAATCTAAACCACTTCCTATGAAAAAGAGTCTTGTAAAGAAACAAGTCATGAAAGCACAAAGCAACAAGCATAGGAAGGCAAAACAAGTGCAATTTTAAAAATTCCAACATAAAGAGGGGAAACTTAATAATATTGAGATGCATAAAACCATGCTTCCCTCTCTCATAATATCTTTCAGTAGCATCATTAATAGAATTAACAATATAACTATCACATAAAACATTCTTATCATGAGCCACATGCATAAAAGAATTAATACTCCTGATGGCTGGCGTGTAGTTGATGATGATGATTATCGCCAGGCAGTTGGGGAACCCCAAGCGGAAGGTATGATGAGCACAGCAGCAAGCTTTTCCCTCAGTTAGAAACCAAGGTTTATCGATACGAAGAAGAAAAAGCCAATACGACTGAAGGTGATGCCCACTAGCTGCGTGATGCTCTAACAAGGGCGTCGTTAACGATAACTTGTTAGTGCATCTTCAACCAGTAGCAACGTGGAACCTGCACACAACACAACCAAGTACTTTGTTCCCAACTTGCGATGAGGTTGTCAGTCTCACCGGTTTGCTTGAAACAAAGGGTATGAGCGTATCGAGTGGAAAACAGTAGAAGTATGCGAGTAAAGTAAACAGTGCGAGTAAAGTAAACAGGTGATAGCAATATGATGGAAATAGGACCGGGGTCCATAGTTCACTAGCGGTGTCTCTCCATAAGATAAATAACACATGCTGGGTAAACAAATTACAGTTGGGCAATTGATAGAATAAAGATAACGTGATATGTCAAGAAGATCACTATGTGATTTACTCTGGGCATTACAACAAAATACATAGACCGCCATCCAACTGCATCTATGACTAATAATCCACTCACGGGGATATCATCCGAACTCCCCATGAGTATTAAGTTGCGAACAATAGATAATTGCATTAAGCAAATTGTATAATGTAAACAAAGCATATGCCCTCGAGCATATGAATGTTGTTTTCTCCCTAGTAGCAATAGCACATCTACAACCTTAGAGGTTTCTGTCACCCCCCCAGATTAAATAGAGGCATGAACCCACTATCGAGCATAAATACCCCCTCTTGGAGTCACTAGCAACTACTCGGCCAAGATAGCTACTAACAACGGAGAGCATGCAAGATCATAAACAACATAGAGATAACATAAGATATATTTCAGTATAGCAACTCAATCATAACACCAATATTCATCGGATCCCAACAAACCAAACATGTAGAATTACATAACGGTGATCTCAATCATGTAGGGCAGCTCATGAGATCTAAACATGAAGCACATGGTGGAGAGAACAACCATCGAGCTACTGCTATGGACCCATAGTCCAAGGTAGACTACTCACTCATCGCTCTGGAGGCAAACATGGCGATGAAGAAGACCTCCGGTGGCGATTCCCCTCTCCGGCAGGGTGCCGGAAAGAGCTTCTGGACCCTCCCGATCTCGGGTCGACGACGGCGGCGGATCGCGATGTGTTTTTGGAAAATTGATCGGGTACTTAGGTTTTTCCCGTCGGGGGGTATTTCTAGGCGAAGGGGCATCGTCAGAAGTGGACCGAGGTGGCCTCACACATAGGGGGCGTGGCCAGGGGCCAGGCCGCGCCGCCTTGGTGTGAGGGCCCCTCGTGGCCCCACTCGGTCTCCTCTTCAGTTCTCTGGAAGCTCCGTGAAATATCTGGATGACTGGCTTTGGTTTTGTCCAATTCCGAGAATATTTCTTGTGTAACTTGTTAATAGGTTAGTTCCGGAAAATGCATAAAAGTGCCACGAAGTATAACAAAACTTTAGGCAAATGGTGTAAAAACAAGCATGGAGCATCAAAAATTATGGATACGTTGGAGACGTATCAGCATCTCCAAGCTTAACTCCTGCTCGTCCTCGAGTAGGTAAGTGATAACAAAAGAAATAATTTTTGAGGTGATATGCACCTACACAATCTTAATCACATATGTAAGCGTTGTGAGCTGGGATCATAAGAATTTAAAACATGGGCATGAAAGATATAATCTTGACAATAAAAACTTAGCAACCATGTTATAACATGAAAATGAACACAAACAAAAGATCATGAAAATGAAACAATGAAAGTCAAACGTGTGTTCAAATCATAAGGAAAAAAACATATAAATGGTTTTCAGCTTGTCCTTCATAGAGAGCAAAACATAAATGCATAGGATACCTTCAAGTTTAAGAGGGCGACTAGATACAAGTAATTTGAGAACAAGTGAAACCAACAATATGAATCAATCAATGAAAACTTTGGGACAATGCACATTATACTAAGAATGATAACTATGCTCTTTTAATGGTGCATAAAGATAGAAGGTGGTGACTCAACATAAAAGTAAAAGAAAGGCCCTTCGCGGAGGGAAGCAGTGATTGCAAGTTTTATAACCTTCAAAAATTATGGTACTTACCGGCTTTGAGCTCTCATGGCCCCCATCATAAGCATCTTGAATGGTTAAAGTTAATGCGAGAACAATTATGATGCATATGCTTGACAAATCATAAGTTGAAAAACCTCGTGTCCCGTGAATACGAGTACCCAAATCTCATGCTACTTTACTTAGAGTCCCAAGCAAGGCTCTTGTCATTGTAAGTATACACGTATCATCGAGAACCGCCAACGGGGTACCTCCGTGCCCGATGAATATCCACTATGGGCATGCTGCAAATTTCCACCATGAATTATCCATGGCTTAGATTGGCGGCCCAGGCGTTTCCCTAACACATATACAAACTCCATGATCCCCGTAAGATTCCCAATTCATTTCACACCGCGGGCATCCATAAACAAAATATCACGATATCAACTCAAATAAGAAGTGCAATGTTGAAATCTTGCCCATGACGGCATGGCTGGGCTAGTCTCCAACTTACAACTTGCAAGCATAACAACTCAATATAAGAGACCACAATGTCAAATTTTTAAGAACATGAAAAAGTAAAGTGTGCCTTCCGGTTCATGAGAGCTTTACTGACCAATTTTTGCATAACACTGGTAAGAGTTTAATTTGAAGAGAAAATAAAAGCAAGTCAAATTTACTTGGAATAGCAAATTTCTAGTAGGTATGTATGGTGGACACTTTGGTAAACTTGGTTTTTAGGAGTTGGATGCACGAGTAGAGCTCATACTCAGTACAAGGCGAGGGCTAGCAAAAGACCGGGAGCGACCAATTAAGAGAGCAATAATGGCCATAATCATGCAAAGCGACAAAGCGACATTAAAAGAAGCATAAGATGGCATCAAAAGTCAAAAACTAAATGATCATAGAGGCTATTGGCGAAAGCATCAAGGAGAAAACCAAAATAATGCTTCCAAACGATAAAAACAACGCATGATTTTTTTCAAAGGCTCATTAAGCAATCTCAGTTATTTGAGACAAGTCATGCTACAGCAAAACCACTAAACATACTATCAAAAAGACATCAAGCATGACATGAAAAAGCCTAAGCCGTAGTCTACACAAGCTCCTTCTTGTACCACTTTTTGGCACAAAGCATTTTCTCTTTTCCAACACCATTCGAACTTTTTATAAATAACTCTTTTGATGAAAACCAACATGGTCCAGAGGCAAAAATACACCTTGATAAATAAATATAAGAAGATCTGAACGCAAATCAAGGCAAAAATGAAAACCAAAAGCAGTAGCAGAAAAAGATTAACACTCGGTTTTTGATAAGAGTGAAAACTAGAGCGTTCTTGGCAAATGAAAAGCAAGACAACTTTTCCAAAAGAAATTTGTTGGGGTCCAACCATTTATTGCAGCAAACAAAACTAAACTAATAATAAAAACTAAAACAACTAACGCTCCAAGAAAAACACATAGTGCATGAAGCAATAAAAATATAGTGTCTTGAAAGGTGACCTGATTTTTGCCGATGAAGAAGGGGTGCCTCGGGGCATCCCCAAGCTTTGACGCTTGTACTTCTTAGATATTTCTTGGGGTGATGCATGGGCATCCCCAAGCTTGAGCTTTTGTCCATTCTTCAACTCATCTCATCATTCTCCAATCCCTACACTTGAAAACTTCCTTCATATAAAACATAACACAAATCTATTAGCAACATTAGTGTAAGAATAACATATAATCAACCTCTTTTGCTTCAGGTTTCAACCCAAAACCACCACATATAAAGTATATACTACTGTAGCAACTTTCCCAAAAGTTCCGTGATCAAAATAACTCAAAAGAAAGCGATAAAGCGGCAAACACAAATATTGGCAGAAATCTGTCAAAACAGAACAGCTGACAAAGGCCGAATTTTTAAGGCATTTTCTGTTGCTCAAATCAAAAAGTGTTCAACTAATGAAAGTTTGGATATAACCAGGGGCATATGCACAAGAAATTGCAGGTCCAAAATATATACAGAGAATTTTTACGAATTTTTACGGTGCAGCACCGAAAACAGTTTCAGGACAGCAACATCCCCAAATCTTTACCTCACTCAAATTAGAGGCTTCTCTTGGCACAACAATAAAATAAAAATGATAAGGAGAGGTTATTACAGTAGTAATGACTTCCAAGACTCAAATAAAAGAAAAAATACTGAAAAGAAAATATTGGGTTATCTCCCAAGAGTGCTTTTCTTTAACGCCTTTGAGCTAGGCGCAGAAAATTGCGAATCAAGTAACATCAAGAGATGAAGTGCTAGGATCAGCGGGTGCCTTACGTCTTCCTTTCTTACCTTTGCTCTTGACTCTAGGAAAGACGTGGCTATTGCAAGGTGGGGAGATAAATCTTATATTGTCTTTTTCCACATCAATGACGGCGCCCAGGAGCTTCAGTAGGGACCTTCCAAGTGAGATTTGTCCTTTTCCTACACATTCAATAACAAGATAATCAGTAGATATCATTCTTCCTAGGACTTTTGTAAAAACTCCTTCAGCTATTCCAATGAGAAATATAGTGGCATTATTAGTAAGAGAAATTTCTTCTCCCCCCTCAGAAAGCTTCCAAAGACTCAAAGATTCATAAACATCCTTTGGCATAAGGCAAAATTTAGACATAATATCACATCGAGCATGAAATTTTTTACCATCAATAATGATTTTTACCGTAGGATACCAACTCGAAGGTTCAGAATTTGTTGGCACATAATCGAAATGCTGGCGCAAAGTATTGTAGCAAGTATTCAAACTAGCAGTGCGAGTCTCAAGAGTATCAAGTCTATTAAAAATGCACACAAGAGAGGAATCAAAATAGGTTAGCATGCTATAAATTGTAATCAACTTTTTTATAATATTGAAGGCTTGATCTCCATCACAATGAAGGAAATCTCCTTCTGCAGTAGCATCCAAAGCATATCTATAACGGAGAGCAAGTCCAAAGTAAAAACTACTAAGAAGCAAACTCAAGGTCATTTTAGGTTCAGTTTTTCCATGCCAATCATAAATTCTAGACCAAGCTTCTTTAAAACTTTCCTCATCCTTTTGTTTAAAAGTGAAAATCATATCCTCGGGCGACATAGTAGTAGCAACTGAACTAGACATAATAAACAACTACAAAGGATTCTAATTTTTTTTGGGTTTTTGATAAAACGATGCAAGTAAAAAAAAAAGCAAAACAATAAAACAAAGTAAAGGATGTGCGTGCGAAAAAATCCTCTTGCAGAGGTCTTCTTTTTTTTCCACGGCAACGGCGCCAGAAAAGGGCTTGATGGCTGGCGTCTAGTTGATGATGATGATTATCGCCAGGCAGTTGGGGAACCCCAAGCGGAAGATATGATAAGCACAGCAGCAAGCTTCCCTCAGTTAGAAACCAAGGTTTATCGATACGAAGAATAAAAAGCCAATACGACTGAAGGTGATGCCCACTAGCTGCGTGATGCTCTAACAAGGGCGCCGTTAACGATAACTTGTTAGTGCGTCTTCAACCAGTAGCAACGTGGAACCTGCACACAACACAACCAAGTACTTTGTTCCCAACTTGCGATGAGGTTGTCAATCTCACCGGTTTGCTTGAAACAAAGGGTATGAGCATATCGAGTGGAAAATAGTAGAAGTATGTGAGTAAAGTAAACAGTGCGAGTAAAGTAAATAGGTGATAGCAATATGATGGAAATAGGACAGGGGTCCACAGTTCACTAGCGGTGTCTCTCCATAAGATAAATAACACATGCTGGGTAAACAAATTACAGTTGGGCAATTGATAGAATAAAGATAACGTGATATGTCAAGAAGATCACTATGCGATTTACTCTGGGCATTACAACAAAATACATAGACCGCCATCCAACTGCATCTATGACTAATAATCCACTCACGGGGATATCATCCGAACACCCCATGAGTATTAAGTTGCGAACAACAGATAATTGCATTAAGCAAAGTGTGTAATGTAAACAAAGCATATGCCCTCGAGCATATGAATGTTGTTTTCTCCCTAGTAGCAACAGCACATCTACAACCTTAGAGGTTTCTGTCACTCCCCTAGATTAAATAGAGGCATGAACCCACTATCGAGCATAAATACCCCCTCTTGGAGTCACTAGCAACTACTCGGCCAAGATAGCTACTAACAACGGAGAGCATGCAAGATCATAAACAACATAGAGATAACATAAGATATATTTCAGTATAACAACTCAATCATAACACCAATATTCATCGGATCCCAACAAACCAAACATGTAGAATTACATAACGGTGATCTCAATCATGTAGGGCAGCTCATGAGATCTAAACATGAAGCACATGGTGGAGAGGACAACCATCTAGCTACTGCTATGGACCCATAGTCCAAGGTAGACTACTCACTCATCGCTCTGGAGGCAAGCATGGCGATGAAGAAGACCTCCGGTGGCGATTCCCCTCTCCGGCAGGGTGCCGGGAAGAGCTTCTGGACCCTCCCGATCTCGGGTCGACGACGGCGGCGGATCGCGATGTGTTTTTGGAAAATTGACCGGGTACTTAGGTTTTTCCCGCCGGGGGGTCTTTATAGGCGAAGGGGCATCGTCAGAAGTGGACCGAGGTGGCCTCACACATAGGGGGCGCGGCCAGGGGCCAGGCCGCGCCGCCCTGGTGTGAGGGCCCCTCGTGGCCCCACTCCGTCTCCTCTTCGGTTCTCTGGAAGCTCCGTGAAATATCTGGACGACTGGCTTTGGTTTCGTCCAATTTTGAGAATATTTCCTGTGTAACTTTTCTGAAACACAAAAACAACAGAAAACAGGGAACTGGCACTATGGCGACTTGTTAATAGGTTAGTTCCGGAAAATGCATAAAAGTGCCACGAAGTGTAACAAAACTTTAGGCAAATGGTGTAAAAACAAGCATGGAGCATCAAAAATTATGGATATGTTGGAGACGTATCAACTCCCCACATGAACATAGTCATTCTTAGCAATCATAGTAGGAGCAAATTCAACAAAATAGCTATCTTCCGGAGTGTGTTTAGTTGTAAACACATCATCATTGGAAGAAACATGGATAGCACTAATAGAACAATAATTATTAACCTCATCATTTTCAGAACTGGTACCATAGAGATTTTCAATATCAAAAGTAGAGTGCTTTTCCCAATCATGATCACTACTATAGATAACAGGCATAGGAACATCATCAAGTTCAGACTCATCAAAAACTATAATAGGAGCAACATGCTTAGGGGAATATACCATTTCCTCTCTCCTTTTACTCCTCTTCTTCTTCACTTCTTTAGGAGGGAGAGGCTTGAAAGGAAGCTTCTGCACATAACCTGGTTTATTGATGGAAATAATAGAAGAAACTTTGGAGGATTCCTCCTTCTCATTAATAAGAACAAAACACATATTAGTCCTGTCATATTTTGGTAAAGCATCATCTTTTATAACATTTTGTATGTAAGTATTTGCATGGCAATCATTAACACAATAAAGATGGCAACCATGCAGGAGGCTATTAATATCAAAAGCACTCATATCTACCAAAGAAGTTTTTCTTGATAACTCTTCACACCCCAAAAATAAAGTAAGCTCATCATGCTGATTCGGAGTGATCATGTCATCACAATACAAACTTGCAGTACTCATTGGATTAGAAAGGCTACTATCATAGCTTGAACATTGGAAATTGAAATGACCCACTTTATAGCAAAGTTCACAAATAAAAGGATAAAGGGTACAAACCTTTTCACCAAGCTCATTTAGAGCCTTGTCCCATATTCTAGTTTCTTCACTCCTGTGGTGGATACAATAATCTTCTTTGATGTGATTCTTTTCACAAGGTCTAAGTGCTCCACAAAAATTAACATGCTTATAAGAAATAGTACTTTCAGAAGTATGAGCATGTTCATTGCAATCATCAATAACAATTTCATTTTCCATGCAAGTGTCTTTAAAAGGTTCATGATACACATCCCAATTTCCTTTAGGAACATTAATATGAGAAGCAAAGGCTCTAAAGCAATCAACCATAATTTGAGGATCAAGACCATATTTAGCACTAAGCTTTTGAAAATCAGCAGTTTCAGCGAAAGACTTAATGCAATCATATTCATAGTTTATACCTGATCATTTACCTCTGTCGCAATCCCAATCTTTGATATTGCTTTGAATTGTATCAAGTAGATCCCACTTGGCTTCAACATCCTTGCTTGTGAAAGACCCCTCAAAATAGGCATCTAGATAGTCCTTGTAATGTCCTGAAAGCCTTGCATAAAAATTATTAATAACAATATTAGGGGAAAGCTCATGAATGGGACATTTGAGTATTAGTGACTTCAATCTTCCCCACGCTTGGGTAATGCTTTCTCCATCATGAGGATAAAAATTATAAATATAATTCCTATCTTTATGAACCTCACTAGAAGGATAGAATTTAGAATAAAGGAGAGGTACAACTTCCTCCTAGCCAATAGATCGGCCATCCTTCAGCGTCTTATACCATTCTGCAGCTCTACCCTTTAGTGATAAAGAGAATAGCTTCCTCTTAACCTGGCTTGTTGAAATACCTGCATACTTGAACAACTCGCAGAATTCATGTATAAAGAGCAAATGATCACCAGGATGGACAATTTTATCCCCTAAATAGTAGTTATTCATAGCACGTTCAACAATTTTTATAGGTATTTTAAAAGGATGAGGATCACAAACATCATTAGAATTATCACATATGGGAGATAAAATATCATTAGAGCAAATTTTCTCCACTAAAGCTGGGGAACTAAAAATATCATGCTTATCAAAACCAGCTTCCCCAAGCTTAGACCTTTCAATAGCATTAGCAATAATGGTGTTCAAAGAATTCATACAAATAACATTGCTATTAGAATGTGAATAAAGCTCCAAAGGTTTTCTAAATTTCTCTTCAAACACTTCATGTCCTAACTCAGGAAAAATACTATAAACCTCTTTGTTTTCCATTAAGCCTAACTAGTGAAAATAAAAACAAGAAACAAAAAGATATAATTGCAGAATCTTAAGGAAATAACTTCGAGCAACCACACACGAGGATGTGAGTACCTTTTACCTTACCTCCTGGGCAACGACGCCAGAAAAGAGCTTGATGTCTATGCACGCGTCTGTTCTTGTAGACAGTGTTGGGCCTCCAAGTGCAGAGGTTTGTAGAACAGCAGCAAGTTTCCCTTAAGTGGATCACCCAAGGTTTATCAAACTCAGGGAGGAGGAGGTCAAAGCTATCCCTCTCAAGCAACCCTGCAATTACGATACACGAAGTCTCTTGTGTCCCCAACACGCCCAATACACTTGTTAGATGTATAGGTGCACTAGTTCAGTGAAGAGATAGTGAAATACAAGTAATATAGATGATTATAAGTAGTAAATGCAATTTGAAATAAATATCGCTGCGAGCAAACATGTAACAAAATTGAATGTAAATGATGTTTCAATGCTTAGAAACAAGGCCTAGGGATCATACTTTCACTAGTGGACACTCTCAACAAAGATAACATAATTGAACACATAAATAACTATCTTCATTATGCCACTCTAAACTATTCTCCAATGGGTAACGAACACTAATCATGCATAGGGCTACGAAGCACTCCTCAAAGTTCGCATTTCCCCAAACTAGATTGCCCCACGCTATCACCTTGAGCGCACTAGATGGTTCCAACAAACACCAACAATTCATAGAGAAACTAGCCAAAGAGACACACATAATGCGCACACTGTCACCTTCACATCATGGTTCAAGGTATCTCCGGAGATTAGAATAATAAAGTACTGGAGTAGCATAATATATGAAGAACAACATCTACCAATTCAACTAGATACAAAGCTCACGATCACATATAGATCACATCATGAGAGAGAGAGATGAACCACATAGATACCGGTAGAGCCCTCAGCCCCGGGGGAGAACTACTCCCTCCTCACCATGGGAGACAGCAACATCGATGGAGATGGCGGTGAAGTCGATGGAGACGATGGTGGAGGCGATGGAGTCAATGGAGATGGCTCCGGGGGCACTTCCCTGTCCCGGCAGGGTGCCGGAACAGAGACTTCTGTCCCCCGAAATTGGTCTTCAACGGTGGCAGCGCTACGGAACTTTTCTGGGAAAAATGCCCATTGATTTAGGGTTTTGGCTTTGGAGGGTCTTAAATAGGCGGAGAAGCGGTGTCAGAGGGCGGCCAGGGGCCCTACACCACCCCCTGGCGTGGCCAAGTGGGAGAGCGCCACCCCCTGGTGTGGTGGGTCCCTAGCCCCCATCCGGCTCTCCTTCGGACTTTGTCTTGCGTCCGGGAAAAATAGGATGTTCGGGCTTCGTTTCGTCCAATTCCGAGAATATTTCCTATGTAGCTTTTCTGAAACACAAAAATAACAGAAAACAGGGAACTGACACTGTGGCATCTCGTTAATAGGTTAGTTCCGGAAAATGCATAAAAATGCCACAAAGTGTAACAAAACACAAAGCAAATGGTGCATAAACAAGCATGGAGCATCAAAAATTATAGATACGTTTGAGACGTATCAAGACTCCATAGCAATAAACTCAAAATTGTTTATGTAAACTTCATTGGACGCATCTATAAGTCTGTCGATTTCATCCTTAGTTTCCTCGACTATGTGGTCACATCGATAATAAAGTATGAGAGAAGTTCTTTGTCAATATCGTTTCTTTGTAAGCGCTCTTTATCGAGAAGAAAATTGATTCTTTGATCCAAACATGTAGACCCGAATCCATGCCGAACAAATAAACACATATGTAATCTCCAGAGCGGGATTGACTTTGTATCGTGAAAACAATCCTTTGTCAAGATCAAAGAAAAAGAAAAAAGGTATAAGAAGATCCAAGATTTGCCATTGAAACGAGACCGAGGGGGACCGAAGTTGCACGGCGAAGCCCCAGAGTGGTAACGACGCACACACAACCGTCGTCGAGACCGAAAGGTCTAGGGTTTTCACCTGGAGCCCTAGCATGCCGACGGTAGCCACAACGGCGCCCCCAAAAGGGTTATGACACCCGTGGACATCGTTGCCGTTGGCGTTGAAACGCTGAGCTTTCGCTCAAAAAAAGCTTCGCACACACGCGATATCTTGGATCACATAGTATGCCCGAACTTGGCCTCTAGAGCACGATCTGGGAGAAGCCAGTACCACTCCGTCTACTCCAGGATCTCTCACCGGCTACTCCCCGCCATCCTAATGGCCAAAGTACTTGGCCACCACCGCCATGTTGTCTCCATAGAGATGCCCCCACGCAGTCCACCTTATATGCCTTTCGACCGAGCATCCATGAACTCAAGCCTAGGTGCGATAAACAACAGGGCGCCGCGAGGCCAACGTGTTAAACGGGGTAGACCGGTGGTAGCCGCAACTAATATGAGGAGAATCATACTCCACCGCCACAAGCGGTTACCTACCGGATGCAGTAGTAGGGACTCTCATGCCAGTATCACGTATAGGTCATGCCTAGATCAATCCAGACCAGGCCCGACTAACCCTGCCGCCGTGCTGCTGCGCTATGACCGCCGTCGCCATCCTATATATATAGAGCTTGTGTTGCCGCCTACCACCAACATCACTGTCGGTTGCTGCCATGCCCCGATGTCCATCGACCTATGTCGAGCTTGTCAAGAGCCTGCGCCGCCTTGACCTCCCCCCGCAACTACGAGACAGGCGCCTATGTGTGCCGCACACACACACAGCCCCGCGGCGCAAGCTCCAGTGGTAGCATCGTGCACCGCCGCCAGGACGAGGGACCCTTGATCTTGTCTCCTAGCGCGGGGGTGAAGGTGAGTCCGCGGTTGGAGACGCTCGAGCATTGCCCGATGGACCGCGGCGGTGGCAGAGGGGATGTTGGAGGGGGGAAGGGGCTAGCTGCCGGGAATGAGCGAGGAGCTCCCGGTAGGGGAAATGGTTGTTATATTATGATCTAAATTCTTCTACAAATTACAGACCAAACGTAGCGGAGCGTCCATGTAAGAAAATTTAAGGATTCCATTCTAGAAGTATTCCAGTCGGAAGGGCATCATAAGAAATTCCCTTTAGGATTCCATTCGATTTGAAAAGTGAACCTGTTTTTATCAGAAATAGTGCTAGCTATCAGCTTCGTTCACCTTTTCCTTTTTCCTGTAAGAAACTTTGTGTTTCTTGGGTGGCAGGGCTTGGATTTGGGCTGCCTCTCCACTCTGAAATGATGTCCCTGATGTCTCCCCCAGTTCGCTGACGTCGGCGGTGAACTGTGAACCTACCCCCGTGCACGTCATGGCGCGCGACATGCCCACCGTGTTGACGAAACGAGGCTGTTCGCTGTAGATGATACAGGGCAGTTACGTGCAGGTTGCGAGCGAGTTGTACACGTCGCTGTCGCCGGGGCTCCTACTGTGCCGACCGAATCTACCTGTCGCGTACTATAGATTTTTTCATCTCGCTGTCGCTCTATAAGCCGAGCCTGGATCGCCCTTCCTTTTTCATGGAATGCTGGAGAATTTTCCTCAGTTGCACCGCCAGTTTCTGTTTTTTTTTCTTTCTAAAATAGAGCAGCGAATATCGTACCTGGTTCGTTCCGGTGTATGGGCGATGTCCCCGACCAAACGCCGTCAGCGAGACCAGCGGAGGAGGCCGACGGCGGCGAGACGAGCTCGTCCCCGTTCACACGCACACGTCGTGGCCGGTGACACGTGGCCTGCAGACGTCATCGGCATAGTGCGCGTGTCGCGCCTGGATACGTCGCCGCAGGTTCTCCGCTCCGCCGTGTTTCCCTCCGGACGACCGACGCGACGACCATGCACCGCCGGATGTGTCGACGGAGGCGCGAGTGTTGCGCACCTACATGCGCTGCTCCTCCGTGTGTATGTTTTCCTAGAAGATCATCTTTCTTCAGCTGTTCCTGGAAAAATTTACTATGTAACACTACGCCGAACGCTTCACCTTTCCTCCAACGCTTTGCAAGCGTTGATGTCGTCCTACGAAACGACCTGATCAATTCCAAACCTATCCAAGCACTTTCAACGCAGTGAAAAAACCTGCGTGATCTGCTGACCCCCTTTTCTACGTACAGTTCCTGATCGAAAATTCGATCTTACCACCACTTTCTTATGGAACAGTTTGACTGCGAAACAACCTCAGAGTGAAGATGTGACCAGACGAAGTTGTTGGGCGACTACACGCAATTACTAATAAGTCTCAAAACGAGATCAACGCTTACTCTGAGTCTCTGACCAAGCATCAAGGCTAGTACAGTGCTGGAGTATTTGCGTCAGGGAAGAAAAAATTACTGACAAATCCTTCTCCGGCACTGGGACAGATTGGACAACGAAGGCGGAATACTACTCTCCTTTCATCTTTCTCTCAAGGGAATTGAATCGGGCTCGCTGGGTTCCAAGAAGGTAGGGGGCCGGCCGGCCAAGGCACAGCCGTCCGAGGCGAGCGAGAGGCCAAAGCTGTAATCATGAGATTTGCTTTGGGAACCGCCGAGATATGTTGCTCTTCCGAACAGCCAGAGGGAAGATCCACAAGCAGATGCACTCCCGTCTTATTGGAGTAAATACAGTGTGACACTGTGACAGACAGCACCATAAAAGGTGGCTCGCTAAGCCATCAACCTACTCGTAGCATCTAGCAACCAGAAATGAATAAGAGTATATGTCTCAAGGGCAAGAATTCAATCTATACTTGTACTCCCTCAGTCCATTTATACCCTGCGCTCTAACTTTTCATGGAAATTCAGATTTACCGTGCGTTCTAGAGATCTTTTCCCTTTTCTTCCTCCTTTGCCCTCCCGCGGTCGTTCGTCTCCCATGGAGCATTATATTAGGCCGGCTGGCAAGCGAGTTGCTTTCACGCGGTGAAGAATTAGCGCGCTGGCAGAGCATATGCATGCATTGATTAGTGAAGGAGTCTAGGAGGCTGACAACGTGAGGAACCAGTGCATGCATAGATTTGATGGCGAGAGAGTAAATGCCTGCATGCATTCTGTGGCCGGCGTGGGATTAGCAGAGGGGCATTTTAGTCAGTTTAGGGGAGAACTTAGCAGCTCCAAGGCCCGCTTTGGTATCCGTGAATCACCCAAAACGCAGGGTAAAGCCGGACGGAGGAAGTATGAAATTTTAGTAGACGGCCTATGAGAAAATTCAAATAGACTATATACGAATTTTCCTATTAATTGCTTGTCCACGTTCTTTGTTATCCATCATATCTAGTTTGATTCAAGGACAAAGAATTTTCTTCTCCTATTATATTCATCACTATTTGGCGATCAATAAACTACCTATCGCGAATCTTGTTTTTGCTTTTTCAACTAATATTTCAGAAATAGGCTCTTTTGCATGAACTAATAAGTGATAAGGATCTAGTAAGTCCAACGTTGATTTCTTCAGATGTGTCGATTGGGAAAATACAACCATAGTCACTACTCGGATGAATATTTTGGTTTAGAAAACATGTTGTGATCCCTGTCAACCCCTTATGTTCATCTCAATTGGTGATCGATAAACTACCTATCTCCCTTCAAAATTTGTCGTTCAAATCAAAGTTCTCTAGTTGCACCATCTATGTCCCTATTGAATTAAGGACAATGGGTGGTGATAATGCGACCATATTATCCCTACAAGTGGTTGCTGATATGTGGGCATGCAGGAGATGTGGAACACACAGCGACAACGTCTCCGTGATGGTAACACTTGCGGGCAATCTGGATGGGTTTCATTCCTCCCTCTTCCGTGTAATATTGTAATGTCATGTATAGGTTGTGGTGTCTTTTTTAGATGAAATGCTACATCTATTAATTCATGTGTCCCAAATTCCTAAAGTTGAGTTAATTCATTAAACTGCCTCACCAAGGTGGAGACAAACATTTTATCATAACCAAATATTCTTTTGTTTTGTCTTTGTGTGTTTTGCAGGTGATAAGATCAAGAAGAGGAAGAACTCAAGTTTAGATTAAGGTTTCTTTTCCTTTTTTGATCTTGTATTTTTCTTTCCATTTTCTAGAACTTGTAAATGTGGGAATAATAAGTATTGAATAAATATCTCAATTCTTTTTCCATGATGTATTTTTATTGCATTTGATCTTGTGTATTTGAATTTATATAATTATTTGAAATTGAAAACCACTTCAAGTTTGAATTGTTTATTTATATTCAGTTATTAAATTTTAATTTCAAACCATTTCCTCCCAAACATAAGGAATTCAACAAAGGTTATGTTAAAATTTATAGCACTCAACTGATGACCTAAGCCTAGTCATTAGTATGAGAGAAATTCTGATCTCTGTGTTTTGAAAATAAGCGCACAAATTTCCCCTCACTTTCCAAATGCATGAGTGCGGATGCAAATATTCTAAATCTATCCCTCGTTTGATCCTAAATGCTGGGATGCTACAATCTGGCTTGCATTGATCTGGAGTGGGAGACCAATTCTATCATGAAAAGAGGTGCTAGCGGCGAGACTTCGTGTCATTATGGACGGGACGACATGTAGAAAACCCTTCGTGTAGGATTGAGACCGGAAAAAAATAAGATTGAATCGGGAGAGGGAGATCGACACAAATAGATAAGGATAGGAGACCAAAATTGTCCGAGGATGGCGCAGCATCCGCAAAACCCTAAACATGGGCCCTGATACCATGTTTTGGAGCAACTTGCTCTATTGATAGTCTAATTGGTAAGTAATTTGTTCACAAGACTTGGATAGGCTGAAAAAAATATAGCCTAATACACAGTCGTGGACCAATACTAATACTCTTACCAGGGACGGCCACATGAGCGATTTTTTTAGGGAAGCATCAAGACTCCTGGTGCGAGCTTTATTAATCATCAACACAGAGGTTACAACTTTTATGAGTCTATCAAGAATAAAGCTAGACACCTAAAAACGAATAAAGCTAGGGGTTCGTCGACCCAATTACAAATATAATTATTCAAAAAACTGAACTTAGCAATCTCATGAACAACTTGATTAGTTTTCCTTGGACAATACTTAAAACAAATACAACCAATGGAAGAAGCAATATCAATGCAATCCGCATACACTACCGAGGCCTAGGAGGCATTCCGCCATAGTGAATCACCCCGTCCATGCATCAATGGTAGAATCAGACTCGGCCATGATCCTGTTGCAGCTTGTGTATGCTGAAAAAAATACAGCCTAATACACTGTCCTGGTCCAATCTATCTAATCTAAATCTAAACTAATAATACGGCTTGAGGACGCGATGGTTCAAACCAGGGTCTTTTTTCGTACGTCAAGAAAATCGGCCGGTTCGTCCCCCTCCCGTACGATGTCGGTAAAAAGATCACTGTTTCCCCTTCCTATGTGAGAAAAATCGGCGTGGCTCCGCTCCCCTCCTAAACCCCTCCTCCCCCTTTCCCCGCGGGCTTCGCCGCCGCCGCCGACAATGGAGGGCCTCCACAACCTCCTCGCCCGCCCCAACTCCGCGCCGCTCGCCTTCTCCCTCCCGCGCCCTCGCCGCAGGCCGTCACCTCCACAACCTGACACCATCGCCTGCCGCGCCGCCAGCCGCTGGGCCGACCGCCTCTTCGCCGACTTCCACCTCCTCCCCGCCGCATCCGCGCCCGAGCCGCCGGTCGCGGCTCCCGCTGCCGCCGCCTCCGCGTCCCCCTTCGTCCCGCTCTTCCCCGACGCCGCCGACCGATCTCTCCCCCTCCAGGTCGACTTCTACAAGGTTAGGCCGTACAACATTGCCTCACGGGCATCTCGTGGGATTTGCCTGGTCCTTGGAACATCCATCTGATAGAGGAGAAACACATTATTCTTGAAATATGATGATATAGCTGTAGCTCCGAGCATTCTGCTTAGAGATTTCACTCTCAAACCTTTTTTTTCTAGGTTACTATCCCCTGCAACCCCATGAACTGAATGCCCCGTTTACCTTTCATTGTATGAAACATTGTATGATCTGGCTGGAACATTTCGGAAATGATTTGTTTGGCTGCTCAGGTTCTCGGCGCAGAGCCGCATTTCCTCGGCGACGGCGTCAGGAGGGCATTCGAGGTGCGGACAGCAAAGCCGCCGCAGTACGGCTACAGCACAGACGCGCTGGTCAGCCGTCGGCAGATACTGCAGATTGCCCATGATACTCTCACGGACCAGAGCGCCCGCACAGAGTACGACCGCGCCCTCTCCGAGAACCGTGATGCAGCGCTCACACTGGATGTTGCTTGGGACAAGGTTAGGTTTTAAGGCCCGCAAAGTGTGCACCGGATTATTGTAGCATTTCGAATAGCATTAGGATATCATTGGTCTCTGATTAAATTGAGTGGCTTGGCTTGTCAAGCAGGTTCCGGGTGTGTTGTGTGCCCTTCAGGAGGCTGGGGAGGCAACATGCAGTGCTTGCAATTGGAGAGCAGTTACTGGAGGACCGGCCGCCCAAACGGTTCAAGCAGGACGTGGTGCTAGCAATGGCTCTGGCTTATGTGGACCTATCAAGAGATGCAATGGCGGCTAGCCCGCCAGATGTAATTTGCTGCTGTGAGGTGCTTGAAAGGGCTCTCAAGCTCTTGCAGGTTAGTTGTTAGTTGTTTTCACCATCAGAAGTTGTATTGCAGATTTAACATGTCTATGGTGGCTTTTACACAAACATGTATCTGTTAACCTCATCATATGTTGACTTAGGTGAAAACATAATTTCTGTTCTCTTACTGCTGTATGTACTATGCTGTCTAGATTGATCTCTTTGGTGTTAATGCTTACTATTTTCTTATTTTATTTGGCTAATTGATCCCCTTATGGTAAACATAAAATGCAACAGTTTGTCCTTTATTATATCTGTATGTGGTTTCGTTTAGTTAACTATAGTGTATCCTTATGGTAAACATAATTTATCAAAGTCTTGCTTCTATGCTTTTCAAATCTTGAAATTACTTAATTTCAGCCTTAGTTAACTATAGTATATCCTTAAGTTTGCACCCAGCTGACAATAAAGCTGGTTACAGATAACAAGTGATACCCAATTTTCTCATTGCCCCCTATCGCACTAATAATAATTAGCACAACATTGTAAGCAGCTAAAACCTGAAATATTGTAATCAAATGAGCAAATGAACCTGTAGTAATATCTATTTTGTCACCATCTATCTAGAGCAGTGACAGATCCTACTCAATACGTTTATATTTTCACCGGGACAATATCTGAATATGGTAAAAATAGATAAATATGTCATGTGAAAAAGACCCAACTTGAAATGCATATACTGTATGTTGCTAAGAAGGATTTTCTGGAAGCAGTACTAACAGATGTGTTGTCCTTTAGGAGGATGGGGCAAGCAATCTCGCACCTGATTTGCTGTCACAAATTGATGAAACTTTGGAGGAGATCACACCTCGTTGTGTTTTGGAGCTTCTTGCCCTTCCTCTTGATGGAGAACACCAGAATAAACGCCAAGAAGGTCTCCGAGGTGTGAGAAACATTTTATGGAGTGTTGGTAGAGGAGGTATTGCTACCGTTGGAGGAGGATTTTCTCGTGAAGCTTACATGAATGAGGCCTTTTTGCAGATGACATCGGCTGAGCAGGTTCGTATTTATAATCAGTTTTCACGAGGTAGTAGCCTGTTCATGCTGCTGCAACACAATTTTACAGAAATGTATTGATTCATTTTGCATTGCAAACTGTAGATGGAATTCTTTTCAAAAACTCCGAATAGCATACCACCTGAATGGTTTGAAATCTACAGTGTGGCGCTCGCAAATGTTGCTCAAGCAATTGTAAGTAAAAGGCCAGAGCTCATCATGATGGCAGATGATCTTTTCGAACAGCTCCAGAAGTTCAATATAGGTTCTCAATATGCTTACAATAATGAGATGGATCTTGCATTGGAAAGGGCACTCTGCTCATTGCTTGTGGGAGATATTATACGAACTGCAGAATTTGGCTTGCAATTGATAATGAATCCTCACCACACAGAGACCCCAACGTTGTAGAGTTTATTGTGAACAACTCTAGCATCGACCAAGAGAATGATCTTCTTCCAGGGTTGTGTAAGCTTTTGGAGACTTGGCTTGTTTCAGAGGTTTTCCCTAGGAGCAGAGATACTCGAGGTATGCAGTTCAGGCTTGGAGACTACTATGATGACCCAAAAGTTTTAAGCTACCTAGAAATGATGGAAGGTGGTAGTGCTTCTCATTTGGCTGCTGCTGCCGCTATAGCAAAACTCGGAGCTCAAGCTACAGCTGCTCTTGGTACCGTCAAATCAAGTGCTCTCCAAGCATTCAACAAGATTTTTCCATTGATTGAACAGCTAGATCTTTCAGCCATGGAAAATCCTGACAGTGGTCTTGAGGGATCTCTTGAGAAATTTGATCAGAAAAATGTTATGGGATTTGACATAAATGATTCCAAAAATGCGGCCTTGAAGATTGTCTCTGCTGGTGCATTGTTTGGTCTGCTGACAGTAATAGGCCTCAAGTACTTGCCGCGTAAGAGGGTGCTCCCTGCTATCAGGAGCGAGCATGAGGTCGTGGCAGTTGCTAATGCTGTTAACTCAGTTGATGGTAAGGAGACACTCTTTTACTTTCAACTAATAAAAAAGTAAAACCTCCCAACAAAAATCTGCTCATGCCTTTACTGGCCATGCTTGATGTCTAATGAAGTAATGAATTACATTTTTGGGATAGCAGCTTTGTGTTGATGTTTTGACAGAGTTGCGACCCAAATTTTGACCAAATTTCTGTATTTATTTCTGAAACCATAGTACATATACTAAATCTGTGCCTAATATAATCCTTACATATTTATCTATTGAAGATGATGCTTTGGACGAGTCAATACAGATTCCTAGAATGGATGGCCAAGGATCACGCACAGGATGCACTCGTACAGCCCGTCCAGCCGCTTCCGCTCCGCCGGCGACTGCGCGTGCTCCCGCTCCCGCCCCGCCGGTGACGGACGCTTCTTCTTCGTCTTCAGCCACGGCTCCACCGACTTGTACTGCTGGTAGAAGTTGGTCATGTCCACCACCAGGTCCTTCACCACGTACATGTGCGGCAGCGGCGTGATCATCGTCGCCGCCGACGTGTCCGTGTCCACCGGCTTCAGGCACGCCACCGTGTTCACCCCGTTGATGTTCATCGAGCACGACCCGCAGATGCCCTCTCGGCACGACCGCCGGTACGACGCTCAGCGTCGAGTCGTGATCCGACTTGATGTTTTGGAGCACGTCCAGCACCTGCCCATGTCGGGAATTAGAACTGAACATGCACAAAGTTGCAGCGAACAGCAAGACTGACAGAACACAGCGTACCATTGGGCCGCAGGTGGCGAGGTCGTCGAAGTATGACTGCAGGAACGGCCGGCCCGGCGAGTCCGGATTCCACCGGTATACCTGGAACTCCTTCACCGTCGAGGCCCTGCCGCCACGCTCCTTGACCTCCTCCGCCGCGGCGAGGCTGGCCTGGTTCTCGGTGGACTCCCGGGCGTGGACGCGCGCCGCCGGGTGGCCCTTGAGGGCGGGGAAGTGCTCGTCGCCCTTCGCAGCCTGCTTGGCCGCGTCGGCCACACGGTCCTTCACCGAAGCCAGCCTCGGCAGCGTCCTCCTCAGCATCGTCGCGGCAGCACTCGCTCGTAGCTAGCGTGGACGGTTGGGCGCGGCACGTGTTGGGGATGATCGTTCGAGCGCTGGAGTTAAGAAGCTGGAGCTGGAGCTCGCCGTGGCACGTGTGCCGGCGGAGAGACACGTGTGGCGCGGGAGGAGGAGAAGGGTGGAGCCGAGAGCGGTTTCAGGCGATCTCTTTGGAATGGTCTCGTCGTGTGCAGTGCCGTTTAACACAGTCCGCGCCGTTTTAGGCCTACCAAGAAGAGTGAGGGTAGTGTGTTGGGCCTTTTAGAGCCCGTCTCATAGGATCCATCCTGGACATTTGCCTATTGAGTGTAGAATTCCGATCCAGTTAGAATTCTAAAAAATATTTTTTTCTATGGCTCTCCTATAGAGTATAAACTCTCTGCTGGTAGGAAAGGCAGACGCCCCGAGCCAGACATTGCCCTGGTGGATGTTTCTGGTAGTCTGTGTTGACATGTGTACTGAAGTAAATATATACTAATTAGATCTTGCCGACATTCTCGATGCCGCCTGCCACTTCCTCAATGAGCAGGGATGTGCAACTTTCAGTGCCTGCCGGAAGTACTTGAACTGATTGAAGCTTTCGTAAATTGTGACAGGGACTTCTTGAGGACAAGGTAGATTAGCACTATAGCCTGTTTCTTGGCTTGAGCTGTTGGAGTGTATGCTGACTAATATATATAATTAATCCAAGTTTAAGTTGGCAGATCCTTGTGTGTGCAAGAGTTAATATATTCTGAAGACAGATTTGAGCTTCCAAATTAATTATGACAACGTGAAGCAATTCAATTGTAGCTTGCATAGAAAATTATATCCTCATCCTAATTAATTGACGAAACATTGATTCAGTTTAGTCCAAATACACATATATCTGGACGCGAGTTTAGTCCAAATACACATATATCTAGACGCGTTTCAATGCGTATGTTCACTGATTTTGGAAAAATATGGTGACTATCTTTTTTGGAAACTGAAATACGATTTGACAACGCATACTAATTAGGAAAAAAATGTCTATTCGGCAATGTTATGTTGTCCGGTGATTGTTGTTTTCGACGTTTCCATTTTACGTCTTGCTCTTGCAAGGAGGTGTCATTGGACGCCATGCTCTGCATTCTACCATCCACCTCGACCATCTGCACGGTTAGCCCTCTAGCTTCTCCGTTGTTGAGGATATCGTGCCTGGTGGACGCCTAGGATACAACATGTTGAAGAAGGACGTCTACAGGCTTCCTCGGTATTGGAGCTCGGATCCAAGCTCTATCATCAACTATGGTAGTACCGCACCAATGACAAACGAGGAGGTCCTCGAGTTCATGTGGGGGATGACCAAAATCAGCGTCATCAAGCCAGGCTCGCCAAGGGCGACACAGTGATGTCGTAGTTCTAGAGTTCATGCATCAAGGGTCGGAGCATGCTAGAGAGGTGCTCCAGCACGAGGCGATGGGCATGTTCATATCAAAATCAGGAGAGAAGTACACAGTGGAGAGGTGATGCAACAGAGTACCGACGTTGTACCAGACCTTTTTCACAGAGCCCGTAGCAACGCACGGACATTCAACTAGTACTAATACTCTTGCCAGGAACGGCCACACGAGCGTTATCATCACACGAACGAGAGGAAACTTTTCATATGGCTGTTTAGTGGGCTTTTTTAAGACAGTTTAGTGGGCTTCTAAAATTTAAGATTCTGCAATAATAAAAGACAATTTCCAAAAAAACTGTGTGGGCCACGGCCCACCCTGCCCACTCCTGGGTACGCCGATGATGTATGGTATTACCTCCATTTCAAAATATAGGAGTATGTTAAACATACTACATTTTTGCCTCAAAATGAAAACTACATTTTGGAAGAGGTAATTCCATATACTGTAGCTTCAAAACATGGCTCTTATATAACAAACATACTATATATTTAGCACTTTTCATTTTTGAAGAAGTTCCTTTATATCCCAGTGGGAGGTCTAAACAGGATGTCAATCAGCATAATGAGATGGTTAAAGGACAGAAATGTAGAATGATAATCAGGAGTAATCAGGAGCTCAGTTACGCTACTGCCAAGATCCAGATACTACTTCAACACTTGTGTCGCTGACATAATGTTTTTCCCCAAGTAACGAAGTTAGCTTCTTCAAACAGATAGGATCAAGTATGCCGTTTTGTTCATCAGGGAGCTAGAACCAGCGGAAGCAGGAGCTCATACTTTGCATTCTCGGTACCTCACAATGTTGGCCTGAATTAAACTTGGACCACGAACAAAATCTCACTGCCTTGTCAGCAAACAAAGGTTTTGGTTGTTGGCGTTATGGGGAGAAGCTGCATGTCCATGCTCAGAAAGCTCGTCCTTGTTTGGACATGGAAAGTGCTGTACATGTGCACTCAGCAGGAACCATTACTATGATCTTATTTCAGGCCGTCAAATGAAGATCGACCTAAATATTTTTGTGACACATACATTCTGCTCTTTGACAGGAACTAAATTCTCTTGACAACATCCAATGCGTGAAATGTACAATAGCTGCACCTATATTTGATCATTTTTTCTCACCAGGCTTGCCATGCATCAGAAATTTGAACCATTTCCAGTTTGCATATAGTGTAGCTTCCTTATCAAATGGAATAGTTTCACCTTTTAGATCATAATCTAATTCAGTGTTCCGAGAGACAACTGGAAGCTGCTCCCGATAGCGCTTTGCCATTTCCTCAGCTTCTGAAAACACATTCTGTATTAGCATAAGACAAATGCTGTTAAGAAAAGATACATAGGACAGAAATTATCAAAGGAAAACAAAATGCAGTTCAGTCTCTCACCTCCTTGTCTGAGAGAAATAAACCAGGAGCACTCTCAAGGTCTGCTATGCTGTAATAAAGTTGCAAAGTAAATTTAAGGAGTTAAACATCTCCGACCACAAAATCTCACTACAAACTACAAATAAATGATTTAGTTAGCTGGTACTACTACGTCGTTTTCGAACTATTGTTGACAACTGAACAAGTCCAACAGACTGCGAGGTATACCTGAGAGCAATTTTGTCAGAAACATTCGACTTGATCACCAGAGCTTTCACCTCATCGTTTACATTCAGGATGTCACTTACTGATAAGACACGGCCTCGACTAATGTTGGAGATGTGCAGTAAGCCACTGCATAAGATTAGTTGAATACATTATTATTTCTTTCCAAAGAAAAAAGGCATCATCTTATTAACGATTGGCTTCACAACAAGGTTTTAAATTGAGGTTCCCCGTCCTGTTGCAGTGAGAGACGGATGAGGAAAAAGGTTTCACGATTACAACGGCTTATCACAGAAGCTATAATACACGTCACAATTCACCATACAGTGCATGATGCAATCAGAAATTTGCAATTGATATAAATTAAGAGCATTTAGAGTTCCATTGATAATTCTTTGCATAGGAACGAAATTAATTAACCTTAAGCACAACAAATATAAGAAGGACAAGAGTATAGAAAAACACAACTCATCTTTAGAAATTCAAAGGTAATTGATACATGTAGAAACAGTAATCTGCCTTGCAACTATTCATCCCATACCTTCTGTTGGTCCCAGTTATCCTAACTTGTGCACCATATGGAAAAATCTTGCGTACATTCCCTTGTAGAAGAGCTCCTTCTTTAAGGTATGTCATTTCCTGATGATTGGGTGTTCAGCATATTACTAATATTCGTTGTTGGTATTGTGTACAACAGTGTTATTATAATTTGCAGAGAAATAGAAATGGAGTTGTTAAGTCTACTTGTGCACCAAATGCAAGACTAACTAAGCTTGGAACAAGAAGGTCCAGAGCTCATGTCCCTGATTAATAGTCTGGAGTATGCAACTGAATTACATTGACAACTTTTGCGAACCTGATGCAATTGACTATTCAATAGGGATGGCAACAGGGATATTTCCCAATTGGTACAGCTTTCCACCCCAACCCAGTAAGCAAAAAGCGGAGTTTTTCTCCCAACCCAACCAAGGATTTAGCGAGGTTCAGAATAGCTACGCTCAAATTTCATACTTAGTCCTCATAAGTACTATAGAGTCTCAACAGAACAGAGTTCGAAATATACACTTCCATAATAATAGCCAAGAAATTCTAGCTTGCAAAGACAAGTCAGTGCACAAACCCATGCTTTCTTCTCACTAATTATGAGGTCATTAGTCTCTTCATCTAGCCTTATAATGCAAACACGTATGCTGCGACCAACCTGTTTGAAGAGGAGACCAATTACTTCAATGTAGAGTAAGTAAAATGCTTGCAATCATTCTAGTTAACAACAATGGCCAGGCACAAATATTTGATTATTCCTTACGTTGTTTTTCAAGTCTGTAAACGTATTTGTCCTGTCCATGAGCTCAAATTTTGGAAGGAATGCTCTCAGCCCCTGAAATGAAGTCGAAGCAAATCTTACACCTGATCTGTAACAGCACAACAGTATAGCTATTGATAACTAGAGTTAAAAAAATGAATGAAAGCAATTTCTTTATTGCCTCAATTCTTGTAAGAAGTCCACCAGTATTCCACTCGTAAGCCTTAACCTCAATCGGCTCGTCAAGTTGCATGATCTGTCAAACCAAAGACACATGAATCATTGTAGGACATCATTTTATCAGTGTCTCATGCTTTTCATATCCGGATATCCCCACAAGAGCTCATCGGTATCAGAATACGTCAGATGGAAATGGACATTGTGAGGAGGACGAAACCTGCCGGGCTCGGTGCCACGCGAGGCGTCGGAAGAGCCGCCTCGCCGACAGCAGTGGGCGGCCGCTCAGCGTGCGCCCGAGCACCTCCGCGAATACCACCGTGCCGGGTGCGACCAGCGTCCTGGCTCCGCGCCTCTGTTTCTGGGCCTCCTCGTCCACGGCGGAGGCCGCGACGACGCCTACGCTCCCCGGCCGAGGCGGGGCTGCTTCATCACCACCGGTGGGGAGTTCGGCGCGGCAAAGCGGGAGGAGCTCCTTGGTGAGGAGCGTGGCGAGGCGGTCGGCGCCGATGGCGACGTCGAGGCGGGCCTCGGTGCCGGAGACAACGACCCCGACCGCATAGTCTCCCGGCTTCGGGTCATAGTGCCCGCCGTTGCGTTTTGTACCCTCCTTGCCGCCGTTGAGGAGGCGGACGAAGCCAGCGGAGAGAGCGGCGTCGACCTGAGCGGACCTGGCGGAGGCATCGGGCCGGACCCGGGCCAGAGTATGGGCCTGCCTTGGTGCGAGGGCTTTGGCCACGTGGTGGAGAAGTTGCGGCCTGGGGAGCGCCGGCGGCGGCGATACGGGAGGGAGAAGGCGGCAAGACGGCGGCGGCATCTTGCCGGCGGTGGTGTGGTGTGGCCGTCGCGTCCCGTCCAGGCGGTTACTTTATCCGGTTAATATTAACTTCTGTTTTTCCCTCCTCGATTGGAATTTGTTTTCTCCAGGTGGGCTGGGCCGTAAGGTCCGAGGCCCAGCTCGTATCCGCTCTTTGCCATCGAGCAGCAGGCAAATCGTCAATCGTCGGCGCTATCTGTCGTCTTCGTCTCCGGCGAGCAAATCGGCGAGGGGTAAGATGGGCTTCCTGTGGCGGGTGCGGCTCTCGTCGTTCTTGGCCGGCGCGGCGACGGCGTCAGCGGCGGGGTTCTTCCTCCTCTACAAAGACCACCTCGTCGCCCGCGCCGCCATCACCCGACAGGTCAGCCCCCTTCCCCACACCGCCCCCTTGCTTTTCGTTAAGAAATTACAGCTATTAATCTATTTCGACACCCTCAGTTCCTGCTACGCGAATTCGCTAACCCATCTGATTCCGATGTAGCCAATTTTTATGGTCGATGTAGCTAGCAAATGTGGTCGGCTCGCAGTAGCATTTTGAATCAGCGATGAATCGTGATCTGGTCTAGATGCCGCGGGCTGGTTAAATTACTAGCTATCTTGTGTTAGGTTATTTTGTTGTGTTGCACTTCTCGATCAAAAGTCCATTTTGGTACCCCGCCTAATTGAAATGAATGAACGAATCAGTGAATCACCCGTTCATAGAAAAATCAGTGAATCACGGTCACTGCTCATGAAGGTAGATGCGGATCAAGAACGAATTGTCATAGCTCAAAGGAAAATTACTTTTAATCGTTGTGGAGAGGATAGTGTAATAGTGTATGCTTGCTTGCGAATTAACCCTGATGTTTTCACATATAAGTATTATCTGAATTGAGATCAAAATAAGAAATTATTTGTCTCTTGCATTTTGATACAGTTTTTCGCATCTCAGCCAGGCCTTTTTATATACTGAATCTGCGTATATTTGTCCGCATTATGAGCTCATCCACAGAGGGAAAGTTAGTTGACTCTTCGGTCTCTCCACGTCATCTAGTATCAAGAGTAGTATAACTAATACTCTCTCCGTTCTGGTTTGTAAGGCCTCGTCAAAAATATTGACGCTAACTTACCGTTAATTTGACAAACGAAATATGATTATGCCAACCAAGGATGCCATTGGATTCATATTTCAAAGTTACCAATGGTGTAGTTTTTTTTATCAAATAACTCTTATTTTGTTAAACAAATTTATGGCCCAAAGTTAGACGTCTAACCGAAGTAAATTCTCCTACAGATGCTGGCACGTCTTTCTCAGATGACAATAACTCGGACGATATTAAACTGATCCACTTGAGAACGTAAGCCAGGAATAATTGGAGTCCGTTTAGCCTTAAGCCTGCATGAATGCTTCCTTCTTTTGTACCCAAGGCAGGCAATTTGCATTTCTATGTGAGAAGCCTAAACTAACAGAGTAACATGACTGAGTAACACAACCAGATGACTCACCAGATTTGAATCTGAGGCCATGCCATGGATTAGACATTTTTAAGGGTGCCTTACAAACCTGGATGAAGAGAGTACAATAGGGTATGCATTAAGCTGACTCTAAACGAAGAGTTAGCATTAAATGTGATGGTGTACGAAGGAAAGTCAGTTTTGTTCTTTCTCCTCCACATCAACAATTATCCACATGGCAGGATGCAAGGAGTCAGTTAATGTCACACTTTGTAGCGCCCTAACCTATTTGTCGTGTCACATGTTTGTATCAAAATATGAACCAGATGCGGTTGTGGGCGTAAAGTATTTAGCATTCATCGCGTGGGAGGGAGATAGCATGCAAGTCTCGCATTGTTCTGTGGTGACTATGGGCTTTTTTTTTTACAGGGGAGGTCTATGGCACTTGATATCCTGTACTAGACCACTGGACTAGCTGTTAAGGTTAGTCAGGCTTTCTTCACAACTTCACAAAGAGGATAAACCTTAGATTGTTAGCAATAGTATCATATGGGGTGTCACGAATTCCCAGCTAGGGCTTTTCACGAAGAGGATTAATGGGGAGGGGCTCCTGTGGTTTCAGTAACGGTAGTCAAATCTGGATTTATTTTTGCACTTCTCTTACATGATTTGATATTTAAATAAGTAAACTGACCATGTCATTCATGATTTGTGAACTTGATTCTCTTATGGGGTAATTCTTTTGTTTCTTCTCGAACACGCACCAAATGTGTGTCATTTTGTATTAGAAGAAGCCTTACAACCAATAGGACAAAGAAAGAACCACAAAAAGCTAACTAAGCTATGAAAAAGCAATAACAAGATGGAAAACCAAAAAGAGAACAAAGAACCCCAAAGTACAGCTAACTTGCTCATCAAGGGGCTGTTCAGGTGTTATAGAGTGGGGTACTTCTTGTTGCTATGATGTTTCTGCTTTATTTTGTAAATTATGATGTTGCAACCTTGTGATGAATTAGCTTACCTAACAACCTATGTCGTGGCTTGTGAGGATTGGGAAATTGGGCATTAGGAGGGTACATCACTGCTCATGAGACCGAACATCTTGAATGTTTTTGAAACGGAAGGACCATGGAACCTACTTTGCTTGTTTGGCATATCTGATTAGTAGCTGAGGTTGAATATGTTCACTTCTAGGTGGAGCACGTCAAGAGGATTTCTGAAAAGCACTATGAAACCCTGAATCATCGGATCTCAGCAATTGAAAACAGAAAAGAATCAGGAGCTGATAAAGAGGCTTCAGATTAGCTCTGCACATTGGGTGCGTATGATGGTTAATCAATCTGCGAATGTGTTTGTGGTTGCTGCATGAGTACAACTGCAGCATTTAAAGCTGTACCATTTTGTTGTTTAAATTGTTGTAAATCATCAATTTCATCTTGATGCCTTTGTGAGATGGGCAGAGATCAATAAGCTACATTTTTGTCGTTAATTTGCCAGCCTATCTTGTTGTTATGTTGTTCATTAATATGTTATCATTTCATATAGTAGATTGCACACATCTGTGCATTAGTTATGAATTTGCATTTCATCAGTTTTCCCGTGGACAGATGAATTCCCTAGCATGTTCTCATGTGATGCCATGAACTTGCGCAAATGGTTATTTGTTCTGACAGGTGAGATTGATATGTTTGGTGTATTTGACCTAAATTCGGTAGTGTTTGGACAAATAAGTGCATTTGAACCCCATGATTTACAACCGAGTGAACCCAATACTTGGTATTCCTGGCTCCAACAGGACGAAACATCTGTGTGTGCCCACCCTATGAGTTAGTTTCACCCCATGAAATTTTTGGGCGTAATGAGCCCTCTATACCCTTGGCCGGATATCCATCGATAGCCGGATTTATGGATACCATTTTATTCTTAATCTCAACCCATCTATATGTGGAAGTCTTCTAAGTATAAACTATGATTGATTATCCATGGTTTATATAATGATTGTTGTATAATTTAGGTCCTAGACAGCATGATCCATAGACCTACATGGGTAAGCATTTGTTGTTTAGCGAATCCCCGACCTCCAAATAATGGGTGATGATATCAACGATGTGCTAAGACAATTCGAGTAGCACATGAAATAATTAAATGTATAGCATTGGTCTGGTATTATGACCTTAATTGCTAGCTATCCAGTGTGTATGATAACATGATGCATGACAAAGTGTCAAACAATCCCATCAAGAGGAGTTTGACTATACACGGACCCCGCTTATCAACCATTCAATATGAGGAGTACAGGTCACATATTTGTTCCACTATGCACATTCACTATCTGAATCTCGTCATGCCTAACTTTTCCATTGGAGACAACAATCTTTTAGTTTCAAAAATTACTTCTACGTTATTTATTACTTGGCACTTTTTATCCAATTACTCATTCAACACACAATCTAATTCCACATTATTTTCATTGCAATTCTTGTTGTCAATTCACTCAAGTGTGTGACATCTTGTGTGCGACTAAAACACTCATTAAAGCACTCATCAAAGCTCTTCATTGGAACAATTGACAACCAGAAGAATTTCCATGAAATTATTCTTCAACAAACATGTGCACTTGCAGGCATCACACGCCAACTGGCGGAGTATTGTTCACATGATCCCGATGCAATCACAATCCCAACGTAACGGAACAGTGTGTATTTCATCATTAGGGGTCAGGCTAACATGTGTGGAGAGAGTGGGAGAAGTCGAAAAGGTGCTTGATGCATACTTTCAAGTTTGGACAGAGAATAAACCTTGCCAAATCATCACTATGTTCTTCACCAAGGGGTTTCCAGGTGCGACACCAGCTGCTATGAAGCTCAATGTCCAGGACGAGTCGACTAGTTGAAAAATATTTTGGCATGTCTTAAGACATGGGGTGGTCAATGAATGGAGCTTTGAATATCTGAGTGATCATGTTTAGAAACGTGTCCGGGGATGGTTGGAGAACCTCAAGGAGGGAAGGAAATCATGATAAAGTCAGTAGCTCATGCCATCCCAACGTAACTGATGTCTTGTTTCAAATTACCGTTAGGCCTATGTCAGCACATAAATATCCTACCGCATCATTTTTGGTGGGGGGCTTTTGAGATGGAAACAAGAAACTTGATGGGTGTCATGGGAAGAGATGACATCACCTAGTTCGCAGGAGGATTAGGGTTCCGAGATATTGAGTTGTTCAATCTAACATTGCTAGAGAGACAAGAATTGAGGATACTTCAAAACCATGATACATGCTCTCTTAGTTCTATGATATGATTCTCAAGGAGGTATACTATCCTAGAATTTATTTTCTGGATGCACTGATAGGGTTGCACCCCTCCCAAATATGGCATTCAATTATAGAGGAGAGATATTGAAACAAGAATTCCTCGGAGAATTTACGCAAGAGAAAATACGCACACATGGAATAACAAGTGGCTTCCACGCGACTCAATAATGAGACCATTTTCTTGTGTCAAGAACAATCATCATATCAAAGTGGCGGACATCATTGACCAGATGATGGCTAGCTGGAATATTTATCATTTTTATGAGTACTTATTGTTCATGGATATCAAGATTGTTTGCACAACCCCAGTGTTCACGTCATACCTTGAGAATTTCTAGGCATAGCATCATAGATGAAATCATGGTCTTTTTTGGTTCGGTCGTCTTATCACGTGATCGTAAGCTCCAAGAGACGGCTTGGAGCCTTGATTGAGGCCACGGCGTCAACCTCGAACCAGGAGCGGGAGGGGAGAGATTGGAGGGCTACAATCAAAGACTATACTGGGCAGCGGCGCCGCACCAAGGCAAAACTATACGGAGGGCACCTCCTCTTCCTTGCATGCATGTCATCTCTTTACATCATCAAAGATTTCCTTTATATTAATTTTATAAAAAATTATCTCTCAAACCGTTAACCCGTTTGATGATCTATTTGTGTTGTTAGCTTTGTCGTGACAAGGTCTTTCAAACTAAATCCCATCCTTATGTTTTGACAATTTTTATTTTTCATCAGCGATCGCCTATTATTATCACATAGTTACCACATTATCACTACTCAGTAGCTAGATTAAAAAATAACTTGTTAGTTGCTATTTGCCATATTGTTGAGATATATTTTTGGAATTATGCACTACTTAGTTACCGAATTAACATAAACTTGTTTGAGAGTAGTCCCCACATTGTTGTCGCATGCTTATCATATTATATACTACTTAAGACGAATTAAAAGTAACTTGTTTGTGAGTTTCATCATGTACGTCATCCTACATCGGTGCAATGTTCATGCTAGTGCTTTTTGTTGAACGATATCATCTCTTAGATGTTAAATATATCTTAAGGTTCACTCTTTGAATGTGCAGATCATTCCAATGTATAAAAACATGTAGCACGTCATCTATAACCATTAAAAATTATAATAATAATTGTTGACAGCTAATCTAGCAAACATGGTAACGTAATTAGGCTGATGCAACAAAAAAGATTTATCAAAATATAACAACATGGGATGTAATTTTGAATCCTTTGCCAAGACGAATTCAGCGTGGAAATGAATCACTAATCAGATTAATAGTTTAGGAGATAAATTGTTTAGAATTTAGTAATTAATATAATGATGTCATCAGATTTCTACATGCATGCATGTATGCTGTCCTATAAAGGAAGAGTGCATTAAAAGCGAATGCAGATTATTAGCTGCGATGCCTTCACTTAGATTTTTCCTACAATCAATCATTAGCAACTATATTTCAAAACAAGTATCAATTGATTGATTATGCATATTTGAACTTGAAAATAGACATGAAGTGAGACACGTGTGAACCTAGGTCAGTCGAGGATACAACAAACGATTTGTGCAGTCGCTAAAGAAAGGGCCGATGAAAAAGATATTCCTTGTACTGCTGTCAATCATTCCCGTTGCAAGATGATCCTGTTTTCTTCCCTCTCTTCACGTTGGAAACCACGGGCTACTATAGATGCCTCACAATGTGCGGGTGGGTGGGTTGGAGGGGGGTGGAGGGGAGTACTGTGTCACGTTCCAGTGTTGAATAAAAACGTCTACTATTATAGGTTGGAAAAGAGATGATGAGATGATACCACAAGACGAGGGAAGAGAGATCCTTCCTTCTACAACAGGTTGTGAAATTATGGAAATTGCGACACATTGTTAACAAACTGATAGGAAGCGGATTTTATGGAGCTTTGAACCATGCGATGAGAAAATAATCAACGGCTTAGCATCAGGTTATTTCTCATTGGGTTAATAATGTGCCGGCCTTTTCCCTTGAAAAACAAAATAATCCCATTCCCCGATATAGGAAAAAAAAGAGAAAAAAAAGACATATCAATTAACCGAATTTTTGACACATAAGACCACATGCGCGAGTAAAATGCTAGAAAAGACCACCTGCCAAAAAAATTGTCAAAAAAGACCCCCTGCCGCCTGGGTGCCACGTCACCCTGCCGCCACAGCCGGCACCCTGCCGCCACAGCCAAAGCCGGCATGTGGCTTTTTTTCCTAAAGTTTATACAGGGTGGAGGATGGTGGCAGGGTGCTTGCCGCCAACGGGGATGGCGGCAGGGTGCATGCACCTGCCGACGTCGGCCCAGGCGGCACGTTCCACGTGTCTTATGTGTCAAAAATTCCAATTAACCCCCTTCCGTTTTTAACCTCCGCCTCCAAAGCCTCGACGCTGGTTGTCTGTCTCCCACCCCTCTTCTCTTCCTCCTCCTCCTCATCTCATGCCACCCTCGCCTAGAACCCCTCCGCCTCCGGATCTCCGGCGCAGCCCTACCAGGACTCCCCGCGCCCCGATCGCCTCCTGACCTTCGTCACGGCCGGATCTTCCCTCGAATTCCCGGCTCAATCGATCGAATTGCCCCTGCCATCAACAACGCCGCTCCGCCCTAGAGGTGGCGAGACGAGACGAAACCCTTGGGGCCGGCTGTTGCGGGGCGCGGTTTCTGGCCGCGCCGCGGTTGTGGGATGGGTGCGCCCAAGCAGAGGTGGACCTCGGAGGAGGAGGCCGCGCTCAAGGCCGGCGTGGCCAAGCACGGCCCGGGCAAGTGGCGGACCATCCTCCGCGACCCGGACTTCAGCGCCGTCCTGCGCCTCCGATCCAATGTTGACCTCAAGGTGGGTCGCGGAGATTATTGCCCCTCTACCGATCGGATCGGCGACGGGAGAGCTGCTCTTTACCGCGTCAATTGTGGCGGCTGGTCCTGGCGATCGGTTGGGAAGAGCAGGAAATCTCGAATCTATTTGGGTGGACGATTGCGATTTTTGTTCTAGATCGTGATTTTTAGGGGGTGTTCATGCTCATATTGGGTTTCTCTGTGGGGGGACAATTTGCACGCTTCATCTATCGGAAGTTACCATTAGTGCTGTGAGTTGGCCCATTAATTCTCGATAGTTGCCTTGTTCTAGGATCCGATATTACTCTGGAAGTTTCTCTCATTAGATTATTTCAGCACCATTTTAAGGAAAAATGGGATAGCTTTGATGATGGAACAAGCTAGCTTTAAAATTTCCCAAGGCCTCTTTTGGTATTGCTGCTGTTACTACTACATATTATTGGATTCTTTTCTGTTAGATGAAAATTAATACTAACTGTCTGGGATGCAAGTGATGATCAAATCATAAAAAATGGGTCACAGTTTATTGTTTTCGTTAAATATATGGACTAAGATACCAAGTTGTCTGCCAGTTTGAGTAAACAATTGCAGTTCTCATCTAGCTATCTGTTGCTATAGTCTCGAGCTTCCAGATACAATTACAAATGTCTCTGTGTATCAGCGAGTGTAAATGAATCTAATTACGATTGGTGTGGTCTGGTTGTGCAGGACAAGTGGCGCAACTTGAGTGTCACTGCTGGAGGATATGGCTCAAGAGAAAAGGCAAGAATGGCATTGAAGCAAGGCAAGCGTGTGCCTAAGGTCATCACTGACGCAAAGGTTATCACTGACCCAATGGACATCGATAAAAAGGATCTGGACGATGCTCATACTACAGTAATCGATGCAAAACCATTGGCAATGGCTGTTGAACCCAAGCAGGTTGAGTGCAGTCCTGAGAAATCAGTTGCTAGGTTAGTGTATAAATATGTTTGTTAACTTGTTTCATAATAGTTTTTTAATTAATCTGCATATTTCTTGCTTTTTAGAAAATTCCATCAATTCAAATTTCTGGGTGTTTTTATCATAGGCATTTAGGTTCATAAGTTGATTAGAATGGAAATTCTATGCATACGCTGACATGTCACCTGTCTTTGAGATAACTTGTCTAGGGCTTCACATATGAGCACCTGTTGAGAATTAAGATAGATATTAGTATCACGTGATTTTCCTATACAACTTAATTTAATGACAGAGAATTTTATCTTGACTTGGTTAATTACGAGAAGGTTAATAATGTCCTATTATTACTAAATTTCGAACAGGAGTCCAATGGCCTCACTTTATTAAATGAGCATAAGAGAATAACCCATCACACACACATCCACCGAAAACAGGGCACTCAGTACTTGATGCACACGCGTCGCGGGAAACCATTGTGATGCAGTCCAGCTTACGCCGGTGTTATCGGCATCGCTCCTGATCTGGTGATTTAGGGCATGTTTGGTTTACAGCCGATGCCGACCCTACCAATTTTTTGGCTCGCCCGTGGGATTTGGCTTTCTTTTGGAACGACGCCAAAATATTGGTTCACCCAGCGCGCCCCTGATTCTACAGTGTATTTTTTGCCAACGCATGGGCGCCTGGAGGATGCACAAATTGTTTGCCAAAAAAATTGGCAGCTCGGCTCGCCCGCTCTAGGTCCATGGGCTTCTTCCAGTATAATTAACAGCAAGCACGTCACGCCCACGGTATATGAATTGATCGAGCATCAGTTTAGTTCCATGTAAACAGCCGTGTAAAAAAATCCTCTTTAGTAGCCATCGCAGGTCATGATAGGCAGTGTATTCTTTTCCGCACGCAAAAGCCATGATTTTTTCACGTGTGACCCCGTTTCTGTCTGCTCGTCATGAAAACTAATTGGAATCAAATCAAGCACTAGTTAATACAAGTTGTCAAATGTCTAGCAAGTTAGTTGGATGTAAACCAAATGAAGGCCTAGAAATTTTGCCAAATCTTGGCAGCTATAATTGCTACAGCATTGGTCATGCCAATATTTTGGTTGGGCTAGTTGGGGCTCGAACCAACACATCCTTAGACTTCATCACAGAAAAACCACGATCGCCACAGGAAGCACCAAACACCTTTGCCCCTCCCTCCGTCCCCTACCAAACAGTCTGGCCAAAAGCATTGAGGACGAAGCAGTTCCGACTTGAGCAGTGAGCGTTGCAAAAGGAAGTCAGGCATGTTTGGTTCATGCCCTGTCTAGCCCTACCAAATGTTAACAAGAATAGGCTTCCCATTTTTTTGGCTAAGGAAATCCTCCACCCTCACTTGACCAATTATTTGGCAAATAACTGTGAGAGGGATGGAGGGGCACTCATTGGCAACCAAATTTTTGGCAACAAACCAAACATAGAGCAAAGTATACTAGGCTACCATTTTTTTTGGCAGGCTAGCTTTGGCGTGACCAATGTCAGATCTGGTGAAAAACCAGAATATGGTTTTCACCTTCCACTACCTCGATCTACGCCATCCCATGCTAACACACCTGCAGGCTGCAGCCCTGCTTTGCCGCTCAAAGCAGCCAAAGATTAGCCACCGTACCGAGCTGAGCCTGCAAGGCACTCGGGCGATGCTAGGCCCACAACGCCAAATAAGCGGCCACAAAAGGTGCTAATCACTGTTTTGCCAAACCTCGGCCTTAATCTGACAAAGCCAGAGCGCCACTATATTACCCTGTCACCGCCGCTAGTACCCCGCCTTCCACACACAGCACCACACTAAATTTAGCAGAAGCCTGCCTTCGGCCACCTCATGCCACCATCTATTGCCGCCAAACTTCTTGTCGCCCCCCCAGACTCGCCGAACGACATCATTGTGTTGTCAGCATCAAGATGCTTCCACCAGGAAAGGAGGAAGTGAGATCCTGTAGCAACGTGCGGGCGGCTGCCACTAGTGGCGCGAGGGAAGGAGGCGTGCTCGTCCAGTGGTGGCTAGGGTTTGCCCTCTGAGTTGAGCCAGGCAGCTCATGGTACAGGTACTTGGAAGTTTCCATTATTCCGGAGTTGATGGCAAGACTAGCACAATTATAAGAATGACTTTGCATAAGAGGATTTAAATGGTTGGCATGCTAACAACCAGAGACCATGCAGATATGAAACCAATCTTACATAGGCGTCAGATTGGTCATGTCTCGGTTTACCAGTTGGTTGTAAGTCCAGACATAAATTAGGATATTTGATAGGTAATACTATGTATATACGGACTGCATACATGCCATGCATGGCTGTTCAATATGTTCAGAAAAGCCATATTTAGGGCATTGTTTAATGTTTGTTTATTGTGGTATATTTTTGTCCTCTGTATGTTATACTTCAGATGTTAGTCTGGTGTGTGGTATAACTATTAACTGTCCATATGCTGAAAGTCTTAGGTTTGAAACCCACTTTACCATTTCCTGAAGAAAAAACCCAGTTGGAAACTTGGAATTATGCATGGTTGATATAACCACGCGGCAGATCTAGCACCACCCGAAAAAGGATGCAGCACAAAAAGTTATATCCCCCTCATTCAGAAATGCTGTATATTGTGCAGTTCACTACTAGTGTTTAAATTGACTTGCTATGAAGCAGTCTATATCCTTTTACTCGTTATATAGTTCTTTGCATATTATTATGCCTGAATGCTTGTTTTGTTAATATGGAACTGAGTTATGCTTGAAGTTGAGAAAACCATCCAGACATTGCTTGCTAGCAATTATTATATACTTTATGTGAGTAGCAGCTCTGAGCATTCATCACACTATTCCAAAATGCTTGGTCATAGGCTTGATGACCTCATATTAGAAGCTATAAAGAAGCTTAAGGAGTCTTCTGGATCTAATAAAGCGACCATCGCTACATACATTGAGGTATCTATAATTATCATCACTTGAATATCTTATTTTATTTCCTTCATTGATAAAAAAATTGTTTTGAGTTTTGATGTATGTTAAATTTGTCCTGATGGTCAGTTATTTCCTTTCTTTTGTTACTGCCTTTCACAGAAATTATTATCTATTTTCTTTATGGGAATCTTAGTCATCTCTGCTGAATTATCTGCACTGACATAATCTTCTTTAGTGAGTTCACATATGACTCTAATGATTGTCTGTATTTGCAGGAGCAATACTGGCCACCTACTGATTTTCAGCGGTTACTGTCTACAAAATTGAAGGCATTGGTTGCTACTGGAAAATTAATGAAGGTATTTCAGGCGAGCGTGCTCGCACTCGTGCATGAATATTCGGTCTGTCATGTATTGAAACACTATAATGCACATTTTAACTTGCTTATATTTTAATCATGGTTTTAGGTGAACCAAAAATACAGAATTGCACCGAGTTCAGGATCTTTAGGTGGAAAGAGCACAAAAGTGCATTCCACTGAAGACAGCAGACAAAATATTAGTATTAAACAACTAACTAAGCCTCAAGTGGATGCTGAGCTGGATATGATGACACGCATGACTAAGGAAGAAGCAGCAGCATTTGCTGCCAAAGCAGTTGCCGAGGCAGAAGTTGCCAATGCAGAGGCTGAAGAGGCTGCAAGGGTTGCAGAAGCTGCAGAAGCTGAGGCTGAAGCTGCAAAGGCTTTTCTTGATGCTGTCATGTTGACTGTGCAAAACAAAAATGCTGCCTCTGCGGTAAATGGAGCACACTCTTTGTAAGAACATTCTTTACCAAATGCAGATTCTATAACTTGCTGACACTTGGTAAATGCAGATTCTTCGAGCTTGCTGATCCTGGTGCATTTGGATTCAGTCAGTAGAACTTTGTCCGAGACAATGCTTGTGTTGTGCCACCAAGGTTTTGACGATACATGAGTTTCTTGTATAGCCTTATAGATGAAGATGTTTCAGTGAAGGGGAGGGGTTTTCAACATCTTGCTGCTTCTGAACCCAGACTCACCAAGTCAGATTATCTCTAGTAGCATCCAGCGAGATAATATATCCTGTAATTGGCTCTGTGTTGTGTTAGCCAATCAATGACGCAATAACAGGAACGAACGGGAAAGTAGTATTCGATTTTCTTCCCTTTTCCTCAACATGTGTTTATTTGTAATTAAATTCTAGCTCTTTCCCCTTGGTTCAAGTGATGTCACTAAATAGAATTATAGTGAAAGAAGGGTCGTCTTGATTTATGCATTTTGCTGTGTTAAGACAATTCCTAGATATGTTGAGTTAATTATAGTGGTTTAGGACAATAGCTAATTTATACTATATGCAGTGGATTTGTGCTGCATTCATTTTGAAACACATTCTTTCGAGCACTCTCAGCCCATATGTAACTTACATTATTCTAAAGAATATTTTTGTGTTTAGCTTTCTTAAGAAATTTATTCTACACGGCTTCACGTCGGTTCCTCTGCAGCTGCTGTAAATGACGAAACAACATGTCTAATGATTCTAATACAAAAAGTGCAGTGATTCAATCAGTCACCTACCAGCTAGTACCAGTACACTGCCTGCAGTTCCCCGGGAAGCCGGCAGTTCCTTCAAGGCCCAGGGGACCTCAGCTATTATACTTGTCCCCTAGAAAAAAGTTATGATACCTTGTGCATTGCATCGTTTTAACTGTTTTCTTAGGGGGCCATTTCTCAATTGCCTTTTTATTCTAAATAAATTCTCAACCAAACTCAATCTTATACTATATGGGAAAAAGTAGACAAAGTTTTGTCGAAATTACACACTAATTCGAGGTACTCCCTCTGTCCCAAAATGTAAGACGCATAAGAATTAGTTAGAAGTCAACGTTTTCTAAGTTTGACCATGATTATACACAAAATATGAACATTTATAATACTAAATCAATAAATCAATATCAATAGATTCACCATAAAGTATATTGTTTTAATATATCCATTCAATATTGTAGAAGTAGATATTTTTCCTAAATATTTGGTCAAAGTTAAAACTTTGACTTTTGACTAATCCTTAGACGCCTTACATTTTGGGACGGAGGGAGTAACTGAGATAAAAAAATTAGGCAACTGAAAATAAGCAAAACCATCAACACTTGCCTGGTAATAAATGCACACATGCTACTGGACTATGTAGTGGCTGTTTGCGGGAAGTTTTTGTTTGTGCAATGCTCCGTTATCATGCTACAGTAGATACGTATTTTCCTCCAAACAGAATCAAAGAAATGATGCATGCATAGTACCAGTTTGTTGAGTCGTTGTTAACCTTGCAAAATCATCATGAAGCTAAGCCTGGCACTAAAGCTCAAGATATTCTTGGGGTGTGTGCAAAAGGCAGGCTGTATTAAGTTATTTACAGAGGCAAGTTGTTCATGGAGCTCAAGCCTGAACCCTGGGGCGACCTTATGGCTCAGGTGACCCAGCTGCATCCAGGAATGTGAGCAGCACTTTTCACATCCCCTGCCACACCAAAGGGTGCTTCCGTAACCTCACCACCTCCCCTGCAACCGAGCACCAATCTCTCATAATTTTCGCTTCCATCGCGTTGCAAAGCTTTCAGTTCCCGTGCCGCGATGCTCCCCACCAAGCTGTTCTTATGAGCCAAACAAGAATGCAGAAGGGTAGACCACGCTGTCACAGTTGGTGCGAACGGCATGTTCTGAAGCAGGGCATGTGCCTCTTCCAGCCTCCCAGCACGACCAAGCAGATCAATGGCGTTGATGTAGTGGTCAAGTGTCCTCTCCACTCCATACTTTTCAGTCATGGAGTCAAAGTAACCTAGCCCCTCGGCGACCAATCCAGCATGGCTGCAGGATGTCAGCATGGCGATGAAGGTGTTGCCATTGTACATTTTCAGTTCAAGTGCACGCTCTGCGACCAGCAGGGCTTGCTTGCCTAGACCGTTCTGGCCAAGCCCCTGTATCACCGAGTTCCATGATACGGTATCTCTTACTGTTGTTTCATCAAACACCTGCTGCAGATCCTGTGTCATGCCACAACTGCTGTACATGCTAATGAGAGAACTGCAGAGGAAGGTACTGCTTCCAAAAAGACTATTCTTCATAGTGCGTGCATGGACTTGCCTCCCAAAAACAAGCAACGCCAGCACTGAGCAGATGTGCAGGACGGTTGTGTATGTTGACACACATGGCTTGCCAGTGCCATTGCCATCCCCGTGGCCTTCCAGGCTCACCAGATGGATGAAGAGGCGGAGTGCGTCTTCTCCACGGCGGCCCTCCCACAGGCAGGATATTATGATGTTCCATGAGAAGGCATCCTTCCTTGTCATCGATTTGGAGAGATCAAGAGCCCTGTCACTGAGCTTATGCCGTGAGTATCCACTCATCATGATGTTCCATGAAGAGATGTTCTTGTACCGCATCCCGTGGAACACCTTCTCGGCGTCAGACAATGCGCCCAATTTTGCATGCACGTCAATCAGCGCATTCCAAACAAAGATGCAATCTTCGCTCCCCTCGTCCAAGAGCTTGACGATGAGCGAGTGGAGCTGCGACGCCACTGAAAGCAACCTGAGGGCAACACAGGCCTTGAGCAGTGAGCTGAAGGAGTGGGCGTTGGGCAGAACCTTGTGTGCAAAGAGCTCACCATAGAGGGCCACAAACAGCTCGAGAGCTCTGCCGGGCTCAGCATTGCGGACATGGCACGCCATCATGGCAGTCCAGGTATACACGGTGTGCCCATCAAGTGGCAACTCGTCGAAGAGATGGCGCGCCCTGGTAACCGCCCCAGCACGGGAGAGGCCCCCGATCATGGTGGTGTACGAGGTGGCGTTCCTCTTTGCCATCTCCTGGAAGAAGGAGAGCGCCCACTCTGTACGACCGGCGTCCACGAGCGCGGCGAGCGCCGCGTTCCATGTCACCTGGTTCTTGCTGGGCATTGCGTCGAACAGTTTGAGGGCTCTCTCTGCTTGACCGGATTTGCCCGCGTCGGTGATCCCGATGGTTTTCAAGGCCAAAGGGGATAACGGCGGAAGCCCCCGAGCAGCTCTGGCCAGCGTTCGCGACGCCATGTGCCGCCGTCGCCGGCGCCGGCTCGCGCCTTCCGAGGGAGGGCACTTCCGCGGGGTAGGTGTGATGTGTCTTTTTTACTGCGAGTGCTTTATGGCTCATTTGGCAGCTCAACTGAAGTTCATACTGACTTGAACTCTTCTTGGCTGATCGCGAGAGGAAGAAACGACGCGAGGACTGGTTAGTGGTTAGATATGAGGATGAGTGGCACACACAATACGAACGTTTGACTTGAGAAGAGTAGCCGACGGCTGATGTTCTTCGTCATCAAAACATCTTTTTAGGGAATCTTCCTCGTCGAAGCATGTCGCAGGTCAAGACATGTCATGTATGAGGAGTGAATTCGTCAAAACCACGACGATAAGAGCATCTTCAACATATGCACGATTTTAGCGCGAGTTTTGCAGTTTATCGCGGCGAGCGGTTTATGCAATTCCAGCCACGCGCGTTCTGACATCGTGTTTAGCAGACGCGCTAAATAGCACGCGGTACATAGTCTGTCCTCAAAAAATAATGTAAGAAAATAGATTTATAATTCAAACTAAGTAATTGTTTTTCATATATTACAAACGGTAGATTCAAACTAGATAGATTTAAACTACATTATTTTTGAAGAAAAAAAATACTTGTTATCGCTGCTCTCCGCCCTGGAGCTCTCCTCTCTAGTGAGGATGAGACCGTGACACCGATCGTCATTCTTGTCGATCATCGACGGACCGGCGAGCTCGGTTTCGATGAATCTCTTTCTCCTCATCCTCTCCCTCATCACCGCCCTCCTCTCTCTCCTCACCGCCCTCCTCTCCCTCCTCTCAGCCTTCTTCACCACCCAAAAAGTCCTCCTCTCCCGCCACATCCTCCGGGTGGAGGCGCCTCCACTCAGTTATCTGCCGCTCATTGGCTCGACGATCTCGAGCTTCAGCTGCGCGCGCTCGTGACGCCGACGGTCCTAACACGTATGGAGCAGCGGCGGCGGCGGCGCGAGGAACTCGGCCTCCGCCCGAGATGTAATCTCGGGGAAGTTGAGCCACTCGCAGGCACAACCAAACCTCCAACAGGTGGCGTCATAGGCACGCGTCGTCTTCTCGGGATTGTTGGAAGTCTCGAGACACACGCGCTCGCCGCCTGCGGTGAGCTCCGTCGCCCAGGTGTCGTATGGGCGCCAGCGAATGAAGCGGAACCTAGTGACTCCGAGCGGCTGGCCACGACGGCGTGAAGGCATGGCGGCGGTGGCGGGTCTGCGGGAAGGGAGGAGGAATCACAAGTGGCACGGCTGAAGCGTAGGCGGCGGGCGCATGGCAGGTGAATTTTCAGCGTGACAGTTTGCTGCTCGCGCGCGTGGATGGGGATACGCGCGTGCTGCCACAAGCGGTTTATATGCAAATGGAGCTGCGATTTTGACGCGCGCAGGAAAGATTTTAGTGCGCGCGCGTCTTCCTACATCTGCTACAGCAGCGCTTTTGACCGTGCATGCGCTAAACTGACAGTTTTCTGCGCTGCGCAATTTTACCGCATCTATTGGATATGCTCTTATGGCTGGGCGAAAAGAACACAAATTTTTGAAGGGATTCGCATCATATAAAACAAAAAATTCCTATGAAAGCGAAAAAAGAGGAGCCAAGATCCATCTACGAGATGAGAAATAACGAGAGGGAGGGTTTATCTTCATACCCTTGAAAATCGCACAGCGGTAACGTTCATATGAACATGGTCAAAATAGACGTACTATCGTCTCCTCCTCGCGACCCAATCTGATCCAACGCCGCAACAACTGGCGCCTCCGAGATGTGCACACGTGCAGCACAATGGCATCTCCACCTCCTTGGTCCAGCAAGAGTGGGTAGAGAGGTAGATCGGATTAGCAGCACAACGGCGTGATGCTTATGGTAGAGAGTTTTCACGCGCAAGGCTTTGCCTACATGAAGGGTTCTAGAAGGAAGAAGAAGGGCATGCATCGGGGCTCTGGGGCGGATATGGTTTGGGATGGAGGAGGCTGGCGCCCATGCCCCTGTATAGAAGGGTGCCCGACCAGTCTTGCCCCTCCTCCAAGGAGAGGTGCGGCCAGAGTGGGGCCAAAGGCTCCACCTACCGTTTCCATTTAAATTGATATCTCATATCTCTTCGATTAATGCAAGATCAAATCTTTTATTAAATGAAGATCAACCTTTAATCTCTTGCCTAGGCGCATGGGGGCACTAGGGCTGGCCGCATGGGCCACCATGGACCCATGTGGTCCCACCCAATCAAGTGGGCCCCATTCTGGAACCTTCTAAAACTTTCCTAATACAATATCGAAAAAAGTTTGAAACTTTTCTGAAATCCTAAGTGACAAGGGTATAGATAATAGAGCCCGTCAGTTGAGTACCCCTAAGGCCCGTTAGGCTAGGCCCAATTATAATACTAGTCGAAATACGAGTTCATGTCGTATGTTGATATTGTAATCTGTATCGGATCCCACCCGATCCTCGAGACCTGGCCACCTATATATAGGGGCCAGGAGGGGACGGTGTGAGATAGATTGAAAGCAAGCCAGGTTCTACACCCAAGTTTACTTTCATAGCCACCTTGTTTGACTGAATTTACCTTCGATTTCATCCGACGCCCTATCTCCCCGATCCTAAGTCCTTCATCTAGGACATTTGTCGAGTTTAACCCTCGTCAATTGGCGCCGACCGTGGGGACTCTGGGCGTTGGAATCATGAATTCGACGGCTTTTTCGCTTTTAGCCAACAGCAATCCGCAAGTCGATGAAATTCAGATACCGTTCGAAACCGTCGATTTTCAACCTCACCAGTCAAGTTTCTCACAAGTATTCGAGAGCATGGATCAAGATATGGATTTGATGATCGGAAGTTTAAACTTTCGCATCGGGTCACTAGGTTCGATTCGCCTTTCAGACCCGACAAAACAGGGTCCGTCGGCAAGTGAGCCCGAGACAGTAGCAATGTCGGAATCATCAGAAAGCTCTTCCAGCGAGGTAAACTCGCCGGTCAGCTTAGCAGAAGCAGAAGAAGGAAAAATCGCAGGAGGCGACGAAACCACGGAGAATCTTGACTTAGAAGTGCAACTCGAAGATCTCATGATCTGCCACGACGACACCACAGATCAATCAACAGATACCTGGAAGACGGGATTAGAACTTTCTGAAGATGACAATTCGATCCTCTCAAGTTACAACAACAAACTCGACAATCGATACCAGATACTCGCCATCACAGAAGACAATTCAGAAGAACTCGATGGCAACAACAACCCAGTGCTTAATCCAGCAAACATAAATAGAGGGGCAAATCACTTAGCAGAAGGAGAAATCGCTGACTCCCTCGCAACAAGGGAGAAAGTTCGACTATCAGTCGATGAGTGTAGAACAATCAAGACAGCCGTGGAGCACGGCACGCCAATACCAACAAATTCTAGCCAAAACATGCTTTTGGGATACCATTACACCCTAAGGCAGCAGGCGAAGCAATTAGCAAAGGAGAGGATTGAAATACAGAAAAGGAAGGACTCAGCCATTGCAGCAAGCGATGATGCTCGCAGAGCACGTAGTGACGCGTCGCACACAAACAGAAGGCATCATCGACATGGATCAAGATATAAAAATCTCGAGTACTCAGAAAGGCAAAGTATTTCAAAAAACCTCGACTCGTCCTTCCTATCGGTCGACGAGCAAGGAAACATTATACCAAAAACTCCTGAAGCAGCATTGGTGGCAGCTCAAGCATACCTGCATACAACACGACCAAATCCAGGAGACCCGAGGGAACATATGCACCGCGTAGCGCTAAATGGATTGAAGATGGTAGGCAACAAATTATCAGCAAAAGAGGAGGAGGCATATCGCAACAAAGGAACCCATAAACCAAGATCACCACGCCGTCACAACAGTCCTCGACATAGAAGTGGAAGTCGCCGATCTAGGACGCCATCACCAGGACGATACAACAGTCCAAAGAACAAAGGAACCCGACGATCCAGAACTCCCAACAAAACATATGACTACGAAGATGATGAAAAGGAGATGGGGGCGCCATGCTTTACTCGTAGGGTTCGCATCACGCCAGTACCCAAAGGTTTCAAATTACCCCATGACCGACAAAAGTACGACGGATCTCAGGAGCCACAGTCATGGCTTTTAGACTATCTACAAGCAGTAAAACTATTAGGAGGAACTAGGGAAACAACAATGCAAAGTTTGTAATTACACCTCACCGGTGCAGCAAGGTCATGGTTAAGCAAACTAGGAAAGCAAACAATTGGAAGCTGGGAGGAGCTCACAAAACAATTTACGAGTAATTTCAAGTCGACATACAAGTGGCCAGCATCCATAGAAGAAGTCAAAGCCTGCGTGCAGCAACGCGGGGAGACATTAAGAGCATATATCCAAAGGTGGAGTATAATCAAAAATTCGGTAGTCGAAGTCTCGGATGAAAGACCAATAGACGCATTCATAGTCAGGTTACGACGAGGAGACCTAGTCGAAGAGATGGGCAGAATCAAGCCAAAAACAGTATCAGATCTAATGGATGTGGCAAACAGATTTGCAGATGGAGAAGATGCGTGCAACAATAAACGCACACGATCGCCAGAGGACGATAGAGGAAACAGATATGGAGGTCAAAGGAGAAGATCCCGCAATTACGATAATTATGGCTCTCACAGCCAAGTAGCCGCAGGATATAAAGATAACAGCTACCAAGGCAACGATCATAAAAGTTCGGGATACCGTAGCTATGGCAAAGAAGATTACAAAAAGTTTCCGCCAAGGGAATCCAGAGAGTACAACCCATCACCAGAAGATATGCTCAATGGACCATGTCATATTCACTCTGCATTTGTCGATGGGAAACGAGTATCCAGACACGCAATGAAAGATTGCACTACGTTCTTGAAACTACAAGAAGCAGCACTTAACAAGCAAGACGAGGCAAAACGCCAGGGATACGAAGGAAACACAAGCAACGCACCTGCAACCCAACAAGGAAATAGTGGAGCTCCCAAGGGCCAAGATCAATCAAACCAGGGACGCGACGACGACGAAGGATATGTTCCATCTAAAGGGCACATTACAGCAATGATACAGCCAGTGCCCAAGTTGAACAAAGAGGAGAAAAGCATAAGCCGGCAAGTTAATCTCGCAATAACTTCACCTCCAGCAACAACGGAATATCTACATTGGTTAGAGCAACCCATAGAATTCAGCAGAGATGACCACCCAATAACAGTAGCTCGGCCAGGTAACGCGCCCTTGGTACTCAAAGCTCAAATCGGGACGTACGATGTCGACAGAATATTCATGGATGCAGGAAGTGGGATAAACCTAATCTACGCAAAAACCCTACGGGCAATGCACATTTCATTGGAGTTCCTGATGCCAACTGATTGCTCCTTTCACGGAATAGTCCCAGGGAGTGCTAACTATCCAATCGGTCGAATAGCACTCAACGTTTGCTTCGAAAATCGGCAAAATTACAGAAGGGAGAAACTCGACTTCGAAGTCACTGCGTGGCCATCACAATATCATGCGATCCTCGGGCGACCCGCGTTTTCGCAATTCATAGCAGTACCTCATTACACTTACCTGGTACTAAAAATGCCAGGACCCAAAGGAATTATTACAGTCAAAGGAAGCTTCGAGTTATCAGATCTATGTGATAAGGAATTTCACAAGATGGCCCAAAACTTTGGCATGATGGCAAGCTACAGGAAACCTAACTACAAAACAAAAAGCACGACTACGGGAGTCACACAGCAACTCGAAGGAAACCCCAAGGGACCAGAAGTAAAGAAACCTCAGGTACAGCCACCAGAGCAAGAGAAGCCTACAGGAGAAGAAGAGAAGACTCAAGCGACATAGGCGACAAGACAGACAAATAAGTAGAGTAGGAAAGTAAGGCTGTAAAAGCCACGAGTTATTCCAGGGCAATACCCTCTAGATCCAGAACACGGGTCATTGGCCGGATCTCTTGGGTTATCCCATGTATCTTACATTATATGCATAAATAAAAGACAAAAGTTCCTCTTATTTGAGTTTACGTGTCTTTAAAAGTTGCGGTAAGCGCACCAACATACACACAAAGTGCAATGCTCTGAGGATAAAACTTCTGACACAAAAAGATAAAAAACAAAAACTCTCGCATTATACACACAAGAATACATACAAATGTCACATCAGTGGCTGATCAGAATCATCTACGCCCAAAGGATCTAAATAGTGATGCTCGCAGAAAAACGTGGCATCCTCCTGAAGCAACCTAGCTATAAGCCTCCTCGCTGGTTGAAGGGTGGCATCCATATGAACTCGCAGCTGAGCTCCCCCTGAAGGCAAGCCTAGTGACATGGAAATAAAATTAAGCCTCGGGTGCCACTTACGTGTCCAACCAAGTGCAAAATTGGTGCCAGCCACTAAATTAAGTTCTATCAGACGATGAATTCGTTGAGTAGATCTAAAAGCAGCAAGCAGCTGCGGAAAAGTTCCAGGAAGAGGGTTATGAGGAAGCATCACGGAGTGCATGGTAGTCAGAGATCTTCGACAACCATCAACTGCTTCTCCAATGTGCTGAGCACGATCTTGGAGAAGCACAATAGCACTACGGCGCCGGGGATCAGACCAAAAACTTTCGACTCCCTCTGATGATCTCTCAAGAGCCGCGATCCATTCAGAAATACGGCGAGTTTCACCAACAAAGTCTAAGCAAGTACCTACAACAATAAAAGTCATTGGCCAGTAGCATTGCAGTAGAAAAGAAAAAGAGGAAAGCGGCAGGAAAACTTACATCGCAGCAACTCGCAAGCAGATTTGACAATACCAGCGAGAAAGGAGTCGCACTCCTCCAGATGTACAACTCTAGCTGTCAGACCCGACACCTTATCCTCGAGTATGGATATCTGCTTCATAAAACCGCAAGATTTGCTAGCTTTATCCATAGCCATCTGCGCTTGGCGCTTCGCCAAAGACAAGCGGCTCTCAAGGTCTGAAATCCTTGAGGAATACTCAGCACATCGGCAAGAAGGACGAGGAGGCAACGAAGCTCCAGAGTCGAAAACATCGGCAGAAGATGGAGCCTGATTGCGACCCGACGATCCACCAGCACGCATAGGCTGGAAGCCAAAAGAAAAGAAAAGAGAAGCATCTCAGAAGCTAAACCAAACACGACATTTTGCAAAAGAGGAAATATTTACAAAAGTGCAAGCCCTCTGACTAAAGTTCTCAGGCTACATGCGACTAAGAGTTTGCTACATCAGAATAAAACTAAAAATTACAAAAGGAGACTGCCTTTCCTTGTATAAATATTATTCTCTGGACCATTCAAAACTCCTCGTGATGTCCTTGATCTCATCCGAGACTCCAAATAAACTTTTGTTCACCATTTATCCATTTCTACCCTAGCGTCAAAGAACGTTAAGTGTGTGACCCTGCGGGTTTGAGAATATGTGGACATGATCACCATCAATAATCAATAGCAGGATCTAGAAATCCATATTTACTCCCACACATTCAATAAAGATCATTATCAGTCAACCCACGATGTCATGTTTCATTTAATCACGTATTCGAATTCCCTTTGTTTCGCGATATTTTACTCACCCAAGATTTGATCGTCGGTATCGCCATACCGATATCATCTTGTGATTAACTCCTTAACCACATGCTTACAAGCAATGTAGGATATTGATTATCAAGTGGACCCGGAGTATATCTCTCCATCGCGAGAGGGACAAATCCCAATCTCGATACATACAACCCAACAAGTATTTTAGGATTACCTAAGAGAAACATTTATGATCACCTTATTACGGTGTGACATTTGATGACCTCAAGCCTCTCTTTCAGTACTAGGGAGTGGCATTATCTCATGGTCTAAGGAATACGTGCGGTGACCCAGCACACCACTGCATGTGTAGTGTACAAGTCGCTGATATAATACTCATGAAAGTCCCCTTCCATAAATATCACATCCCTCAGAGTGGTACAACAGAAACATTGCGAGTCTGCAACTTTACGTGTTCATAGATACCAACCAAAAATGTATAAAAGCTTCGAGATCATCCTCGGTCTATTGAGGAGTCTCATTTGTAAACCATTTCAAACTAGCAAATCTAACTAGTAATGGTAGTATAAGGTATAGCACCATTACGAGCATGAGCAACTTATTTAGGACTCGTCACTAAGCTCCCCCTAACTATCCTATGATTCTACGCTTTGGTGTCTGGTTCCTCATCGCTGGTACCGTAAATGATACCATAGTCAACTCCTTCTACTCCTCCGGAGAGATCCGGCTCCTCGTAGTATTGTTCCTCACTATCATCAGGAACATCTTCGTTGTTCTCACAATCTAACGAAAAAGGATTTTCGAGGATAGATTGAGTACATCCGTACTCAGCAAGTTTTAGGGAAATTGGTTTATCATGCTATAACAATACCTTGGAATAAAAGAATTCCAAACATATGCAAGTTTTTGGAAAAACACTTTTGTTGGATGAATCAAAGTTTTAGTTTCATAAAAAAACTATGTTCATCAGTCTTCGCGGGTTGTTAGAACTTTTGCATAGTTCCTTTCCACGCGGCGTTTGCAGTTCTTTTCCTGGAATAAGGAGTAACATGTCACAATTCTATACACTCTGCAGAGGTCCACTAATTTGCCCACAAATGTCCTTGGCCCTATTGCCAATATCATACTTCCTATAGTATGAGGCTAGTTACCAAGTATAGCTGAATCATGCCGAGCACAACCTAATTCCATAATCCACCCTTTGTAATTAACTCGAACATCGGTCCGAATCAATTACCCTCTCCGCTAGAAGACATTAACCGTTACTTTGTAGCATAAAGCAGGGAAGATTACCATGGGCTCCCACCCATTGATTTTTCTCCGAAAGGAATCTCAATCTGGCTATGCCTCCGAGGATATATGAAACTCTGAAGTAACTTCTGACTCGCTTGTCCCATACCAAGTTATGTGGTCAGCACGATTTATGGCGCTTTGGAATGACTGATAACAGTTCTTATTACATCCTAGGTATTCCCGATATAATGGAACCTCCACCGTATGACACTCCGTTCGTACATCTTATCTGTGGTTCCATCATCCACCAATCCTTTTGGAAGAAGTATTTTGATGCAATTGGTATAAAATACTATGCAATTGGGTACTTATGAAAATAACCAACAGATATGAGCAAGAGTGAACTTGCCTGACAACTGCAAGATAATACAGTTCGAAGGTTTTACTTGACCCTGGACCTCGGGTTCTGAAGATTTATCATTGTCCAAATGGAAGACAATGTTTTAAAATCCAATGACTTGAAAGATTACTTGCAAAATTAGTTTTGATAAACCCTTCCCGTGTGTTTGAGTGATTTATTGTTTGATTTTCTTGTTGATCATATGAATTTCACTTTAGAATTTTCATATGAAATTCACTTTAGAATTTTCATATATCTGAAGAATTCTTTCGTTGTTCACAAGGGATATACTGCTTCGCTATAGAAAGATCCATTGAACTGAAGCACATCGTTGATCGAACAACTGGATAAGCTATGAGCCATAGGAAGGATCGCGGATCGCTAGAACTCTGTGAAAAATCTTTCTATGCCGCAAAGACGGATATATTGCAAACTCAGAAGAAGTTCCAAGATATTCTTCTTAAGTTGACTTATATACTATTTTGAATATTTTCATATTCAAAATGGTATTCTTTTGTTCAAAATAATAATCTCCAATATTTGGAAACTACTATTTCTTGGTTTTTGTTTTCTTTTGGTACTTTATTAATACCCAAGTCATTTAGCAAAGGCATAATTGAAATTTTTGATTTTCAAAACTTCACACAAGTGATATAACAATATTCAAAACATTTCTTGAAGTTTAAAAGTATTTTGATAAATATTTGAATAAGTGTTAAAATTATGGGGTTTCTATTTTCGTGCCCTCGGGTCCTTAGTTGTGCTCAGTTTTCCCCAGCCGCTTAACTTTTCCTCAGTTTTCCCCTCCCTCTAGTTTCAAACCCCTCGCAGACGCTCGGACGGGAGGGTTGCGGTCTGGTCAGAGGCCTTGACCGTTACCGGTGACGGCTAGGGAGCCGCGGTGGTTGTGAATTGACCGATGCTTTTGAATGGTGCTGACGGGTAGGGTCAGGAGACACGTTGGAGCAGCCATCCATCTATCGTTGATGTGTGGGCCGTTTTATTTCCTGATTGTATACGCGGTGCTGCCAATGACAAATGGGGCCGCTCTATAGGGCTGCCGCAGCCAATGACCAGTGGGGTCGTGTATTTTTCAGGAAAAGATATATATTGCCGCTCTATGGGGCTGCCGCAGCCAATGACCAGTGGGGTCGTCAATTTATTTAGAGAAAATCATATATTGCCGCTCTGTGGGGCCTCCGCAGCCAATGACCGCTGGGGTCGTCTATTTATTTAGAGAAAATCATATAGAGCCGCTCTGTGGGGCCGCCTCAGCCAATGACCGCTGGGGTCGCCCTTAGTGAAAAGGCATATATCCATGCTTTTAGTTAGAGAGAAGCAACAAGTTCGCTAATTAATTTTTCTTAAGCTAGACCCAGCAGGTGACTATTTTCGCAGCTTAATCTAAAGTGAATCTTATGCTAAACATGGCTGGAACCTAGTGTTGTGTATCTCATTAGTCATCGGAGAACCGCTGGCAGCTCGTTCCCCACCGTCGGGCGGAGCAGCAATCGCCGGCGCCTCGTCGCGCCGCCGGCTCTGTCCCCCGGTGGCGTCGGACGGACTGCGGCAAGCAGATCCGCCGCCCACGACGACCGGGATTTGTTCCCACCGCACGCATTGTACCCACCGCAGGAAAGTCCGCCGCAATCAGATCCGCCGCCCACGATGACCGAGATTTGTTCCGCGCACCAATTGGTAGTATAGCTTGGTAAGACCTCTGTTTCTGCCTCCCCCGCCCCCTAATCGATTTGGTTCCCGTAATTTATTAGAGTTTGCAGGTGCGAAATAGTCCTCAATGTCTGGTCGTAGCAGGTACACCGGCGAGGGTGGGGATTCGATCATGTCGTGGCCACGTTCTACTTCTCCTACCTCGTCGGAAGTGCAGGTATCTAGCTTCTGCTCTCTGTACTACCGTTGAATTTGAAGTGCCGCCATGGCCTGTTGGAGTGATTTCAGTTGTTCTTTTTTCCATTATTGTTACAGTTTGCCAGGCAAGCCGATGATCCATGGTACATTGCATACCAAGATGAATCAACCCAGTGGTGTAGCCAGAGGATGGATTTGGAGGAGAAGGTGGCCAATTTAGGTGATGAATTGGCCCATAAAAACCTGATGATATTCGAGCTGAAGCGTACTGTGGAGGAAGAAAAGAAGAATTCAGAGCTTATTCGCGAGGAGAAGTTGATACTTGAGACAGATCTTGCCGTATTTGATCAAGTGGTAGAAAATCTAGAACATGAACTTCAAGTGATGAGAGAGGCGAAAAGTAGATTCATCTAGGCAGTTTTATTAGGTGTCATCCCTGTCCTAGCAGTTATGTGGTTGTGGAAGATGATTTAGATAGTATAGAATTGTTATTCAGTAGATGGCTCTAACCACTGTATTTTGGTGTGGCTCTAACCACTGTATTTTGGCGTACAATTTCCTAGTTGTGCTAAGTAAAGCGCATGATAATTTTCATGCATGAACATCTTATAAAAGTGAAGAGATCCCAAAAGTGAAAGCATGTACCAGCCTCTCGGATCAAATACATATCAATCTTCCCAATCAAGTTGGGATAGAATTCAAATCATACATTCGGATGTACAGGGACGCATCGAGAAAGTGGAGAAGCTTTTTTTGAGACGGAGGTAGTAGTTCAAACAATTTTATCCCAAATTGAAATTGAAAAATACAAATTTATCATAATTTATCCCAATTTGCGGCGTCGAACACGGCCGCGCACCGATGGGCTAGAAGGGCCTGGACGACGGGCGGCTGAGGGGTGGTCATCTGCGCCATCCGCAAACTCGGACATGGAGGAGGGCTAGATCTGCGGCTTCGCAACCACTGTTGGCACCGCCGCCGTCTTGGTGGCTGGATCTGCGCCATCCGCAAACTCGAACATGGAGGAGGGCTGGATATGCGTCGTCGCAGCGATGTTGTAGGCAATGGCTTCAATCGTCTTGGCATCGATGACCACTGTCGACACGGCCGCCATCTTGGTGTCCATCAGCAACAGATCTGAGGAGGGCAACGGAAGTGAGACATCGGCAGGCTCCGACATTGAAGGATAGATCTGCGCCGTCGCAGCGATGGTGTAGGCGATGGCTTCAAGACGATCGATGAGCACTGTCGACACGGCCGCCATCTTGGTGTCCATCAGCAACAGATCTGAGGAGGGTAACAGAAGTGAGACATCGGCAGGCTCCGATATTGAAGGCTGGATCTGCGCCATCGCAGCGATGTTGTAGGCGATGGCTTCAATCGTCTTGGCATCGGTGAGCACTATCGGCACGGCCACCGTCTTGGTGTTCTTCATCATCAACAGATCTGAGAAGATAAACGAAAGTGAGACAGAGAGAGACATTTCAACTATTTCTGGGGGTTAGATCCTCACCGGCACTCTTAGATCCTCACCGGCACTCTTAGATCCACGCCGCCGCACGGTTAGATCCACGCTGCCGCATGCACGGTTAGATCCGCACCGCCGCATGCACGCACGCACGCTGCAGATCCGTGCCGCCGCGACCGCCAGAGTAAGAGAGAAAGATGCGACTGTAATATGCGATTGCCCGAGTTGGTAGGTATGTGCTCTGCTCTTCTCTCCATATGCGTCCATCGAGGTAGAGAGAGATATACAGGCCGTCCGATCATAAATGATCCAATGGTGCAAGTGTATGTTGAGCTATCAACCAACCAAGATTCCTGTGACATACATCTCGACCAATCAGAGATCAGCCAGTGAGTACAAGTGAGGAAAACTGAGTAGAACTAAGAGGGGGAAAAGTGAGGAAATGTTTATCGGAAGGGCAAAACTGAGTAGGACTGAATAAAACAAGTGGACCCGGAGGGGGAAAACTGAGTAAAACTAAGTAAAACAGGGGCACCCAAATAATAAAGGGAGTAAGGGAAATTGAAGCTTTTGGCATAAAAATTGTTAGATTGTGTTATTTGAACAATATAGTACATTTTGGCCGACGTGATATTGTTTGCAATTCAAAGATACACAAGTGTGACGAATTTGGACTCATTTGGACAAAGTTTGTAAGCATAGTGGGTATTTGGGAGGTGTGTTGAGTAGAAAGCCCTGCATCTTCATAGCTAGTAGCTCATGGACTAGGAAGTGGTTTTGGGAAAGGGAAACTTCATATCTCTATATTTCCTTTTCCATTATTATTTCTCTAGATTGTAGGTAACATAACAAGACTCCATGGGAAGGTTCCACCATGTTTTGAATTATTATGAATTAAAATAAACCCAAAACTATATTTTTTGAGTTTAGTCACTAAGAGGGGGAAAAGTGAGGAAACCTCAAGCGATGAACTATAGCTAGTAGCTCATGGACTAGGAACTTATTCAAGCAAATAACACATACATTATTACCGGTGTGACTCGCTAGTAGTTTGAATTCAATACAAAGGGATCCCCAATACAAATTGTTCATACAAATTCAAATTAATTGTTCAAAATAAAATCTTTCTCTTGCTCCTGGTGTGACTCGCTGGGTCCACCACCTTACTCCGGGTAACCCTAACAGGGATATTACCGGTGTCTACCTTCCTTTTGCCATCTTTCTTGTTCTTCTTCTTCTCTTCGGGTTGTGCCAAGACCGAGACAACCATATTATACGAAGCTTGTGCTCTTTCTTCTAATGCATTTTCTTCCCTTGCTTCTACAATCTGCTCTTGATCCATCGGTTCACCCAGCTCTTGATCCATTGCTTCACTCAGCTATCTATCCATTGTTTCAACGGCCTCTCGATCCATCTGTTCCCTCTGCTCTTGATCCATCAGTTCAAGCAGCTCTCGATCCATCTGTTCAAGCAGCTCTCGTTCCATCGGTTCAAGCAGCTCTCGATTCATCGGTTCAAGCAGCTCTCGATCCATCAGTTCAAGCAGCTCTCGATCCATCAATTCAATCAGCTCTCGATCCATTGCTTCAATCTCCTCATGTTGAATTGCTGCTTCATTCTCCTCTGCATTTGCTGCTCCCGCCTGATCTTCCATTCCAAAAGCTGGGTCAACTAGATTTTTACAAAGCCTAGCAATGTGTCCAAGGGTTCCACAACATTTGCACTTACGTCATTGAATCGGTGGACCACCCTCTGCACTAGCTCTGATCCTATTCTTCCTCGGCCTACCTGCCGGTCTAGTCAAAACTGGAGAGTACAGTTTGAAGCCTGGATCGACTTTCATCCATTGGTCTTTTCCCAACAAGGTAGGAACATTCATAGCATATGCAGCCCTAAATTTGGCAACAGAGAAATACTCTGACACATACTGATCAACTTCACCTTCTGCACCCACTATAACACTCATGAAAAACAATGCGTGTATGCAGGGTATCCCACGGATCTGCCATCGCCTACAATGGCACGTCCTATCAACCAAACTCACTGGATACCTCCACTGCCTGTTTTTACTGTCAGTGTAGGTTACCTCAGCCTCCATTCCTTTTCTGATGCATTTCATCTTCAATTGTTTTGCCCTGGCATGCAAAGACTTAATCAAAGATGGGAGCATGAGATGGCCAACATATTTTGTGGCTGCAATTCTTTGACGCAGATCGATCTTTATCATGATTATCTGCCTAATCTTATCAAATATTTGCCACAGCATAAGCCCTTTCAATGACTTGACCTTTGCATTGAAACTCTCCGCAAGGTTACTTGTTACATAGTCTACCTTGCAAATTTCATTGAATTGGCTTCTTGACCACACCCTACCATGATGTTCATCCAAGTACTCCTTCACCCCAGGTTTTTATTTATACAACACTTCCAAATGAAACAGATGCTTCCTTCTGCTGCATGTGTATGCAGTTGGCCATAGGTTGTCAGTATAAACTTTACCCTTGAATTTCTTTGTAAAATTATGTACCAAGTGTCGCATACATTCCCTATGCTCCACTCCAGGGAATACTGCTTCTACTGCACTCTCCAAACCTTTGCAAGCGTCTGTGTGGATAGTAAGTCCTGGTGGATGACCTATAAGGTCGCGCAAATTCTGCAGAAACCAAGTCCAACTTTCCTCTGACTCAACCTCCAAAACTCCATAAGCAACAGGGAACATCCAATTGTGTCCATCAATTGCAGTAGCAGCAACTAGCTGTCCTTTAAACCTTCCATGAAGAGCTGTTGCATCCACAGCCAAATAAGGCCTGCAACCGTCCAGAAAGCCTTTCCAGCAAGCTTTGAAACAAACAAAAGCCCTTCTAAAACATTCCTTCTGCATTATCCTCCCGCTTTTCAATTTGTAGGGAACTGTATGCTTTTCTATCGCTACAACACTGCCTGGACTAGCCATCTCCACTTCAGCTTTGAAAGTGTAAAGCAACTGAAAGCTTTCATTCCATGGACCATTGATCCTGTCAAGAGCCATTTCCTTTGCATAGAACATCCTCATGTAAGGTATGTTTATATTAAACTTATCAGATATCAATTTTATGAGTGTTGTTGGACCAAGTGTTGGAGTTTCTCTCAGCCAATCTATGATTGCATCTGCCAACCACCTAGTCTTCGCTAGCTTTGATTTCTCCTCTGGCGCTCCCGCTCGAGGTGGACAAGTATGGTCGATTGAGTTCTTCTTTATCTGAAACATAATTATAAGGGATGTCAGTAACAGTTAACAAATTTTACACCGTGATCTAAAATACACAACTAGTTGGCGTAGTACCTGAACCACGGTGCTTCTGAGCATTGTGGATGCATGCAGCCTCCACCTACACCTCTTGTATGGGCACTTAACTGTGAACCTACCCGGCTCATTTTTAATAACCTCATAATCATTCTTGGTGAGAATGCAATATGTAGTAATTGCATTACGGCACTCCATCATCATTTGAAATATGGTGCCTTCTGCAAGCTGAGGATCCTCCATGTTCCACTCAATTGTTGGCAAGTCATCACCTTCGTAATCGGCTAAAACAAGGCTGTCATTGTTCTCATCCTTCTCTTCATCATCAGTGTCATCAAATCTGGCACCTTGTGCAATATCTTCCATGTATTGATCCTCCATTGCCTGCTTACTGCATCGATCTACCAATTCAGGAAACATTAACTCATCCTCATCATCTTGAGGAGACATATCCTCAATCTCTGCATCGTCCTCCACATCGACCGCAGGAACGATCTGGCTACCACTAGCACTGGGGAGAGATGGTGCTGCTGTGGACCTATAAGGAGCGGGGCGGCGCACACGATTAGCAGAGGTAGCAACACTAGAGAGACATGATGCCCGACCACCTGATGATGCCCCATAACCAGATGATGCCTGGACCCTATCCACATGGATACGAATTTTACCGACACGGCAAGAATCATTTAAAGCAAAAAGCATTCCCAGATCCTCGTCGGAAATTAGTGGAACATATCTTCCCTCCGTGCTATTGAAATATTGGAAATCAACTGAATCGCCAGCGCCCCAGGGGTACTGAGCGCAGATGTTATCTTTTAAATCCCTCAATGAGATGGTAGTTGCAACCACCGCTGGGATGTAAAATCCGCTCACATTGCGTTCAGAATCACGCAAAAAGCTATTATCCAGCCTAACCACCAGCCAAAAAGCCAGCCCTGGATCAATCCTATTCGAAAAGCAACGTAGTTAGTTGAGCAACAACGATTCGCGCTCAAAAACTGCCTACTCTTAATTCACATAGGCAGACGATGCTTACCCAGATGGAATCCATGCGCTAGATCCCTCTGATTCCCAATCTTCTCTGCCGTTGAGGGGCATAATCGGCACACCAGACGGATGTACAAAATCTACCGCCATAGGGGTAGATCTAGTGGAGGCGGAGCCCTCTCCGCCTCCCGGGGGTGGTGGGGGAGGGCGGGGGCGGACGATTCCATAAGGTAGGAGGGCAGGACGGCGTGGCGGTGGAGGGGCGGTGTGTGAGCTCTTCCAGTCTCGGGCGGAGGGGAAAGCTTTGGGTGAGTGACAGACCGCCAGTCCGACATGTCTCATTGGGTCAACAGTCAACACAATTCAAAAGCAACGGTCCATTCACAACCACCGCGGCTCCCTAGCCGTCACCGGTAACGGTCTAAGGCCTCTGACCAGACCGCAACCCTCCCGTCCAAGCGTATGCGAGGGGTTTCAAACTAGAGCGAGGGGAAAACTGAGGAAAAGTTAAGCGGCTGGGGAAAACTGAGTACAACTAACGAACCAGGGGCACGAAAATAGAAAACCCTAAAATTATTCATCTCATTTATCAACAAAACAATGGTTAAAAAGTTTTATTTCTAAAACTTTCATTTTATGTCATATTTGAGTTAGTCATATTTTTAGCTTTCCAAAAAGGTATTTTTCTTAATTTTTGAACTCCTAAATAAAAAGTAATGGTAGGTTTACAGTTAATTCCCTAGAATTAAAAAAACTATAGAAAAACCCTCAGGTGGGGTGCACTGGTCAGCCCCCTCGGTCAAACCGACCGAAATGGTTCGGTCGAACCAAACCACCACTCAATCCCCCTCGCTCACCCTCTCTCTCCCATGACATCCATGGCGACCGAGTCGCAGTCACCATCGCCACCTTACTCCGGCCGTCTTTGGGCGTCGCCGGCGAATCGCCGCCACCAGAAGGTTCCCCTCCCTCCGCTCTACCTCTCCACTGATTTGGGCTGGGGTGCTTGGGTGCGCTTGCACGCATCCCCTCTAACCCGCTAGGGTTAGGGTTTCGATGAACCCGTCGTCTCCGATGAGCTTGGCCGCTCAGCTCGGCTAGGCTGGCTAGCTTGGGCTTCCTCAAGGTGACCTAGGTCACTGGCTTGGCCTGCATCGAGGTATTCTTCCTCGATGGCCTTGATGGACACTTTTCTTCTAGTGTCCATTGACGGCGCCTAGTTGACGAGGGAGATTATTCTTCTTTGTTCCCCGGCAACGGCGCCAGAAAACTTGCTTGATGGTGCGGTGTTGATGATGTAAATATCCGACCAGTTGGGAACCCCAAGAGAAGGTATGATGAGAACAGTAGCAAGGCTTCCCTCAGTTATAAAACCAAGGTAATCAATCCAGTAGGAGAAAGCCAAACTTAAGAAGGTGATGCTTGCTAGCTTAGTGACACTCCAACGACGCCAGATAACTTGTTGGTGTGTCTTCACCTAGCAGCAACACGAAACCTGCACACAACACAAACAAATACTTTGTCCCCAACTTACGATGAGGTTGTCAATCTCACCGGTTTGCTGTAAACAAAGGTATGAGCGTATCGAGTGGAAAAATGATAATAGTTTGCAAGTAAAGTAAACAGAACGAGTAATAGTAAAATGATAAAGCTATGTAAAGGAAATTGGACCGGGGTCCACAGTTCACTAGTGGTGTCTCTCCATAAGATAAATAAAGCATGCTGGGTAAACAAATTACAGTTGGGCAATTGATAGAGTAAAGATAACGTACATACATCACGAGGATCACTATGAGGCTTACTCTGGGCATTACGACAAAATACATAGACCGTAATCCAACTGCATCTATGACTAACAATCCACTCTCGGGGATATCATCCGAACACCCCTTGAGTATTAAGTTGCAAACAATAGATAATCGCATTAAGCAAAGTGCGTAATGTAAACAAAGCAAATGTCCTTAGACACAAGAATGTTGTTTTCTCCCTAGTGGCAACATCACATCTACAACCTTAGAGGAAACTGTCACTCCCCCAGATTAAATAGAGGCATGGACCCAACTATCGAGCATAAATACTCCCTCTTGGAGTTACTAGCATCTACTCGGCCAAGATAGCTACTAGCAACGGAAAGCATGCAAGATCATAACAACATAGAGATAACATAAGATAATATTCAGCACATCAACTTGACATAGTACCAATACTCATTGGATCCCAACAAACACAACATGTATGATTACATAAAGATGATCTTGATCATGTAGGGCAGCTCACAAGATCTAAACATGAAGCACATGGTGGAGAATACAATCATCTAGCTACTGCTATGGACCCGTAGTCCAAGGTAGACTACTCACACATCACTCTGAAGGCGACCATGGTGGTGGAGAACACCTCCGGCAGGGATTCCCCTCTCCGGCAGGGTGCCGGGAAGAGCTCCTGGATCCTCCCGATCTCGATTCGACGACGGCGACGGCTTGCAGTATGTTTCTGGGAAAAGCGATCCGTCCCTTAGGTTTTTCCCGACGAGGGGTCTTTATAGGCGAAGGGGCATCGTCAGGAGGTGGACCAGGTGGGCTCACCATGGGTGGGCGCGGCCAGGGGCTGGGCCGCGCCCCCCTTGGTGTGGCCAGCCTCTGGCCCCCCTCCGTCTCATCTTCGGTCTTTGCGAAGCTTCGGTAAAAATAGGAGGTTCGACTTTTGTTTCGTCCAATTCTGAGAATATTTCATGTGTAACTTTTCTGAAACACAAAAACAGCAGAAAATAGGGAACTCGCACTATGGCATCTTGTTAATAGGTTAGTTCCAGAAAATGCATAAAAACACCACGAAGTGTAACAAAACACAAAGCAAATGGTGTATAAACAAGCATGGAGCATCAAAAATTATTGATACGTTTGAGACGTATCAAGCATCCCCAAGCTTAACTCCTGCTCGTCCTCGAGTAGGTAAGTGATAACAAAAGAATAATTTTTGAGGTGACATGCACCATCACAATCTTGATCATCAAAGTAAGCATTGAGTGTTGTGATCAAAAGAACTTAAAACATGGGCATAAAAGACATAATCTTGATAGAAGAAACTTAGCAACCATATTATAATATGAAAAGAAACACAAATGAAAGATCATGAATGTGGGGACCCCGGCTTACAACCCGGGATTCCCATTATGCATACAATTCACGATCCCAGGAGACCGTCGTGAATCCACATAATAGAGTTGGCATTTCTGACTACATCATCCATTACATAGCGAGTATTAAAGTCTTACATAGGCCGCTTGGCCGAATACAAATGCCACGCAGGGCAAGTTCAACTAACACACAAACTTAGCATATAGCAGCGGGATACATGTAGCGTAGCTGACCCAAGTCAGGCCTTCTACCCTACAGGCGACTGACCAGGAAACGATCCTAATTCGCACCGGCATCATCGTACTCTTCATCGTCCTCCTCGTAGTCATCTCCATAGTCTGGCCAAGTTAATAGCCAGGGACAAAGCCGTGAGTACATTTTGGAATTGTACTCGCAAACCATCTAAGAGAGAAACATTCACATGCTATATGGCTGTAGCAAGGGTTGGTTTGGTTGGAGGTAACTATATACTTACTAGTTTCTCTAGTCGATATAGCATGTCATACGACATCTCTATATCCTTATTAAAGAACATTTTTATAAAACATTTATAGGAAAAGCTCTAGGAAAGGGGGAAACTCCTTTGTAAGATAAGGTCGGTGGTCAATCAAACATGACCACCTCAAGTCGTCGGCAGTACCCTCCAAGTACTCCGAACCACACCCGTGCCACGGCCGTACCCTCCAAGTACTCCGTCCGGCACAAAACTCCATTTTTTTCAAAAACCATTTATAAAACCAAAACCTGACATAGGCTAAGTATGGCCATCCCAACCGTCCATGACCGAGGACTCAGCCATTCGAATAGATTACACTCTGCAGAGGTTGTACACTTTACCCACACCATCCGATAAATCCGCCGAGATACCACCACAGACCATCATACACAAGTATGCGGGGTTCGAATAATCGATCAAAGTTCTCCATCCATCTACCTTAGTACGGGTGCCTACCCTGTGGAGTTTACCTCCCCGGCACGCCCCGGCAGTACCTCCTTCAGAGTGTAACTCCGGCGCCACGGCGGGAGAACCCAAGTGTCTTCTGGTGGCTCAGCATATGCCGTGATATGTGTTGACCCTCATTTGGCGTCAACCCGGATTCCGGGGTCCTACAGACCCTTATATAGTTTTGAGGCTCCCCGCACTAAAGCAAATAAACTTCAAACTAAGCCCCGTCCCATACCGGGGTAATGTGGCTGCACGGGGGTAATTGGTTTGGCGAACACTTATACACAATGCCATTTTTCAGAAATCCACCAACTCCTTCATCTCCCATGTCCAACTCCATATTTATAAAACCATTTGTAAACATCTCAATGGGGTAGCAACTACTCCAAGGTTTTTGAAAACATTTTTGAAATCTTTCTAGAGAGTATTCCCAATCCTAGAGTTTTTGGCTCCACTACAAGTTTTCCAAAGACTTTGATGCTAACCATCAAGTCTCTAATAATAGGGGGTATTGAATATGTCACAAGGGGTGTCATCTCTATGGATGATATCAAGTTAACTTGTGGAGCTAAGTCGCCAATTATTGCTATCTAGAGAATAATAGCAATATAGAGAAACAATGCATAATAAGAAAACAGAAGTAAAGCAATGCAAGGTGTAATAGTAGGATTCAGATATGCAACAAGTAGATGGCTTGCCTTGGTTGGCTTGTCCCTGATCACCTTCTTCTTGGTACTCAAATACCTCCCCTTCCTCCGCATAATCGTCGTTCGATTCTATCGCCAGAAAAACAACAACACACACAATAAGCATTCATGCATACATGGTTCACACCCAAGACATGCATCACACAACTTAAGCATTGAGTATCAGAAACAAACATGTTCAGAGATCTGAACCAATATCTATTTTACAAAAGAATAAACTAATATAATAGTAACAAGCAATTTCTATTAGCATAGTAACCCTAATCACAAACAAACAACTTGCAGGTGTCATGGTTAATCAAAACATGGCATCTATCATACCTACAGATAGCTAACAATACAACAGAACCAACACAATTGGAATCAACCCAAAATATTAAAAGGTGAATTATAAAGAATTTCCTATTCCCATTTAACACTAGAATAGCAATATAATTCCCTAAAACTTTTTGTAGGTCCAAAAATTATACCAAGGACTATTCTAGAAATGTAATGCAAATCACAATACATCAGAGGTGGAATCACTCAAAAATAATAATCCTACAGAGCATAATAAATAAAACAAGGCAAAAAACTAATATCACTAAAATAATTACTGCAGGCAGTGCACAGCTCCTAAAATAGTAAATACAGTTTCTATAGTTCAACATAACAGCAAGGCACCACTGAAAATTGGAATCACAAATTTTCATTACACAGAACTTCAGATTTGCAAATAAGAGTGAAAAACAATAGATCTACACTAATTAATTATCAGATAATATTTAAGGTCCTAAAAATTACACATGCAGCTGGAATGGTTAACATGCAACATAAGGATCCCACAGAAACTTGAATCACAAATTTTGGATGTACAGATTAATTTTTATTGAATTTCAAACTTTGAGGAATTTGCAAAACAGCAAACAATTAACTGAAAAAAACAGAATCGGGCCGGGGCTGCGGGGCCGAACCAGGCCGGCCCAGTCCGGCGGCCTGCCCGGATCTGGCAGCACCGAAGCGGTACGCCGCCGTCTGATTCAGATCGGACGGCGCGCGACCCTTCTTCCTCGCGTGGCGACGCATGCAGGCGAGGGCGACGCGGTGAGCTAGGGTTTCGCGGAGGGGTTGCTCATCGAGGAGCGGCTGGGGGTCGGCGGCGGTTAGATCAGCGGTGGAGCGGTTTAGAAGAGGATGCGCGACCGATAGACATGCATGCAGAGGCGGTGGTGCTCGAGGTGGTGTCGACGTCGTCGCGATGAGCTTCGGCAGAGAGATCGGCGACGTCGACGTGCTACGGCATCCCTGGATCAAGCAAGAGGGAGGGGTGAGATCTAGGCGGTGATAGCAAGCTCGTAAACCAGAGAGAAGGCAGGGGAAACGGCCAGATCAATGGCAACCTCCACCCTCACCGTCGATGACCTACTCGATGATCTCGAGCTCCCCAGCGGATGCTTCTTCTCGGCTAGGCGTCGGCGAGCTCCTGCAGGTGAGTGGGAAGTGGAGAGGGGGCAAATGAGGGGGAGAGGGGAGTTCCAGAGGGGTTCCCCGAGTTATAAACAGAAGCGGTGAGCTCGGTCTATGGTGGTTTTCATCGGAAGCGATTGGATGCCACTGGCGGTGCTCTGGGGCGGCATAGTGCGCTAAGTGCAGGGGTATGGGTGGCGGTGTCGGTGGCTGCTCACTTGGGTCGGAAATCGGTCGGGTTCAGTGACGTTGCTGACCAAACGGTGCGTGGCGAGGGCGTGTCGGTGCACGGCGATGCAAGGCGAGGGCGTCGTGGTGTCGGGGGCTCGATGCCGTCCTGGTGCGTGTGCAGTGCGGGGCTAGGCGGGGTGCAGGTGCATGAGAACGTGCGACATGCTCTGTGCGCTCTGGGTGGCTCGGAGGTGTCGATCTGGCACGGTCGTGGCGGCCTGTACGGTGGGGCTCGGGCCAAACTAGCCCGGGAAATTGGTCAAGGGGTCCAATGCTAGGCTGGTGGCGAGGTGACATCGCAGGGGGTGGTCGGTGGCGTGCTTTCCGAGCTGGGCGTCCATGGCGCTCACGGCGGCATCCTGGGCGGGCGTGGGGTGGCTGGGTCGAGTCACTGCAAGGTGGGGGCGAGCGAGGGGGTCCGCAGAGACGGCGTCCATCCATTGGGGGTTGGCAACGGCGTTGGTGGTCGAAGCAAAGGAGAGGGAGGGGTTCTGGCAGGGTGGCAGCCTCGGGCTCCTCCTCTCCCTCGAGTCCAACTGAAAAACGACAAGCAATTTTTTTTCCAAGATCTCCTAGGCTTCAGAGAGGGAGAGGCAGTGCAGATCTTCTTCCCTCCCCTTGGTTGGCTTGCAAAAGAAGGAAAAGAGAGGGAGAAGAGAATAGGCAAGGCTAGGGTGCACTTAGCCGAATTCAAATTTAAAATTTGAATTCCTCAAACTAGTTTTGAAAATCTAACAAGAATAGTCTCCAGAGGTTTCAAACATGGTTAAGAGGTTATGGCCAAGATTTGAAGATTTTTGATCTTGATAAGCTAGGGTTTTAGAGATGCCCCTAATTTCAGATAAAGGAGCAAAAATAAAAGAAAAAGAAAAGATAGGTGTTGAGTTTTAAGCCAAGAGACTAACTAAGATCTTTGGTACAAGCAAGCTGATCTTAGGGTAAAAATCCATGCATAAAATCATAACACCAATTCTAGTTCCTAATGCACAAATGTTTAAAATGAAAACATGCCACAATTCACACACACACATTCACATGAAATCATGCACCTACACACACATGAAATCATGGATGATAGCACACAAGCTCAATGCTTAACAAAAGTTTTTAATTCACCCAAGATAAGCATTAAAACAAGATTTTTATTTAGTCCACAAAAAGTGAGGTGTTACAATGAATAATGAAACATTGAAAGTCAAATGTGTGTTCAAATCATATGGAAAAACATAGCAAATGGTTTTCAGCTTGTCCTTCATACGGAGGGGCATGTCCTCGATTCAGGTGGAGGGGCATGTCCTAGATTCAGACCTAACTTGGAGGGGCCTAATCATAAAATTGCACCGGTGGGTTTGAGGCAAGACACAGATATGCTGTCAACTGGGCCCCCAGGGTGCCATGTCACCATGTATACGCGCTCGTACGAAGGCAATGACCGTAGAAATCTTTCAGTATCTCTTCAGTGACCTGCGGGTCGTATTTACAAAGTATAGTGACCTTTTTGATCCACGTAGACAAGTATAATGACAATTCATGTATTTTACTCTTTATTGTGGCTTGTCAACTGGAAAGAAAATCATGTGACACTTAGTATGTGGCATGTCGGAGGGGAGGGTGATTTTGTTTGCGGTCACCGAGTTCCTTGGCACAGGCTCACTGGTACCTTTGTTTTTTGTAATAGACGCCATTTGAAAAGTTGGATAGGTAATTCCTCAGAGGGCCCATTTTGAACGAATGTAGGCCAAACCAAATATTGCTGTGACTTCTCCCGTTCTAGGCCCATTGCGGTCCCGCATGTCAGAATTTCTCCGTTTCATGTTAGTTCTAGCGTGTCAATCTACGTGGCAATTCGATGTAATGGGGTGACTCCGCAGCGGTGTACGGTCAAGATCTAGTCCGTTCCTCCGCCCTTAACCTTGCCTGAACCCGAGGACGGCGGCGGCGGCGACACAGACAGATAGCGCTGCTTAAAGCTCGCATGCCCGCGCCCGACGGCCCGCGGTGATGCCGAATGTCAAGCGAGCCATTGCGCGGAGATAGATCGCCATCTCCGGGAGACAAACTGAACAGCATAGAGGATGGAAGGGCCCGCAACTCAGGAATCATGTCTTACCCTGAGCAGCCGGAGGAGGTGAGCTTGTCTTCTCTTATGTATTTTACCATTCTTCATCGGTATCTGCTAGCTGGATGTAGGAAATCAAGATATATTTTAGTGAGAGATGTTTGTTAGTCGAACACTAATAAGCATTTCTTATTTCCCCAACCTTGTGTCGAGTAAGATTTGCAAAGATTACAGCGTCCCTCTACAAATTCATCAGTACGTTGGTATGCTTGACAATGGGCACTCCATAGCTTTGGAGGGTTGTAAGGTAACCTTGCTCGCTGCAGAAAGAAGCTTCAAGTCTATATCTGGGATGGTTGAACTTGTTCGTGGAATTGTTCCAATGGGCTCCGCACAAACTGCAGAATTCAAATGGGTATCACCGCGGGGGGTTGTTACACCTGTGGACATGCAAAAGGTTGAAGATCAATTGGAAAGGTTTGCAGACTCTCCTGGCCACATTTTTCATGCTAAAATTATTGGTGGAACACGAGATGGTGTTGTTGCCCGGGCATCCAAGAAATCTTCTGCTGATATTGTTCATCATGCTGGTAATCAAAGAAAATCTACTGCTGGTGCTCAAGATGCTACACATCCTAGCAGTAAATCTGCTGCTATTGGTAAACCTGCTCCTGGTAAACATCATCCAGCTGCTAAACCTCCTGCTGGTGTTGAAAAACCAGCTGCTGCTGGTGCTGAAAAACCTGCTGCTGCTGAACCTCCTCCTCTTTTGAAAATGGTGGCCACATTCGACCCCTACACTGCAGAACTGGATGATGGCTCAGATGTTCTTGTTCCAAAACACGATGTTGATGTCTACGTCGATCGCCAGAAGGGGGATACAAGTAGCTGAACTGATTGGAAAGTTTAATGAGAACTTGCTGATGGGATCTCACCAAAAAGTAAAATATATGTGGTTTAATAGAAGGATCCGTGATTTCATTGAGATTGGCGTTAACAGTCAACCTAATTTAGATGTGGCATTGGAGAAATATGGAACGGGCAACCATATGCTGTTTCTCGGTAGCGTAAGCACCCGTGCTGATCTAGAGGGGGGTGGTTTAACTGAAGGTAACAGGAACATTCCTAGTTCCATGAGGGATTGGATCAGCCCTAGTAAGGTTGGTACTCGAAATTTTAGTCCAAAGAATACTGCAAAGGTTACTCTAACAGATAGTCTAAAGCGGAACCACAAGCTCCTATGCAAGAGGACCTGTCCCAGAAAGAATGCCTCCGCGCAGTCTATGGTAGAGTGGTTGATGACCACCGAGGGGGAGAACACCCGCAAGAAGTCAACCAGAAAGAAGACCACCGAGGAGAACACCCAGTCAACCACAAAAAAGACCACCGAGGAGAACACCCCCTTAACCACAAAGAAGACCACCGAGGAAACCACCCCCAATAAGTCAACCACAAAGAAGACCACAGAGGAAACCACCCCCAATAAGTCAACCACAAAGAAGACCACCGAGGTTAAGACCCCCAAGATGTCTACCACAAAGAAGACCACCGAGGATAAGACCCCCAAGATGTCTACCACAAAGAAGACCACCAAGGAGAACACCCCAAAGAAGTCTACCACAAAGAAGACCACCGAGGAAACCACCCCCAAGAAGTCAACCACAAAGAAGACCACCGAGGATAAGACCCCCAAGAAGTCAACCACAAAGAAGACCACCGAGGAGAACACCCCGAAGAAGTCAACCACAAAGAAGACCACCAAGGAGAACACCCCCAAGAAGTCAAACACAAAGAAGATCACCCCCAAGAAGTATACCAACAAGGAGTCCACCCCCACCGGAAACACTAACAAGGAGTCCACCCCCAAGAAGGACTGGACATTAGCAGATTCAGATAACAATGATACTTGTCAATGGGAATGCCAATTGGATGAAGATTTTATGGAATAAAGGGCAGAACCACCATCACTAGTACAGACAGATGTGGGAGAAAATTTCTCAGCACAGCAAGTAGATTGGCAGACTGTCAATGTCAAACCCATGGGAGGTGATGGCGTCGACGAACCCATGGCAGAGAAAACAATGTGTGATGTACTTGGCATCACTAGTGAACCTAGTGATGATGATGTAGAGGACAAAAATGAAGGTCCTCCCGTTTCAGACATAGAGGAAGATAAGGACAGTGAAATAGAGGTGGTGGAACAAGAAATAGGTGATGATGTAATCGATGAATCACTAATGGACGAAGCTGCCATCCCGGTAGATGATGAGGTCACTAGCGAGTTAGCGATAACATATGATCCAGTGGTACCTGTAATTATGGTGGGCACATACTTCGCCAACATGGTAGAATCCAGGAAAGCATTTGCGCAATATTGTATCATCAGAGAGTTTGACATCTTCAGAACTAGAAACACAAGGAAACGGTACGAGGCGAGGTGCAGATTAGACTACTACAATGGGGAGAGGGTGAAGGATCAATGCCCATGGAAGATCTCCGTTAGGATACTTCCTGGTAGAGAAATAGTTAGGGTACTGAGAAGCTTTTGTCACACAAATATCTATTTCTAACTGACGGGTTCTGCTATTCATATGTGTAGCAAGTTTAGGAATTATTATGCAGCAACTAATGTATAAAATGAATGTTCCGATGCAGGTGAACAAGATGGGACCTGCACACATGTGTCCAATAGGCTACAAACTAAGATCTTCTTGTGCAACTCAAGAATGGGTTGAGAAGCATGCTTTGGCCATTCTTAAGAAAACGCCAAATGAGACTGCCAAGGCGATTCAGGTAAAGCTTATGGCTGATTACAACGTCGAGCTACCGTATCACATAGTTTGGAAAGGTAAAGAGAGAGCTTTGAAAACACTATACGGGGACTGGGATAATAGTTTCAGGCTGTTGTACAGCTTCAAGGTAGTATTGTTGAGATTGACACGAAAGAGGAGGAGGGAAACATATATTTTAATCATTTTTTATGGCCTTTGAGCCCTGTATTCAAGGATTCAAGGAGGGTTGTAGGCCATATTTGAGTATAGACTCCACTGTCCTCACTGGCAGATGGAATGGTTGTCTAGCATCAGCGACAACACTGGATGGGCACAACTGGATGTTCCCCGGTGGCATTCGGCCTGTTTCAGTCAGAAACAGAGGAGAACTGGGAGTGGTTTATGAGGCAACTGCATAGATCAATAGGTGATGTTTCACCATTGGCCATAAGCACTGATGCATGCAAAGGATTGGCAAATGCAGTTCGGACAGTATTTCCACATGCTGAACAAAGAGAATGCCATGCTCATTTGATGCTAAACCTGTACAGGCACTACTCAGGCACTGTATATCGCTACATGTGGACTGCTGCTAGGGCCTACAAGCCTGAGAGCTACAAATTTTTTATGGACAAGATACATGCTGAGAACTCTGATTTTGTCGTATACTTGGAAAGGCATCACAGCCTTTTATGGATGAGGAGTGCTTTTAATCCCGCAATAAAGTGTGATTACATAAACAACAACCTTGTTGAAACCGTAAATAACTGGGTCAAAGACTCAAAAGACCTTTCAGTTCATATGTTGATGGACACCATATGAGGTATGTTGATGAGGCTGATAAAAGTAAGAAGAGATATTGGGGATAGACTAAGAAGGCACATTCTACCCGCTGTTATTCAGCAAATAAACCATAGAAGTCGAGGTCTTGGTTACCTTAGAGTTGGAGAGTCTAACGACCACAGCTGTGAGGTGAGAGATTTGAGCCGGAATGGCCCGAGGCATGTCGCGAAGATTGACAGCAGAGAATGCAGCTGCTTAGAGTGGCAGCATACTGGGAAGTCATGCCCACACGTGTTAATCTTCTTGGTTCACAAAAGAACTCTGCCACACCTTGATCAATATGTGAGTGAGTACTTCTCTTTGGCTAAATTTCGAGCTACCTATGCTGGTGTCGTCCCTCCTTGCACAGACCAGTCACAGTGGCCTGTGGTTCAACTACCTTTCAAGCTATGCCAGCCAAATGTTAAAAGAGGCAAAGGAAGACCTAAGATGAGTAGGTTCAAGAATTTCATGGAGAAGCAGGGCATGCCTTTTAGTGGTAGCAAGAAAGGCAAAAACAGATGTAAGCAATGCAAATGTATTGGTCATAGAGCAGCGGGGTGTCCTTTGAACGGACCAAAGCCTAGGTATGAAGTGTTTGCGTGTATGATCTTTATTTATAATTAGGTAATATCTATGCTTACCTGGGGCTTACCTGCTTTCTAACATTTGTCAGGAAGCGCAAGACAAGGTGCAAGACTGCTGATGCTGTGTATGTGCTTCACGAGGAAGTTGAGTGGAGTGATGATGACACGGGATCTGATTCAGATTGGCCGGACATTCCAGAACCTTCTGATCCAACATACAAGAACGCGAGAAAACTGTCCCCAAAGAGGAAGAAGACAGCTAGGTTTGAGTAAGACTAATTCAGTCTTTTTTCTGGGTGCTCCGTCTCTGTAATACAACAAAATTGTGAAAACTATTTTTCTGGAACATGTGTGTGTGTGTGCAGTGTAAAACAGGGGCCCTGGAACTGCCCAAAATTCTGTCAAAACTGTATTTGTTATGAAATTTGTAATTTGTAAACTATGTACTCAGTTTTAATAAGCATTGTTTGACATTATGCATATGTTCTTATTTGGTGATAATGTTCAGAGGGACAGTCAAAAAAGGCAGAATAAATGGCACAGGATAACATTTCACATTACACAATATTTGGGTCCTTACAGTTCTGCTTTTCAAGTACTAGACATCATAATGCCAACATAAACTGCAAATGCCATGGAACATATCCATATGAAAAGCAGATTGTTTCCACCATCTACCCTAACCTTGATCTATTCTATTTCAGCTGCTTGCTTCTGCAACTGAGCATTGATACGTCCATTTTGCATCACTATTTTGTATCATAATTTACTGTTATTCATTGATATATTTCATATTTAGAGTTGATACTTATGTTATTTCCTTTGTTTTCACATGTTTGATGATCATTGGAGGATTTGCTGCCGGAGTCAGGATTCTGCTGGAAAAAGGACCATCAAGGGACCATATTTTGAAGATCAGGAAAATTCCAGAAAATACCAGGAAATTATATTTCCCAGAAGACTCAGGAAGCCAGAAGGAGGAGTCGAGAGGAGCCAGGAGGGGCCCTCACGCCAGGGTGGCGCGGCCTGACCCCTGGCCGCGCCAGCCCTGTGTGAGGCCACCCTGGCCCACTTCTGGTCTCGCCCCTTCGCGTATTTCATCGTCCCCGAAAACCTAAGTCAAAGGGGGGGCTCAGAGTTAGACACCGCTGCCTCTGCGGGGTGGAAAACACCAGAGAGAGAAAAGCTCTCTGGCAGGCATAAATCTGCCGGGGAAATTCCTTCCCGGAGAGGGGAGATCGTCGCCATCGTCATCACCATCGCACCGGACTTCATCGGGATCATCATCATCTCCATCACCAGCACCTTCATCTCCACCATCACCACGCCATCCCGCTGTAACATCTTGAGTTGGATCTTGTTATATTCATAGGGGAAACTTTCCCGGTGTTGATTACTCTTGTAGTTGATGCTATTGAGTGGAACCGTTGAATTAAGGTTTATGTTCAGATTGTTATTTACCATTATTTCACCTCTGATCATGATCCATATGATGTCTTGTGAGTAGTTCATTTAGTTCTTGAGGACATGGGAGAAGTCAGGATGTTAGTAGTGAATTATTGTTGAGAAATATTTAATGGTTTGATATTGTTGTGGTGCTATTTCACTAGTGGTGTCATGTGAACGTCGACTACATGATACTTCACCATTTATGGGCCTAGTGAGATGCATTGTGTATTTGGCTACCAATTGTGGGGTTGCTGGAGTGACAGAAACCTAAACCTCCGTTGGGAAACCTAAACCTGCATTGTGTATTTGGCTACCAATTGGTAAAGGTAATCGTCACTGTGAGTATTGTTTTATTTTTATTTTTTATTTTTTATTTACTCTGCAATGGAGAACTCTCCATTTGGTTTCCTATTTGGAAACACATCTACTACTACTGCTGCACATGTGGATGAACCACCACCGCCACCACCTGCTGAAATTGATCCTTTTAAAATACCTATGAAAATTGTTGGGCGTATTATGGATAACGGCTATTCAGGAGATGGAACTGTCCATCCGGGTGATCACTTATTATTTATACATGAATTATGCGAGTTGTTCAGGTGTGCAGGTATTTCACCAAGCTAAGTCAAGAAGAAATTATTCTCTTTATCATTGAAAGGCAGAGCTGAAGAGTGGTATCGACTACTCCAAGATGGTCCATCCATGGCATGGGAGGATATTGTACCTCTCTTTTATTCCAAGTTTTATCCTCCAAGTGAAATTCATAAAGGCCGTAACCGGATATATAATTTTTGGCCTCATGATGGAGAGAGTATTGCCCAAGCGTGGGGGAGATTGAAGTTACTAATGCTCAAATGCCCCATTCATGAGCTCCCCAATAATATTGTTATTGATAATTTTTATGCGCGACTTACTCTTCCTGATAAGGATTATTTGGATGCTTCTTGCTTTGGATCATTTACTCATATGAAAGAAGATGCTAAGTGGAAACTTCTTGACCGTATACAAGAGAATGCTGAATGTTGGGAAAACGACAAAGGTAGGAAGTCAGGTATAAATTATGATTATGAATGCATTAAATCTTTTATGGGGACCGATGACTTTCATAGTGTTAGCACTGCTTATGGTCTTGATTCACAAATACTTGCTAATTGTCTTAAGGCCTTTGCCTCTTATCTTGATGTTCCAAAGAAAGATTGGAACAAATATCATGCGCCTTATAAAGATTGTATTAGTCATATACCTGCTGCAGCTACTGAAATCTGTACTGTTGATAGCATTGTGCCTGAACCTTATTTTGAGAAGACACCTTTCCCTGCTAAGGTAAAGAAGTATTCTACTTTGGTAAGTGTGTCTAATAAAAGTACTAAGAAAGCTGCAGAACCTGATGAGCAAATTACTATTAAGTCTCCTGTAGCTATATTAAAGGATCTTGTTACTAAAGATGTAGGGGATGAATATATTCTTTTTTGTGAAGATGCTTCTAACATTCTCTCACATCCTAAAAAGCATAGGAAAACAAGTGTTCCTGTTATTTCTATCAGGATTGGAGATCATTGCTATTATGGTTTATGTGATATTGGTGCTAGTGCAAGTGCTATTCCTTTAGAGCTTTACAAAGAAATTATGCATGAGATTGGCGCTTGTGAACTTGAAGATATTGATGTGGTTGTTCAGCTTGCTAACAGATAGACTGTTTGGCCTCTTGGTATTGTTCGAGATGTGGAAGTTCTTTGCGGTAAGACTAAATACCCTACTGATTTTCTAGTACTTGGTAAGGAGGCTAGTAAAACTTGTCCTATTATTTTTGGTAGACCATTTTTGAACACTTGTGGCGCCGTGATAGATTGTAAGAAGGAGATTTTTTTTACTAAGTTTAATGGAGAGTCTTATGAGTTTAATTTTTCCAAGTTTGCTAAGACTTCTTATGAAAATGACACGCCTAATGAAAATTTTTGAGTTGAACAGCTTGCTTCTATTGCTCTTGCTCCTAATAATGCCTTGCAGCAATTCATGGAAGATCACGAAAGTGATGTTTTCAGCAAGGAAAGAGAAGAGATTGACGACATTCTTCTTCGTCAACCACCATTAATCAAGCATAATCTACCTGTGGAGGATCTTGGTACCACTTTGCCGCCTAAGGAAGATCCTGTGTTCGAATTAAAGCCTTTGCCTGATAATCTTAAATATGCTTATATAGATGATAAGAAAATATATCCTATTATTATTAGCTCTAAACTTTCAGGAAAGGAAGAAGAAAGATTATTGGAGATATTGAGGAAACACCGAGGAGCTATGGGATATACTCTTGATGATTTAAAGGGGATTTCTCCCACTTTATGTCAGCATGCCATTAATATGGAGAAAGACGTGAAGCCAGTCGTGGAGCATCAACGCCGCCTAATTCCCAAGATGAAGGATGTGGTAAGAAATGAGGTATTAAAGCTCCTTGATGCTGGTATTATTTATCCTATTGCTGATAGTAGATGGGTTAGTCCTGTCCATTGTGTTCCTAAGAAAGGAGGTATGACTGTTGTGCCTAATGAGAATAACGAGCTTATTCCTCAAAGGGTAGTAGTTGGTTATAGGATGTGCATTGATTATAGGAAGGTAAACAAAGTTACTAAGAAAGATCATTACCCTTTACCGTTTATAGATCAGATGCTAGAAAGGTTGTCTAAGAAGACTCATTTTTGTTTCCTTGATGGTTATTCTGGTTTTTCTCAAATTGTTGTTAAGAAGGAAGATCAAGAGAAAACCACTTTTACTTGTCCGTATGGAACTTACGCTTATAGACGTATGTCGTTTGGTTTATGCAATGCTCCTGCTACTTTTCAAAGATGCATGTCTGCTATTTTTCATGGCTTTTTTGAAGAGATTGTGGAGGTCTTCATGGACGATTTCTCCGTCTATGGAACTTCTTTTGATAATTGTTTGCACAACCTTGATAAAGTTTTGCAGAGGTGCGAAGAAACTAACCTTGTTCTTAATTGGGAGAAATGCCACTTTATGGTGAATGAAGGAATTGTCCTTGGACATAAAATTTCTGAAAGAGGTATTGAAGTTGACAGAGCAAAAGTGGACGCAATTGAGAAAATGCCCTGTCCCAGAGATGTTAAAGGTATTCGTAGTATTCTTGGTCATGTTGGTTTCTATAGGAGGTTTATTAAAGATTTCTCCAAGATTTCAAAGCCTCTTACTAATCTTCTTTAAAAAGATGTACCATTTGTCTTTGATGATGATTGTAAGGAAGCTTTTGAAACTCTTAAGAAGGCTTTAACTACTGCTCCTATTGTTCAACCACCTGATTGGAATTTACCTTTTGAAATTATGTGTGATGCTAGTGATTTTGCTGTTGGTGCTGTTCTTGGACAGCGAGTAGATAATAAGTTGAATGTTATTCATTATGCCAGTAAGACTCTTGATGCTACTCAGAAGAATTATGCTACTACTGAGAAAGAGTTTCTCGTTGTTGTTTTTGCATGTGATAAGTTTAGATCTTACATTGTTGATTCTAAAGTTACTATTCATACTGATCACGCTGCTATTAGATATCTTATGACTAAGAAAGATGCTAAGCCTAGGCTTATTAGATGGGTGTTGCTTTTACAAGAGTTTGATTTGCATATCGTAGATAGGAAAGGTGCTAAAAATCCTGTGGCTGACAACTTGTCTAGATTGGAAAACATTTCTTTTGATCCTATTCCTGTTAATGATAGTTTTCCAAATGAACAGTTGGCTGCAATAAATGTAACTTTGCGAGACCTTCCTTGGTATGCTGATTATGCTAACTTTATTGTTTCCAAGTATTTGCCTCCAACCTTTACAGCTCAGCAAAGAAGAAAATTCTTCTATGATTTGAGGCATTACTTTTGGGATGACCCACACTTATATAAAGAAGGAGTTGATGGTATTATGAGAAGATGCGTACCGGAATATGAGCAACAAGAGATATTAAGAAAATGCCATAGCAGCGCCTATGGAGGGCATCATGCTGGAGATAGAACCGCGCAAAAGGTTCTACAATCAGGTTTTTATGGGCCAACCCTCTTTAAAGATGCCAGAAGGTATGTTTTATCTTGTGATGAATGTCAAAGAGTTGGTAATATTTCAAGACGCAATGAAATGCCTATGAGTTACACTCTTGTTATTGAACCATTTGATTGTTGGGGATTTGACTTTATGGGTCCTTTTCCTCCTTCAAAAGGCTATACCCACATACTTGTTGCTGTTGATTATGTTACTAAATGGGTAGAAGCCATACCTACAAAGAGTGCCGATGGTGAGACCTCGTTAAAAATGCTCAAGGATGTTATTTTTCCTAGGTTTGGTGTGCCTAGATATCTTATGACTGACGGAGGTTCTCATTTTATTCACGGTAGTTTTAGAAAAACTCTTGCTAAATATGATGTTAATCATAGAATTGCTTCTGCTTATCATCCCCAAACTAGTGGGCAGGTAGAGCTTTCAAATAGGGAGATCAAGTCTATCTTGCAGAAGACTGTCAATAGATCTAGGAAAAATTGGGCTAGTAAGTTAAACGATGCTTTATGGGCTTATAGAACTGCTTATAAGAACCCCATGGGTATGTCTCCTTATATGATGGTTTATGGAAAAGCGTGTCACTTGCCCTTAGAATTAGAACACAAAGCTTTTTGGGCAGTGAGAGAGCTTAATAGAGATTTTAAACTAGCCGGTAAGAAAAGGTTGTTAGATTTGAGTTCTCTAGATGAGTGGAGAAACGAAGCATATGAGAATGCCAGGCTTTTTAAAGAGAAAGTCAAGCAATGGCATGATAAGAGAATTCTTAAGAGAGAGTTTCATGTTGGTGAGAAAGTTCTATTGTATAGGTCTCGTCTCAGATTTTTTGCAGGAAAATTACTCTCTAAATGGGAAGGACCATATGTTATTGTGGAAGTGTACCGCTCAGGTGCTATTAAGATTGCTTCACTAAAGGATGACTCTACACAAGTGGTGAATGGGCAAAGACTCAAACATTATATTTCTGGAGATTCTTATAATGAAGATGTTGATGTTATTGAAACAGTTTCTCTGGAAGAATTCATCCAAGACAAATTGCAGGTACCTGCAGAGTTCGTTTTTGAATAGGTAACAGTTCTAGTCAGAGAAGTTTCGCGAAAAGCTCTTCCTTTAATATTTTTGTTGTTTTTAGTAAATATGAAAAATCACGAGACGAAAACGGGCAGGAAAAGGAGTCCATGTGCTTCTCACACATAGGTGGCGCGGGCCCACCCCTGGCCGCGCCACCCAGGTGTGAGAGCACACCGGAACTCGTTTACATCCCAGTTTCCTCCTGTGATTTCATTTCGATTTATTATTTTCGCTTATATAACCCCCCGGAGTCCCCGAGGTCTGTATATCATTTTCTCGTCGTGTTTTGTTTCGAGCTGTTTTTGTCAGGGATTGCTCTCGGCTTTGGAGTTACAATGTCTTCGTCCGGTCCATCTGAGGAGAACCCTCTTGCGGATTCCATCAATCAGTACATGAGGGAGCTGAGGATGCATCTGAAGGAGTTGTCACTCAAGGATGGGGAGTTGCAGATTAAAGATGTTCAAGGACCCAAGGGAGAAGGGAGTCTCGAAGCGAGGATGGAAGCACTGGAACAAGAAGTTTTCAAATACAAGAAGATGGCAGAACGAGAGGTGGACATTGTCTATAGGATTAATCAAGAGCTTGTTGCCAAGTACAAGAAGGAGACTACAGAGCTCTGGAGGGATATCCTCTCACTCCAGGAGACGACTAGCCAATTACAAGCACAACTCTACGACGTGCAGAACCAAAATTGTGAGTATGAAGCTAGATTTCAACAAATGAGTGCTGCTGCAAGTTTCAGGATTTTGGAGACCAAGACATCCTTCCTTGATGGAGGACCTCTGCCTTGGAAGTATGACAACGATGAAGATTCACCGCCACCGCCAAAGGAGTAATTCATCATCGGTATAGGCATCCCCTTAGCTTGTTCTAAGCTTGGGGGAGTGCCGCGGTATCACATCATTACCTTTTGCTCATTTACTTTTCAAGTAGAGTCATATCATGAATAGAGAAGTTATCTTATAGAATAGTTTGCAGTTTGGAAGTATCCTCCTTAGTTGGTTATCTATGTATCCCTTGGTGTGAGTTGCGGTAATAAAATATTAATGAGAAGTTTTATCGTTTACTTTCCGCACACTTTATGTTAGTTTGCAATCTCTCTTGTATGACTAGTCTTGTTGATTGGTATTGGTATCACTTTGGGAGCATGAGTAAATTTAGTTGGTTTTGGCAAACCTAGCTTGGTCAGTAGCAACTTTACCTTGAGGTTTGAGTAGAAAAGAATAAAGAAGTGCTTGTAGTTACATCACTTCAGTTTATCCTTCATATTTGGCTTATAAGCATTGTTATTCCTAAAGTCAAAATCGTTGTACCTTCAAGGGAGTTTGCATGATTGTTCTTATTATATGTATGTTTGTCTGTTTCATGCAACTCTTATGCTTGCTACCCAGCCTTGCTAGCCAAAAACTGTACTGAGAGGAAATACTTCTCGTGCATCCAAATCCCAAAGCCAAGTCACTTCCAAAGAGTCCACTATAAATTCCTATGCATGGTATCTCAAGCCATTCCAAGTAAATTTTCATGTGCTACCTTTCAAAAACCTTCAAACACTTCTCATTTTGTGCCACTGTTTTTAGCTCATGAGGACGTAGTGGATGGGTTTGTTATCTTCCATACTAAATTAAGTACCCCTCAACTAGGCAGCTTCATCTGCTCGTTATTAATTTTGCAAGGGAGCTGGTCAGACCATTATAATCTCAAAAAGAAAAGAAAAAGAAAGGCACTCCTCCATGGTATGTGAAAGTTGGTTGGCACCCGATGGAATCGGTTAGCCATGGTTTGAGAAAGGAAAAAGGCGGGGAGGAGTGCAAAGCTATAAAAGAGCACCAATGTGCCAATTAATCAAACATCTCGGAACCACTCTCACTTGTTTAGTATGGAAGATATCAAGAACTCCGTTGCTAGTCGTTGACAAAAGCAACCACCTCTCAAAACAATTTTTACCTCTGTTTTACAAATGAAAAGCTCTAGCACATGTTTAATCCCTGCTTCCCTCTGCGAAGGGCCTATCTTTTACTTTTATGTTGAGTCAACCTATTTCCCTTTATCTCAAGCAAGCATTTGAGTTGTTATGTTTCACTCATCCATATGTTGATCTGTTTAATCATGTTTACTATCTTCCTTGTTTTGTACAATGCTTTTGTCTGAAGGAATATATCTTTGAAAGCTTTCTATGAATGCAAAAGTTTATTTTGTTGAGCATATGGTCTTTGCTATATTAGCTCTGTTTTAAAAGGCTCCGTTTAAAAGAAAGAATAGCTTGTTCATCATTCTTTGACCAAGAACTAAGGTTTGCCATTGCCAATTATAGTTTACCTTGTGCATCTTTACATGTGATTCCCTTTTACCTATTGCAAGTCTATATCTTATAAAGGGAAGTTGTTGTCTATTATAATTTGTGTCTTGGTAAATGTGATGCTTCTTGTCCGTATTTTGATTATCGACACTTCACTCCATAAACATGTGGTCATGTTTACCGAGTTTAGTTTTCGCTTGGGGACAAGCGAGGTCTAAGCTTGGAGGGGTTGATACGTCCATTTTGCATCACTATTTTGTATCATAATTTACTGTTATTCATTGATATATTTCATATTTAGAGTTGATACTTATGTTATTTCCTTTGTTTTCACATGTTTGATGATCATTAGAGGATTTGCTGCCGGAGTCAGGATTCTGCTGGAAAAATGACCATCAAGGGACCATATTTTGAAGATCAGGAAAATTCTAGAAAAATACCAGGAAATTATATTTTCCCAGAAGACTCAGGAAGCCAGAAGGAGGAGTCGAGAGGAGCCAGGAGGGGCCCTCACGCCAGGGTGGCGCGGCCTGACCCTTGGCCGCGCCAGCCCTGTGTGAGGCCACCCTGGCCCACTTCTGGTCTCGCCCCTTCGCGTATTTCATCGTCCCCGAAAACCTAAGTCAAAGGGGGGGCTCAGAGTTAGACACCGCCGCCTCTGCGGGGCGGAAAACACCAGAGAGAGAAAAGCTCTCCAGCAGGCAGATATCTGCCAGGGAAATTCCTTCCCGGAGAGGGGAGATCGTCACCATCGTCATCACCATCGCACCGGACTTCATCAGGATCATCATCATCATCATCTCCATCACCAGCACCTTCATCTCCACCATCACCACGCCATCCCGCTGTAACATCTTGAGTTGGATCTTGTTATATTCATAGGGGAAACTTTCCCGGTGTTGATTACTCTTGTAGTTGATGCTATTGAGTGGAACCGTTGAATTAAGGTTTATGTTCAGATTGTTATTTACCATTATTTCACCTCTGATCATGATCCATGTGATGTCTTGTGAGTAGTTCGTTTAGTTCTTGAGGACATGGGAGAAGTCAGGATGTTAGTAGTGAATTATTGTTGAGAAATATTTAATGGTTTGATATTGTTGTGGTGCTATTTCACTAGTGGTGTCATGTGAACGTCGACTACATGATACTTCACCATTTATGGGCCTAGTGAGATGCATTGTGTATTTGGCTACCAATTGTGGGGTTGCTGGAGTGACAGAAACCTAAACCTCCATTGGGAAACCGTTGCACCAGGGAGCGTAGGATCTTAGAGTTTAAGGTTGTGGTTAGATTTATCTTAATTACTTTCTTGTATTTGCGGATGCTTGCAGGAGGGTATAATCACAAGTGTGTATTTATCCTAGTAAGGGTAGTGCGCTAGCACAGGTTCACCCCCATAACACCTATCAAACCAATAAAGACTATTGGCTTTATGAAGCGAAAGCTCTTGACAGAAACTCCCGTGTGTCCTCGAGAACGTTTGGTTATTATAAGTTACACAACTGGCTTGTCCTTTGCTGGAGAAAGGATTGGGCCACTTGCTGCAATTGTTACTACTGTCTTTTATTTACTCGCACTTTATTTACTCGTATTACCAAATACCCCTGAAAACCTGTTTGCTAGTATTTATAGTGAATCCTTGATCAAAACCACTCATCAACACCTTCTGCTCCTCGTTGGGTTCGACACTCTTATTTATCGAAAGTACTATGATACACCCCCTATACTTGTGGGTCATCAAGCATGCACACCACCACTCTGCTCGAGCTTCCAAAGTTGGTCCAGAAGCTCCTTGTTTTCATCAAGCAGCGCACGGTTCTCCTCCATCTTCTCCCATACAACATCACGAAGATCACGAACAAGCTCTCTCTAGAAAATTGGCAGCGGGTCGTCCATCCACTCATACTTCTCACAGCATCGGCCCTTGCCTTCCTGCCAAAAACATAGTAAAGGAAGAGGAAAGATGTGAGAATTCAAATAACTAAACTGCCAAACAAACTTGATTAGTTTACAATAATACCGCGCGGATGCCGCAGTTGTAGAATCTTCTCCCAGCGTTTTCATCCGTCCACGCAATCCATCTCGGCATCTTTACTCCATAGTCACAGATTTTGTCCGGCGAATAGTCGTAGGGCTTACTCCGGTATGGGATAGGGGGGCGTCAGCGAGCCGACCCTAATTCCGCCCGCGAAGAACTGCAGTAGCTGCGAACCATTGCCTTGCACCCAAGGGAGAGCACAGCAGAGGAACTTGGTGGGGAACTAGAACAGCAGATGTGAGCTAGCTGGAAAAGAATCGTAGGTGCAAGGGGGAGAGGGGAAGAAGGAAGAATCGGAGTGACGACGCTGCTCTTGCATCTGGTAGTTATACCAGCGCGACCCCCAGAATATGACCGTTTGAGTATGACAGGTGGGATCGTGCAATGCAACTATGCCACCAATGAAATTGCCATCATGGACACAAAGAAAATGTATTGTTTACAAGCGTGGAAGCAATGCACAGTCGCTGGGGGCATGTGCTTCCATGGAGAGCTACCCTGTCAAAAAGATCTGTTTCCCTCTGGGCAGACACCACGATCACTAGCCTCCGCCTCCTGATCTTCACACGAGTGAGCCCTCCCGTAGTTCAGATGTCTCGCACCGGCCGCTACAACACCTCCCGCGCATGACGCGGAAGCTCCACCCCAGGCCTCAGCCACGGTGGCGGTACGTACTACCACAACGGGAACTCCATGCCCGGTCGTGCACAGCGCGGCAGGTCAAGCCGCCGCTGCATCAGATGGCCATGGTGGCTTGAACCGAGCAGCAATGCATCTACTCCAACTCCTACTTCTTTGACCTCGAGCAGGTCTGGCAGTGGCTCCAGCAGGCCTCACAGTGTAGGCCGGTTCAAGACCGCCCTCAAACCCATACCGTTTATCAATCTTGAATTGGATGATGAGGACGGCGGCGTCAACTCTGAGCAGCCAAGATCCGCCGATGCAAAGTTTGCACGAGACATGAAGACGACCATGACCAGGTCATTGGAACCCTAGGGCTGGGGGAAGGGCAAGGCAACCACGACGGAGGATGAAGCAGAGGGCAAGGACAAGGCCCCAACGGAGGTCGACTCCGACGAATCCGACGACGTCATGTACTGGGTTTAGCTAGTGGTTAAGTTAGTAATCTATGAAGAAAATGCAAATGGCATGCATATTAGCTAGCATTTTCTGTTTAATGCAATTTATCTTGCCTAAGATTTGACCCTTCCATTTTCAGTTAATATATAAAATATAATGCATTTTATCTTCCGGTGTGTCCTGGCATGCCTTCTCGTGTATGCGGACCGGTTCCTTCTCGTCGAAGGGTCTAGCCAGGACCCTGGCACTGGCACGATGGGACGGGGCAGTGAGCGTCAGTTAATCGGCGCCATGTATCCACCCTCGTGCCGGGCAGAGGCTCTATTTTTTCACTTACGGAGGATATAACTAGCATGAGAAGGCTAGAAGATAGAGAGCAGTGGTTGGACCACGGGCTGGGCTGTTTGACTATCTTGCCATATTATTCATTCACCTACTTCCTTCTCCTTCCTCCTGCCCGGCCATCCGCTCTGTCTAGCCATGCCTCCAAAGAGAAACCGCCCCCTGATGACTCAGGAAGCGGAGAGAATGGAGAGAGCTCGCCGCTGGAAGGAACTTGCTCCACCCATTAGAGAAAGCCCTCACATAGAGGCGCAATCTTTGCTCTCCCTGATGGAGAAGAGAAAACTTCAATCAAGCGAGGGCTCATCCGGGTACCGGGATGAATTCTTCTTCTTCTTCTTCATCTTTTTGTTCTTGTTCTTCTTCCTCCTCTATAACTCATTACCGTGGAATAAAATGTTCTAGAGCCGGCGGAGCCATGATGGTTTTGCAGGGTGTGCCTCTGTCCCAAAAAATGGCAGCGGCGATCCAGAACCCGATGCCCACATTTCCCCAGCTCAGTGTGGTAAGCACTCTCTAATTGTGTTGACATGCATTGGGGTTCTTGCGATTCTGACTTAGGTGAGTGTAGAGTGCTTTACCTGTAATGGGGTTTCTGCGAGGACGCCACTGCCACTTAGTTGGCGTCGTTGGTAGAAATAACCCTATTTTTATTTTATACAAGAAAAGAGAGAAAGCCAAACAAAGGGAGAAAAAATTGACCCAGGAAGTGGATATGGCTAAAGTCCTCTTAGTTGCCAAGTGCCTTGCTCATGAGCGCAAGCAGCTTGTAAAGGAGAATCTGAAGTGGTCGGAACTGCACAAGGAAGCCAGAGCCTCGGCACAGAAGAATACAGCCAGGATCAAAGATCTATTGGAGGAAAATTTGAAGCTAACAAACAGTACTGTCACCCTGGAGATCACATGCAGGAACCTGCTGGCTGAAAACGAGAAAGCACTCAGGGAGCTCGTGGATTCCAAAATGAAATACCTCGCAAGCTACCAACTTGTGGCATCTCTTGAGAAGGAAAACGAGCAGCTATGCGCCCGGCTTGAACCCTGATGTGTCGTGCTTTCGCAATAAAATTATGTAATGAACTGAACACACTGAAGTACTATGTGTTTATTATGTTATGAACTGTTATGAAACCATGTCATGCAATGTTTGGAAGCACCTCTCTGTGAGAGAGTCCACATGTGAACCCTTGGGATGACATGTTTGGTATTTTTCCTAGGTGATGCATCACTCACCATGACTCCATGCACTGTTTTTCATTTTTTTTTGATTTTTTCTGAATTCCCTAGGCCCCCCTCTGAGATCTAGGTCAAACTTGTGGTGCCATCGATGTCTGCCAGGTGGGGTGGGAACCATGGTTTGGTCTTGGTTCTAGGATCCCACACCCCCAGGGGACCTCCCTGTATTTTTCCCCAATTTTTCTGGTATGCATTTCTTGTAGCCCCAATGCAAAATTGGATTAAAATGAATTTAGGACAAAAATAATTCATTATATGGCAGCAGGCCGAGATAATTCCTAACCTCCTGGATGTGGCACCCCTGGTAGGTCCCCCACCCATGAAAATTAGAGTGGTGATGTTTTGCACACTGCCCTTGGTGGGCCCTTCACAAAAAAGCACCTGTTTCGACCCCTCCGGGCACCTGAAAAATGGGAAATGCATTTTTATGTGGAAACTGGAAAAACACTAGTTGCAAAAGTGGTTGGGAATGCAAAGATGCACATCTCCACCAAAAATGGGACCATGGTTCCAAAGTTTGCTGTGGAACTTGTACAAACCATGGTCATCTGGCAAGGAAGACCAAGAGAACTCCTACATGGAAGCACCCCTCTATGAGAGAGTCCACATGTGAACCCTTGGGATGGCATGTTTGGTATTTTTCCTAGGTGATGCATCACTCACCATGACTCCATGCACTGTTTTTCCTTTTTTTTGATTTTTTCTGAATTACCTAGGCCCCCCTCCAAGATCTAGGTCAAACTCGCGGTGCCATCGATGTCTGCCAGGTGGGGTGGGAACCATGGTTTGGTCTTGGTTCTAGGGTCCCACACCCCCAGGGGACCTCCCTATATTTTTCCACAATTTTTCTGGTGTGCATTTCTTGTAGCCCTAGTGCAAAATTGGATTAAAATGGATTTAGGGCAAAAATAATTCATTATATGGCAGCAGGCCGAGATAATTCCTAACCTCCTGGATGTGGCACCCCTGGTAGGTCCCCCACCCATGAAAATTAGCGTGGTGATGTTTTGCACACTGCCCTTGGTGGCCCCTTCACAAAAAAGCACCTGTTTCGACCCCTCCGAGCACCTAAAAAATGGAAATGCATTTTTCATGTGGAAACTAGAAAAACACTAGTTGCAAAAGTGGTTGGGAATGCAAAGATGCACATCTCCACCAAAATGGGACCATGGTTCCAAAGTTTGCTGTGGAACTTGCACAAACCATGGTCATCTGGCAAGGAAGACCAAGAGAACTCCTGCATGGAAGCACCTCTCTGTGAGAGAGTCCACATGTGAACCCTTGGGATGGCATGTTTGGTATTTTTCCTAGGTGATGCATCACTCACCATGACTTCATGCACTGTTTTTCCAAATTTTTTTGATTTTTTTGAATTCCCTACGCCCCCCTCCGAGATCTAGGTCAAACTCGCGGTGCCATCGATGTCTGCCAGGTGGAGTGGGAACCATGGTTTGGTCTTGGTTCTAGGGTCCCACACCCCCAGGGGACCTCCCTATATTTTTCCCCAATTTTTCTGGTGTGCATTTCTTGTAGCCCCAGTGCAAAATTGGATTAAAATGGATTTAGGGCAAAAACAATTCATTATATGGCAGCAGGCCAAGATAATTCCTAACCTCCTGGATGTGGCACCCCTGGTAGGTCCCCCACCCATGAAAATTAGAGTGGTGATGTTTTGCACACTGCCCTTGGTGGCCCCTTCACAAAAAGCACCTATTTCGACCCCTCCGGGCACCTGAAAAATGGGAAATGCATTTTTTATGTGGAAACTGGAAAAACACTAGTTGTAAAAGTGGTTGGGAATGCAAAGATGCACATCTCCACCAAAAATGGGACTATGGTTCCAAAGTTTGTTGTGGAACTTGCACAAACCATGGTCATCTGGCAAGGAAGACCAAGAGAACTCCTGCATGGAAGCACCTCTCTGTGAGAGAGTCCACATATGAACCCTTGGGATGGCATGTTTGGTATTTTTCCGAGGTGATGCATCACTCACCATGACTCCATGCACTGTTTTTCCATTTTTTTTGATTTTTTCTGAATTCCCTAGGCCCCCCTCCGAGATCTAGGTCAAACTCGCGGTGCCATCCATGTCTGCCAGGTGGGGTTGGAACTATGGTTTGGTCTTGGTTCTAGGGTCCCACACCCCCAGGGGACCTCCCTGTATATGTCCCCAATTTTTCTGGTGTGCATTTCTTGTAGCCCCAGTGCAAAATTGGATTAAAATGGATTTAGGGCAAAAATAATTCATTATATGGCAGCAGGCCGAACAGTGCACATCCAAGCTGGTGATAGATGCACATGATGCTGTCAGGATGCCCCTTTTAGCCACTCAGACAATGGAAAATGCACAAGTATCATTGACTACAGTCGGTTCCCTTCCCTGTCCTCTTCTCCCCCTTTCTCAGCCCCCACCCCCCACTGAGGAGGATCTGGATCTACCCATCTTCCTGGTCCGCTGCTGCCGCCCTCGCTGACGTTCGTTCGAGCCACCACCTAGGTTGCCATGACCCTCGGGGTAAGCTGCACCGCCTCAAGCTATGTGTTTGGTTTCGGATCTGTGAATGACCATTTTCTATCCGATTCGGTCGCTTTACGTAAGTTAACGTTGATTTTCTCTGGAACTCGTGGATGTGTAGGACCCCATGGAAGCGGATCATGCCCCGCGAACCTGTGAAGACCCCGCATTTCACAGTTTAGCGTCGCGCTGTGAAGAACTTTGCCGCGTCCACAAACTTGAGCCGCTCAAGTGCGTCTCCTTCGAGGGGACTGATACGGGGCAAAAATTCTACAAGTGCTCACTGCAGAATGTGAGTCCTACTATGTTAACGTTAGCAGTGGAAAAGCATCAAAGTTTAGTTCAGTTGGAGATAATATTGCCTTGTTTAAGTTGATCTATTGCCTTGTTCAGATAAGATTACGTGCTTGAGATTTTATCTTCAAACTTCTAACTGCAATTTTGTGGGCATGTAATTCCACTCGTGTGTAGGTTGCTTACGAATTACTTGTTTCACTGATTACTATCTTGCCACTTAGTACTATCTTTCATGTGTATTTACGTATAAATTACTTGCTTCACTGAGTACTATCTTGTGTTACGTAGGGGCAGGGTGAAAGCTGCAATTTCCCCTTCGATTCTTCAGTTTATTATTTGGTATAGTAATTAAAAGCAATTGCATGCACATGACTAACTTGCTGCAAGTAATTAAATAATTAATGCGCATGACTAAATTGCTGCACACTTAGTATTATCTTGCTGCACTTACTTCTTTCATGTGTACTTGCGTATGAATTACTTGCTGCATTGAGTCCTATCTTATGTTACATAATGGCATGAGCATTTTTCATTTCTTTTTCTATAGGAAGAGAACAGTTGTGGGTTTGTTTCTTGGGTAGATCAAGAGTGGCCAGACATACTAAAGAATGCATTATCACGACTATGGGGATTGTACCATTCTAGCAATACTGCAAGAAGTGCTGACAAAATTAAACTAGTTGAGCTAGAGAAGAAGAATTCCGCTCTATGCGCCGAGAAGGCTGTGCTGATGGGAGAAGCTGGTCAGCTGAAGGACAATTTGGAAATGCTGAAGAAAAATGTGGATGAATTGGAGAAAAAAAGGAAGTTGCAGCGGGTGCTAACGCGCGCACATGATGTTGTACGGAACCTGAACAGAGCGGGATGGAACGCCCAAAATGACAAGGTGAAAAGGATCAAGGCAATCATCGAGGAGCCATTGTTCGAAGAGGAGCCAAATGATGCTGAGTTAGAGGAGGAGTTAGACGTTGAGACAAACTGATCATCAGTAGAGGTATCATGAGATTACCGTAGCTAAGAACTATTTGCTATAACTATTTGCTATCTGCTATTTGCTCGATGCAATTAGCACGAAACCATTTGCTAAGAACTATTTGCTAGAACTATTTACTATTTGCTATCTGCTATTTGCTCGATGCAATTTGCGCTAGCGTTTTGATAATTTTGTCGCTTTATGTGAGATTTAGCAGAAGTTGGTGAAATTTTGAACTTAGAAAAAATTCAGGAATTGGATGCAATATGAACTAACTAATCTGAAAACATTTGAAATAATTTGGACTAGCTATTTGAAAGTTTCATTAATTTCTGTGAGATTCAGTCAAAATGTGTGAAAATTTCAAATTTTTCATAAAGATCGAGACACGCTAAATGATGTCATGTGTACATGTAATGCCACATCAGCACTGACTAGTGGGCCCCTGGCGTTAGATGTGTTGTTAATCCGCTTAAGTTGTAATTTAGACCTAGTTGCAAGCTATTACATGAATAGTTGGTGGTTTGTGCAAACAATAAGTAAAGTGAGTAGTTTGTGCAACGATGATAGCAATAGTTGGTGGTTTATGCAATTTCCTTCATTTATTCATTTTTTTACCCATGGAAGGGAACTCCTCCATCTACTGAACTAGTCGCCAGAGTAGAGTGAGCGATGATGATGCTACTGAGATCTCTTGAGCACGCCTTGTCAGATTGCGGCGTGTCTCGTCAATTTACTTGCCCTGTCAAATCTCGCTGCCCTGTCAATTCTCATCCCGCTGCTACGCACAACTTGCTACCACGCGTCAGTTGCTTGGGTTTTTCCACTGGCCACGAATCCTAACCCTAATGACATGTGGCCTGATACGTCTCCAACGGATCTATAATTTTAGATGCTCCATGCTTGTTTTTACACCATTTGCCTACTGTTTCGTTACACTTAGTGGCACTTTTATGCATTTTCCGGAACTAACCTATTAACAAGTTGCCACAATGTCAGTTCCCTGTTTTCTGCTGTTTTTGTGTTTCAGAAGTGATACACAGGAAATATTCTCGGAATTGGACGAAACAAGTTCCTGAAGTCTTATTTTACCCGGAAGCTTCCAGTCATCCAAAGGAGAGTAGGAGAGGGGCCACCAGGCCCCCTCACACGTGGCTCGCGCGGCCAGGGGCCTGGCCGCGCCGCCATGGCGTGAGGGCGCCTGGGCCCTCCTCTGACATCGCCCCTTCGCCTATAAAGACCCCCCGACGGAAAAAACCTAAGTACCCGATCACTTTTCCAAAACACATCACGATCCGCCGCCGCCTTCGACCCGAAGATCGGGAGGGTCCAGAAGCTCTTCCCGGCACCCTGTCGGAGAGGGGAATCGCCACCGGAGGTCTTCTTCATCGCCATGCTTGCCTCCGGAGCGATGAGTGAGTAGTCTACCTTGGACTATGGGTCCATAGCAGTAGCTAGATGGTTGTCTTCTCCACCATGTGCTTCATGTTTAGATCTCATGAGCCGCCCTACATGATTGAGATCACCATTATGTAATTCTACATGTTTGGTTTGTTGGGATCCGATGAATATTGGTGTTTATGATTGAGTTGCTGTACTGAATATTATCTTTTGTTATCTCTATGTTGTTTATGATCTTGCATGCTCTCCGTTGTTAGTAGCTATCTTGGCCGAGTAGTTGCTAGTGACTCCAAGAGGGGGTATTTCTGCTCGATAGTGGGTTCATGCCTCTATTTAACCTGGGGGAGTGACAGAAACCTCTAACGTTTGTAGATGTGCTGTTGCTACTAGGGAGAAAACAACATTCATATGCTCAAGGGCATATGCTTTGTTTACATTACACACTTTGCTTAATGCAATTATCTGTTGTTCACAACTTAATACTTGTGGAGTTCTCGGATTGATTCGCCACAAGTGGATTATTAGTCATAGATGCAGTTGGATGGCGGTCTATGTATTTTGTTGTAATGCCCAGAGTAAATCTCATAGTGATCTTCTTGACATATCATGTTTATCTTTATTCTATCAATTGCCCAACTATAATTTGTTTACCCAGCATGTGTTATTTATCTTATGGAGAGACACCACTAGTGAACTGTGGACCCCGGTCCTATTTCCATCATATTGTTATCACCTGTTTACTTTACTCGCACTGTTTACTTTACTCGCATACTTTTACTGTTTTCCACTCGATACACTCATAACCTTTGTTTTAAGCAAACCGGTGAGATTGACAACCTCATCGTAAGTTGGGAACAAAGTACTTGGCTGTGTGTGTGCAGGTTCCGCGTTGCAGCTAGCAAGCAAAGCTTGGATGAGGCGCCATATATAATTTGTCCGAAGCTGTCGCAAACTAGCAAGCATCACCTTCAGTCGTTTGTCTCTCCTCTCCAAGAACGATAAACCTTGGTTTCTAAACTGAGGGAAAACTAGCTGCTATACTCATCACGCCTTCCTCTTGGGGTTCCCAACGGGCTGGTCATTCACCACGCATCAAGCTAATTTGCTGGCGCCGTTGTCGGGGAGGAAGTAGAAGACTTCTGCGAGGGGAGTTTTTCGCACGCACATCCTTTACTTTGTTATTGTTTTGTTTTGCTTTACTTTATTTATTTTACCTGCATCGTTTTATATCAAAAACCCAAAAAAATAGAATCCTTGGTAGTTGTTTTTACTTGTTTACTTTTGTTTTGCTGAAATGGCCAATCCTAAAAACACCAAGTTGTGTGACTTTACTAGCACAAACAATAGTGATTTTATCTGCACTCCTATTGCACCACCTGCTCCTGCTGCAAACTTTTATGAGATTAAGCCTGCTTTGTTGAACCTTGTTATGAAAGAGCAATTCTCTGGTGCTAGTACTGAAGATGCTGCAGCTCATCTCAACAATTTTTTTGAGCTATGTGAGATTCAGAAATATAAGGATGTTGATAGTGATATTATTAAGCTCAAGTTTTTTCCTTTTTCTTTGAGAGGAAAAGCTAAAGATTGGTTGCTGTCTTTGACTAAGAATAGTATTGATTCATGGGCTAAGTGTAAGGATGCTTTTATTGGTAGATACTATCCTCCTGCTAAGATTATATCTCTGCGTAGCAATATTATGAAGTTTACTCAGTTTGATAATGAACATGTTGCTCAAGCTTGGGAAAGAATGAAATCTATGATAAAGAATTGCCCCACTCATGGACTGACTACTTGGATGATTATCCAAACTTTTTATGCAGGACTGAATTTTTCTTCGAGGAACCTACTTGATTCAACAGCTGGAGGCACTTTTATGTCCCTTACCTTGGGCGCCGCAACAAAGTTACTTGACAACATGATGGTAAATTATTCCGAATGGCACACCGAGAGAGCTCCACAAGGTAAGGAGGTAAATTCTGTTGAGGAAACCTCTTCCTTGAATGATAAGATCGATACAATTATGGCTATGCTTGCTAATGATAGGACTCATGTTGATCCTAATAATGTTCCTTTGGCCTCTTTGGTTGCTCAAGAAGAGCATGTTGATGTGAATTTCATTAGAAACAATAATTTTAACAACAATGCTTATAGGAACAATTTTGCTAGTAACAATTATAGGCCGTATCCTTCTACCAATGGTAATGGTTATGGTAACTCTTATGGTAATTCCTACAACAACACTAGGGCCGCGCCCTCCGAGCTTGAGGTAATGCTCAAGGACTTCATCGGTAAGCAAACTGCTTTTAACAAGTCTGTTGAGGAAAAGTTAGGCAAAATTGATATTCTTACTTCTAAAGTTGATAGCCTTGCTCATGATGTTGAACTTCTGAAATTAAAGGTGTTGCCTAATGATGTGAAAGAGAACAATGTTTTTGCTACCGCTAATGCTATTCAAGTTGGAATTGATGAAAATATTAGATTGTTAGCGGAATTGCATGCCAGGTGGGAAAGAGAAGATGAGATGGCTAGAGAGATGAAGGTATGTACCATTACTACCTCTAATGATGTTGCTCTTAATGCTAGCAATCCTCTTACTTTGATTGGGGTAGAGAAAACTCCCACTCCTTGTGTTAAAAAGCCTAAAACTGCCAAAACTTTTTCTCAAAAGAGTGCTGAAATTTTTCGGAGTGTAGGAGATGATAGCTCTACTTCTTTTAATGATTTTGATGTTGATGGCTGCGATATATCTGAAGTTATTTTGTTCTTGCAAAAGCTTGCTTTGACTCCCAATGCTAGTTCTTTAAATATTGCTTTTACTAAGCATATTACCAATGCTCTTATGAAAATTAGGGATGAAAAGTTGAAGCAAAAAGCTTCTGTTCCCAAGAAGTTAGAAGATGGTTGGAAACCCATCATTGATATGCATGTTAATGGTTTTGATTGCCATGCTTTATGTGATCTAGGTGCTAGTATTTCTATCATGCCTAGAAAGATTTATGACATGCTTGATTTACCACCGCTTGAAAAGTGTTATTTTGATGTTCCTATTGCTGATGTTGCTAAGAAGAAACCTTTGGGAAGGATTAATGATGTTCTTATTGTGGTTAACAATAACCTTGTTCCCATTGATTTTCTTGTTATGGACGTTGAATGCCATGCTTCATGTCCTATTGTTTTGGGAAGACCCTTTCTCCGAACTGTAGGTGCCATCATTGATATGAGGGAAGGCACCATCAAATATCAATTTCCACTCAAGAAAGGTATGGAACACTTCCCTAGGAAAAGAAAGAAATTACTTTTTGACTCTATTCTTAGAGCAAATTATGAGCTTGATGCTTCATCTCTTGATATTACTTGATTCGCAATTTTCTGCGCCTAGCTCAAAGGCGTTAAAGAAAAGCACTCTTGAGAGATAACCCAATGTTTTTATTTTTAGTACTTTTTCTTTTATTTGAGTCTTGGAAGTCATTACTACTGTAATGACCGCTCCTTATCTTGTTTATTTCGTTTTTGTGCCAAGAGAAGCCTCTAATTCGAGTGAGGTAAAAGATTTGGGGATGTTGCTGTCCTGAAACTGTTTTCGATGCTGCACCGTAAACATTCATATGAATTCTCTGTATATCTTTTGGACCTGCGATTTCTTGTGCATATGCCCCAGGTTATATCCAAACTTTCTTTAGTTGAACACTTTTTGATTTGAGCAACAGAAAACCCCTAAAAAATTTGACCTTTGTCAGCTGTTCAGTTTTGACAGATTTCTGCCAATATTTGTGTTTGCCACTTTACCGCTTTCTTTTAAGTTCTTTTGATCACGGAACTCTTGGAGAAGTTGCTCCAGTAGTATTTGCTATATATGTGGTGGTTTTGAGTTGAAACCTGAAGCAACAAGAGGTTGATTATATGCTATGATTACACTAATGTTGCTAATAGAATTGTGTTTAGTTTTGTATGAAGGAAGTTTTCAAGTGTAGGGATTGGAGAATGATGAGATGAGTTGAAAAATGGACAAAAGCTCAAGCTTGGGGATGCCCATGCATCATCCCAAGAAATATCCAAGAAGTACAAGCGTCAAAGCTTGGGGATGCCCCCGAGGCACCCCTTCTTCATCGGCAAAAATCAGGTCACCTTTCAAAACACTATATTTTTATTGCTTCATGCACTATGTGTTTTTCTTGGATCGTCAGTTGTTTTAGTTTTCTTAGTTGGTTTGTTTGTTTGCTGCAATAAATGGTTGGACCCCAACAAATTTCTTTTGGAGAAGTTGCCTTGTTTTCATTTGCCAAGAACACTCCGTTTTCACTCTTATAATTTCACCGGGTGTTCTTCTTTTTCTGCTACTGCTTTTGGTTTTCGTTTTTGCCTTGATTTGCGTTCATACCTTGTCATATCTTTTCATCAAGGTGTATTTTTGCCTCTGATCTTTATTGGTTTTCATCAAAAGAGGTGTCTTAAAAAATTTCAAATGGTGTTGGAAAAGAGAAAGAGCTTTGTGCAAAATAGTGGTACAAGAAGGAGCTTGTGTAGACTGCGGCTTAGGCTTTTTCATGTCATGCTTGATGTCTTTTTGATAGTATGCTTAGTGGTTTTGCTGTAGCATGACTTGTCTCAAATAACTGAGATTGCTTAATGAGCCTTTGAAAAAATCATGCGTTGTTTTAATTATTTGGAAGCATTATTTTGGTTTTCTCCTTGATGCTTTATTTGGGTTGACTTGGCGCATGCTCACACATGTTAGACTCTTACAAAGTCGCCAATAGCCTTCATGATCATTTAGTTTTTGACTTTTGATGCCATCTTATGCTTCTTTTAATGTCGCTTTGTCGCTTTGCATGATTATGGCCATTATTGCTCTCTTAGTTGGTCACTCCCAGTCTTTTGCTAGCCCTCGCCTTGTACTGAGTATGAGCTCTACTCGTGCATCCAACTCCTAAAAGACAAAGTTTTCCAAAGTGTCCACCATACATACCTACTAGCAATTTGCTATTCCAAGTAAATTTGACTTGCTTTTATTTTCTCTTCAAATTAAACTCTTACCAGTGTTATGCGAAATTCGGTCAGTAAAGCTCTCACGAACCAGAAGGCACACTTTACTTTTTCCTGTTCTTAAAAATTTGACATTGTGGTCTTTTATGTTGAGTTGTTATGCTTGCAAGTTGTAAGTTGGAGACTAGCCCAGCCATGCTGTCATGGGCAAGCTTTCAACATTGCACTTCTTATTTGAGTTGATATCGTGATCTTTTGTTTATGGATGCCCGCGGTGTGAAATGAATTGGGAATCTTGTGGGGATCATGGAGTTTTTATATGTGTTAGGGAAACGCCGGGCCGCCAATCTAAGCCATGCATAATTCATGGTGGAAATTTGCAGCATACCCATAGTGAACATTCGACGACGCATCTCACAATAAAAAGCTAAACAAAAGGCAAATAAAAGAGATGTCGAGGAGTTCATTGTCTGATTGTCCTGTCATTTTGGTGTGGGCTTGTTCCATGTCATCGGGCACGGAGGTACCCAATTGGCGGTTCTCAATGATATGCATATATTTACAATGACAAGAGCCTTGCTCGGGACTCTAAGTAAAGTAGCATGAGGTTTGGGTACTCGTATTCACGGGGCACGAGGTTTTCAACTTATGATTTGTCAAGCATATGCATCATAATTGTTCTCACATTAACTTTAACCATTCAAGATGCTTATGATGGGGGCAATGAGAGCTCAAAGCCGGTAAGTACCATAATTTTTGAAGGTTATAAAACTTGCAATCACTGCTTCCCTCTGCGAAGGGCCTTTCTTCTACTTTTATGTTGAGTCACCACCTTCTTTCTTTATGCACCATTAAGAGAGCATAGTTGTCATTCTTAGTGTAATATGCAATGTCCCAAAGTTCATTGATTGATTCATATTGTTGGTTTCACTTGTTCTCAAATTATTTGTATCTAGTCGCCCTCTTAAACTTGAAGGTGTCCTATGCATTTATGTTTTGCTCTCTTTGAGGGACAAGCTGAAAACCATTTGTATGTTTTTCCTTATGATTTGAACACACGTTTGACTTTCATTGTTTCATTTTCATGATCTTTTGTTTGTGTTCATTTGCATGTTTACAACATGGTTGCTAAGTTTCTTATTGTCAAGATTATATCTTCATGCCCATGTTTTAAGTTCTTATGATCCCAGCTCACAAATGCTTACATACATGATCAAGATTGTGTAGGTGCATGTCACCTCAAAAATTATTCTTTTGTTATCACTTACCTACTCGAGGACGAGCAGGAGTTAAGCTTGGGGATGCTTGATACGTCTCCAACGTATCTATAATTTTTGATGTTCCATGCTTGTTTTTACACCATTTGCCTACTGTTTCGTTACACTTAGTGGCACTTTTATGCATTTTCCGGAACTAACCTATTAACAAGTTGCCACAGTGCTAGTTCCCTGTTTTCTGCTGTTTTTGTGTTTCAGAAGTGATACACAGGAAATATTCTCGGAATTGGACGAAAAAAGTTCCTGAAGTCTTATTTTACCCGGAAGCTTCCAGTCATCCGAAGGAGAGTAGGAGAGGGGCCACCAGGCCCCCTCACACGTGGCTCACGCGGCCAGGGGCCTGGCCGCGCCGCCATGGCGTGAGGGCGCCTGGGCCCTCCTCTGACATCGCGCCTTCGCCTATAAAGACCCCCCGACGGAAAAAACCTAAGTACCCGATCACTTTTCCAGAACACATCGCGATCCGCCACCGCCGTCGACCCGAAGATTGGGAGGGTCCAGAAGCTCTTCCCGGCACCCTGCCGGAGAGGGGAATCGCCACCGGAGGTCTTCTTCATCGCGATGCTTGCCTCCGGAGCGATGAGTGAGTAGTCTACCTTGGACTATGGGTCCATAGCAGTAGCTAGATGGTTGTCTTCTCCACCATGTGCTTCATGTTTAGATCTCATGAGCTGCCCTACATGATTGAGATCACCATTATGTAATTCTACATGTTTGGTTTGTTGGGATCCGATGAATATTGGTGTTTATGATTGAGTTGCTGTACTGAATATTATCTTTTGTTATCTCTATGTTGTTTATGATCTTGCATGCTCTCCGTTGTTAGTAGCTATCTTGGCCGAGTAGTTGCTAGTGACTCCAAGAGGGGGTATTTATGCTCGATAGTGGGTTCATGCCTCTATTTAACCTGGGGGAGTGACAAAAACCTCTAAGGTTGTAGATGTGCTGTTGCTACTAGGGAGAAAAACAACATTCATATGCTCAAGGGCATATGCTTTGTTTACATTACACACTTTGCTTAATGCAATTATCTGTTGTTCGCAACTTAATACTTGTGGAGTTCTCGGATTGATTCGCCACAAGTGGATTATTAGTCATAGATGCAGTTGGATGGCGGTCTATGTATTTTGTTGTAATGCCCAGAGTAAATCTCATAGTGATCTTCTTGACATATCACGTTTATCTTTATTCTATCAATTGCCCAACTGTAATTTGTTTACCCAGCATGCGTTATTTATCTTATGGAGAGACACCACTAGTGAACTGTGGACCCCGGTCCTATTTCCATCATATTGCTATCACCTGTTTACTTTACTCGCATACTTTTACTGTTTTCCACTCAATACACTCATAACCTTTGTTTCAAGCAAACCGGTGAGATTGACAACCTCATCGTAAGTTGGGAACAAAGTACTTGGCTGTATGTGTGCAGGTTACGCGTTGCAGCTAGCAAGCAAAGCTTGGACGAGGCGCCATATATAAATTGTCCGAAGCTGTCGCAAACTAGCAAGCATCACCTTCAGTCGTTTGTCTCTCCTCTCCAAGAACAATAAATCTTGGTTTCTAAACTGAGGGAAAACTAGCTGCTATACTCATCACACCTTCCTCTTGGGGTTCCCAACGGGCTGGTCATTCACCACGCATCATGGCCCCACGAAGGCCCGGAACACTATTGACAAGTGGGGCCCCAGACACACGTCGGACCAAACCTTACCCAGATAAGTGGGTCCCCACACGCTTCGGATGCTAAACCTGGACTAGTTTGTCTCACTTGTTTGGCTCATGGAGCAGGTGACCTAGATGAGAAGCATTTCAATGGTAAGATTTTGTTCTCTATTCCTTCCACGTGTCAGACGAGAGCGGATTTATTCCCCCTTGCATGCTATCTCCTTTTTCAGACTGTCCCTCTGCTGCCTGTAGACAAACAACGAGGGGACCCAACAACGAGACTCTTTAATTGCTGCCTGGCGGTAAACGTACGTACATCCTTACCCACGATAGCAGCCTCTCACTTACAAGTGGGCCGGAGTACCGGGGCCCGCGGTGACATGTCGGTCTAGCGCTCTCTCACAAACGAAATGAAGCGACTGGTTCAATTTCCAAAGTGCTAGACTGGCATTTACCGCGGCGTGCCTGCAAAACATTTGGATCCCCAACTTCCTCTTCTCTCATAAATGAAGCGACGGGGGCTCGCGTGGGGGGTTGAACTTCCAAAGCGCTAGACTGCATTTACTTACGCAACATGCCAGCGACCCGTCATGCACTATTTATCCCATGATCTCGCGGCCTGGAAAACAATTGGATCCCCAACTTCCTCTTCTCCAGAGATAACCCCCTCCCCCTCCGCTCCCACTCCTTGCGCTGCGGCCGTCATGGAGATCTACGGCAATGTCTTCACTGACTACCACAAGGTCCCTGCTCATGGTGACACCGTCCTCACGGTGATGCACACAACCGATCCGAGAAAGGCGGCCAAGTTCATCGCCATGTTTGAACGTTGGCTCGGCGAGCGGGACCAATAGCCGATCGTCGGCCTCGACCTCGAGTACACCATCACCAAGCCTGCCCGCGCCGCCCTCCTGCAACTGTGCATGCGCGATCACTGCCTACTCTGGCACGAATCCGTGGCAACAAGGAACTGTCCTTAGCTCATACAGTTCCTCAACCGCCCCGACATTTCCTTTGCATCTGTGAACAAGCGCTAAGACACCAGCAAGCTTGAAGCCCTGGGCGCCCGCATACCAAACCACGTGGACTTACAAGATCACTTCAACGTCCCGAGCCAATCCTGAACTGGCGCGGCCAAGATGACGTCTCTAATCATCGACCGCACCTTCAAAGACTACAAGGAGGAGTTCCGCAAGAAGAATCTGCACGACACCTGGCATCTTTGGGAACTTCAGCCGGAGCAGATCCACTACGCAGCAAAGGATGCGTATGTATGCTACGACGTGTATTGTAGAATTAGTATCATGAGAAGATGCCTGCTTCCTTCCCCTCCAAACCGGGCACCATTGAGGGAGAACCTCATAATGCCATACTAGATTCATGTACTGTTCATTCCACCTATATATGTAAGTGTCCGAGGACCATCCTTATATATGATTTAGTAAGTGTGTTTTCCCTATGTACTGAAGTGTATCTGTATAAGGGGCCGGAGATGCCCAGAGCACGGCCATGCCTTCCGTTGATGTCCAGAGCGCGCTCTGCCGGAGATGCCCAGACATGCCGCATGAGTGTCGTTGATGTCCAGAGCGAGGCCCTGACTTGCCCACTCTAACTTGTCTCTGACTTACCCTCACTGCACGCGGGCCCCATCACATGGGGGACCCGTCTGTCAATGACTCTCAAGTCACGCTTCGCAAGTCAGAGAATCCACACGCGCCCGTCGTGTGCACCTTGTAAAATAATATACTCCCAACACTTTGAGAATTTTGAAAAGTTCATAAAAGCTGTATCATTGGATTCGACAAGGGATTTGGTGCAAATGGGCACCGATGCTCCATACACTTTCAGAATTTTTAAAAGTTCAAATTCTCAAACTTCTATGTATTCAAAAAAATTGGCGTTAAATACATAGAAAGATATGTTGTATTTTGGAAGATATAAGAAGATAAATTTGTGAATGTAAATAGTATTAAAATAGTAGTAAGAAAGTACATCTTTTTCTTAGGAATTTGTCTTTTTTTTGTGATAGGCAATGTTGAATGCTACAAACCGGAACTAATTTCAATATGAAATTCTTTATATTCTAGGCTACACAAAAATGGTAAAATCTAATAAAATTATATAGTGTTCAATCATGTACTATTCACTATATAATATGTCAGATTTTGTCTTTTTTGTATAGAATAGAATATAAAGTATTTCATATTGAGATTTGTACCAGTTTATAGCATTCAACAATGCCTATCACAAGAATTTTGTTTCGATTTTTTTTGAAACTTTAAAATACAAATTTCATGGCATAATTTGTTAGAGAAAGATGGACGTCAAACTAATTTTTGAACTGCGTGCGCATGCCTTGTATGGGGTTGCACTGGCGGGCAGGAAGCCTGCTGCAATGAGGGCCCACGGCGGAGATAAAATATTATTTCCACTCCTTGTACAGTGAACCGCCGCCGCCCCCCTCCCCTTCCCAACGCCAACTTCCACTTATTACCCTGCGCTGGGCAGTTCATCGCCTCATTCCCCATCTTCTCCACAATATCGCTGCGCCCTCTCATTTCCATTCCATCACATCGCAGCTTCTCTTTCCATCACGTCGCCGCCGCCCGCATTTGCCGGCACAGGTCATGTCTGGGTCTGGGTGGGATAAACCCCCGGGGGGAAGCGTCAGCGTTCGACTCCAAAAGAGCCCATTGCTGATCGTTACCACGAATCCATGGGGTGGGGTAATTTCCACTACCCATCGGTTGAGAACATAGTCGAGCGGGTCGACATCTTAAGCGCTGCTCGCCTTGCTGTCGGCATGGTTGGCATGCATCGTGCCATTCGAGGGACCCCGAATCTACCGCTTGATGCGCCGGGCCTGCTCCACACCGACGAATCCTCGTGGCCATATTATAGTGATGCACAAGTAAGAGTAATTAGATTCGGTATTCTGTTATATATATATATTGATCTCCTGTCTGTTTATGTTCTTACAATCCACCGATCTCTCTGTCGAACACCTTGCATGCATCGACTTTTTAGATACAATATTTCCAAAAAATGAAGTTACTCCGTCCATGACGCCTTTTAGGGTTTCGGTTTACGAACTTAGTTTTCTATCTTGTATGTGTTTATGATATATTCAAGCATAGTTATCCTTCTGTCGAACATCTAGTAGGCACAGCATTTTTTGGCATTTTTTACCAAATAATGTTCTTGCAATCCAGTGAGCATTCTGTCGAATACCATGTAATGACTTTTTAAATACCAAAAATTGGAATAATGCTGTACAACTGTTACTCTGCCCACGACCGCTCTTTTTGTAATGGTTTACCTATATATTTTTCCATCTATTCAAGCAAACTTTTCCTTCTGTAGAACACCTTAATTTTTACAAAGTTTCCAAACAAATTCAATTGCAGGGCATTGGCGCCCTCTTTATGCCGTTAAACAAGAAGACGCTTAAAGCACACGTGCATTGCAATGACTCCAATGGAAGAGGGCATTGGGTAGGAAGTCACGGTGACTGGATGACATTAGTCATGAATAACGGCCTCCTGAAGATCCGCCACATGTACAGAGAAGTGACTCTGCCTCTCCCATTACTAGCTCATATTGGAGTTTTCCCCACGTTTTGAACATGCATGTTTTCGTACAAGCAGTGTGAGTTACAGCTTCTGAAGATATAGATTACCAAGACCCCTTACAAGCAAAAATGCAGTGATCAGTGGCATTATGAAGCAATCGTGATCTTTGACAAACTGATCGCTTATGTAGACAGTCACCAAGACAACGAATGGGTCATCCTAAAAAATTACCACCTTGCACCTCGCAGGTATGTCGATGCCTGTGCAATTCATCGATTCGGTGATCGGACAGATTTGTTCCGTGTGTACGCGGTTACAGAACCACGAGGAGATGTTCTGGTTTGGGAACCACATACTTGGGGTGAGTTATGCCCTCTTCCTATCTAAATTTACAGGTAGTTCTACCTGCTTACTGCATTGTTGTATTATGGCTTATCTTCTGTCGTAGGGATTTAGAGACAGTAGCCATGGGGAGGCTTATCGAAGGGGCTCGATGGTGGTGACGAGGGGCCCGGCTTGGGATTGTGCCTACTGAGACACCACGGTTTACCCAGGTTCAGGGCCCTCCCGGGTGGAGGTAATGCCCCTACTTCCTGCCTGCTTCATATTATCTGGACAGTAGCGATTACAGTGCTCCTCGAGCTGTTCGGGCTAGAGGAGGAAGAAGAAGATTGGATCTCCCTAGACTAAGGGTCCAGGCCCCCTTATATAGGCGGGGGCCCGGTTACAGGTTAGGTAGCAGTTCGGCCGGCTGCCGGCTCCTCCGCGGCGGCGTCCTTGGCCTGATCCTCTGGCCCTGCTCTGACAAAGGCGCTTTATAAAGCGCCTTTCTCCTGGACCGGCATCTGGGAGGCATATCCCCTCCCTTTTGCCTCGGATCCCGTCGTGGGGAAGGGTCTTTGATCGCTGATTGGCTGAGGCTGGTCGTGGCGTTCGTCACTCCCGTCCTGGGCCTCTGTCGTTCTTGTCGGGGCCAGCCCACTTTCGGCGAAACAGCCGTTTGAGGGCTTTTGTCTTCACCGCCCGGCTCTGGCTCTCCTCGGCGGAATCGCCAGCCGACTGCTGGCGCAGCCGGCCCTTCGGACGGAGCCGGTCTTCTCGTCCTAGAACCGTGAGGACTCCTGGGACGCCAGCCGGCATTTAGCTCGGCCCGTGGCATGCCCCATTAGTTATCCCCACGACACTAGCCCCCGAAACTGGCGAAGTCTCATGGGTTAGCATGGGACTTCGGTGGGTTCTTCTCCTCGCCGAAGTCTTGCTCGTTTTCGTCGAAGTCCCAGGATTTTCCGTCTAGTCTGGAGGTTGCTGGTTTCGAGGCCAAGTCACGCGGGACTCCTCCGGCCGTCTCGAGACGCACCGGCTCCAGGCCCAACCCAGCTAGCAGCCGCGAGCCGGCATGCTGCCCCCTTGGAACTTGTGCCGCTTCGGGTCTTGCTCCCACGTTGCGGCCGGCGCAGTGCGCCAGTGGCCAGCGTCCCATCCCGTTACTTTGACTCTTCGGCCTCCGTAATGATTCCAGTTGACGTCATGTGACGAGACTGAGGCTTGCGTCAGCGATAAGTCCCATCGAAGCGACACGCGTATGATTTATTCGCATTAAACCGGCTTAGCTTTTCGTGCCTCACCAGCCTTTAAATCTCAGAGCTCTCGAGGGTTTTCCCCACTCCCGAGCATCTCCACTCCTTCACCTCACCAAACCGTCGTCTCCGTTTCTCCCCCTGCGACCTCAATGTCGTCGCTCGAGGCTTCTAGTGGAGCCGAGGCCAGGGCCATCGGCGGGCCGGGCGGGCGCAAGCGCGGCCGCCCGCTCGGGAGCCAAAACAAAGTCAAGGTCCTAGCGGTGACGCCACCGGTACCACGGCGGCGCGGCCGCCCTCCGGGCAGCCGCAACAAGAAAACGCTGGAGGCGCTCGCGGCCGCGGCTGCCGCAGAGCCCTTCGGGGTCAACCACTCCACCGCCATCGTCGCGGCCCCCGGAGGGGCCGTTGCCGTAGCCGCCGCCAATGTCGCAGTCCCCGCGGCCGCGACCTCCATCGCTGGTCTCACCGGGACTCCCCTGGAGGCAGCGGCCACCCTCATCGGCACCGCGATGGTGCTCAGGGCTGCCCCTCCGGGCCTCGCCGACCAGAGCGTCGGCGGCTCTTCCCGCGTGGCCGCCGGCAAGGCGCGCAAGCCCCGGCATCCGCCACCGAGGCAGCGGCTCTCCTACACCCCCGAAGCACGGGTTCGCCACCTCCGTGGTGCACCTGCTGGCCGGGTGCGAGGAGCGTCTGCCGCTCCCTGCCAGCTTCGTCGGCACGATGGGGAAGAACCCCCCGACGAGCTTCATGGTGGAGGACGGCAGCGGTGGCCAGCCCCTGTACCTCGTCGAGGTTCTCCACGATGAGGAAGGGAAAAGCTACCTCACCGAGGGCTGGGCGAAGTTCTTCGCCAAATACGGCCTGAAGCGGGGCCGGTCTCTCATTCTGACCCACCGCTTCGGGTTGCCCATCCTCTGCGTCCGCGTCGTCGACGACTCTGGCTGCGCCCGCGCCTACTCCCCCTGGCCGTGATTAGCACGCGCCCTGGAAGCTCCCTCTTCGACGATGGCATCGTCAGCGGAGGTCCGGGGACTCAGGAGGGGGAGTTCTTTTGCTATCTCGGCCCTTAGCGTGGCCCATATTATGTAATTGCCCACCGTATGTTTAAGAACTTTTTTGATTTCCTACAAATCTTTGCTTGTCCTTCTTTATTTACTGTGTGCTTTGCCATCGCGCAAATGTCTTCTGTTTACATCATCACGCTGTGACGATTCCTCGGCTAGGATTCTTCCTTGGATGGAACCGTTGCCGCGCGAATCCATAGATAGGGACTACGATGGTCACTGTCCTGCGCAGACGCTTCGGGCAAGGACCTCCGGCTTCGGCGCGGAGGGAGTAGTGCTTTTGCTGGCCGGCTCTGGGAAGTGCGAGCTTACCCGGCTTGGAGAGGTTGGAGTGAAGATTAAGTCCTGTACCGGCTCGAGCGGGGCCGGAGCCGGCACGTCTCTCTTCCCAGGCCCTCGCACGTCCCTTGCTGCGGGTGGAGTAAATCTCCAAGTTTCTGGCTCTAGCCATCTCTTTGCGGTCGTTAGGTTTCGATTTCGTCGCTCGTTTGCTAATCATATCGCAGCGCCGGCTGAGCGGACAACTGGCGAGGTACTAGAACCGGCCTACTTCTGAGGGCCAATTCCCTTTCCCCCTAGCCCCCGAGTTTTGGGGTAGCTAGACTGACAGCTGGCTCGAAACTAACTTTTCTGCGTACGGTGCCGACGTCGAGCGAGGCAGCTCTAGCTTCGAACCTCTTTGACATGGCTACTCAGCCCAAACGTCAAGAGACTGTGATCGTCAACCACTCGCTGGCTTGCCTTAGCCTGGTTCCCTCAACTTTTTCCTTAATCTTCCCACCCTTCGGCCCTTCTACCCCCAACCGGCAGTCTGGTGCCGGTTGGTCTCCCTTGGGCCGGCAGCCGAATGCCGGCCTAGGGTGGGAGCGTGCCGCGGAGTGAGAAGTAGTACTCCGGTTTATCGGGCCCCCAACTCGCGCAAGTCAACACATGGTTAGCAAACACTGTCCCCCACGCTTGGTTGAGCGGCTTTCTATCACTTACGGCTTCTCTCTGCGGCTTTCCTTTGTATGTGGCCTGCCGGCTCCTACCCGTCCGGCTGCGCGGAGCTGGAAGGTGGAGGTTGGGCTCAAGACCTTCTTCATACGTAGTACTCGTCCGGCTGACGAGGAATCGATCGTTTTTTAGGGCTGCCGGCTGTGGCTCGGTGCCCGGAGCCGGCTGCCGGTCAAGTGAATAACGCAGGAAGCAAAACATACACGAAGTGTTTTCCTCGGAGCCGGCCGTAACTAGCCGCTCCGTCATCCTTTATTCATTGACAAGTTTTTTGGGTTACAAGCTTTTGCCTTAGCAGAAGAAAGGTCTTGGGAGACTGACGTTCCAGGGACGCTCCGTCTCCTTGTCAGAGTTATCTGCCTTGTTCTTCTTGGGCTCTTGTGCGTCGATGAGGTAGTAAGCCCCATTGCCCAGCACCCGGCTGACAATGAACGGTCCCTCCCAAGGAGAGGACAGCTTGTGCATGCCTTTGGTGTTCTGGATCAGCCGGAGTACGAGATCTCCTTCGCGAAACGCGAGCGGACGGATTTTCCGGCTATGGTATCGTCACAGCTGCTGCTGATAGAGCGTTGATCTGGCTAGAGCCTGTTCTCGTGCCTCCTCGAGGAGGTCGACGCCGTCCTCACGAGCTTCTTTTGCATGCTTCTCCGTGTACTGGACAACTCTGGGCGCATCGAATTCGATATCAGTGGGCAACACCGCTTCCGCTCCATAGACCAGGAAGAAAGGCATGAAGCCAACAGAACGGTTTGGAGTGGTGCGTAGGCTCCAGAGCACTGAGGGTAGCTCTTCGACCCAACAGCCGGCTGAGCGCTCAAGAGGCTCGACCAGCCTTGGTTTGATGCCGGCCAGGATCAGCCCATTTGCCTTCTCCACTTGCCCATTTGTCTGAGGGTGCGCTACTGACGCTAAGTCCAGCCGGATGCCCTTCTTGCCACAGTAATCAGCAAAGACTCCCTTCGCAAAGTTCGTCCCGTTGTCCGTGATAATGCTGTGGGGAACTCCATATCTTATGACGATCTCGTTGAAGAACTTGATGGTGGACGAGCCGTCGAGTTCTTGGCCTCGATCCACTTGGTGAACTTGTCCACAGCAACCAGCAGGTGCGTCAAGCCCCCGGGTGCGGTCTTGAATGGCCCTACCATGTCCAGGCCCCAAACTGCGAACGGCCAGGTGAGCGGGATGGTCTTGAGGGCTGCCGTCGGAGTGTTTCTGTGCTTGGAGAAGCGCTGGCAGCCGTTGCACTATTTCACTAGTTGCTCTGCATTCTGCTTGGCCGTTGGCCAGTAGAAACCATGGCGGAAGGCTTTGGCCACCAAAGCTCTGGAAGATGCGTGATGTCCGCACTCCCCTTGGTGTATTTCTCTTAGCAGCTCTATCCCTTCTTTCGGCTCGATGCACTTCTGGAAGATGCCTGACACGCTGCGCTTGTACAGCTCGCTGTTGATGATGGTGTACGCCCCTGCGCGGCGTTGAATTCGCCTAGCTTCCACTTCGTCTTGCGGCAAGTCCCCCGTGATGAGGTAGTTGGAGAATGGTTCTGCCCATGATGGTATCTCCCGTATGTGGAAGACACTGGCGACCAAGGGATCAGCAGCCCCCGGGTCCGTCGTCATGCCGGCTTCGTCCGATTGGCTGGCTGGGAGAGCCGGCGTGGAGCCGGCAGCCCCTGAGTCTTTCGTCGAGCCGACCGCACTGGGCTGGCCGGCTGCCTCCTTCAGCCCTGAAGCGGCAGCCCCCGGGTCTGGTGGCGGGACCTGAGCCGGGGCGGGGTCTCCAGGCACATAGATGGACGTAGACTCCAGCGAAGGCTTGATGGACGGGCTTGCGGATGATCTCCAGCGACACCCTCGCTGGGATATCCTGCCTGGCGGAGCCGATCTTGGACAGCCGGTTCGCCTCGTCGTTGTTTGCTCTAGGGACGTGGTGGAACTCGCAGCCCTCGAAGAATCCGCTGAGCTGCTGCACGTACAAGCGATAGGAGGCCATGTTGGCGTCCTTGGCGTCCCACTCTCCCGAGACCTGGTGCGTCACCAGGTCGGAGTCTCCGAAGAAGAGGATCCTCCAGATGCCAATCTCCTTGGCCATCTTGAGCCCATGTACCAGGGCCTCGTATTCGGCGACGTTGTTCGACGCACGGAAGTGCATCTGCAGCATGTACTGCAGCTTGTCTCCCTTAGGAGAGGTGAGGACGACGCCGGCTCCCAAGCCCCCGAGCCTCTTGGAGCCATCTAAGTGCATGCGCCAGTGGGTGGAGTCCGGAGCCGGCTGCAGGTACTGGTGCTCTCCCCAGTCAGCGAAGAAACCCGCTATGATCTGCGACTTGATCGTCGTCCCAGGCTTATACTGAATGGTATGAGCAGCGAGCTCAATCGCCCATTTGGCCACTCTTCCTGACGCGTCCTTGCACCCGATGATCTCCGAGAGTGGAGTGGTGCTCACCACCGTGATAGGGTGCTCCTCGAAGTAGTGCTTCAGCTTCTTGGCTGCCATGTACATGCCGTACGCGACCTTCTGGTAGTGCGAGTAGTTCTGCTTGGAGAGGGTGAGCACCTCACTCAGGTAGTACACCGGGCGCTGAACCGGCAGCTCCTTGCCTTCTTCGGTGCGCTCCACCACGATCACGACGCTGATGACTCGCGGAGTAGCCGCGATGTAGAGCAGCATTGGCTCTCGCAGAGCCGACACAGCCAAGATTGGCGCAGTAGACAAGGCTCGCTTGAGGTCGTTGAAGGCATCATCAGCGCGCTGGGACCAAACGAAGTGGTCTGTCTTCTTCATCAGCTGGTACAGCGGTATGGCCTTCTCTCCGAGCCGGCTGACGAACCGGCTGAGCGAAGCCAGGCAACCAGCAAACTTCTGCACGTCTCTGAGCTGGGTGGGCGCCTCTAGGGCCTCGATGGCTTTTATCTTCGAGGGGTTAGCCTCGATCCCTCGCTGGGAGACGATGTAACCTAGGAGCTGTCCAGCCGGCATGCCAAAGGTGCACTTTTCTGGGTTGAGCTTCATGCGATAGCGCCACAGGTTGGCGAAGGTCTCCTTGAGATCATCCAGGAGTGTGCTGCTCTGCTTGGTCTTCACCACCATGCCGTCCACATAAGCGTGCACGTTCCTCCCAATCTGCCCTTGCAGGCATCGCTGCATGGTTCGCTGGTAAGTGGCTCCAGCGTTCTTCAGGCCGAATGGCATGGTGACGTAGCAGTAGGCTCCATATGGGGTGATGAAGGACGTCTTGATCTGATCCGGCTGGTAGAGCGGGATCTGGTGGTAGCCTGAATAGGCGTCCAGGAAGGACAGCAGGTCGCAACCGGCTGTGGAATCGATTACCTGGTCGATGCGTGGTAGCGTAAATGGATCCTTGGGGCAAACCTTGTTGAGGATGGTGTAGTCGATACACATACGCCAAGTGTTGTTCTTCTTCAGAACCAAGACTGGGTTCGCAAGCCAATCAGGGTAAAACACCTCCATGATAAAGCCGGCTGCAAGGAGCCGGGCTATCTCCTCGCCAATAGCTTTCCTTTTCTCTTCTGCAAAGCGCCGCGACGGTTGCTTGACCGGCTTGGCATCCGGCCTGACGTTGAGTGAGTGCTCAGCCAGCTCCCTCGGCACACCTGGCATGTCCTTTGGTGACCATGCGAAGATGTCCTGATTCTCACGGAGGAAGCTGGTGAGCTCGCCTTCCTATTTAGCAGAAAGGCCGGTGCCGATGATGACGTACTTGGAGGGATCACTCTCGTCCAGCAAGATCTTCTTGGTGTCATTGGCCGGCTTGAACTGCTCCACCGGCGACTGGCGAACCGGCACATCTTGCTGGGCGAGCTCCACGCGATGTAGAAGTTGCCGCTTCTCCTCGGCGATGACCAGTGCCTCTGCCAGCTGCGAGCTCTCCTTTGCACATGCCAGGGACTTCTTGAAGCTTCCCGTGACAGTGATCACGCCCTTGGGCCCTGGGAGCTTCATCTTCAGGTAGGCGTAGTGCTGCACCGCCATGAACTTTGCCAGAGCCGGACGGCCAAGCAGCGCATGGTAGGGACTGCTGGTGTCCACCACCTCGAACTAGATGGGCTCACGGCGGCTGTTCCCTTTCTTTCCAAAGAGAACCTCCAGCTGCACCTTGCCCAAAGGGGTGCAAGAATGCCCAGGCACGATGCCATGGAAGGTGAGCCGGCTCGGTTTCAGCTGAGCAAGCGGGATGCCCAACTTCTCCAAAGAGCTTTGGTAAAGCAGGTTGATGTTGCTGCCATCATCGATGAGCACGCGGGAGAACCGGCACATGTGCGTATCGGAGCACACAACAGGGTCCAGAACCAGAGCGTATTCTCCAGGGCTGGGCATCAGCCGAGGATGGTCTTCGCGCCCCCAAGTGATAGCCGCCTCAGACCAATGCATGAATTGGGGTTCTGCAGGCATCACAGCGTTCACCTCTGCCTCATGCCAAAGGTCGTTCCTTTTATCCTTGCCGGGGGTAGTGAAGATGTGATATTGCTCAACATCCGCCGGAAAGTCATCATCTTGATCCGGCTCGCCTCCAGCCGGGTCTTGCTGTTGGTCCTCTTGACCTCCAGCCGGTTGCGCTCGCGGCGCTCCGGGGATCTGCCGAGCGCGTTGCTCCAGCTCTCTTATGAACCGGCATTGACGCGTGGAGTGGGTCGCTTCCCTGCCCGGGGAATTGTGGAACTTGCACGGCTGGTCAAGTGCAGCATCGAGGGTGTACTTGCCCTCTTTGCGCCCCTAACTGCTGCCGGCAGCCCCCGGGCCTCCTTGGTCAGAAGCCGCTCGCTTTGAGCTAGCAGATCATCTGGGGAACGCCCCGACGTGGTCAAGCCACAGGTGGACGTGCAGCGCCGGTGGGCGAGTCTGGGACTCTGGCCCGGGCGTTGGCACCGGGATCTGGCATGGCCCGCTTGCCCCACCACCTTGCTGGACGCGGCGGCCTTGGGCGTTGCCGCTCGGAGCACGGCCGCCCCGTCCGCGCCCTCCGCGGCCTCGGCTTGCCGATGGCGACCGCTGGATCTGGTCGGGGCCCGCGGTGGCGAGGCTGCGCAGCAAATCACGGGCGAGCTCGGTCGGTGCGTCTCCATGCACGTCGTAGAACTCGCTGAGCGTGGTGCTCGCGCGGCGCCGGTTGACCTCGTCCTCAGCCACCTTGCTGAGGAGGACGAGACGCGTCCGCTCCAGGGCCTCGGCGACCCGGGCGGGGTCGATGACGCGGTCGAGCGGTGCGCGCAGGTCCACGACGGCGACGTCCGAGGTGTCCTGCTCTGGGAGTGGAGCGCTCTGCTCCGGCGGAGGAAGGCATTCGAGCGGCGGGCGCGCGGAGCGCGGTTGGTCGCTGCCCTCCTCATCTCCCAGGGCCATCACTTCGACCATGGCGCCAAAGTCACAGCTTTCGCCGCAACTCGAGCCTCCGTCGCTGAGAGGGTCGAGGACAGTCGGTTACCTCCTCCGGGAAGGGCTTGGCGACGTAGAAGCAGTGGCTGCCGATGTCGAGGAAGGAGCCGCTGCCGAAGCCCTTCCCAAAGCAGTCCAAGTTGTCGCTGATGCAGTCGAGGGTGCCGAACCTCCAGACGAGGCCGGAGGCGACCCTCTCGCCGGGGATCGATGGGGATCCCGGCCAGAACTTGACTCCGCTCGCCGCCGCGCCGGCCCCACGGTGGGCGTCAACAGTCGTAGGGATTTAGAGACAGTAGCCATGGGGAGGCTTATCGAAGGGGCTCGACGGTGGTGACGAGGGGCCCGGCTCGGGATTGTGCCTACTGAGACACCACGGTTTACCCAGGTTCAGGGCCCTCCCGGGTGGAGGTAAAGCCCCTACTTCCTGCCTGCTTCGTATTATCTAGACAGTAATGATTATAGTGCTCCTTAAGCTGTTCGGGCTAGAGGAGGAAGAAGAAGATTGGATCTCCCTAGACTAAGGGTCCAGGCCCCCTTATATAGGCGGGGGCCCGGTTACAGGTTAGGTAGTGGTTCGGCCGGCTGCCGGCTCCTCCGCGGCGGCGTCCTTGGCCTGATCCTCTGGCCCTGCTCTGACAAAGGCGCTTTATAAAGCGCCTTTCCCCTGGACTGGCATCTGGGAGGCATATCCCCTCCCTTTTGCCTCGGATCCCGTCGTGGGGAAGGGTCTTTGATTGCTGATTGGCTGAGGCCGGTCGTGGCGTTCGTCACTCCCGTCCTGGGCCTTTGTCGTTCTTGTTGGGGCCAGCCCACTTTTGGCGAAACAGCCGTTGGAGGGCTTTTGTCTTCACCGCCCGGCTCTGGCTCTCCTCGGCGGAATCGCCAGCCGGCTGCTGGCGCAGCCGGCCCTTTGGACGGAGCCGGTCTTCTCGTCCTAGAACCTGTGAGGACTCCTGGGACGCCAGCCGACATTTAGCTCGGCCCGTGGCATGCCCCATTAGTTATCCCCACGACATCTTCTTCCGTATGCAGGCACATATGAAGGCCCATGTCTAATACTTGCCCCGAACATCGAGGATCCAATTGCAGGGGATGCGGCTGAAGGCGCTGCAGTTGCTGGCGATGCGGCTCAAGCCGCTGCAGTTGCTGGCGATGCGGCTGAAGGAGATGCATTTCCTGCCGATCCGGATGAAGACGTTGAAGAAGTTGTAGTGGTTAATTCACAAACTACCTGGTTCTTGGCATCCAATACCTACCATTATGGTAATTTGGATCTACTTTGGATTCAGATAGATGGTGATAGACACAGCAATGCCCCTGCACAGTTTGAAGATGGGATACGGTTGAGCACTTATCCTAGTCTATGGTGCCACGTTTTTGCAAGGCATCCCTTTAATCTTCGCCCAGAAGTAGAAGATCCTATTGATGGTCCAGTGTGGATCAGGCAGAAGCATCTGCACGGGCTTTCAGTATTTCTTGGAATCAACAACCCAATCTTCCACCGAGAACCCTGTTATGATGTTGCAAAAGCTGGTCCATCTGCTGGATAAGGCATGTCCTTATTACAAGAAGACTGTGTGTTTGTTGCATACCATCGAGCCCGTCCCTACACCCAGAGGCCAGTGCCAGATTGGAGCCATATACACATCAATGGAGGAGCTCCGGCAATAGGATCACAACTGATATACGGACCCACTTATTACAATGAGTGGGAGACGCCAATGTGGATCTTCCCAACAATGCCTGGGGCTCCCCCAACTCATCGTTGGGAATAGCCAGAAGACTAGTTACCTTGAAGTGTTCTACTTTTAAACTTAAGTTAACGAACACTAGTATGATGATGTGTAATGCCTCTGTGATTGATTATCTGCTTGTAACAGACATATTTTGTTGTGTTATGTTTATCTGTATGACCGAGCAATGGAATAATCTTCTGTTGTTTGGATTTGCTAAATTGACATATTTTGTTGTGTTATAATTATCTGTATTTTGCTGTTACATAAAAGCTAGGTACTGTCAATTCCCCCTCTAGCCTTCTCTGGAAGCTGTCATGTTCCCTCTGTTCTTTGCAAGATTCAGAAAATGCACCATTTTTGTTGATTTTTATGTGTTAGTTTTCGTGCAAAGCATTGATGTTCAGTTGGTGGATTTGCTAAATTGACATGATCTTGCAAGATTCAGAAAGTGCAAAGCATTGATGTTCAGTTGGTGGATTTGCAAGATTCAGAAAATGCACCATTTTTGTGTGTTAGTTTTCGTGCAAAGCATTGATGTTCAGTTGGTGGATTTTTTTAAATTGACATGATCTAAGTACTTTAGCATTAGAAAATAGTAAATTAGTTAATGATACACACATAGTTGACATCGACTGATAGTTGACAGTACTGAACCTATATGCTGATCACACAAATTTTGTGCAATGTTTGAGAAGTGATTTGCTCAAACATGGAAGGGCACACGAGCCAGCAGTCAGACTGACCATCTACTTGGCAACATAATATCTACTGGATCACATCAGAGAAATGAGAAAAATGTTCAAGAAATTGGTGTCCAGTAATATTTCACAGAAATCATGAAACTACTAAAGAACCACAACCACCAGTAAATATTCATACAAGTCATAGAACATGACAAGAAACATAACCGGAAGCAGAACAGTCTACTTATCAAGAAGGAGAGGCAAATGAGAATACTTGGCAAAAAGATGCCGCAGATAATCATATTTGTAATGCTACAGTTGACAAAAAGATTGATGATTATAACTAAGTTCAGGACATAGTAGAGCAAAAGGATGATGCTGTCCTAAAACATGATAATCTGTAATTCACCAGAGAGCAAGAGCAACATAATAGAATCCATCGTTATATGTGCATATTCAGAGAGTATTTATCGTATATATTCAAATTCACAGAGAATTCAGATTTTGCATACCTGTTACTTCTCCATTTCTCTTAGAGCTGCTGGAATTGATGGAATGCTGAGAACAACCTCCATTTCTCCAGTACGAGAACAACCTGCGCATAATCACTGGCTTCCGCCCCAACTTCTCCAGCACGAGAACAGCCTCCTCCAGATCTTCCCAGTTCCCGATCTCGATCTTGCCAGATCCGCAGCGAGGAGAACCCGCTTTCAACCTCGAGGCCATGTCCCCTGCGCGGCGCCAGCAGCGCTGTGGTACTCTAAGATCTTGGTAGGCGAGCGGAGAGCAGGAGCTTGAAGAACAATGGGGGAGAAGAGAAATATTACGTGGATGAGGTACGTCACCTGGCAGCCACGGTGGCAAAGCAATAACGGGGTATCCTGCCAAGTGGAGCGCCGAGTCGTCACCGTAATGGAGATATTTGTGTTCAAACGATTTCAACCGGTATTATTTGCGCTATTCGAATTAGACGCAGAAATGACCCTCTCAGTAATTGACCCCATCAACTTGCGATACCGCGATGTGATTGCAGCGAAAAAAGATACGTGTGAGCCTGTACCAAACAACTTGGTGACCGCGAACTGAATAGCCCGGGAGGGAAGGTCGCTGGCTCTCCCTCCGTCCGCGTGGGGGCAGCCCAAATTCGGCCTCGCGGCCGCGACCAAGCTCCGCTTGCGTTGCGGTGGCCCGTTGGAAATGGCCCCGTTTCCAGAGCCACTCGCCACTGTTCTTCTCGTCGCCGGAGAACCCAAGCCGCCGAGCTCGGCCGCTTCCTCTGCTCGGTCGCCCTCTGCCTCCGTCGGACTCATCAACGTCGACCATGGAAAATTTCCTCCGGCATCGGAACCGTACCCTTCAATCTCCTCCTCACCCTAAACCCTAGCGCTTTTACTCGTTTCCCCCGTCTGATCTCACCTTCCTTCCGCAGATCTTCGAGTACACTACAAACGGGAGGTGGCGGTGGTGGGGAAGAACTGCTTTTCGGTCTCCAGCGACCGGCGCCTCGCCGTGCAGCTGCGGACCGACTTCCACAGAAAATTCAAGATCCACAACATGACAACAAGCTGTACATCATCGACCTCGCCGTCGACGCCCAGACGCTATGGGTGTCCAATACCACCTGATTTGCAGGCTTGGACACTCCAGCCTTGCCTCTGCTCTCCTCTACGAGAAAAGGTGAGAAGTTCCAAGCCCTGGTAACTCGATTTGTAGCAGCAGAATGGACTTAAGAGTACCGATTCATGTGAAAACATGAACAACTGCCGATAATATGAAGTAAATTTTGCACTTACTGAACTGAATTGTTGCTGCTGTGCCCTTCAGTTGGGCTAACGTCCATACGTACAATTGTGATTTAAGAAAATTGATGCTGTAGTGGTGCTACAGTTTGAAATGTTATCCCCTAATATGTAGGGCAATGCTTTTCCTAGCTATGTGCTGATGTGTTATGCAATTCTCCTTCTTGTCGTTATGTGTCCTTTATTTTCTCAGTACGATCATAAATCATATTTTTGATTAGCTGAAATCAGTAGGATGTTCCGTTAAATATATACTGGATCTTCTGTCTCATTACAACCCATTCTATATGCTGAATTGTGGAGACGGCTAACATAGTTACTTTATGATGATATGCAGGTTTGGCCCATACTTCTGCCAGCCAATTATAGCTGGGCTAGGAGAGAGCGATCAGCCATTTATAGGACTGCATTGGTGCTAAGTATATATCTTTTTCTCTTTCTGCAACTTTTTGTGTGTTATTTCTCAAAAGACCAGTTGATTTGAATATGTCTGTGTGTTATGTTTCATTCACATACTTCCATGAATGTTACTGATCATCCACGGGCATGTGCATAGTAGTGAATAGTATCCGCTTTATCAGCTTTGGCATAATCCTTAGATGTATTTAGTCCCATGTTAAGATTGATTTTTTTGTCAATTGTCATCCATTTGCTCCCTATTTCTGTTAAGATACACAAAGAACTAAACAGAAGGCAATGATAACCCTAGGTGCATTGGCACGAAGTATGTATTAGTATTCATCTTTCTGCGACTTTTTGTGCGTTTTGCTTTCATCTGAAAAGTCAATTGGTTTGAGTATGTATGTGTGTTATGTTTCAGTCGCATACTTTCATGTATGCTCACGGGCATAGGTATCTTAGCGAAGAGTATTCTCTTTATCAGCTTTGGCTCAGTCATAATTCTCTGATGTATTTAATCCCAGGTTAAGATTGACTAGTTAAATACCCGTGCGTTGCAACGGTCTTCTTGTGTGTTGTCGCGACCCTTTTTCCTCATAGCACATAACTTCCATAAACATCCGCGTGTATAAAAGATAAACACATAGTATTCACAAAAGATAGTCACTAAATGGAAGTAAGTACTTTGCATGAACGAAACTATAAAGTAGTTATCTTGTTCTCATGACATGTTTCCATTGATACGGTGGCAAAAGAACTCGTTCTCTTGTCAGTCTCTACCATTCTATGTACTTCCCTGTCCTGTTTCTCTTGTCTTAGCCTCGTCGTACAATCTTTTTCTCTGACTTCAGTAGCCTTCAATAAAACAGTTCTCTGACTACCCTCCATAGAATTGCTTTTTCTTTCATCCAACCACAAAAGAACTCCCCGTACCAATTATTTGTTATTTGAGCCGATCAAGTAGATTTTTTCAAACATGTAATGCTGGTCACAAACCCTGAAAAGGTTCCATATCTGCGGACAGACACTTATACAAGAACAATCTAGATTATGGACATGAATTACCACTTCTCGCAAAAGAAGGATATTAATTACTACTTCAGAAAAGCTAAAATTTTCAGAAGTTACATAGAATCAAACACATCATTCAAAAATACTATTTCCTTCTAAGAATCTGTTTCTCCACATTAACAAACTACGGTTGAAAAGGCCACGAGCATTAAAATAAGTTCCACACTTTCTGGAATCCTTAAATTTATTCACGTGAACTTCTGCGTTGAGGATAAGAGATTAGGTGCTTCGTTTCAGAATTATAGCTGCACATACAACTGCATAAACCTCTCCCTGAGGGTTCAACCAAAAAGAACCCAACGTTTTCCACCTCAAGCAAGTTTCCTTGAGAGAGTAGGCCGCCCTCCATGGTTCCACCTCCTCCTGGTCGCCGCCACCGCCGCCTACCATCTGAAGTCACCCCTATCAGGCCCAAACAATTCAAATAAATTAATCAAAACTAAAGGAACTCGCGATTCAGTCGGTGATCACCTGGACGATACATGACTGGAGGTTGTTCTCGCAGGCTTCCGATAACTCGTGTCATATATAGTTGAGCGCCCCCCGGCGCACGCGGTCGGGGCAAGCTTCTGCACCAGTTTGATACAGCATGAATACATATGATACCATTTTGACATACTCAAGAGTTTGGACAATAATTCATAAGTAGTCAAGGAATAGATCTGTATTTGTTCTAGACCTTTGTATTTTGTAGGTAGTTCTGGTCACCCAACAACATGAACTCAATCAATTTTATTACCTTGTGTGCTAGACTCAAATCCACAAGTACCAAGATGACTTGCAAGTTTATCTCCACATTCCTTTTGCCAATCTTCTCTTCCCTTGACCTCGGGAGTTGTCCACAAAACAACCGATGCTACTTTAAAATGAAGTGTAGCAGAAGTAACCTCAAACTGAAAAAGGGACGAGAGTACATGGTGAGCAGCAGAAGAAGAGCGAGGGAAGAAATGGAAAGGGTTTTCGTTTAAAAAAGAAATGAAAAGGGTCTCGAATCTGGTACGTCTACAAAGTAAAAACATGTAGATAGGTTAGTTAACATCTGTAGGGAATAATTTAAATACACAAATACTTGCAACATAAATGGTTGATGAAAAAAATATGACATATATGGTTTCAGGTCACTTTTAGATTGAAGGAAGGCGACAAAGAAATTGCTTCACATTCTATGCACAAACCCAATAAATTGATGTGTTATGCGCTCTTTTGGTTTCAGCTTCATTTCATTCTCTTTTCTTTCCGGTAAAAGTTATATGGGCTGAATAGGTATTAATTATCGTGATAAACAAAAGAAGATCGAATGTATTGAATCATTGTGCTAGACTGCTAGTGTGCTGAAATGTTCATTGGTTTAGTCAAGAATAATTTTGCAAGAAAAATGGAGCAGAATCGCAATGTACTAACCCACCACACTTTACAATGGGCGTCACAATTTCTCCAAAATTCAAGCTATACTTGGACTAAGACTAAGAAACGTACACAAGAGGATAAGTTTCCAATCAGACTAAAATAAGATCTGTGCCTGCCCCTCTTTGATCCGACATGATAAAAAATAAAACAGGAGTTGGTATCAACGACGAGAGTACCACAACAATTCAAAGCTGCAAAATCGTCATAACTACAACTACCGTTAATAGCTAAACTCCCTGTTTTTTTTTTGAAGAGCTAAACTCCCAGCTGACATTGGTACCATCTACAATGTGTGACAATTGATCCACATAGAGAAAGAGAGATGAGTCCATTAGAAGAGGATCATACAATTAGCAGGGGCCATGAAACGATAAGAAACAACTCATGCGTAATCGCTTACCTATGGAATATCAGAGGAGACATCCGAGCACCCTAGTCGAGCAATCTGAGCACCCAAAAAACATGACAAAAGTCAAAAGATCTATGACATGTTTTCTATAGAATAGTGGCTAACCCCCATGCACTGAAGCAAACCTTGGTCCATCTCCATGATTTCAGCTAGCTTTTACTCCTTCACGGTGATGGCTACCTCATCATCAGCCGCTAATTCGATGATGCTCAAGAGATCTTCACAGATGGAGTTCACTTCACTGATGACCAAACCATAGCATCAGGATGCCTTGATACTCTGATTACAGTATCAACAAAACTAAATCTGTAACACATCTGAATAATGCAAAAATGTTAGGATCTTGAAGATCCAATAATTTCAGTGGATGCATTGTAATGAAACTCAGATTCTCTGTAGCAGTCCAAACAATGGTTATCTTTCATTTTTCAGTAGATACAGTATGGGTAGAGATAATCCACATCGTCATGCAGGTGAGTGGTACTCATATGCGGAGTAGTTGAACAAGACATGATCAATTGCTGCTGATATGACCACATCAAGCTAGAATAAAGAATCATATTAGAATTAACTTCCTATTGAAAAAAGACTTTTATCCTAGATGCATTCTGCCATTTGAACCATTCTTTTTGAGGGAAAAGGCTAGGGTCGAACCATTTGAAGACACAAAGATCATGAAGTCAAAAAAATTAATACATGAATCTCAACCTGGTTTATGAGATTTGTCCCCAGTAAATGACATTTCACTCTAAAGCTTAGGCCCAGAGAGAAAGATAAAAGTAGCAACAAAGGTTGTATTTACTGCCATGGAGTTTCAAGATAGTGCAAAACACCAAAACTACATGCAAGTTGCCACAATAAGAATAGTAGAAGATATAAAGAAATTCCATTTGCAAGGCACATATCATATTTTAGAAGTTAAATTACTGTCTTACTGTTTAGCATGCAGATTTCAGGTGTCTTAACAAAAGAAACAGGGTGGTCTGCAGTGAGAGTTATTAATGTTCTTCCTACTTAGGTATAATACATGGAAAATAATTATCCTTCAGTGCTATATGGTATACGGTGTACACATCATACTATGCACATCATAGTCTACAGCAGAGCATATCTAAACAGAAGAAATGGAAGACATTTGAAGTTGTTGCTGCCCCGCCGCGCTCGACTGCATGCGGCGACCGCGACGCCACAGATAGAGCTAAGGCAGCCTATGGTTAGCTTCCGGCAGCTATGAAAAGAACCATTCTTTTAGTTCAGAATGACTTGGGCTCGTCCTCCTCCCAGCATACATCAACGCCATGTCGCAGCATATCAAAGAACAAAAAAAATCAATGGTGCGAGCAGTGTCGCAACTGCCATGGAGCAGCAGTAGCAATGAAAACAGCGCACAGTAGGAGGAGGAGGTCCTGACCAAGGAGGCGAGATCCCGTTGACGGTGTTGATCTACCGGTAGAAGATCTCAATGCCGGGGTCGGCAACCTTGGAGGCCACCGGTGACCGGCGATGGCCAGGACCGCGGCTAGGGTCATCCACAGCGGGAGCGCATGGGGATTGAGCGGCAAGGCCGGGACGGGGAAGCAGAAGACCAGGAGGTTCCACAAGTGGCCTGGCCCGCGTCGTTCTCGCCGGCTGGTCACCGACAACCTAGGGTTTCGCGGTGGCGGCATGGCAGGCTCAACAGGAGCCGCCTCGGGAGGGAATCAGAAGGGAGTGCAGGAGCAGGAGATGCACCGCCGTCGAGGAGACAGGGGCGGCCAGGCCGGCGAGGCTGTAGCGGCAGAGCTGGGGAGAGGTTACGAACGCCGCGAGGTCAGGGAGAGAGAGGGGTTTCAGGAGAGGAGTGGGGGCGGATGGGAGGAGCGCTGTGGTTCGTGCCTCGACGGTTCACGCTCGCAGGTGGGCTTTTTTGCGCGACGGTTGTTTTCACACTACGCGTGCGATTTTTTCTTTGCGTTCGGGGAGTGGACGTTCCAACGTCAATCGGACACCACCTCTAGACAATTAATATAGTAGAGATTATTTGTCAATGGTCATCCACTTGCTTTCTATTTTTATCAAGTTTACACCAAGAACTAAAGTACTAAAAAAGGGCAATGATTACTGTAAGATGTAATGATGTATAGAGAATGCCTTCCCTGAGAAAACATAAATATTGAACCATGAAGTTTAGAAAACACCAAACTATGATATAAAATTCACCAAGAACAAAGAAATGACTTAATTTTGGCCTACCATGCAGATGATTTGGAAACTTTATCTTGTTTTAGGTTTGTCCAGGAGCCATAGAAAGTTGTATTGTTAATGTAGACATTATGCCAGTATCCATTCCGATGTGATCTGTAGTATCCTGGAACCGCAGTGTTTCATACCTAGTCTTTTGAATTCAAGATAATATTGATTCTTGTGAACCCTAATACTGTCTTCTTCCTTGGCTATTAGATCTAGTAGGTAATCTGATATAAAGTGCTTCCTTTATGCAGGGAGCTGGCAAAAGATTTTGTGGTTTCTAGCACTGCTTCAGAATCATTATACAGACCACATTGGTGCTAAGTATGTATCAGTTCTCGTCTTTCTGCAACTTTTTGTGTGCTGTTTCTCAAAAGACCAGTTGATTTGAAATTTCTGTGCTATGTTTCATTCACATACTTCCATGTATGTTGCTGCTGATCATCCACAGGCATGTGTATAGTAGTGAAGAGTATTCTCTTTATCAGCTTTGGCATAATCCTCAGATGTATTTAATCCAGTGTTAAGATTGATTTTGTCAACTGTCATCCATTTGCTCCCTATTTCTGTAAAGTATACACCAGTGACTAAACAGAGGGCAATGATAACTCTAAGGTGCATTGGCGCGAAGGATGTATCAGTTTTAGTGTTTCTGTGACTTTTTGTGCGTGTTACTTTCTTCTCAAAAGTACAATTGGTTTCAATATGCTTGTGTCTATGTTTTGTTCACATACTTTGGATTTAGTATCATAGTGAAGCGTATTTTCTCTATCAGCTTTGGATCAGTCATAATCCTCGGATGTATTTAATCCCAGGTTAAGATTGGTTATTTGTCAATTTTTATCCATTTGCTTCTCAAAAGTACAATTGGCATTAGTATCATAGTGAAGCGTATTTTCTTTATCAGCTTTGGATCAGTCATAATCCTCGGATGTATTTAATCCCAGGTTAAATTGGTTATTTCATTTGTCAATTTTTATCCATTTGCTCCCTATTTTTATCAAGTTTGCACGAAGAACGAAACAAAGGGCAATGATTAATGTAAGATGTATGAGGAATCATCTCTCTGAGAAAACATGAATATTGAACCATGAAGTTCAGAAAACACCAAGCTATGATATAACATGCACTAAGATCAATTAAATGACTTAATGATGGCCTATATGCTACCACATAGATGATTTGGAAGGTTTTCTTGTTTTAGGGTTGGCCAGGAGCCATAAAACGTTGTATTGTTAATGTAGACATTATGCCAATATCCATTTCTATGTGATATGTAGTATCCTGGAACCGCAGTGTTTCATGCCTAGTCTCTTGAAACATGATAGTATTGATTCTTGTGAACCCTAATACTGGCTTCTTGATTGGCTGTTATATCTGTAGCAGGTAATCTGGATAAAAAAGCTTCCTTTACGCAGGGAACTGGTAAAAAAATCTGTGGTTTCTGGCACTGCTTCGGAATCGTTTTATCTTGTGAGTCCATGTATAAACGAGTCATGGTTCGTTTACTTACTTGAGGTATGTGTTACGTCATGATATGCCATATCATTTAATTAATTTCTTATGTAGTTTGTCCTGCAGAATGCAATAGTAATTTCTGTTATCGCCTTATCGGGTATTGCACAGTTTTTTTTTCGATAAAGGAAATATATTAATATCGCAAAGATACCAGTTACACCCAGCCTGGGTATTGCACAGTTAATGACAATTTTTGTTCAATTTTTTATTTGGTAAAGGAACCTGAAGAACTATTGGAGACAATCCCACAAGCACATGCATTCCTGTCTTCTGTTGACCGTGATTGCCTGAGTGGCAGGGGAGTTTACATTCTCATTTTGTAAGTATGTCTCAAACTCTTATGTATTACTGTATAAAAAATATGCATGTGAGAAAGTGCACCTCTGGAAGCTAGCCGCTCCAAAAAGTGTGTGACATTTGAACATCAGATTTATTGAACCAGCACAGCTTTGTTATTATGCACCATAGGACTAAAAATAATTTTCCAAGAACCACATGCCGAGTTCAGGAGTGAATAGCGTAAAACTACCACTTTTGTGGCGAAATTTACAAAATAGTACCACTTTATGTTTTTGGAATGTAAATCTACCACCCCAGGGGTGATTTTTTGCAATTCGCGCAAATGACAGTCTAAACATGAATTGACACGATTTCTGACATCTCGGGCCCACCTGTCGGTGCTGACATGGCATAAACAGAAGCTCATTTGATGAGGTGGATATGGTCCCACATGTCAGCCCAATAAAAAAACCAAAATATCTTAAAAATGAAAAAATAACTGGAGCTGAGGTGGCACATGGTTCCACATGGACCCGTCTTCTATGCAAGACCACCGCCGCCGTCGCACCCCACCGCCCACGACCGCCGGCAAAGACCAGGGCTCCGGCCATGCCCTGCGAAGCCGCCCACGCCGTCCTCCAGCCCCAACGCGCTCCTCCGCGACACCCACCTGCCCGTCCCCCGGCGGCGCGGGTCAAAGCAGCGACTGCCGGCGCGGTGGTGCAGGGCCTTGGCGGCGCAGATGGAGCTGGGCCCGGGCGGCGCGAGTCAAGCCGGGGCAACCGGCGCGGTGGAGCACGCCCCCGGCGTCACAGGTGGTGCAGGGCCCCGGCGGCGCAGGTGGTGCAGGGTCCCGGCGGCGTGGCTGGATCTGGGCCCCGGCGGCGCGGGTGGCGTAGGGCCTCTACGGCGTGGCTGGATATGGGCCTCGGCGGCTCTGTCGACGGCGACCAGCGCCGGACGGCCGGGCGACGGCATCGATGGGATTATGGGAACAAGTTCTTCTCTCTCCCGTGCTTGGCTAGAGGAAGAAGATGGTCCTTTTTTTTCATTTTGTTTTAGAGATTTTCTTATTTAATTCGGCTGACAAGTGGAATTTGTTATATTTTGTATGGGCTGCCTCATCCATAGTGCCACGTCATCAAATAATGTGGAGAATTTTATTTTTTAGATATTTAGTTTTTTTAAGTGGGCTGACATGTGGGACCCTGTTCTATTTTGCCACCTCATCAAATAAACTCCCGTTTGTGCCACCTCAGCAGCACTGACTAGTGGGCCCTACTGTCAGAAATCGTGTCAATTCGCTCTCAAACGGTCATTTGCGCGAATTGCAAAAAATCACCCCTGAGGTAGTAGATTTACGTTCCAAAAACGTAAAGTGGTACTATTTCGTAAATTTTGCCACAAAAGTGGTAGTTTTATGCTACTCACTCCGAGTTCAGAGAGGAAGGTGCTTGTCAATTCCTCTCAACTCCTTCCTCATATTATGAATCCTTGTTTTCTTGGTTGCAAACACCTACTTAATTCAGGACAGAATGCTCAAGGGAAAAATGAACCAGTTAGTAGCACCTGTAGCCCTAGATCAAGTAGGAGATTGCTCCTTCATTCCATCTTAAACCTGTGTGATCCATTTTATTTTGCAAATTAAAGAACCGTAGCATGAAAGATACATATGATTTGTTGGTTCTGTTCTCATTCCTGCACCTTTGAAACATGCCACTGAAAGCACATGTGCCTGTGTATGCACTTTGTACAGCACACATTTGCAAAAATAGGTCGGAAGAATTTCATTGCGTGTCTTGCGATCTTTGCACTTGTCTGAGCAGACATTTGTTTGACCTGATGATACCGCCCATGCGTATTGCACATCATATGCTCCCTTTTTTTTGGCACTGCTTGGTTTGGACTGTTTGGTTCATGTTCTAAGGTTGGCACTCATTGCGTGTTAGTTAAATCAGACCACTTAGGGTCATATACTTCTCTGTCATTTATTTCCAGAATTGTGGTATGATTGCTTTAGGCTAAGCCAAAGTATTGTCTAGCTCAGGCATGTTTGAAAAAACGAAACATGCTGGGACATCTTCACTCCTTTTGGATCGCACAATTGCACGCCAACCTAGTATTACCATTTACTACTATATTATTATTATCCGAATCCCAGTTTACCCATCGCTTCCGTTATCCTGATACGACGTAGGAAATGAAATCTTCCACACGAATGGCGATCTTTGGTTGCATCAGCCAATCATTGTTTTGGCTAGCTGTGTCGGAAGTCAATAAACCAATGCCTGCATGCATGTCAGCTTAAAAAGGCTAAAAATATGATATGTAGTAGTCTGTCACAGTCAATACAACCATGCTCATATCACTGTTTGATCAATTTCTACAAGATTTTTACACGGCATATAGAAAACTTACATTCCATTTTAATATCTTGTTGCCCATGGGAGAGCTGGAGAAAGGAGGAGCAGAAGGCCTGGGAGCTGCATCGCTCGTCAGCGCCAGAGGCCATGATCATCATGGCTTCGTCGTGGGCAACGGGATGATGTTTCTCCGGCGAGTCCATGTATAAAGAGTCATGGTTCGTTTACTTACTTGAGGTATGTGTTGCGTCATGATATGCCATACCATTTAATTAATTTCTTATGTAGTTTGTCCTGCAGAATGCAATAGTAATTTATGTTATCGGGTATTGCACAGTTAATTTGACAATTTTCGTTCAAATTTTTTTTTGGTAAAGGAACCTGAAGAACTATTGGAGACAATCCCACAAGCACAGGCATTCCTGTCTTCTGTTGACCGTGATTGCCTGAGTGGCGGAAGAGTTTACGTTCTCATTTTGTAAGTATGTCTCAAACTCTTATGTATTACTGTATCAAAAATATGCATGTGAGAACGTGAACCTCTAGAAGCTAACCGCTCCAAAAAGTGTGACATTTGAACATCAGATTTATTGAACCAACACAGCTTTGTTATTATGCACCATAGGAGTAAAAATAATTTTCCAAGAACCACATGCCGAGTTCAGAGAGGAAGGTGCTTGTCAATTCCTCTCAAGCCCTTCCTCATATTATGAATCCTTGTTTTCTTGGTTGCAAACACCTACTGAATTCAGAACAGAATGCTCAAGGGAAAAATGGACCAGTTTGTAGCACCTGTAGCCCTAGATCACGTAGGAGATTGCTCCTTCATTCCATCTAAAACCTGTGTGATCCATTTTATTTCACAAATTAAAGAACCGTTAGCATGAAAGATACATATGATTGTTGGTTCTGTTCTCATTCATGCACCTTTGAAACATGCCACTGAAAGCACGTGTGCCTGTCTATGCACTTTGTACAGCACACATTTGCAAAAATAGGTCGGAAGAATTTCATTTGCGTCTCTTGCGATCATTGCACTTGTCTGAGAAGACGTTTGTTTGACCTGATGATACCGCGCATGCGTATTGCACACCATATGCTCTCTGCTTGGTTAAGAGTGTTTGGTTCATGTTCTAAGGTTGGCACTCATTGCGTGTTAGTTAAATTAGTTAAATCAGACCACTCAAGGCATATACTTCTGTCATTTATTTCCAGAATTGCGATAAGATTGCTTTAGACTAAGCCAAAGTATTGTCTAGCTCAGGCATGTTTGAAAAAACGAAACATGCTGGGACATCTTCACTATTTTTGGACCACACAATTGCACACTAACCTAGTATTACCATTTACTGGTATATTATTATTATCCCAATCCCAGTTCACCCGTCGCTTCCGTTATCCTGATACGAGTAGGAAATGAAATCTCCCACAGGAATGGCGATCTTCGGTTGCATCAGCTAATCATTGTTTTGGGTAGCTGTGTCGGAAGTCAATAAACCAATGCCTGCATGCATGCCAGCTTAAAAAGGCTAAAAAGATGATATGTAATAGTCTGTCAGTCAATACAACCATGCTCAAATCACTGTGTGATCAATTTCTACAAGATTTTACACGGCATATAGAAAACTTACATTCCATTTTGATATCTTGTTGCCCATGGGAGAGCTGGAGAAAGGAGGAGGAGAAGGCCTGGGAGCTGAAACGCTCGTGAGGCCATAGGCCATGATCGTCATGGCTTCTTGGTTGGCGACGGGATGATGTTTCTCCGGCCAGTCGAGCTCGACCGAGCAGCTATTTGGGCGCCACTTCTGCCGGCACTAGTCCTGGAGCCGGCAGGCACCACGCAAGCGTGAGTGTAGGCTCACGAGGCGTCATGCCGGCGTGCCACGGCCACATTCGTCATCCATGGCGTGGCGGCACTGATCCCGAGGTGGTTGCATCTTGCATGGCGGCTGTGGCCGACAAGGACAAAGGGGAGCGGGCGGTGGAGTGACCGAGAGTGTTGACCGGTAGTTGTTAAAGGAGTTCATAATTTTGTAAAAGCTCAAGATTTTGCGATATATTTAATAATGTGCTAAACATTTTTCCAGTATACTAGTTGCTAAAGGAGTTGGTACTATGAAAGCCAAATGAGGAGTAATTAAACAATTTCAGCGCATTGTACCTTCTTAGGCTCAAGGTCAACCAATAATAATATGCTCCCAGCCCACAAGCATTGACGTGCAAAGGATGCTAAAGAGCCAAAAGCCAGGATAACAAAAAGGGTTTTGATGAGCATTCCTAATCCACAGTAATCTGCACGATTAGTTTGGCCTCACGAACAAAAGAAATCAGGAGGTTTGTTTGTAGCCATCGACCCATCGTCTCACGAAGCAAAAGTGTGTAGATCGGCAATGATGAGTTAGATCGCCACTACTACAAGTTTTCGTGCGTATTGGGCTTGCCACGGGGGACGGACGGGAAAGAGTAGCATCCAATTCTAATTTTTCTGGAAAAAAAAAGGAAAGCGTCCGACTGGAACTCAGTTTCCAAATCGACTAAACTAAAAAAAAAAAAGTTTCCAAACCGACTGGAACTCAATTTCCCGGTCCGACTGGAATTAGAACTCAATCCCGCCATATATTCCCAAAATCCCCCGAAGCCAAGATCTCCTCTTCCGATTCCCGGAAACAAACTCGATCCCGCAGCAAAACATCCATCTTTCCTCGACGCCCTCGCCCCAGATTGAAACCTAGATTGAAACCCAGATTCGCAGCCATGCCGCATCACGGTCGCCGCAGTTGCGTTCGCCGCTGCCTCTCCATCGCCGGCGCAGCCTCCATGGGCGCACTGCTCCTTTTTGCCGGCGGGAAGACCATGGGCCCGCCCTACTCGAGTTTCGGCCTCGGCGCCGGTACGCTGCAGCAGCAGCGGCTCTTCCCGCTCTCGCCGCCGCCGGAATATCTCCTCTCGCCGCCGCCGGAATATCTCCTCACGCCGCCACCGGAGTTCCTCCTCACGCCGCCGCCGCCCCAGAGCTCGGAGGCCGAAATATCCTTCCCGCGCCGCCTACTGCCTCTCCGCGGCCAATCCCGGCCGCTGCTCGAAGAGGGCCGCGATGACCAATCTGTGCCCCAGCTCGAAGATGGTACCCTCCTGCTCCCGGACCAGCTGCTCGAAGAGGATCCCGACAACCAATCCGCGCCCCAGCTCGAAGACGATGCCATCCTGCTCCCGGACCAAGAGGTTCTGGTCCTGGCCGCTGAGCCTATCTCGGGAAAAGCGATCTGCGAATTCCATGGTGGGACGTCCTCCCCGGCGCGCGCTCGGGAGGCTGCCGGGGGCGAGGCGCCACGCGTACCTCTGCCTCATGCCCGACTCGGCGCAGCTCCTCCAAGCGCCCCGACTGCTCCCAGCTTCCGCTGCTGCTTCTGACCCTACAGCTGAATTCCGCACATTGCTTAATTGGACCAACAAGCTGGTGTTCGATGCAGCTATGCTCCCCGGAGGCGATGTCCTCATGTTCGCCAAGGACGTGAACCGCCACCAAGGGGTCAACCTTGCTGGCAATGTCCAGTGCATCTACCGCGGCGGCGGCGCCGATGGCATGGTGGCCTCCTTCCCCGCCATCAGCTCAGCCCAACAGGTCGTCAGGTGCCCCCCTCCACCAACACCTTTACTTTCTGGCAAAATTGAACTCCATGCCACGCTCGCCCTCAACGGCGAGGAGCCGATACCCTCCGTTGCCACCGTCCGCCGCCCACAACAATCTGTCCTGTCCGTGACCCGTGGGAGGAAGTTGATCTGTGCTTGTACCATGGTGCGTGATGTCGCTAAAGTTCTTCCGGAGTGGGTGTCGTACCATGCCGCTGTGGGTGTCGAGAAGTTCATCTTGTACGACAATGCGAGCGAGGATGATCTCGTAGACCAGGTGGCCCGTTTGAGGTCTGCTGGCATAGATATCTCAACCGTGGCCTGGCCATGGCCCAAAGCCCAGGAAGCCGGGCTTTCCCATTGCGCCGCCTTGCTTCGACCTTCCTGCCAATGGATGGCATTCATCGACGTAGATGAGTTTATCTTTTCCCCAAATTGGAAATTATCTGAGAAGCCTTCAAAATCCCTACTTGAGGCGATTGTTTCTGTTGGTCCGAACGTTGGCCAGATATACCTCCCGTGCTATGATTTTGGCCCCTCAGGCCAAACGGCACATCCACGGGAGGGGGTCTGCCAAGGGTATACCTGCCGGCTGGACAAAGGCGAGCGCCACAAGTCCTTGGTCCGTCTTGATGCGGTTGAAGATTCCCTTGTGAATCATGTTCATCATTTCGATATCAAGTCTGGTTTCCTCCACTATGTGTGGAGCAAGTTGGCCCGTATTAATCATTACAAATTTCAAGCTTGGACAGAATTTAAATCGAAATTCAAGCGACGTGTGTCCACCTACGTGGCTGATTGGAAAGATCCGGTAAACCTGCAGTCGCATGATCGGGCCCCTGGTTTGGGAATTGATCCCGTTGAACCATTAGGATGGGCGGACAGCTTTTGTGAGGTTTATGATACTGCTATGAAGGAAGTAAGTGCGAAGTGGTTTGGTTTTGGCCTTGGAGGCCATGGATCGACAGCGCAATCCAACTCTAACGGTGACATTGCTCCCTCCCCCTCTCTTCCATAGTTCATAGCAATCTAAAATAATAAAACCTAGTATAAAAAACACTCAACTTGCCAAAAAATAAATATATAGCCCTTAACTTGAATAGTACACACTATTTTTTACAAAGAATCAAGGCATGCCATTTTTACTGTTTATATCCATCATAGAAGACGTTTTAGATTAACACAGTGACATACAATTTCCTTCCATTATGTAGGCTCTCATTATTGTTGCTAATCACCAAACAAAAACAAAACGGTATGCACGGTGGTACCTACACACCCCTCCTTCAACTTTTGATTCAAAATGTATTAACCTATTTTAGCTTGGTTTTCTAGTAGAACACGAAATACTGCTGTGTAAAAGTGGTTTCAATTTTTTTGGACAAAGTCAACCCAAAAACAAAAAGTCAACGAAAAATCTATTTTTGAGTTGACTTTGATGAAAAAAAATTCAAATCAAAATTCTGAAACCACTTTTGTACACCAGAATCCCGTGCTCTACTAGGAAAACAAACTAAAAATGGGTTAATATGTCTTGAATAAAAATTTGAAAGGGGGTGTGTAGGTACCCAGGTGAGTACCAAATCCACTCTCAATCACCAAAAGTGAAAAAATGCAAAAAAAAAGTTAGAAAACAAATTTATCTTCGGCGATCCTCAATAAATACTATATATGTACTGTTTCTTCTATGTATGAGTACTACTGCTATTTTTGACTACTGTGGTAGCTAATATCTTTAGGAGAGAAAAATGCCTTTTCAGGTGATACACTTATTTTTCTTCTAATTGAGCTAGTTTAGGATTTCTGGCCGATGATGATATATTTATGTTAAGCTGTTGCAAATTTGACCTCTGCAGCAGTATGCACTGATGCACCAGATTACCTTATGATTTTGTTGTTTTTTGCCACCTGATGCTCTTGCTTGCTGAAATTGTAAAACCCACAAGGCAGATCCATCAGGAAATTTGCTTCTCTTTTGATTTCTAGTTTTAACGTTTACTTGGTTCAGATGATGAGAATCATCTGAGGCGAATCAATTCTTTACATGGTTTCTTCACAAATCACATAATAATTAATCTAAGGCCTTCTTTTTTCTTGGATGTTCTTTTCTAGTGCAAATGATGTGCACGTGCAGCATAAAATCTGAGGCCAGATGTAGCTTAGCTCTTTTTGTTTCAACTTTGTTGTTTGGGGTTCAGTGCTTGGTTCTCTTGCTTTTTTTTTGCCTGCATGGTAGTTTATGGTTTTGCATGAGGTTATTGTTGATTTTTGCAGGTTACTGGCATGCTTCTGCTCGGTTGGGGTCGCCTGTTCTTCTGGATGCAGGTACGGTACATTTGGGATATTGGGTGTTCAGTTTTTATTCTTATTGTGGTTTTTGATCTGTTAACTTGTTATTTTTCAGGTGTAGTTTGGTGGGTACTGGTCGCTGCTGTTGCCGAATATCGGTACTTTGGTGAGCTATTTTTTCTCGAGATGTCTTGGTTGTTCTTCAGTATATATGATTGGAGTTTTTTGCGGTATCTGATGTAGCACACTTTTGTCGCGAGATCCCACCATCCAAGGAGCTCCGGACACGCGCTAAAAGGACCTCGCCATTGCTTGTACAAGATGGCTGGGTGACTGCAGGGATCTTCTCTTGTTGTTTGCTCAGGTTTTCAGCTGACTTTTCTTCTATGTATGTGCTGCTTCTTCTATGTATAAGTATTACTGCTATTTTTGACTACTGTTGTAGCTAATATTTTTAGGAGAGATGAATGCCTTTTCTGGTGCTACACTTATTTTTCTTTTAATTGAGCTAGTTTAGCATTTCTGGCCGATGATGATATATTTTTGTTAAGCTGTTGCAAATTTTACCTCTGCAGCAGTAGACCAGATTTAACTTTTGATTTTGCTGTTTTTTGTCACCTGATGCTCTTGCTTGCTGTAAGTGTAAAAGCCACAAGGCAGATCCATCAGGATTTTTTTCTCTTTTGATTTTTAGTTTTAAGTTTTACTTGGTTCAAATAATTAGAAGCAATCAGTCTGAGGCGACTCAATTTTTTGCATGGTCTCCTCGGGGCAAATGACATATGAATTAATCGAGGCCTTATTTTTTCTTGGATGTTCTCTTCTGGTGCAAATGATGTGCATGAATTTATCGGCAACTCATTGGCTGGTAAAGCTTTGTGCAGCATAACATCTGAGGCCAGATGTAGCTTAGCTCTTTTGTTTCACTTTCATTGTTTGGGTTCAGTGCTTGGTTCTCTTGCTTTTCTTTTGACTGCAAGGTAGTTTCTGTTTTGCATCAGGTCATTGTTGTTTTTTTGCATGTTATTGGCGTGCTTCTGTTTGGTTGGCGTTGCCTGTTCTTCTGGGTACAGGGTACAAATACATTTGGGGTTTTGGGTGCTCAGATTTTATTCTTATTCTTGTTTTTGATCTGTTGACTTCTTATTTTGCAGGTGTAGTTTGGTGGGCACCGGTGGCTGCTTATTGCCGAATACCGGTATTTTGGTGAGCTATTTTTCCTCTTGATGTCTTGGTTGTTCTTCAGTATATATGATTGGAGTTTTTTGCGGTATCTGACTTAGAGCATCTGCACCGGTGCCCCCAAAATTGTAGCCCGCATGGACACCGGCTGGGCCATTTTGGGAGCGCCGGCAGGCCCTCCCTCTAAATTGGGGCCGAGCTCCCACACCGGCGCCCCCAAAACACCGACCCCCCCAAAAAAATTGTATTTTGAATTTGCTAGATTTCATTAAACTTGCTAGATTTCATCGAAATTAGACATATTTTACATATTTGAGTTCGGCGCCGAAGCACCCCAAACTGGTATTCAAGCGGAGTATAGACTGCTTGAAATCCTACTTGTACTACCTACTACTAGTAGTAGGTGCCGGAGTTGCCGGCGCCGGAGGTGCCCATGCCGGAGGTGGATGGGGCGTCGGTGGAGGGGGCAGCTCTGCCATGGTTGCCTGTCTCCAGGCGACGGCGGCGGCGGTCCTCACTAGCCTGGCGTCGACGCTGCTGGGCGTCCTCGACGAGGCTGAACGAGGGGAGGGGGTACTGGTGCTCGCGCGCCCTCGCCAACGCCGCCGCCCTCGCCCGCTCCTCCTCCTGGCGCCGTTCCGCCGCTTCCCTCGCCGCCGCCATGTTGCAGCGGTGGGCCGAGTGGCGCGCCCTTTGCTGCGCCGCCGCCAGCTGTCCGCCACCGCCCTCCTCTCGGCTATCATGAGACGTCGGGCAGACGCGTCACGGCGCTGCGTCTCGCAGCTCGTCCCGAAGCTCGTCTCGGAGATGGCGCGCGCCGTGTCGAGGACGCCCTGCGCCTCCACTTGCGCGTCCAGGTCGGCGGCGTACGCGGCCGTCTCCTCGGCGTTGAAGAGCTCCCTTGTCGCGATCTCGGCGTCGTCGGGGAAGCGCTGCCGCGCCAGCTCCCTCAACCTCACCCAAGTTGCCCGGTGGTCTGCCATTGTTTTGATGTCCCCTCCTACGCTGACGGCCCCTCTATTTATAGCTTTTCCCCTGGCGGGAAGCCGGCTCCTCGGCGGGAAACAGCGGCGGGAAAGGGTGGTGGAAAACAACGGCGGGAAGAAAGCGGCGGGAAAGCTTACGGCGGGAAAAAGCGGCGGGAAGCACCCGGTGTCGCTGGCAAGCGGGCCCTGGGCGTCAGATTTGAGCTGCCGGCGCTCCCGATAGGATCCTGCCGCGCAGGGGCCGGCACGGGAGCGCCGTCTCATTTATTGGGCTCGCAACCCACGTCGGCAGGCTTTTGGGCCGCGGGTGTGGCCGCGTTTTCAGCCCCGAGCCCAAAAACCGCGCCGGCAGCGTTTTGGGGGTGCCGGTGGAGATGCTCTTAGTACACTTTTGTCGCGAGATGCCACCACCCAAGGAGCTCCGGACGCGCGCTAAAGGACCTCGCTATTGCATGTACAAGATGGCTGGGTGACTGCAGGGATCTTCTGTGGTTGTTTGGTCAGGTTTTCAGCTGACTTTTCTGCAATATTTCTGGGAGCACTACACATTCGTTTGTTCCCTATTTCTCTGGTTTGTTCTATCTGGAGAGTTGTTTGTGATTAGGAGGGACTGCTATTGTCAGAGAAGGTGGTGACTCACTGAGTTTCTTTGTTCAACCTTCAGTATACAGGTAAAACTCTATTATTCTTTATCCTAACCTGGGTTAACCTCTCGGTTACTCTTGCTGTGTCCTCACTTATTCTTCAGTTTTGTCAGCCATTCCCTGTTGTACATAACATATAGGTGCCTTGGTTATGCTTGTTTTCTGGCCGCATTTGCTAGAACCATGAGTTCTCCATGCATCCTTCCAAATAGCATAGTGGGCTAAAAGCCTCACTTCTCAGGATCTTGGACCTATGCGATGATTTTCTTTATTTTGTCACCAGGGCTTCTGATACCTCTAATGTCTGCTGGTGGGCTTATTGTCTGTCATTGTTGTTTATTCTAACTGATTGGGTTACTGCGTATTTAGCTCTACCTGTTATCTTCTCGGTTCGGCGTGTTTATCCTCCCAGCTTGGGTTCTTTTGGTCTGCAGGTGACTGTGGGTTTGGCCTCTGAGATTTTGGTGGATACGTTCGTCACTGCTCCTCCTTCCTGGTGGCTCTGAGCGCTAGAATTTCCGCTGCTTCTTGCCACAGATTTTCGTTAGGTTGTCTTCTGGTTAGTGACGTTTGGTGTTAGGTCAGTTCCTTCCTTTTGTTTTTGTTTTTACTATTTTTTGCGATTAGCCTGTGCGCTAGATTATCATGATTTTATAACAGTGTACCTAATCCTGAGACCAAATCTTCCTATAATCAAATAGGTCACTCATTTTTAACCAATCCCTCCTTCGTGATTATCTTGCATGTTTGTTGCATTACTTTATTTATACATTTATCAAGCTTCATCAGTCTTAAAATACAAATTACATGTTATTACAATGATTTATCTGATGTTTGTTCTCCAGGTGGGCAGCCATCGAAGCGGCTGGCGGCGCGGTGGAGGAGCTCAGCGCCCTTCTCCTCCCGAGGCGGCTGGCGGCATGGAGTCAGACCTGGGAGCCCTCCTCTCTTTCCCGAGGCAGTACGGTTATGGCAGGAGCCGACGCGGCCAGTGCTCCTTCCGGATTCATCTACCCCTTGAATCTGGTCAACTATGCACCGTGGTCTTCATGCTCTACCTCTTAGACCAGATTCAAGCCCTCTAGATGCATCCGGAACGAGCACTGGCCGCGCCGGCCAGGGAGAGATGGCATCTACCCTCGAATTTAATCCTCCTAATTTTGTAATTTTATTTTGTTGTTTGTGGCTTACAGCTCAACAAGGGGCTTCAATCTGGTCTAAGAGGTAAAGCATGAAGACCACGGCGTATAAGTTGCACAACCACGATAAGGTGAAGTCTCATGCTAATTGAACTTGCTTTTCTTTCTTGCATCCTAATTTTATTTTGTTATTTGTGGCTTACTTTCTTATATAAGTACACGTTAAGTCAAAATTATTCTAAAAAAAGAGTAATGAAACTGAAAGTATTTGTGATGAACAATCTACTTACCACGTTTGCACAGGAACATCCAATACTTTCACGTATATTTGTTGTATAGTTCTAAAATGTTGTGCATGCATCCTAAAACCATGTCTAAAAGAGAACTGATAATAGTGTACCACCTAGCCTCTTCATGCAGCTATCATATCCATTTTACTTACATATTTTACATTTTCTTAAGCGTGCACTTTTATCTTGGTGTCCAAACTATCTCTATCTTATGGTACAAAGTACTTCAGGTTCTCAAGCGCTGATGTAGCCATGGATATGTCCAGGCTACAGGTAGTAATGTCAGAAGATCTAATAATGACCATTTTCTTCCCATCCAGGTTCCCCTAGGCAACAACCAAAAGGTATGGTAAATTTAGTATTTGCTAACCAGTCGCACAAGAGGACTACATTATTTGTGCTAGTGATATTCTATGGATATCTATTAGGTTTGACTGTGCACTCAGCCTGAAAAGAACCCCCTGCATGTACTTGATGTACTCCAGTGATGGGCAAGGGGCTGTTGTGTGCGAGTGTCCTCCAGGCATGAGTGGTGATGGCCGGAAAGATTGAAGTGGCTATCAAAAGCACTTCCCTCTAGCAGTTCTTGCCCTCTAGATACTGCTTTAGGCAACACACCTGGCATACCAAATTTGATTACTTTCCTTTGTTTTTTACTTCGTTCTTATTCTACTGAGGCATTTCTCAGAAAACAGTTCTGCAGTGTTGGTGTGCCGATGTAGTAGACAGTGTTATGTCCACTAATTCGTAATGAAAATAGTTTAAGAAGTTGAGCGTCATTGTGCAGTTCTTTCATAATAGATTACTTTTCTTTCACCAGTCAATATCTCTGCCACATGGCTATGACATAGATGGATGTTAAGCATTTTGACAATTTGGTTATGTTGTAGCAGCATGTTATCACAAACTTTAAGTAATAATTAAGGAGGTTTTGTATGGAGTGAGTATCTGTTTTGGTGTATCTGCACAGTTTCGTTTGGTCCGATGTTCAGCCTAAAATATATAATGTATTGAGAATACTTTAGCTGTCATGGAAAATACCAAGTTTAAGTTCTGTTAGGTTGAAAAACTTGCAAAATTAGTCCTGAGATGTTGAATTTATCTACCTTTTCTCATTATGTTGCGATTGTACTATATGTATGTAATATTTGCTTTTCTACTTTCTGTTTACATGTGAACTGAATTATTGAGCAGAATCTGCTTATATCAAATTTTATTAGGGACACATGGTTAGAGGTGACACCGTGCTCCTTTTATGCACCATTAATTTATTCTTCTATGACACATGGGTACGACATCCACTTCTGTGTTGGGAAAAGATTCGAGCCAAGTACGGTCAGTTACTCTCTCTGTTCGGGCACCAAAATTCTTGAGTTGTATCTTCAAAAGTATATAGACGGTAAACGGCCTGCCATCTGTATTGTTTATTTATTGCATTCATGAATTTAGGCTGCCTATTTTGACTACTTCACTGTCCCATATGTTCCGATGTTTGTGTCATCCATAGCAATCATATATAGTTTCGCAAATAAATAAATAAATCATATATAGTTGCAGAAAGCTAGAAGAGATGTACTCCCACCGACCACTATTTAGTTGGCCAGCTTCCCTAATTATTTTAGGTATGTACCACGTCAGATACAACTATGGAATTATACAGATCTCACGTTTAAAATAGTAGTGCAACTTCATAGGATCGAAAGCATCTGCCGACAGCTTGATGATGGACCATCTCTCTGCTGACTGAATACTTACAAAGCATCTGCCTATTCAGATAACCTAACTTAGGCATGTTGTGGCAACCTTGTATAGGAACGAGACACATTATTTTGTATAGACAATTTTAACGAGTCACTTTCATTATCCCATTTTACGGCATAGAAAATGGAATCTCCCGCGCGAACGGAGATCTTTGTTTGCATCAGCAGATTAGTGTTTTGGCGCCTGCTTGAATGTCAAACATATAAAGAATAAAAATAAGATGCTACATCCATTCTAAAATATAAGATGTTTTAACCGATTATTGTCATATATGTATATAGACATCTTTTAGTATATAGGTTTATTTCTTTTATTTTTAACCTACACAATAAAAGATGTCTACATACGTGTATGACAATGATCGGCTAAAATATATTATATTTTAAAACGGAGAGAGTATGTAATAGTCTGTTGCAGTCGCGTGACATGTACAGCCATGCCGCTTGATCAGTTCCTACAAGATATTTACACGACACATAGAACACTTCCGTTGCGCTTTCATATCTCGTTGCCCATGATAGGTATGGGAAGGCCCAAGGAGCTGCGGAGCTCGTGAGCGCCGGCCATGATCGCCAGCGGCGGTGGCCGAGAGGCGTCTCTCCGGCCGGCCGAGCTTGACCTCATCGGCACGGTCGGTGTGGAGCTTGAACTCTGCCTGCGGTGTCATTGTCGGCCTTCCCTCACATCATGGTACGCACGCGCTCTGAACTTGTGTCCAAGATTGGGCGATTGTTTCAGAAAAGAAATTATCACTGCTGCTGGTGGCCCACTGGTTATTGATTGTAGGAAAAAGTCTATATCAAACCCTGAACTCGTAGCGCTTTGAGGAAATGAACCCCGAATTCTGAATTCGGTCGTTTGTATCCTGAACTTACGAATCCTGGTCTAAATCAAACTTTGGAGCTATTTGGTGTGTCGGGAAAGCAACAATCCTGACCAGGATAGTGGGGCCCACATGTCAGATCCTTCTCTTTCCTAAATCAAGAATTACAACACTTCCTACTCGTCTGCCTTTCCCCGTTGACCAGGAAAAATGGAGCGCGGCGGCGACCCGCCCGGCCCCGCTCTGCCGTGACCTACAAGGGAGAAGAGGCGCGCGGCGACGCCCCCGCCTCGGCCCCCCGCCCCCGCTTGCTCCCCCAGCTTGACCGCGATTCCCCGCTCGACCGTCAGCTCCGCCCGCCCCCGCTCGACAGCGACCCACGCTCGATCGCGACAGACATGGAAGAAGGGGTGCGCAGCGAGATTCCGAGCTCTGGCTCGATTCCCTTAGTGTTGACGACGCCGGCTAGGCGGTGCAGTGCCTAGACACGAACGAAGGGCGTCGGGCTGCCCAAGGCCACGTAGCTCAGAGCGTCCATGGCGAGGCCACGTTCGACCACCGCCGCAGGCCACGGTCGACGCGTTCAGGGATAGAAGCTTCGAGAGATCAGGGACCAGGCGATTAGAACAGATAATAATGTAGGACTTTTTTGTAAGTTTTTACCCACGTGGCGTTAGTCAACTTGAGCAAACAGATCCAAGGTTCAGTTTAGACCGGGATTCTATAGTTGAGAGTACAAATGACAGAAATTTAGAGTTTAGGATTTATTTCGCCAAACCACTATAAATTTAGAGTTTAAATTAGACCTTTTCCTTGATTAATTTTACATGACATCAACCTGTGGGGGATCGTGTACCCGACATACATACGCCGCGCTGCCACACGTACAGTACGTACCTGCGCTGGAGCCACGGCCGAATCGTCCTCAACGCCTCCGGCCAGACTAATTAATTAATTACTCCCTTCATTTTTAAATATAAGATGTTTTAGCTTTATAAAATAAATGTATATATTTTATAAATTAAATATCAAGTTACAAGAAGCAACATATATGGAAATAAAAAGACAAACCGGGATAAAATGATTATCCTAAAAACTTTACAAATAAAACCGTAAGAGATCGAGAAATATAAATCGATCACTAGGATTTCCAGTAACAACCAAAGCCAGCGGTCGCCGCCGAACTCCAGCGCCGTCAAGACGCAAGCCGGAAGTAACGCCGAGCCTCCACCATTGCCAGATCCAAGCAAATATCATCGCCAACGAGACTTTGTGAGTCGATGAACATGCCCGTTGTACGCAGCAAGGCACATATCACTGTGGCATGTCGACCGAGGGACGTTCCCATGCTATCTTGGACCAAGATCCGCCGCCTTCTATCGACGACGTCGGAGAAGAACGGAAGATCAACCGCCTCCGGACCAACATCCTCACTCCAGAGCAACCACCTCGTCTCGGCCGCCATCGAAGGCCAGCGACACACCAAGAAACAGATCTCGCCAGATCCGAAGAATGACGAGAAGACCAAGCTGCCGATCTAAAGGATCGACAATCACATGATGTCATCAACTTTGAGACGCCGCCGTGAAGGATGCCGCCGGTATGAGAGTAGAGTTAAGGCATATTTATTCTACCGGCCGTTGCTCCCACCACTACAACAACGCACCACAGCAGACAAATCATAACCCTAAAAACTAAACCAGAACGAAGAAACGAGGTCGTCCTCTCTCCAACTGCCGGAGCAAACGAAGGGAGAGGAGACCAGCCCTCACGCCGGTGGAGATCTGGGGTGGGGAGAAGTTTCGCTTCCGCCTCGTGGGACGAGAGGGCAGAGCGAACCAGCTTTTATACGACTTTGAGAAAAAGGTGAATGCATGTCAAAAAAAAAAAAACCGTGGATGACTCAATAGCCGAGCAACAGAGGAACAGTCCGCAGAGCATCCCGACAAGCCGAAAGATTGCGTCGCCCTCAAGCGTTACATTTGACGCCACGCTAGTCAACCTTCGGCTTCGGCGGCTGATGGAGTAAGCACTGACGCACACGCGTATCAGCCGTAGTAGCTTTGCACAAGTAACGACTACTAGTCAGCTTTAGTAGTGTCGTACTCCATAACAACAAGAAACCAAGCTACAAATGCCAACTGCCTCAAGGCTAGCTAGCTAGCACATAAACGGCAGAGGCGCAGAGCTTAGGAGCACCAAGGAGGAAGAGATCACCGAGCCCCTGGATTCCTCGGCGAGGAAGAAGAAGACGATGGACGGTCAAGGAGATGTCACGGTGCTAGGCACAGCGGTGAGCCCGTTCGCGATCCGCGTGCGTATGGCGCTCTACCTCAAGGGCGTGAGCTACGAGTACCTGGAGCAGAACGTGTTCGACAAGGGCGAGCTCCTCGTCGCGTCCAACCCGGTGCACAAGAAAGTCCCCGTGCTCATCCACGGCGGCAAGCCCGTCTGCGAGTCGCTCGCCATCGTGCAGTACGTCGACGAGTTCTGGGGCGGCGCCGGGTTCGCCTCGATCCTCCCCGCGGACCCCTACGACCGCGCTGTCGCTCGCTTCTGGGCGGCCTACGTCGACGACAAGTTGGTCGCTGCGGTGTTAGGAATCTTGCGGGCGGCGACGGAGGATGAGAGAGGTAAGATGCTTAAGGCCGCGCACGCGGTGGTCGCCCCCATGGAGGAGGCCTTCGCCGCGTGCTCGAAGGGGAAGGCCTTCTTCTCCGGCGGCGACTCGGTCGGGTACCTCGACCTCGCGCTCGGGTGCCACCTGTTCTGGCTCGAGGCGCTGCGGGCCATGTTCGGCGTGAGCCTCATCGACGCCGGCAGGACTCCGCAATTGGCCGCGTGGGCTGAGAGATTCCTGGAGACGAAGGCGGCAAAGGCAGTGACGCCGCCCACCAACAGCGTAGAGGAGTACGCCGGTAAGCTGCGAGCTATCTGGGCTGCTGCCGCGGCTGCCAAATAAATGGCTCAGAACATCTTCGATCCTGAGATGTACGGAATGGTCTGTCCGTTGGAATGCCTGAACAGAGTTTGTTCTGAAGTTTGTAATACCACTTCGCTGGAAAGTGCTGTTAATTCTTAGTTATATAGGATTTCACTTTTCTGAGTTGCATGTCTGGTTTTCTTACATACTCAATAAAACAGTCATGTTTTTTGTAGTAAGTTTTGGCGAATTTTTTTAATAATACGATTTTTTAGTCATTTCTTGAAATAATATTGTAACTTAGCTTTTATCAGATCTAGCGCGCCATCCCATCCGGCGAATGGGATAGGAACTAATCCTATCCGGCGAACGGGATAGAGACTAATCCTATCGGGCGGATGGGATAAGTTCTTTTCCCGCAGGGTCATGCATGCTGACACACCGGTGCTAGTTGCGTCCGGCCGATGGAAAAGGCTAACATTATTAATTTCTTAATGGCTATTGTTGTATTTAAATAGTTAAATAGTTAAAATTGACGTTGAATGTTACTTCAATATTTCAAACATATTCGAAATATGAGTGCAACTTAGTAACATTCTACATATTTCAATAGTTTTCATCCACATCTCAATGTATTCTTGATTGTGAATTATTTTTAAAAAATTGATAAGTTTAGTTGAATTAAACTTCTAGTGATAAATTGTTGAAACTTACTGCAATGGTGGCTGCGTCATTATTGCTTTAAAGAATTGTGCAATATTGTGGGTTCGATAGAAACAAATTTGCGGTAGGAAGTGTCATAGCAAGACAAGGAATAACAAGAGAAACAAAATGAAGAAAATAATAAGTAAATAAAGCACTTTCCATAACCGTCCAACAAATTATTTATGTTTAGCAAAAATGCAGAAATAATTAGAAAATCTAATCCTATCCGGACAGGGAGATGGTAGCGCACATTTTCCATCGGCCGGATGCGACTAGCACCTTTTCTATCGGCCGGACGCGACAAGGTGTGTCAGCATACAGGGCCCCGCGGGAAAAGGACTTATCCCATCCGCCGGATAGGATTAGTCCCTATCCCATTCGCCGGATAGGAAGCTGCCCTAGATCTGAAAAAGTTAAGTTATAATATTATTTCTGAAATTGATTAAAAAATCGTATTATTAAAAAAAAGATCGCTAAGTTTTGCAACTTTTTTTTGAACACAAGTTTTGCAACTTAAACCATGACTGCCGCCAGTTTGTGAAACTTGGCAAATAGTTAATTTACAATATTTTACCTATGTAGGTTTCAACTCAAAGTAGATCTACGTGATTATATATAATGACCTTTTGTAATGAGGGATGGTGAGATTACCTCTTACATATGGGATTAATTTTCTCGCAAACAAATTAATATATAATACTAGATCAAATCTAAATTACCCAACCCAAGTTCAATAAAACATAGGTCAACTACTACGTGATATATCAGAATACATGACATGTTCAATATCATAGTTTAACTATTACATGACATAGTCTAATACCATAGTTCAACTATCAGTGACGTATCAATATTGAATACTAGATCAAACCTAAATTACGTAACCTATAGTTCAAAGTTTTGTTGGCATCAAAAGCACAACTCCATACAAATCATAGTTGATTGTGTTGGTTTGATATCAAAACAGGTGATGCAAACACCACATTCTCCTTAATTTCTCACTCTTGGGATTCAGAAAGGTAGCCCTCACATACCTAGCAACCCAAACCATCTTTTGAGCAAGTTCCAACTCCTGGGAACGCCAATTAAATATGAGGATTCTCAATCAAGTATGCATAGTAATGGGAAAGGAAATCCAAAACGAAATCTTGAATTTATTTCATTTTGTCCCAAAGTTCCTTCGCCGAGTTCTTATCCTTGTCATTATCCTTCTCGTCATTTTTCTCAGCAAGTCTTTCAAAAACAACCAGAAGTGTTGCTTGTAGCCAGCCACCCTGTAACACCCTACTTTTTGTAATGCATATTAAGACTAAGTTAATACTTTACTTAGGGGAAACTAAAATTTTTAGTAAGATTTTGTGTGCTTATGTGCATGAGTGCTAGGGTTTGAAAACACATATATGTGTATGCACGATTTCATGTGCATTTGGGTGTTGCTATGAAATCTTTGATTTTAGAACTTCTTCTTCTTAAATTCTTGCAAGTAGAATTAATGTGTGTGTTGGTTTGCAAACTTTCCAAGTGTCATTTAAACCTAGGAAGATTAAACCTAGATCATTGCTTGCTTGTTTTGCACCATCATTTCATGTGCATGTGTGGGTTTTCTTTAAAATCTTTTCTTTTCTTTTCGGTTTTCTTTTTCTCTTTAATTCTAGCAAGCTTAAGTGACCTGCTAGGAGATTGACTCCAAACTTTCCAAACACTTCCCCAAGCTAGAATTCGAGTTGCATTTCAAATTTTTGTGTGTCTTGACCTATCATTTCATGTGAGATTTTTCTTTCTTTTCTTCCCATTCTTCTTTCTAGAAACAAAATCTTTTCTCTCTAAGGTCTAGCACCAAGGCCTAGTCAACTAACCAGCATGTCACCTAGCACCATCCCAGCCTTGCCTTGCTCGAAAAATTTGAAAGAAAAGGAGGAGGAAGAGGAGACCCGAGCCATCCATGACCAAATCTTGCAAGATCTCCTCCAGCCCTTCTCTCCCCTCTCCTCCACTCACCAGGCGGGTATACACACCCAGCAGGCCACCCCACCCCACCTGTCAGCCCCTGGGGTACACCCTACCCCTCTCCCCATGACCCCGCTCTGGACAGAGACCGAGGCAGGCCACCTCGGCCTCCACCCCTTCTCTCTGCCCTCCTGACCAAACCAGCACGCGCACCCTTCTCTCTGCACCTCGCGTGTTCCCCAGGCGAAGCCACTCCCTCTCCCTTGCACCCATGCTGCCAAGCCACCCCCAACCCGCTCTGAACATGTCGCCCTGGACACGCCCCCGTTCTCTACCCCACGCTCGCCCCCGGTCGATTTCGTTCACGCACGCCTACTCCACACCACCCCAACAGCCCACTGGCGCAGCCGCCCCTGCCCTCTCGCCCGTTAGACGCCGCGGCCACTGTCGAGCACCTGCGCGCGCGAACGTGACCGCACGGTCGGCACGCCCGTATCGGTACCCCTAGACACCCACGTCCCTCCAAAACTGCGCGCGCCGCGCACGCCTAGACCCAGCACGGAGACGCCACTGCCCAGCTTGGCCAATACCAGCCCAGAGCGCCACGACCCGCCGCGCCGGTCACCGAGACCACCTCGCAAGCTAAATACCCCCGAGCCCCCTTTCTCTCTCGTTCTTTCGCTCATTTGCACCCCCAGCACACCAGCAACGCCGCCCAGAGCCACAGCCGACGCATCTAGCTCTCCCTCACCGGGGGGAGCTCAATCTTGCGCGAGTACTATACGGGAACCACGGTGAAGGTTGTCGTCATCTCGTCCTCTCCCCTCCCACGACCACTCTCTCTGGAAACTGCTCCTTCTCCCCGACCTAATCACGCCCTTCATTTTGGCTAGGTCCAGAGGAGCGCGACGCCATTGCCGAGCCGAACCGGAGCACCTGCAGGACCCCTCGACCGCGCCGTCGCCAGGAGCAGCTCCCGCTTCACCACCGACGAACCTCGACCACTAGGAGCCTCCGCAACCGCCGCCAACCCTTCCCCGCCGTCCAGCAGCACCGCGGTGAGCCCCGCAACTCCCAGGCGAAACCCTAGGGTTTCCGCCGCCCCCGCTCTTTTCTGCGTAGACGACGAGCGTCGGCCGTCGATCGCAACTTGATCGGACGGCCGAGCTGGCCCGGTACCGATTCGGCACCCCCGTGCCGCTGACCAGCCTGGCCCACGGACAGGTTCAAACGCCTCCGCCGTGCCTCCCTTCTTGCTGGATCTGGGCCGGATCTGCACTGCCTCGGCCCAGTCCGGGCAGATCTGGCCCGCGCCGTAATTTTTTTAGAAAATGTTCTATTATTTTGTTTGTTCTGTAAATTTGAAATTCCATAGAATTTGTTCTGTGCATGCAAATGAGTTGATTCAAATTTTCCTGGGTAGCTTAGATGAATACCTTTCAGATGGCATAGGTCTCATATTTTTAGAAGCACTGTAGATCAGAAGATAAATAGTGGTGTGATATTAGCCCTTTTTCAATCTTAAAATGTAAATCTTGGGTTTTATGTACTAAAAATGAGTGAATTCAATTTTCAGTGATAGCTTGTTGTGATTCCTTGCTTGACTCACTGGTTTTGCTATTTTAGGACTTATAGTTTTGCAGTAGCAATTAATATGGCATTATGTGTATTTAATCTTAGGAAAATCATCATTTGCAGTAGGAATGGAATTTTGTGTTGAATCCAACTTTGTTGGATTGTGTTCTGGAAGATCTTTCCAGAGCACTTTACCTCATATTTTTCTGAAGTTCAGAGAATATTTGAGGATTATTTTGGTGCTCTAGTGTTATTTCCCTATTGTTTAATTCATAGGAAATTAACCATAAATTGTTTTTTTAGTAAATCCAACTTTGTTGGGTTCTTAAGATTGTTGTCAACCTGCAAGTATGATAGGTGTGCTGTTTGATCCATTTGATTGCCTGCATGCTTGATTTGGTTGCTAAGTTGTTGTGATCACTTCAATTAAGAAACCCTAGTTTCTAATAGGGATAATTGCTAATTAAAAACCTATGAAATCTTGATTGCTTTCTAAACTTGTTTGATTCTGATACTCTTTGATGGTATGGTATGGAGTGCTGAAATGTTTGTGACTTGTGTATGCTTGTATATTTATTTGTGCGTTGTTATTTTTCCCGGCGATAGAATCGAACGAGGAGTGTACCGAGGAAGGTGAAGTCTACGAGTATCAGGACGAGGAGGACCAGGGACAAGCCAGCCAAGGCAAGCCATCTAACTTGATGCATATCTGAATGTCCTATCTACACCTTTGCATGTCTCCTTCTGTTTTATTAAAGTGCATGATCTTATATTGCTATAGTCCTCGTAGCAATTAGTTGTTGGCTCAAGCTCCACGAGTCAAATTATTATCATCCATCGAGATGACCCATTTTAATTACCTATTCTTCACCCCTGTAATAGTGGCTTGTTGATTAGCAACAAAGCCTTTGGTAAACCTTCTAGTGGAGCTAAAACTCTTGGAATGGGAACACTCAAAGAAAGTTTATAAAATGTTTCCGAAAACCTTGGGGTAGTACCTACCCCACTGAAATGTTTTCAAAAATGGTTTGACCAAAATGGAGGACAAATGAGATGGTGGTTTTTATATGATATTGGTGATCACTAAGCGTTCGTTCAGAACAATTAACCCGTGCAACCACATTACCCCAGTATGGGACGGGGCTTAGTCCGAAGTTTATTTGCTTTAGTGCGGGGAGCCTCATACTATATAAGGGTTTGTAGGACCCCGGAATCCAGGTTGCTGCCAGTTTATGGGCAATAGAAAATCGGGATCCTTCGGGATTTATCCGGCCGGAAGACACTTGGGTTTTTCCCGCCGTGGCACTGGAACTACGCTCGGCAGAGGTAGACGGCCAGGGTTTGCCAGGGATGTATACTCCACAGGGTAGGCACCCATACTAAGGTGGATAGATGAAAGGCTATGATCGATTATCCGAACCCTGCGTACTTGTGTATGACGGTCTGTGGTGGTATCCCGACGGATTTATCGGATGGTATGGGTAAAGTGTACAACCTCTGCAGAGTGTAAATCTATTCGAATAGCCGAGTCCTCGGTCATGGACGGTTGGGACAACCGTTGCTTAGCCCAATGTCAGTTTTGGTTTTCAAAGGATGTTTTCGGAGAAAATGAAGAAGGGTGCCGGACGGAGTACTTGGAAAGTACTGCCGTTGCACGGATAAGGTTCGAAGTACTCGTAGGGTACTGCCGACGAAATGAAGATAGTCATCTGTGATTGGCCAGGTCTATACAGAAGGGTGGTCATGTTTGATTGACCACCTGCCCTTCTCTCGAAAATGAGCTTCCCCCTTTCCTAGAGATTTTTCTAAAATGGTTTACAAAAAAATTCTTCTTTAATAAGGATATAAAAATGTCGTAAGACATGCTATATCGACAAGAGAAATTGACTAGTTAGGGTAAACTAGACTAGAAGCCCCTTACCTTGCTACAGCCAAATTGCATGTCAACACTTCCTCCTAGATGGTTTGCGAGTACAATTCCAAATGTACTCACGGCTTTGTCCCTGGCTATTAACTTGGCCAGATTATGGAGAAGACTACGATGATGATGGTGAGGAGTTCGATGATGCCGGTGCGAACTAGGATCCATCTCCCGGTCAGTCGCCTGTAGGGTAGAGGCACGACACAGGCTACTGACGCTACTTTTGATTCCGCTGCTATGTTTAGTGAACTTGCCCTGCGAGGCATTTGAATTCGGCCAAGTGGCCATGTAAGACTAATCGACTTATTTATGTAATGGATGATGTACTCTGTAATGCCAACTCTGTTATGTGGATTCATGACCGTCTTCCTGGGATCATGAATTGTATGCATAACGGGAATTCCGGGTGGTAAACCGGGGTCCCCACAGAGTTGGTATCAGAGCCATCCTGACCTTAGGAGACCTTAGTTAGCATGGGCGTTAGACCGGACCAAAAAATATTTTCACTATTAAAAGTTTATAAGAGATGGCTTAATATATATAAGGTAAATATATATTGCTCTCATCTCTTCTCTTACTCTTTAAGCATTTAGACTACTTGCATATTAATTCAAGTTTTTACTGTATTTAAAATATTGCACACTTGGGTAAGTTATTAACTCAACCTACCTTAAAATTTTGTGAAGATGGACGCTCCTACTGCACACCGTCAGGTTGGTACCCACGAGGACGTGCTCATCTTTGAGCGCGACTTAGTGGAGTTGGTCGCCCGTCTCGGACGCCCGCGTCCGGAGATCCGAGGCTACCATCTTTTCGAGGAGGGTACCCACGAGTTGGCGTACCAGGTCGTTTGCCAGGTCCGCGGGAAGGAGGTCCCGCCGGCTTCTCTAGAGTTCACCTTCGAGGTGATCGAGCGCACGTGGGGCGATGGACTTATGCGTGTCCTCCGACATGCTATCTCGCGCCTTGTCCACCTCCACTATGACGAGCTACTCGGCACCCGCTACGAGCACTACGGGCGGGTCGACTCCGACGGCTTTCCTCACCAGGCCGCCGCACACACCCCCTTCAGTCGCCACCTCTGCCACACGGAGGCCCTGCTGCACAACACTCAGGGGCAGCTGGACCATGTCCGTATGGTTGCCGTCGAGAGAGGCCTGGAGTTGGCCGTTCTTCATGAGGACCTGCATGAGTCCATTTTCTCTCGTCACCGTCTCCTCGCTGCCAAGAGGAGGATCGTGAAGAGGAACATGGCTCTGCGACATCGCGTCCGTGATCTGGAGGATCACCTAGCCTCACTTGAGAGCCATGTGTCCGAGTTAGAGGAGGAGACCGCCGAGCTCCGCAAGGAGAACGAGGAGGTACTTGGTCGCGACGACGACCACCAGGAGGCCTACGACGAGGAGCCCGCGAGCACCGATGACGACGACCGTGGTAGCGATGGCGGTGATGACCGCGACGCTATCATGGACTTCTACGCTCCTGCGACCCCGAGTGAGGAGGACCCCGAGGAGGTTGTGCCTCACGTTAGTGTCGACGAGTAGGTACCCGACGCACTGTTACTTCACTTAGGATGTTGCGTATTGAGTAGGACTGCCCGATCCCTTTTGCGTATGATGTTTATGGTTCAGCTGAAACCATTTGGTGTGAGTTGCATGAGACTTTGTGGTATGCGTGCTAGACTTATGTGGCACCTCTTTTGTATGTATGTATGCATGTGATGGACTTGGGTGACTATGGTTGATGATGTGATATGCTTATGGATGTTTGGTGTAGTTATGTCTCTTATGATCTCTTTTTATGTCATATTGCACAACTTGTTCCCCCTGTATTTTAAATTGTTGTTTCTCACAAAATAAACTTCTCTCCAGAATGGCTTCAGAAACGCGAGGCCACGCTGGAAACAACCCGCCCCCACCTCCTGAGCCCGACATGACGCACGATGCTGCGGCTCATGTTAGAGGATCGTGAAGCCGCACGTGCCAAGCGCCAAGCCAACCTCGCCACACTCCAACACCTCGCCTAGATTGCCACCCATCACAACAACGATGGTGGCAATGGCAATGATGAGCCTCAGAACAAGCTTAGGGATTTCCAGAACTCCAACCCCCCAACTTTCTCCAAGTCCACTGAGCCACTGGATGCCGACGATTGGCTCCGTACTATTGAAAACAAGTTAGAGTACGCTGGAGTTGGAGCCAATGATAAGGTGCTGTACGCAACCCACTTCCTAGCTGGAGCAGCGGGAGCATGGTGGGAGAATGTCCGTGCCATGCAGCCCGAGGGCCAAGTGATGACTTGGGAAGCATTCAAGACCAAGTTTCGCAAGGCCCACATCCCTTCTGGACTCATCAAGATCATGAGGGACAAGTTCTTCAATCTGAAGCAAGGTGGGATGAGTGTTCCTGAGTATCTTGACAAGTTCACCACCTGGGGAAGGTATGGCCCCAATGACATTGATACTGATGAGAAGAAGAGGGAAAGGTTCCTCAATGGACTGCAGGAGGAGTTGCAGACTTGTAGCCGTGCACTATCCCGATCTGGAAGCTATGGTGGATGCTGCAATAATGGTTGAAGACAAGAACAAGGCTGCCCGCGAGAGCCGCAAGCGGAGAATGATGAGTCAAGGTGGACCTAGTGGACAGCGGTCCCGCAGCCTGCCCCCATCTAGGGTTGCGCCCCCTCCACAGAGGTTTGCCTCTCAAGCCCCCAGGCCCAATAACCCAAATTGTCAGTATTCTAGCAACCGCCCCTCGGGCGGGAACTTCTCTGGAGATAACCGCAACATATTCAACCCCGCCAACCGCAGCCAAGGCAGAGGATGCTACACTTGTGGCCAGCCGGGACACTTCTCTAAGGAGTGCCCTCTGAAGAAGCCTTCTGCACCGAGCCTCAGCGCGCCAAGACCCAACCAGGGTCAAGGCCGTGGACCCACTGGGAAGAACCAGAAGAACCAAGCCAATACTGCAAGGGGCCGCCTGAACCATGTCACTGCTGAGGAAGCTGCTGAAGCACCCGATGTTGTTCTGGGTACGTTTCTCGTCAACTCCATCCCTGCAAGAGTGCTATTTGATTCTGGCGCCTCTCATTCCTTCGTGACTGAAAACTTTGTTGCAAAAGGAAAATTAGAATCAACCATGATGCCTAGGGCTATGCTAGTTCAGATCCCCGGGTCAGTTATGAAAACCAAGAGAAATTGCATAGATGTGCTGGTAGATATCCACGGGGTGTCTTTCAAAGCCAATTTAATCATTCTAGGCATGAAGGGTTTGGATGTGGTACTGGGGATGGACTGGATGTCCAAGTATCAGGGGCACATTGATTGCGCCAGGAAGTCTATAGCCGTGACCAACTGCGACGGTATTCAGATTAAACACATTGCAACCATGCCGTCCCGCAAAGCCTACTACAAGAAGTCTCTATCTGGACCAACCCTTGACCAAGTCCCGATGGTATGTGAGTACCCCGATGTCTTCCCCGAAGAGTTGCCAGGTATGCCCCCTGACCGGGATATTGAGTTCATTATTGAGTTGATTCTCGAAACAGCCCCTATAGCACAAAGAGCCTACCACATGAACCCCCAAGAGTTAGAAGAGTTAAAGAGGCAGCTCACCGATATGCTCAACAAGGGTCTTATCCATTCCAGTGCGTCACCTTGGGGATCGCCTGTTCTATTTGTGGACAAGCGAGATGGTACCATTCGACTGTGTGTGGATTACCGTAAGTTGAACGAGGTGACGATCAAAAACAAGTACCCACTCCCAAAAATTGAAGACCTATTTGACCAGCTGAATGGAGCCAAGGTGTTCTCCAAGATTGATCTCCGCACTGGATATCATCAGCTGAAAGTCCGCGAGTCCGATATTCCCAAGACCGCCTTCACCACACGATACGGTTTGTTTGAGTACACCGTGATGTCCTTTGTCCTGACCAATACCCCAGCCTACTTCATGAATCTCATGAACAAGGTGTTCATGAAGTTCCTTGACAAGTTTGTGGTGGTATTCATTGACGACATTTTGGTCTATTCCAAGACCGAGGAAGAGCACGCAGAGCATCTGCGGCTAGTATTGGGAACTTTGCGAGAGCACCAGCTTTATGCCAAGTTCAGTAAGTGTGAATTTTGGCTAAAGGAAGTTGGATTTTTGGGACACGTTATCTCAGCCGGGGGAGTGTCCGTCGTACCATCAAAGATTACCTCCATCTTGGAAAGAAAAGCCCCAACCAATCCCACTTAAGTTCGAGCATTCCTCGGATTAGCTGGATATTACCGAAAGTTTGTTGAAGGTTTTTCTAGCATTGCTCGCCCGATGACTCAGCTCCTCAAGAAGGACAAGAAGTTTGAGTGGACTGAAAAGTGCGAGCAGAGTTTCCAAGAACTCAAGAAAAGACTCGTATTAGCCCCTATATTGACCATGCCCGATATCACCAATAGCTTTGACGTCTATTGCGATGCCTCCAAGCTTGGACTTGGGAGTGTCCTGATGCAAGATGGCAAGGTCATTGCTTACCTATCCCGTCAACTGCGCCCGCATGAGCTAAACTATCCTACCCATGACCTAGAGCTTGCTGCCATCATGTATGCACTCAAAACTTGGCGACACTATCTTATGGGAAACAGATGCGAGATCTATACTGACCACAAGAGCTTGAAGTACATCTTCTCTCAGAAGGAGTTGAATATGAGGCAGCACAGGTGGATTGAGCTCATCAAGGATTATGATTTAGGCATTCATTATCATCCAGGCAAGGCGAACGTGGTCGCCGATGCCCTCAGCCGAGAGCCTTGCTCCCTAAATGCCTTGCTAAAGACCAACCAACCCGCCCTTTGTGAAGAGTTTGAAAGGTTTGTACTTGAGCTTGTGAGCCATGGGTTCCTAGCCAACCTTGAAGTCCGACCTACTCTGTTTGATCGAATCAAGGAAGCTCAGAAAGGACATGAGAGCATTGAAGGAATTAAACGTAGGATGGGACGTGAAGAAGTGCCTGGGTTTTCAATTGATCAGCAAGGTGTGCTATGGTATAATGGCCGCCTATGCGTCCCTAGTATCGAAGAGTTGAAGCAGCTCATCTTAAAGGAGGCCCATGATACTCCCTATTCGATTCACCTAGGAGGCACCAAAATGTACCAAGACTTGAAAGAGCAGTTTTGGTGGCATGGAATGAAACGAGAGATAGCATTTTATATTGCCCGATGCGACGTCTGCCAGCGTGTCAAGGCCGAGCACCAAAGACCTGCGGGTCTGCTGCAACCCCTGAAGGTACCCATGTGGAAATGGGAAGAAGGTGGTATGGACTTTATCACTGGCCTGCCAAGTTCAAACAGGGGACATGACTCTATTTGGGTCATTGTTGATCGCCTAACCAAGGTCGCGCACTTTATTCCGGTGAAGACCACCCACAATGGTAGAGAACTCGCCGATCTTTATATCTCCAGGATTGTGAGTTTGCATGGAGTACCCAAGACCATCGTATCCGATCGTGGTACCCAATTCACTTCTCGTTTTTGGGCAAAACTCCATGAAGCCTTAGGGACCAAGCTTTCGTTTAGCACAGCCTATCATCCGCAAACAGGAGGTCAAACCGAGAGGGTCAACCAGATTCTTGAAGATATGCTCCGCGCCTGCGTCCTATCTTATGGAGCCAAATGGGAGGACTGCTTACCATTCGCCAAATTCTCCTACAACAATAGCTACCAAGCTAGTCTTCAAATGCCCCCCTTCGAAGCCCTATATGGCCGTAAATGCCGGACCCCTCTCAATTGGTCGGAAACTGGAGAAAGCCAAGTATTTGGTCCTGATATCATCAAGGAAGCCGAAGAGCAAGTGCAACTAATCCGAAACCGTTTGAAGGCCGCACAATCTAGATAGAAGAGTTATGCGGATTCTCGACGAAGGCCCCTTACCTTCAAAGTGGGAGATTTTGTCTATCTCCGAGTGACTCCACTCAAAGGTATGCAGCGTTTCCACGAGAAGGGAAAGCTTGCACCCCGCTACATCGGCCCATATAAGATCCTTGAACGGCGAGGAGAATTGTCCTACAAGCTAGAGCTACCCCCGAAGTTATCCGAGTTTCACGACGTCTTCCACGTCTCCCAGCTACGCAAGTGTCTCCAAGCCCCTAGCAAGCCCGAGACCTTCCAGGAGGTTGATCAAGATACCATTGACCTTAACCATGACTTGACCTACCGCGAGAGACCAATCCGCATCTTGGAGAAAGATGTCCGTCTCACTCGTAGACGAAAGATCAACATGTACAAGGTTCAGTGGAGTAACCATACTGAAGATGAGGCCACGTGGGAACGTGAAGACTATCTTCAGCGAGAGTTTCCCTAGTTACTCAATGCTTAGCTACTGAATCTCGGGACGAGATTCTTTTAAGGGGGGAAGGTCTGTAACACCCTACTTTTTGTAATGCATATTAAGACTAAGTTAATACTTTATTTAGGGGAAACTAAATTTTTTAGTAAGATTTTGTGTGCTTATGTGCATGAGTGCTAGGGTTTGAAAACACATATATGTGTATCCACGATTTCATGTGCATTTGGGTGTTGCTATGAAATCTTTGATTTTAGAACTTCTTCTTCTTAAATTCTTGCAAGTAGAATTAATGTGTGTGTTGGTTTGCAAACTTTCCAAGTGTCATTTAAACCTAGGAAGATTAAACCTAGATCATTGCTTGCTTGTTTTGCACCATCATTTCATGTGCAAGTGTGGGTTTTCTTATCTTTTCTTTTCGGTTTTCTTTTTCTCTTTAATTCTAGCAAGCTTAAGTGACCTAGGAGATTGACTCCAAACTTTCCAAACACTTCCCCAAGCTAGAATTCGAGTTGCATTTTAAATTTTTGTGTGTCTTGACCTATCATTTCATGTGAGCTTTTTCTTTCTTTTCTTCCCATTCTTTTTTCTTGAAACAAAATCTTTTCTCTCTAAGGTCTAGCACCAAGGCCTAGTCAACTAACCAGCATGTCACCTAGAACCACCCCAGCCTTGCCTTGCTCAAAAAATTTGAAAGAAAAGGAGGAGGAAGAGGAGACCCGAGCCATGCATGACCAAATCTTGCAAGATCTCCTCTAGCCATTCTCTCCCCTCTCCTCCACTCACCAGGCGGCTATACACACCCAGCAGGCCACCCCACCCCACATGTCAGGGGTACACCCTACCCCTCTCCCCACGACCCCGCTCTGGACAGAGACCGAGGCAGGCCACCTCGGCCTCCATCCCTTCTCTCTGCCCTCCCGACCAAACCAGCGCACGCACCCTTCTTTCTGCACCTCGCGTGTTCCCCAAGCGAAGCCACTCCCTCTCCCTTGTACCCACGCCGCCAAGCCACCCCCAACCCGCTCCGAACATGTCGCGCTGGACACGCCCCCGTTCTCTACCCCACGCTTGCCCCCGGTTCATTTTGTTCACGCACGCCTACTCCACACCACCCCAGCAGCCCACTGGCGCATCCGCCCCTGCCCTCTCGCCCGTTAGACGCCGCGGCCACTGTCGAGCACCTGCGTGCGCGGACGTGACCGCACGGTCGGCACGCCCATCTCGGCGCCCCTGGACACCCACGTCCCTCCAAAACCGTGCACGCCACGCACGCCTAGACCCAGCACGGAGACGCCACCGCCCAGCTTGGCCAATACCAGCCCAGAGCACCACGACCCGCCGCGCCGGTCACCGAGACCACCTCGCCAGCTAAATACCCCCGAGCCCCCTTTCTCTCTCTCGTTCTTTCGCTCATTTGCACCCCCCAGCACACCAGCAACGCCGCCCAGAGCCACAGCCGACGCATCTAGCTCTTCCTCGCCGGGGGGAGCTCGATCTTGCGCGAGTACTGTACGGGAACCACGGTGAAGGTTGCCATCGTCTCGTCCTCTCCCCTCCCACGACCATTCTCTCTGGAAACCGCTCCCTCTCGCCGACCTAATCACGCCCTTCGTTTTGGCTAGGTCCAGAGGAGCGCGACGCCATTGCCGAGCCGAATCGGAGCACCTGCAGGACCCCTCGACCGCGCCGTCGCTAGGAGCTGCTCCCGCTTCACCACCGATGAACCTCGACCACTAGGAGCCTCCGCAACTGCTGCCAACCCTTCCCCACCGTCCAGCAGCACCGCGGTGAGCCCCCGCAACCCTCAGGTGAAACCCTAGGGTTTCTGCCGCCCCCGCTCTTTTCCGCGTAGACGACGAGCGTCGGCCGTCGATCGCAACTTGATCGGACGGCCGAGCTGGCCCGGTACCGATTCGGCACCCCCGTGCCGCTGACCAGCCTGGCCCACGGGCAGGTTCAAACGCCACCGCCGCGCCTCCCATCTTGCTGGATCTGGGCCGGATCTGCGCTGCCTCGGCCCAGTCCGGGCAGATGTGGCACGTGCCGTATTTTTTATAGAAAATGTTCTATTATTTTGTTTGTTCTGTAAACTTTGAAATTCCATAGAATTTGTTCTGTGCATGCAAATGAGTTGATTCAAATTTCCCTGGGTAGCTTAGATGAATACCTTTCAGATGGCATAGGTCTCATATTTTTAGAAGCACTGTAGATTAGAAGATAAATAGTGGTGTGATATTAGCCCTTTTCAATCTTAAAATGCAAATCTTGGGTTTTATGTACTAAAAAATGAGTGAATTCAATTTTCAGTGATAGCTTGTTATGATGCCTTGCTTGACTCACTAGTTTTGCTATTTTAGGACTTATAGTTTTGCAGTAGCAATTAATATGGCATTGTGTGTATTTAATCTTAGGAAAATCATCATTTGCAGTAGGAATGGAATTTTGTGTTGAATCCAACTTTGTTGGATTGTGTTCTGGAAGGGCTTTCCAGAGCACTTTACCTCATATTTTTCTGAAGTTCAGAGAATATCTGAGGATTATTTTGGTGCTCTAGTGTTATTTCCCAATTGTTTAATTCATAGGAAATTCACCATAAATTGTTTTTTTAGTAAATCCAACTTTGTTGGGTTCTTAAGATTGTTGTCAACCTGGAAGTATGATAGGTGTGTTGTTTGATCCATTTGATTGCCTGCATGCTTGATTTGGTTGCTAAGTTGTTGTGATCACTTCAATTAAGAAACCCTAGTTTCTAATAGGGATAATTGCTAATTAAAAACCTATGAAATCTTGACTGCTTTCTAAACTTGTTTGCTTCTGATACTCTTTGATGGTATGGTATGGAGTGCTGAAATGTTTGTGACTTGTGTATGTTTGTATATTTATTTGTGCGTTGTTATTTTTCCCGACGATAGAATCGAACGAGGAGTGTACCGAGGAAGGTGAAGTCTACGAGTATCAGGACGAGGAGGACCAGGGACAAGCCAGCCAAGGCAAGCCATCTAACTTGATGCATATCTGAATGTCCTATATACACCTTTGCATGTCTCCTCCTGTTTTATTAAAGTGCATGATCTTATATTGCTATAGTCCTTGTAGCAATTAGTTGTTGGCTCAAGCTCCACGAGTCAAATTATTATCATCCATCGAGATGACCCATTTTGATTACCTATTCTTCACCCCTGTAATAGTGGCTTGTTGATTAGCAACAAAGCCTTTGGTAAACCTTCTAGTGGAGCTAAAACTCTAGGAATGGGAACACTCAAAGAAAGTTTATAAAATGTTTCCGAAAACCTTGGGGTAGTACCTACCCCACTGAAATGTTTTCAAAAATGGTTTGACCAAAATGGAGGACAAAGGAGATGGTGGTTTTTATATGACATTGGTGATCACTAAGCGTTCGCTCAGAACAATTAACCCGTGCAACCACATTACCCCGGTATGGGACGGGGCTTAGTCCGAAGTTTATCTGCTTTAGTGCGGGGAGCCTCATACTATATAAGGGTTTGTAGGACCCCGGAATCCAGGTTGCCGCCAGTTTATGGGCAATAGAAAATCGGGATCCTTCGGGATTCATCCGGCCGGAAGACACTTGGGTTTCTCCCGCTGTGGCACTGGAACTATGCTCGGCAGAGGTAGACGGCCAGGGTTTGCCGGGGATGTATACTCCACAGGGTAGGCACCCGTACTAAGGTGGATAGATGAAAGGCTATGATCGATTATCCGAACCCCGCATACTTGTGTATGACGGTCCATGGTGGTATCCCGGCGGATTTATCGAATGGTGTGGGTAAAGTGTACAACCTCTGCAGAGTGTAAATCTATTCGAATAGCCGAGTCCTCGGTCATGGACGGTTGTGACGACCGTTCCTTAGCCCAATGTCGGTTTTGGTTTTCAAAGGATGTTTTCGTAGAAAATGAAGAAGGGTGCCGGACGGAGTACTTGGAAAGTACTGCCGTGGCACAGATAAGGTTCGGAGTACTCGTAGGGTACTGCCGAGGAAATGAAGATGGTCATGTGTGATTGGCCAGGTCTATACAGAAGGGTGGTCATGTTTGATTGACCACCTGCCCTTCTCTCGAAAATGAGCTTCCCCCTTTCCTAGAGATTTTTCTAAAATGGTTTACCAAGAAATTCTTCTTTAATAAGGATATAGAAATGTCGTAAGACATGCTATATCGACAAGAGAAATTGACTAGTTAGGGTAAACTAGAATAGAAGCCCCTTACCTTGCTACAGCCAAATTGCATGTCAACACTTCCTCCTAGATGGTTTGCGAGTACAATTCCAAATGTACTCACGGCTTTGTCCCTGGCTATTAACTTGGCCAGATTATGGAGAAGACTACGATAATGATGGTGAGAAGTTCGACAATGCCGGTGCGAACTAGGATCCGTCTCCCGGTCAGTCGCCTGTAGGGTAGAGGCACGACACGGGCTACCGACGCTACTTTTGATTCCGCTGCTATGATTAGTGAACTTGCCCTGCGAGGCATTTGAACTCGGCCAAGTGGCCATGTAAGACTAATCGACTTATTTATGTAATGGATGATGTACTCTGTAATGCCAACTCTGTTATGTGGATTCATGACGGTCTTTCTGGGATCATGAATTGTATGCATAACGGGAATTCCGGGTGGTAAACCGGGGTCCCCACACACCCCCCACCCCGCACAAACATTAGTTTTGGCTCCTTTTGTTTGATAGCCGATGACTCATCTACATTATGTGATTGGGCAACATCCTCTTTGTTCACTTCGTCATCTAAAATATTAGTCACTTCTAAAGCAATAAGGTCGCTCGAGCCTCTTGCATGGCTCTTCTTTCTCTCGCCGCTCTCGATCTCACCTATTCGTTTTGTTTCTCGCGCAGTTCTAGAGTCGGTCGGCCCCTCCCCTCTCCTCTCCGGTGGCGGCCTCCATTGAGACGGGAGAGATTCCATCCCCGTATAGAAATAACGTAGGGTTAGGTTTGGCATTATGCCAGTAGTGCATCTTTTGCAACTTTTTGGTGCTATGCCAGGAGGAAGGTGTTAGGTCTCCTAGGACAAATCGGGTGCTAGCCAGCAACGCTACGTCTTGTGGTGGGAGTCAAAGGCGGGAGTGGGGCTACCGGAGACTCCAAGAATAAGGCCTATGTTGACAATGTAGCTTTGGAGGCATGCGATGCTCTGCATGCTTCTTCATCTCGCATGGTGGCAGTGGGAGGAAGAGTTAAACGTGTTTTTTTTGTGCTTCGACGTCTGGCGATCTTGGAGTTTGGATACTACACATGGATTGCAATTGAGGCGGCGTTCGTTTGCCGAGTGACTCAGCAGAGCTCCACGTCTTCTTGGAGCCAAGTGGTCTAGAACCCCAACACCAATGAAGATGGTTGTGGCTTGAGTTCCTTGTTCTTCAGGTGCGGTAGAGGACCTAATTGTTTTTTAGGATCTTCTGTGTAAAAGTTAGGGACCTCTTTGTAATAGCTTTATTTTTATTATCTCTTGTAAAACTTGTACCCACTGCTATTAATCAATGGCATTGAGGCCCTTCAAGGCCTCTCCTTGTTAAAAAACCCCTTTTGCATATTATTGTTGCATGCTAGTTCTTAGATAAATATTTTAAGAAACATTTTTGCTAGTTCTCAGTAGACTAGGAACTAACGTAGGGCTCAGTAGAGTCCTAAACTAGTAGATTGTTACGATCCCTCTTCGATAACAGCTTGACAAGGTACAGATCGGGTTCAATTCCCCTCAGAGTCTAGGGTTCGGGGAGAGGAGAGGAGGAAGGGGATCCGAGAGAGAGGCCACCGGCCGTTTACACATTCCACACCTTACAAGCGGGTCCCAACCCCAGGATATATACGCACCCAGACTACTCACATGTAACGTGGATTGGGCCTCCTAGTCCTGTTGCTTCGCCTAGGCGGTGGATGGTTGTCAGCCGCCTGCTCCTTAGCTGTACTCGACGATGGTGTAGCTGGCAGGGTCGTAACATCCCCCCCGGGTTGAGAATCAGCTTGTCCCCAAGCTGAGGCATCCGGAAAACGGTGCAGGAGTTCGCCCGGATCTTCCCAGGTCGCCAGCGAGGGAGGTTGGTCAGTCCACTGGACGAGGACTTGGGTGCGCGTTTCGCCACCGCGCTGGTAGAGACGAGTGCGCAGGGTCTTGGCGGGAGTCGGTGACGAAACAGCATCAGGTGGCAGTTCTTGAAGGACCTCCGCGGACGGGGGCACAGCTCGGCGAAGCTGGGAGACGTGGATCACAGGGTGGATCTTGCAGGACTCCGGTAGCTGGAGTTTGTACGACGTACCGCCGACTCGGGCCAGCACCTGAAAGGGGCCAAAATAACGAAACGCTAATTTGGGGTTAGCACGAGTTGCCAGAGTCCGTTGGACATATGGCTGCATCTTGAGATATATCCAGTCGCCGACACTGAATTCCCGGTCTGAGCGCTTCCGGTCAGCTGTCAGCTTCATACGCTGCTGCGCTCGCCGGAGATGGTGTTGCAGAAGGGTCATGGTATCAGCTCGATCATGCAACCATTCAGACAGCTCCGGCACCGGGCAAGATGCTGGATCAATGATGCCAAAGTGGCGTGGACTATGGCCATAAAGCACTTCGAAAGGAGAGGTGCCAAGCGCTGAGTGTGGAGAAGTATTATACCAGAATTCAGCGAGGTGCAGCCAGGTCATCCACTTGGTTGGGCAAGCATGTGTACAGCACCGGAGGTAAGTTTCGAGGCACTGGTTCACGCGTTCGGTAGTGCCGTCCGTCTGAGGGTGGTAGGCAGAACTCATTTGGAGCTGGGTCTGAGACAATTTGAATAGTTCCCGCCAGAGATTGCTGGTGAACACTTTGTCACGATCAGAGACGATGGCGACCGGCAGGCCATGGAGCTTGTACACCTGAAGCATGTAGGCTTGCGCCACTTGGAAAGCAGTGAAAGGGTGTGCCAGGGGAATGAAGTGAGCGTACCGAGAAAGCTTGTCGACAACCACGAGAACACAGTTGTAGCCAGACGATCGAGGTAGTCCCTCGATGAAATCCATCGTGACTGTATGCCAGGTGTGAGGAGGGATGGGCAATGGTTCCAGCAGCCCGGGATAGCGGACACGCTCAGATTTAGCTTGCTTGCAAATGGCACAAGAGTCCACGAATGCTTGCACTTGTTTCTTCAGACCTGGCCAGGCGAAAAGTGTGCGAGCCCGACGATAGGTCACAGTGATGCCAGAGTGTCCACCCACTGCACTTGTATGCAATGCTTGCAGGATCTTGAGTTGGAGAGGCTCGTTGCGCCCAACCCAGATACGGCCATGTAACTTGAGAATCCCATCATCGACCTGAAACTCACTAGGCCCTTCAGGTGGATCACGAGTGCGTTGGCCAAGAAGTTTCTGGGCCTGTGGATCAGCTTTGTAGCCGAGTTGAATCTCTTCTAGCCACAGCGGTAAACAGACAGAGATGGCCGCTAACTCACCATGGGCAGGCTGAGGGCAGCGAGAGAGAGCATCAGCTGCGCGGTTGTCCGGCCCTTTCTTATAGACAATACGATAGCGCAAGCCCAGAAGTTTAACCATCACCTTTTGCTGCCAAGGAGTAGAGATGCGTTGGTCTTCCAAGTGAATCAAGCTTTTCTGGTCTGTGTGTATAAGAAATTCAGCAGGTTGCAGATAGGCACGCCAGTGATCGACAGCCATGATGATTGCCAGCGCTTCTTTCTCATAGGTAGAGAGCATGCTGGTTCGTGGCCCCAATGCCTTGCTCAGGAAGGAGAGAGGGTGTTTGTTCTACAGCAGAACCGCACCAATGCCATGATCAGAAGCATCAGTTTCAATTTCAAACATCTGGGTGAAGTCCGGGAGTGCCAAAACAGGTGCTGTCGTCAGTGCTTGCTTCAGAGCCGCAAAGGCTGCTTGTTCCAGTTCCGTCCAGCGGAACACGGCGTGCTTCTTCAAGAGATCAGTCAATGGGCGGCAAAGGATCCCAAAGTTGCGCACGAACTTGCGGTAGTAGCCGGCTAAGCCCAGAAATCCACGCACCTCCTTCACATTTGCGGGCAGAGGCCATTTTTCCACAGCAGAAATATTCTTAGCATCTGTGCAAACACCAGCTGCGCTGATTTCATGGCCGAGGTAGATCAACTTGTTTTGCAGAAATTTACACTTGCTGCGTTTGATTTTTAACTGATGCTGAGCTAGGATGGTGAACACTTGACGTAACAGCTGCAGGTGAGTTGCCAAATCAGAGCTATAGATTAGAATGTCATCAATGAAAACCAACACTCCTTTGCGCAAGAGTGGTTGCAGAATAGTGTTCATGAGGCCCTGGAAGGTTGCAGGAGCATTTGTCAGACCATAAGCCATGACTTTGAATTCATAATGCCCGTCATGCGTCTTGAATGCTGTCTTGTGTTCATCCTCTGGTCGCATGCGAATTTGATGATAGCCGGCTCGCAAGTCCAGGCTGGTAAACAGACAGCTGCCTGAGAGCTCGTCAAGCAGTTCCTCAATGACTGGTAAGGGGTAGCGGTTCTTGATTGTCAGGGCATTAAGTTGACGAAAATCCACACAAAACCTCCAGGTCAAATCTTTCTTGAGCACAAGCAAAACTGGAGATGAGTAAGGGCTGGTGCTGAACTGAATGATACCCTGAGCCAACATCTGCTTTATCTGCTTCTCTATCTCATCTTTCTGAGCTGGGTTGTATCGATAAGGGCGCAGATTCACCGGTCGTGCACCAGGCATCAGTGGAATAGCATGATCGAAGCTACGCCGAGGTGGAAGGCCACTGGGTTCTTCGAAAAGTATCTCAAACTCGGTCAGCAAGGTAACAGCAGCATCCGGGAGAGGGCTATCTGCTGCCAGGTTGTCAGGTTTCATGAGACAAAGCTGCACGATGCTAGACACTCGAGATTTCAGGATGAGAGACTGCAGTTGCTCCTGGGTAAGCAATGCACATTGTGTGGTGTCGAACTGAATACCAGACAGTTTGACATCTTGGCCTTCTGATTGAAATGACATGCATTGTGCGCTCCAATCAATCGTCATAGGGCTATTGGCTTTGAGCCAATCATATCCCAGGATGATATCATAAGACCCCAGAGGAAGGACTTTGAAATTTGTATGGAAATGGTAGCCTTGAGTCCACCATTCACAGTTAGGAAGTTCAGTGCCATAGTGCATCAAACCGCCGTTAGCAACTTTGACACGCAATGGTGGAATGGGACGCCGTGGGATCTGTAGGCGCTCAGCCAGAGTAGAGCTCACGAACGTGTGAGAGCTGCCAGAATCAACGAGCATAATAACTTCCTGTTGCTGAATCCATCCTTGTAAACGCATAGTGGTAGCTGCCTGACTGCCTTCAGCTGCTGCTTGAGAGATATGCATCAATTGCTCTAGCTTCGGAATGTTGTCCGATTGCTCAGGCGGCAAGTCTGACTCCTCCTCAACTTGCACCAGGGCAAGCAGCTCTTCGACAACATGTAGAGGCACTGACGGGCCGCAACGGTGATCACGGCTCCAACGATCGCCGCAGGTGAAGCAGAGACCGCGCACCTTGCGGTACGCGCGCAGTGCAGCGAGCTTGTCGTCGACAGACACGGACCCTTGCGTCGCTGGGCGCCGTAAGTCCTGCGCGCGAGGTGCCGCCGGAGGAGCCGGTGGAGACGGTGGTGGAGGTAGAGGCAGGGCGCCCCGAGGAAGAGCTCGTGGCATCGGAGAAAAATCCGATCGCCTGTGGTCTTGGCGGTAGGACTCCAGCACGCCTTCCTGCAACAATGCAAGGTCCATGGCAGCATCGAGATCGAGAGGTTGGTGCAAAACCACAGCAGCACGAATATCACGATGCAAACCATCGACGAAATGAGTGACAAAATATGCAGGTTCCCATGAATTGTGGTGTGCAGTAAGATTATGCATCAGTTCGTTGAATTTGCTGGCGTATTCCGCTACTGTGCCAGTTTGACGCAGTTTGTTGAATAGCCGCAAATGATGCTGAAAATCCGCCCGGCCAAATTGAGCACAAATAGCAGATGCGAAATCCTTCCAAACGGGAAAGTGCAAATGGGCTTGAGAAGATTGCAACCAGGATAGAGCACCATCGATGAAATACATCGCGGCACAATTGACCCAGGTATCGGGATGCATAGAACACACTTGGAAATATGCTTCGCATTTGAGACGCCAGGCGCGGGGATTATCACCATCGAAGAGTGGAAAATCCACACGCGGCGGTGGGGGAAAACGATGAGATCCAAACCCGCGAGCAAATTCAGACGGATCGCAGCCGGGGTAGGTAATAGAATACGTACCCTTGACCGGGGCATCGTTCGAGATCCGAGGATCACCGAACTGATCACCCCGTGCGCTCGATGCGTCGCGGTGGCCGAGTTGCCCGTGGCCGTCGCCACCTAGATCCAGCGTACCCGCGTGTGCGGCCGCTGGTTTCGGAGGTGTTGCAGTAGAGGTCGAAGGTGCGTCCACCGGTCGCGGCAGTAGCGGAGGGAGCGCGTCGCGGGGCGAAGACGACGACGGTGGTCGTAGCTCAGAGACGCGAGCCCGGAGATCGCCGACCTCAACACGGAGCGATTCAACCGATTGCTCGATCGAGGGCTTCCAGGTATGGAGATCCAGCACCGCGGGGTGGATGTCGTCGAGCTTGGCGTTCATGGAGGACACCGCGGCCGTGAGATCGGCGAGGAGCTTGGCTTGATCATCCATGGCGGCTGCCTTGCCACGACGAGTGAGGATGATGGAAGGATAACGTCCGGCCAGATTGAGGTGGAATAAGAAGAAAAATTTGGTGGTGGCAGCGGCGGAATGGCTCTGATACCAGATTGTTACGATCCCTCTTCGATAACAGCTTGACAAGGTACAGATCGGGTTCAATTCCCCTCAGAGTCTAGGGTTCGGGGAGAGGAGAGGAGGAAGGGGATCCGAGAGAGAGGCCACCGGCCGTTTACACATTCCACACCTTACAAGCGGGTCCCAACCCCAGGATATATACGCACCCAGACTACTCACATGTAACGTGGATTGGGCCTCCTAGTCCTGTTGCTTCGCCTAGGCGGTGGATGGTTGTCAGCCGCCTGCTCCTTAGCTGTACTCGACGATGGTGTAGCTGGCAGGGTCGTAACATAGATTTGCATCGGGATTCGTGCAATTGAGTTGCAACTGAGATTTTTCAGTTGTAAGTTGGGTTGCAATTGATTTTTTTAGTTGCAAATTATGTTGTAACTAGGAACGATATATCTGAACCGTTAGATTGCTTTATGATTCTTGCTAATAGTAAGTTGCAACTGAGATGTGATGATGTCAGTCTACTACTGAGCACTAAGCTAATTCTCAATAGACTAAGTCCTAAATACACCCTTTAAGAAAACGTGGCCGAGTGGCCGTACTAGTAGAAATATATATTTTTCTCGATAGGGAGAGAATACCGGGGAACTCGGTAAATCCGGTTTTCAGAAAATACCGCCCGAGATTTGTCAAATGAATCTATAATCACCCAAAAAAAATTAAATTTCTTTATATTTAAGCAAGTAACTTGAATACCAGAAAACTTTGATCGATATTAAAATTTACCGATGGTAACCATTTAAACTATCTTTCGGTGAGATTCAAGAAATCTCGGCAGAAAGACTGGGTCGTACTAAAGCGTCAGATGTGAAGCCGCGCTAGTCAACCTTCGGCTTTGGGGGATGGAGACGGGCTGACGCACGCGCGAACGTTCCGTTTCCAGGAAGAGGATTATGTGCGAGCAGGTGGTCGGGAATGTGAATGATCAAATTAGTGCCTTTTACGGGAACCAAATTAGTCCCTTTAAGTTTTGGTAAACACTACCTATCGGAGGCTGATGGGAGACAAATAATCAGACCTATTGGACACCGTCCATCGCGACTCCATCGAACAGCCCCCACTATGGCGTTGCTTCCTGCCTTTTGTAGTCCCGTTAACTGTGCATCGGCGGCCTCACCTTCCCCAGATTGCTCGCCCCAAATCAATTTGCAACAAGAGTACACGATCCTGCTCTCCCCGCCTCCATGTACGCCTCGCCTGAGCTCTCCTCACGGCGCCGCAACGATCCATCCAGCCCAAGACGAGGGTCGCACTAAATCCGACCATGTCGACGGTGAAGGCTAGCCAGCCTGGTACCTCAAGAGCTCCGACACATCGTGGCAATTCAAGGTCAGTGTGCATCGGCATGTTGCAGCTCTTACTGTCAAGTGCACCGCGCAGAGATCGCCGACGGGGTCCACTACTGCGACGTGGCCGCGAGAGCGTGCAACCAAACTCAGCTTCTAATCATGACTCAGCCTTCTCCAACAGTGCTCCTTCCTGCTCCGCTCCACTTGGCTCCTCGTCTCTCTCTCTGCTTGTGAATAAAACAAGTTGCAGCGTAAGCAAACCTCGGTTCAGTTTGAAAAATAAAATTTTGCTATATGGAAGCACGGTGTGAAGCGTGTTTCCTCGTTCCAGATTACATGTTTCCTACCATGTATATACTTGCTTCCCACAAGCTAGCATTAAAATGCTTCATAGTAGCATATTATCTTCTAGACATATATTGCTTCCTTCTCATATGCTTTTACTGTGCATAATTTTTTCTTCATGCAATGCCTAACATGCTCCTATGCATCTCGCATATGTTTTTATTGTATAAAAGACAATCTCCATCATGGTTGCCAGGTGCTCATTGGCGGCCGTGCTGCTGATCCTAGGCATGGTGAAGGTTGCAGTGCCAGAAATAACATCATTCATATTGGCGTGGTCTAACGACGTCCGCATCTGGTGCATTCTTTGGAAAGCGGCAGTAAAGAAACAAATATGGTGCAGCCTAGCTGGTCGAGGATACAAATAATCAAATAGCGAGCATGATGTTGACCGGCTTCTACATCAACTTACTTCGATGGTGCGGCAGTCTCAGTGTATATGAATAGGAAACTCTATTTCCCTATGTAGGAAGCAAGTACTATGTAAACATATGTGGCTGGGGGTATATATCCTCCATTTCGAAAAAATAAACTATGTAAACATATGTATTTGTTCATAGAAGCAAACTGTAATTATGTAGGAAGCATATTATGGTGCCATTAGAAATAAAGTGTTGACCATATAGAAGCAAACTGTAATTGTGTAGAAATAAAATATTTGGATATGTTTGCTAAATTGAAGCAAATTTCATTCCAACGGAAGCAGATTCCTCACTCTAAGGAAACACAATTTTATTGTGCATCTGAAGCAAAATTCCATTTCATAGGAAGCAAATGTGCAAAACATTAGACATGTGATTTCTTTTGGTTCCATCTGAAGATAACATTTCAAAAAATATGTGATTTTTCAACATGATTTTTGTAGCATATGTGGTTACCAATCATAATATTTTTGCACAGAACCGAGTTCCAGTTGTGTAGGAAGCAACATAGTGACATTGGAAACATAATATGTTTAGTAAGGAAGCAAACTATATATTATTTTTGTTAAACTAAACCAAATTTCATTCACATGGAAGCAAATTTCCATATAAACAAGTTTTTGCTATCTTTTCGAGCAAACTTAGCACTAGAAACATAATCTGGAAATATAATATGCTTCTCAAGGAAGTAGGCTATATGATAGAATTTCAAACTGAAGCAAGAAACACAAAAAGATTCGGGCTTGAAGCAAGGTTTAATTGTGAAGGAAGCAAAGTACTACTCCCAGAATAAAATAGTACTCCTAGTTTCCTTAAATCAAGAATTTGTTTCCTAGAAATCGGGGACTGTGAGCGATTAGCGAGAGTAGAATCGCATGCATGCTAAGGTAATTAATTAGTTTCCTTAAATCAAGAATTTGTTTCCTAGAAATCAGGGACTGTGAGAGATTAGCGGGAGTAGTACCTCAATTACGGTAGCTAATTGATTGCCATTTTGGAAACCTCTGCCATTTATTGCACCATCAAACGGAGCAGATTGCTTCCATCGTGCGGCTCAGCAGTGGTCCGATGGGATGTTAGTATCGGGTTCCGATTCCTAGCGCTGCCCGTAAGTTTTAGCTGCTGCTTGGACATAATTGGTTCCGCTAAACTTGTTCGAAAGTGATTCTTCTCCTCCAATCCAACAAATAAAGCATCAGATGCTTGCGTACACCCATACGATCAATATACTATCCAGGTACATATCTTCCCTCTTTTTGCCAAGTTAGATAATTTGATCGAGTACTGCGTCACCGGTGATGCGCACACATAGACCCCACTTGATTAGCAGCCGTGGCTTTCCTAGCCGGTTCATAATTTAATCACGAAGGTTGGACGATGCAGCACATGCAACCAACAGGTCAGCTCAACTAGCACTATATAAACAACAAGGAACGAAGCTACAAATGCAATCGAGTCAGGAGCTAGCTACTACACAAACACAAGAGCTTACGAGCGCCAAAGACGAATAGATCACCAAGGAAGAAGAAGACGATGGACGGAGAAGGAGATGTCAAGGTGCTGGGTACGGTGGTGAGCCCGTTCGCGCTCCGCGTGCGCATGGCGCTGCACCTCAAGGGTGTGAGCTACGAGTACCTTGAGCAGGACCTGTTCGACAAGGGCGAGCTCCTCGTCGCGTCCAACCCCGTGCACAAGAAGGTCCCCGTGCTCATCCACGGCGGCAAGCCCGTCTGCGAGTCGGCAGCCATCGTGCAGTACGTCGACGAATTCTGGGGCGGCGCCGGGTTCGCCTCGATCCTCCCCGCCGACCCTTACGACCGCGCCGTCGCTCGCTTCTGGGCAGCCTATGTCGACGACAAGGTGTTCCCTGCGTGGATTGGCATCCTGCGCGCCACGACGGATGAGGAGAGGGACGAGAAGCTAGCTGCCACGCTCGCGGTGCTCGCGCCTATGGAGGAGGCCTTTGCCGCGTGCTCGGACGGGAAGGCCTTCTTCTCCGGCAGCGACGATTCCGTCGGGTACCTCGATCTCGCGCTCGGGTGCCACCTGTTCTGGCTCGAGGCGCTGCGGGCCATGTTCGGCGTGACCGTCATCGACGCCGGCAGAACTCCGCAATTGGCCGCGTGGGCTGAGAGGTTCCTGGAGACCAAGGCGGCCAACGCAGTGGCTCCGCCCACCAACAGCATGGAGGAGTACGCCGGTAAGCTGCGAGGTATCTGGGCTGCTGCCGCAGCGGCGAAATAAACAGCTCAGAAGATCGATGTCTCAGTGGTTGCTGCGTCGTGGAATGTCTGAACTAAGTTCGTTCCGAAGGTTGTAATCGTCTTCTTACTTTTCCCAAGTGTGTTTGTGAATTTTTTACTCTTTCTAAGTTGTCTGTACCATTTTATTATCTACTCAATGTAACAGTTATGTTTTTCATAGTAAGTTTATGTCTCAGTTTATCTAGCTCGGAGAATTTTCTAATGTGTCTTTCAGATGACTTAAATGCATAAATAGCCATCCAAGTTGTTCAGAATGTTCGATTTCAACGCTCTTAGTTGTCAAACTTTGCTAAACTGGTCGTACTGTCTTGTTTTGTCTTGTCTTTTCTAATACTTTTACAATAATAATAAATTTTTTAATCCTAAATAAATTGGACAGGCTAGAGGTAAAACTCAAAAAATCTCGCAACCAACTTATGATTCTGACATATGAATAGCAATGCTTTCATGTAGCCTTATTTATAACTAGTTCTTTGGTGATACTCCAGTCCTTTGTGAGGTGTAAATATTCCCTCTATTCCATAATATAGTTTATTTTGACAAACTATTTTAGCTTTCCAAAATAAATTATCAAGATATACATGTAAAATCTTTTTTTAGAATTTTTTTTAGAAATATGTTTTTTTGCGTAGAAAACTCGTACAAGCGGATCAGCACCCTGCCGGAGATGCGCCAAGCGACAATGTTGACCATGTGTTCCACGCGTCATTGGCTAGCGGCGGATGATGGCTTGTGGCCGGCGCCGGCATGGTTGTGGCTGACATGATGCGTAGTCCACGCCGGACTGATGAGAGGGCGGACATGGTGGCGCCAGGAAGCGTTGAGGTCAAGAAAAATGAGAGAAAGATGACTCGCCGCAGCTGTCCGTCGTCGGGCGGCTTCCTCCGATTGCTGCGGGGATGCTGGGGTGGTGATTGGAGGAATACTACTAGAGGCGGCGGTGGTTCCTTCGGAGTCGCCACATGCGACCTGGGAGGCTAGGGTTTTCTTCAGAGAAAGATGCATGTGAAAGTAGAGGGGTATACAAGTGAAGGAGACTTATAAAGAAGAAAAAGAGGAGGCTACCTTAGAACATAAGGGAAGGTTAGCAGAACATAGCCCTTGGCAGCCACGATCTAGAGGTAGCGACATTCAATAGCTTGACAATGTGTGCCACCAACACCATCGAAGAACCTCACTTCTCGAGGCAACATCACAACACCTATGTGTTGCCAACACCGCCGAACTGCATCTAAATGTTGAGACATAACAGCCCGTAGCCACCAAGCAATCAATCAAAAGCGCAACCTCAAAGAGTGGCGGAGCCAGGAATTGAAATGAGCCAGGGCGAACGTGCAAATTCTAAAAAAGTAGACACAAAAGCTAGTCTATTCAACAAAATATATGGCCATCGGCCATCAATTTGCACACTTAATGAAGTACAACATGAAAAGCATAAAAATGACTTCGAGACTACTAACTCGGACTCCTGGCACTTGGGATGGTCAATTGGGGTTCCACCATATAATCTCAATATTCCAAGAGATACCTACAACATGTCACAAATGTTATGAGTGTCTAAGTCTTAGCACATGTATAATCATTAAGTTGTATTTGTGCTAGCAAGATGAAACTATCGAGGTAGATGACCTCGGCGATCCTTAGGAATGAAAACGTAGCATAATTTGTATGCTCGCAATATTTGCAAATATCTCTTTCTTAGCATAGAAAATCATCAAATCATTGAGCCAATCATCACCTATCTGTTTTGAAGATCTGTCTTTATGATATCTTGCTGGATTTCATCAGATGTCCATTGGCTATTTCCAGGAGCATTTTCATTGATCACATCGGCCACTTCTTTGCATCTTGCGCCATACCAATTCAACATCTCAAGGAAGTTACCCCTGTTCTTGGAAGTGCTAGACTCGTCATGCCCATGAAAAGCTAGACCTTACTCAAGAAGAAACCTTACAACACCGACAACAGCATTCAAACATATTTCATACTCAATATGTGATTTCTCATCATAACAAGTGATAGCATATGCCACACTCTATTTTTTTATTTCTGAAATCTTCACATCAACTTCTTGCTTTGTTGTGATTGCTCTTAGGTCCTCCCACATGGCTCTTGAAATACAGTTAGGTCAGGCTCGTTCGGTCGCTTTTGTTCGCCCGTGAGGCTATTTAAGTGGGCTTTGTCCCCAAATAACTGGCCCAGTAAACTAAAAATTTCATATGGCTAAAGATAGGGTGCCTGCTCTGCATCGCGGGAGCCGTGGCAACCGCCCCTCCTCGCCCCCAAGTAACGCCGCCACTGATTTCAAACCATAACCCCATGAGGATCATCAGCAATGTCAACATAAGAAAAACTCATCACGTGGTCGGGCTTAGCCAGACCACATCATAGGGACCAATATCACCGCATCTCTAGAGCAAAACCACTTCAAAGGACACTGAGTAGTCTCACAAGCAAAGTCGAAGGGCATTGGTCAGCCGACACCACACCCACAACACCGTTGTGCCGCTGTAGAGGTCAAATATCGTTGCGCAGCCGAGTCCACACGATGACATTGGTGTGTCGCCTAAGTAGATGAAGAGCTCACATAGCCAAGACCACACCGAGTCCGCATGATGGCATCGGTATGCAACCTGAGTGGATGAAGAGCTCACATAGCCGAGATCATGTTGCAGAATGCCATACTCTCATTTGCACACAAACCGTTTAATATTGCAAGGGAAACAAGAGGGGGTTAAAACCCGCTAATTCTTAATCTTTCAGTTAAGCAACCATCATACTAAAATCTTTTATACTAAGGATTATTTATTTAATTTACATAGTTCACGTTATGTAAAATTACTTTAACATGGTGAACTTTTGAGTGACAGGTAGGAGGGGACCGCGGTGACCATTGCTAGAGAACCGAGATTCCAGAGGCAAACACACGTTTTTGAGCGGTATGGTGCTGGTGCATTTTTTTAAACGGAAGCAAAAGCTTTGCCCCGATCGACTAATTAAGAAGAAGTTTTACAAGAAATGAGTTGCAACAAAACCCACCAAGAATACACAAGCTTACTCTCCCAGCAATAATTCACCCAACCGCTATTCCCCCGCTAGCACCCATAAACAAGCTTCCCTTTTAATGTTTTCGAAGATTACAAAAGAGGGGCAAACTTATTCCTAAACACTCTCGCATTCCTTTCCTTCCACAACTCCCAAACAATGAGCAAGGTGAGGGAGGCAACGGCCTTGCGATGAGTAGAACGACTTTCCGCCAACATGGACCACCACTCCTTGATCGGGAGCCCAATGCCTCGGATGAAGTCCATGGAGGCCAAGCCAATCCTTAATGAGCTCCCAAACCCGGATGGTGAAGCGGCAATTGACAAAGAGGTGATCATTGGATTCCCATGTTTACTTGCACAAGGGGCAAATGCCACAATTTGGCAATCCTCTATGTTGAAGTCTATCCGCCGTCTATAGCCAATTTTGGAACGCTAGCCAAGCATGATTTTTAACCTTTAGTGGAGCCCAAACCTTCCAGATGATGTTGTACATACTTTATTCCAATTTCCATGAAAATAAATAATACATGTGGCACAGGATATGAGTGTTGAGGGTCCCTGGAGTCATATTGTAAACACTGCTAAAAAAAAGTTATGAAGTTTCCAAATAAAAACGGAATTGCTAAACCGCCGGGTCTGGGTTTTTAAAGTAAGAATTCTTTCTTTTGAAGTTTCGGTCAATTTTGTGAAATTTCAATCACCTTATTTTTGTTATCATCTGTTTTTTTTTACATTTCTAATATTGTTTGTCACAGCACTTCTTTTGTGCACCTACATTTTTGTTGTGCCATTACAATAAACATTTTTTGCTATTTTTAATCTATTTTTTGTTAATTTTGATCTATTTTTGTTTTGTATCTGTTGCAATTGCACTTTTTATTTGTGCAACCAATTTATTGGCGGGGCACAAAATTGATTGATTTTTTTTAAAAAAGTCCTACCTGCTAAGCACCCAAAAAAGGCTCTGAAGTTTCAAGCATAACAGAGCTGAAATGTCTCACAGATGGGCAGACGGCACATACTGATGAAGTGCTAACGTATGATAATTATAATTTCTGCTACGACTACCGTACATTTGGTTTGCCCTCAATGCATAATCCACATGAACTCTTTCAGCATACCACAATGCAATTTTTCATTTCCATTTAGTATATTCATGTGAAACGTTGTTGGAAAATAACTTATAAGACATGACTCATAGGACAGAAGCATACATATAGATTACTCTCCAAACAAGCTTCAGAAAACAAAATAACTGGAAGAGAATCGCCAAATGTGCGACTACAAGCCCCCGCAGTGCATGAGCTTTAGGGAAAATACAGAACATACAAAAGCCAGGGAGAATACTGGTACGCGATGGCGATGCTGCCTGGTTGTGAATGCAACATCTCGCCATGAACCACCTTAGTAGTACCCGTTTCCGGCGCTGTCTGAAACCATGTCCATGGAGGTATCATTCGAGCTTGCAGAGTTGGCCTCTCGGTTTTGCCCTGCTGAGTTTGCTTCAGTGTTCCGTCCTCCATTACCAGAACCTTGGGTCAAATGATAATTCTGGAGGCTCCTGCGGACCGGGCTTGATAGCGCATTTGAGAATAGAGTATTCTTTGACTGGTCACTGGGGGTGGGTCTAGGAGCATGCCCAGCCGTTGCTTGCGCGTACAAACTAGCTGAGGGTTGAATACCTGTAAACGGATTTGCACTCACGGGATGCGGATGTCCTCTTGGGGATACAAGTGCATCAGTACCTCCATAGTCAAGCTCATGCTATAAAAGAAAACAATAAACCAATATGAATGGTCAACGCCATTAGAACCCAATGCAACAGATAGTAGTTAACAAAGGGGTAAACAACAATCATCTATACTCTGTCAAGTTCATCCTTCATAGATAATGGATGACAATTGGTCAACACAATTCATGTTCTTGATATATCTAGTTTTGATCTCTCGTCTTATAGGGAACGAGATGTTCATTGTTTGAAGTCATCTCTAGTGGAGCATAGGTTGTGACTTAGGAAACCTGATTCTACTCGAGGAGATCCATAACAAACAAGACACTCAATTGCTTCAGACTCATAATCGAATGTATAGAAAAGTAGTACATGGCTTGCATAATATAAAATGAAGTATTTCTCCTATGTAAAAAGGAAAAAAAAAACTTGTCTGAGTTTGCTATAGCCTATAGGTGGTGAAGAATCTATAAAACGTCAATTTTAAGAAAATAGGAATATGTTAGCTTGTGGCAGTGGCATTAGTAAATCTAACTCATAGAGACAGAAGTTATCAGAAAAGGAGGTTAGCACCACAAACGAGGGAACGCTAAGATCGTACCTGGATATGAGACATTATGTCAGCTACAGTAAGCCTTGACTCCTCCTCATGCTTCCTCACCATCCATTGGTGTAGTTTTTCCTGTATGATTTTAATGAAATTTAGCCAAAGGTTACAACTGTATGATACACAAGATAAGCACATGAGAATGTTTGTAAGAGATTGTAATATCAGAAATGAAAATGCATATTCTTTCACCTACAGAATATAGACATGTTGTGAATAACAATTACTCACATATTTTGTCTAGAAAAGGATCGGTACTAATTCTATTCTAGTAACATATTTCTCCAAACTTACAGATGCCCAGACTCGTGCATGTACCCTTGCATAATGGTAAAAGACTGCAACAACAGTTAGCTTGACAGAAGCAGGATCAAGACGGTATCCAAGTTAGAACAGAAGTGATCACTATAAACAGCCTAGAAATTGGACAGAACACACTAAACATTGAACTGCGACTGCTACAGGCGCAGGGATCAGTTACACCCTGAACAATTGACATTTCTTCCACTGAGACTTTGGTTGCACATCCAATTCTCAGAGTGTATCCTCTGAGGATGGCTTAATGTCTCTGTATCCACTGTCAAACGCAAGCTATGCCCTGACACGACCACTAGACTAAACCAGAAATAAAAGCTACACGCGGAACCGATCGGAATTCCGAGTCGCGACCGACCGAGGAGAGGAGGGGGGAAGAGGAGATTACGAGGGAGATAGAAGGATTACTAACGAGGGCGTGCCGTTCGCCGGACTGGAAGGAGAGCTTCTGCTGGGCCATGGCCTGGGAGTAGAGCTGGGAGAGGGAGTTCGCGGCGCCGCAGAAGGTGGAGTAGAGCGTGCGGTCTGCCTCGTCCAACCGCGGCGCGGCTTCCGTTTTCCTCTTCCGGGCCATCGCCGCCGCCGCCAGAGATCCGCTGCGCGAGCCGGAGGCGACCGAGGAGGAGGGTTTGCTGCGCGAACTGTTCCCTTCCCCTTTGTTTCCTTTGTTCTACGGGTGTGATGTGTGGTGCGGTCTCCTTTCAAATCAAAATCTCGTGTGTTTCCGTTTTGGTTTTGGTTCAAGTTTGGTATCGAGGAGGTGGAGAATTTGTAACATGTTTGCTTCCCGGCCTAGAAAAATCAAATTTGGCAATGGCATTATTAGAGATGACCAATATTCTGGCAAGATATTACCACGCCTTCCTATTTTTTAAAGCAAAATTGTTCTTGTTTCCATCTACTACCTCCGTTTCCTAAAATAAGGTTTATAATTTTTTTCAAAAGTGAAGAAATGTAAAGTTTAATCAGTTTTTTAGAAAAAACGATAAATAATAGATTTTTCTATAAATTCGGTTAAACTTTACATTGTTTGACTTTAGCAGAAAAATATACGTTTTGGTTTTATGGAACGGAGGTAGTATAAATTAGGCAAATTATAGCTCAATATAAGCGCGTTGATATGGGATAATAGCTGAATTGCGTGTGTAAGCATTGTTTAACTTTGGTTTTTCGTTTTACGGATGTCTTTTTTCCATAGAAAAGGCTTTGTGTGGCGTTTTGACCCCGTTACAACAAAATCACTTGGTTTTCTCCATATTTCTCCCTAAATGGCAAGAATTAATTAAGAAAATAAGCATACAATATTGGAACATAAGGACATATAGATATGAAAATATTACAGTATTAATTTGGTTGCCGATATTCGTTGATTTTGGAATAGAGTGGCATTAATGAGTTTTTACCTACTAGCGTCAAAGCAAAATGAGCATCGAGCCTATAACATGTATAGTAACAATTACATATATTGTTATTTTTAGCATGTAAAACAAAAATTGTGTTCTTTCAGATCCGCTAAAAGAAAATCAAGAAAATACACCATGACACATATGTTACCTCAATCGATCATTACCATGATGTTTTCCACCATCGCTTGGTTGGTTACTTTTCAAAATTAATATTGTTATTTTGCACACTTTAATTAGTTTAAATATTTTGGTGGGAATAAACAAATCTACCTGAGATCCCGTACAATTATACATGGTAACTAAATGGCAGATTGACAATGTCAAGATTGGTGCTACAAGACGAGTTCAAGGAGCCTAGGGTCGGGTCTAAAAAGTCCCGACCCCGTGTCGCTCCTCCTGGGCGGCACGGGGAAACCCTAGCCGCCAGTAGCAGCGCCGCCGCTCCCCTCCACCCCTCCTCGACGCCGTCACCGGAGGATGCGGCCGGGCTAAGCCCACTCCGCGGACGGTGGCGGCGGGGTAAGCTCCTCGCGCGCGGCTACACCCTGGAAGATTCAGCAGTGGATGGGGATTCGGCCTGCCTGCGGTCGTCGCGATGGCCGTCTCTGGCCTTCTTTCTCTCCCGGCGACCTCCCCTGCAGCGCTCGCCGCCGGCCTTGGTGGCCTGGCCCGAGCTTCGTCTCCTGGCCGGTTTCTGGCAGCGGCTGGCGGCGTCGGCGTGTTGGTGCATCGGCGCGTGCTAGTCGCGAAGAGGTGGGGTGGCGGCCCCCTTTTCCTGCAGCGTGGAGGTGCGTCCTGGTTGAGGATGGCCGTCGGTGGCTCTCGCGTGGCTGCAGTTGGGCGCCAGATCTGGTCATTCGACCTGTTTTGGCCCGCTGGCAGCTGCCGACGGCGAAGGTGGCCCGCGCGGTGGTGATGACGCAGTCTCCTCGTGCGTGTCAGTGGGGTCTCGCCGGTCTTCTGGCCGTCGTGGCTCCTGGGCGCTGGAGCGGCGGCTTCAGACGGCGATGAGGTCAGTCTGAATTGGCCGTGAGGGCGGCGGTTTAGACTGGCCGACGGCGAGGGCTTCGATGCTACACTTCTGGCTGCGGCTCGGCTTGTTCTGGTGGCGGCTCTGTGCAGCGTTGATGTTCTCGGCCTGGTGGTGCAAAGTTGGCTTCGGCAAGGGTTGGTGGTCGGCGGGCTTCGGCACGCATGGTGGTGGCTCGTGGGTGGCTGAATTGGGTTGCAGGTGTTAGGCACCCTCGGGAGAAATCATTGCTCCGGCTTGGTGATGTCTACGCACGTGTCTGTTCTTGTAGACAGTGTTGGGCCTCCAAGTGCAGAGGTTTGTAGAGCAGCAGCAAGTTTCCCTTAAGTGGATCACCCAAGGTTTATCGAACTCAGGGAGGAAGATGTCAAAGCTATCCCTCTCAAACAACCCTGCAATTACGATACAGAAAGTCTCTTGTATCCCCAACACACCCAATACACTTGTCAGATGTATATGTGCACTAGTTCGGCGAAGAGATAGTGAAATACAAGTAGTAGTGATGATTATAAGTAGTAAATGTAATCTGAAATAAATATCGCTGCAAGCAAACATATAACAAAACTGAAAGGAAATAGTGTGCAAAGCTTGGAAACAAGGCCTAGGGATCATACTTTCACTAGTGGACACACTCCCAACAAATATAACATAGTTGAGCCAATAGATACTATCATCAATATGCAACTCAAAACAATTCCCCAATGGATAACAAACACTAATCATGCGTAGGGCTACGAAGCACTCCTCAAAGTCCGTATTTCCCCAAACTAGATTGTCCCACACTGTCACCGTGAACTCAGGCTGGGAATGGGGTGAAAGAGGCACCGAATCCAAACCAGCCCAAGAAGTAAATCATCTTACGCCAAGACCAAACCACCCCATTAATTATTTTCTAGGACCCAGTCCACACCACCCCGCAGCACACTTGCCTCCGAACCGCACCGCCCCACTTGCACATTGCGGGTTGAAACCAAATCACAACCACGGGGGAAACCAAATCACACCCGCGTTGCTGGGGAGAGACCAAGAGCAGCTCTGGCAGACATTGGATAGTGCAATACTGAAGTGAATCACAGACTTGGAAAGTTACGAGGTACTATGCTATGGATTAAACTGCACCTCGCTGTGGGTTAAACCCGTGGGCTCAAGCCATCTAACAACCATTGGACCCAAACCACACCGCACTGCACCAGTCCGACTTTTCTCTAAACCCGCACCACACCACTCCATTCTATCCTTGAAACCATTAGAGCCCAATCCAAAAGGAACCAACCATGGAACCGCACCAAAACGCCCATATAAAGCCGCACCATTCCCAGCCTGACCATGAACGCACTAGATGGTTCCAACAAACACCAACAGTTCATAGAGACATTAACCAAAAGAGACACACATAATGCGCACACTGTCACCTTCACATCATGATACAAGGTGTCTCCGGAGTTTACAAATATAAAGCACGGGAGTAGCATAATATCTGAATAATAGCATCTACCAATTCAACTAGATACAAAGCTCACGATCACATAAAGATCACATCATGGGAGAGAGAGGTGAACCACATAGCTACCGGTAGAGCCCTCAGCCCCGGGGGAGAACTACTCCCTCCTCATCATCAGAGGCAGCAACAGCGATAGAGATGGCGGTGAGGTCGATGGAGACGGCGGAGACGGCGATAGAGACCGATGGAGATGGCTCTGGGGGCACTTCCCCGTCCCGACAGGGTGCTAGAACAGAGACTTCTGTCCCCCGAAATTTTTCTTCGACGGCGGCGAAGCTGCGGAACTGTTCTGGGAAAAACGCCGATTGATTTAGGGTTTTTCGTCGGGAGGCTTCTTATAGGCGAAGAGGCATCGTCAGAGGTGGACCAGGGTGGCCTCACCATGGGTGGGCGCAGCCAGGGGCTGGGCCGCACCCCCTGTGGTGTGGGCAGCCTCTGGCCCCTCTCCGTCTCCCATTTGGTCCTCGTCCTCCGTCCGGGAAAAATAGGAGTTTCCGAACTTGTTTCGTCCAATTCCGAGAATATTTCCTGTGTACCTTTTCTGAAACACAAAAACATTAGAAAACAGGGAACTGTCACTGTGGCATCTTGTCAATAGGTTAGTTCTGGAAATCGCATAAAAATGCCACAAAGTGTAACGAAACACAAGGCAAATGGTGTAAACACAAGCATGGAGCATCCAAAATTATAGTTACGTTTGAGACGTATCTGCATCCCCAAGCTTAACTCCTGCTCGTCCTCGAGTAGGTAAGTGATAACAAAAGAAATAATTTTTGAGGTGACATGCACTAACACAATCTTGATCATCTATGTAAGCATTGAGTGATGGGATCAAAGAACTTAAAACATGGGCATGAAAGACATAATCTTGATAGAAGAAACTTAGCAACCATGTTATAACATGAAAAGAAACACAAACGAAAGATCATGAATAATGAAACATTGAAAGTCAAACGTGTGTTCAAATCATATGGAAGAACATAGCAAATGGTTTTCAGCTTGTCCTTCATGGAATAGCAAAACATAAATGCATAGGACACCTTCAAGTTTAAGAGGGCGACTAGATACAAATAATTTAAGAACAAGTGAAACCAAAATCATGAATCAATCAATGATAAACTTTGGGACTATGCACATTAAACTCAGAATGACAACTATGCTCTCTTAGACAGTGCATAAAGGTAGAAGGTGGAGACTCAATATAAAAGTAAAAGAAAGGCCCTTCACAGAGGGAAGCAGTGATTGCAAGTTTTATAAACCTTCAAAAATTATGGTACTTACTAGCTTTGAGTTCTCATTGCCCCCATCATAGGCATCTTGAATGGTTAAAGTAAATGCGAGTACAATTATGAAGCATATGCTTGACAAATCATAAGTTGAAAACCTCGTGTCTCGTGAAGTACGAATACCCAAACCTCATGCTACTCGACTTAGAGTCCCAAGCAAGCTCTTGTCATTGTAAAATATATGCGTATCATCGAGAACCGCCAACTGGGGTACCTCCTGCCCGATGACATGGAACAAGCCCACATCAAAATGACAAGACAAACAGACAATGAACACCTCAAAATCTCTTTTATTTACCATTGGTATAGCTTTTTATTTTGAGATGTGTCGTTGAATGTCCACTATGGGCATGCTGTAAATTTCCACCATGAATTATGCATGGCTTAGATTAGCGGCCCAGGCGTATCTCTAACACATATAAGAACTCCATGATCCCGCAAGATTCCCAACTTGTTTCACATCGCGAGTATCCATAAACAAAAGATCACGATATCAACTCAAATAAGAAGTGCAATGTTGAAAGCTTACCCCATGATGGCATGGTTTGGCTAATTTCTAACTTACAACTTGCAAGCATAACAACTCAACATAAGAGAGCCACAATGTCAAATTTTAAGAACGAGAAAAGTAAAGTGTTCCATCAGGTTCGTGAGAGCTTTACTGACCAATTTTCGCATAACACCAAACAGAGTTTAATTTGAAGGATAGATAAAAGCAAGTCAAATGTACTTTGGAATAGCAAATTGCTAATAGGTATGTATGGTGGACACATTGGAATAACTTGGTTTTTGGGAGTTGGATGCACGAGTAGAGCTCATACTCAGTACAAAATGAGGGCTAGCAAAAGACTGGGAGCGACCAACTAAGAGAGCAATAACGGCCATAATCATGCATAGCGACAAAACATCATTAAGAGAAGCATAAAATGGCATCAAAAATCAAAAAACGAAATGATCATAGAGACTTATGGCGACTTTGTATGAGTCAAACATGTTGTAAGCATGCGCCAAGTCAACCCAAATAAAGCATCAAGGAGAAAACCAAATTAATGCTTCCAAATAATAAAAACAACGCATGATTTTTTTTCAAAGGCTCATTAAGCAATCTCAGTCATTTGAGACAAGTCATGCTACAGCAAAACCACTAAGCATACTATCAAAACGACATCAAGCACGACATGAAAAAGTCTAAGCCGCAGTCTAAACAGGCTCCTTTTTGTACCACTTTTTTGCATGAAATTTTTTCTCTTTTCCAACACCATTTGAACCTTTTTGAAACAACTCTTTTGATGAAAACCAACATAGACCAGAGGTCCAAATACACCTTGATATAAAGATATAACAAGATCTGAACAAAAATCAAGGTGAAAAACGAAAGCTAAACACAGCTCTAGAAAAAGAGAACACTCGTTGAACGATAAGAGTGAAAAACGGAGTGTTCTTGGCAAATGAAAAACGAAGCAAGTCTCTCTCCAGAAACATGATGTGATCAAACCGTTTACTGCAGCAAACAAAACAAAAGAAAACTGAAAGCAAAAGCAACTGACGCTCCAAGAAAAACGCATAATGCATGAAGCAATAAAAATATAGTGTCTTGAAAGGTGACCTGATTTTTGCCGATGAAGAAGGGGTGCCTCGGTGGCATCCCCAAGCCTTAATGCTTGTACTTCTTAGATATTTATTGGGGTGACATGGGCATCCCCAAGCTTGAGCTTTTTTCCATTCTTCATCTCATCTCATCATTCTCCAATCCCTACACTTGAAAACTTCCTTCATACAAAACGCAACACAATTCTATTAGCAACATTAGTGTAAGCATAATAATGAATCAACCCCTTTTTGGTTCAGATTTCAACTCAAAACCACCACATATAAAGCATATACTACTGTAGAAACTTCCCCAAAAGTTCCGTGATTAAAAGAACTCAGAAAGAAGCGATCGAGAGGCAAACACAAATAGTAGCAGAAATCTGTCAAAACAGAACAGCTGACAAAGGTCGATTTTTTCGAGGGTTTTTGGTTGCTCAAATCAAAAAGTGTAAACTAAGGAAAGTTTGGATATAACCTGGGGCATATGCACAAGAAATCGCAGGTCAAAAAGGTATTCTGAGAATTTTCACGAATTTTTACGGTGCAGCACCGAAATCTGTTTCAGCACAGCAACATCCCCAAATCTTACCTCACTCAAATTAGAGGTTTCTCTTGGCACAAGAACGAAATAAAAAGGATAAGGAGCAGTTATTACAGTAGTAATAACTTCCAAGACTCAAATAAAATAAAAAGAACTGAAAATAAAACAATGGGTTATCTCTCAAGAGTGCTTCTATCAAGATTATATCATTGTTGAGTCTTGTTTTACTTTCAGTTCTTTTTATTTTATTTGAGTCTTGGAAGTTATTACTAATGTAATAACTGCTCCTTATCATTTTTATTTCATTTTTGTGCCAAGAGAAGCCTCTAATTTGAGTGAGGTAAGATTTAGGGATGTTGCTGTCCTGAAACAGATTTTGGTGCTGCACCGTAAATATTCGTGAAAATTCTCAGAATATCTTTTTGACCTGCGATTTCTTGTGCATATGCCCCAGGTTATATCCAAACTTTCATTAGTTATACACTTTCTGATTTGAGCAATATAAAACCCTCTAAAAATTCAACCTTTGTCAGCTGTTCTGTTTTGACAGATTTCTGCCACTATTTGTGTTTGCCTCTTTATCGCTTTCTTTTTAGTTCTTTTGATCATGGAACTTTTGGGGAAGTTGCTACAGTAGTATAGGCGTTATATGTGGTGGTTTTGAGTTGAAATCTGAAGCAAAAAGGGTTGATTCATTGCTATTCTTACACTAATGTTGCTAATAGAATTGTGTTTAGTTTTGTATGAAGGAAGTTTTCAAGTGTAGGGATTGGAGAATGATGAGATGAGTTGAAGAATGGACAAAAGCTCAAGCTTGGGGATGCCCATGTCACCCCAAGAAATATCCAAGAAGTACAAGCATCAAAGCTTGGGGATGCCCCCGAGGCACCCCTTCTTCATCGGCAAAAATTAGGTCACCTTTCAACACACTATATTTTTATTGCTTCATGCACTATGCGTTTTTCTTGGAGCGTCAGTTGTTTTAGTTTTCAGTTTTGTTTAGTTTTATTTTCTGAAATAAATGGTTGGACCCCAACGAATTCCTTTTTGGAGAAGTTGCCTTACTTTTCATTTGCCAAGAACACTCCGTTTTTCACTCTTATCGTTCAACGAGTGTTCTCTTTTTCTAGAACTGCGTTTAGCTTTCGTTTTTTCGCCTTGATTTGTGTTCAGATCTTGTTATGTCTTTGCATCAAGGTGTATTTTGACCTCTGGTCCATGTTGGTATTCATCAAAAGAGTTATTTCAAAAAGGTTCGAATGGTGTTGGAAAAGAGGAAAAATTTATGCAAAATAGTGGTACAAAAAGGAGCTTATGTAGACTGCGGCCTAGACTTTTGCATGTCGTGCTTGATGTCTTTTTGATAGTATGCTTAGTGGTTTTGCTGTAGCATGACTTGTCTCAAATGACTGAGATTGCTTAATGAGCCTTTGAAAAAATCATGCGTTGTTTTTATTATTTGGAAGCATTAATTTGGTTTTCTCCTTTGATGCTTTATTTGGGTTGACTTGGCGCATGCTCACACATGTTAGACTCATACAAAGTCGCCATAAGCCTTTATGATCATTTAGTTTTTGACTTTTGATGCCATCTTATGCTTCTTTTAATGTTGCTTTGTCGCTCTGCATGATTATGGCCGTTATTGCTCTCTTAGTTGGTCGCTCCCAGTCTTTTGCTAGCCCTCATCTTGTACTGAGTATGAGCTCTACTCGTGCATCCAACTCCTAAAAACCAAGTTTGCCAATGTGTCCACCATACATACTGAAATGGATCTTAAGGGCGACTAGAGGGGGGGGGTGAATAGGCGCTACACAAAATTTTACCTTTTTCAAATTTAAGGCTTGACACGAAATAAAATTCAGTAGATGTGCAACTAGGTGAATTTCCTACGTGACAAGCAAGCAAGTAAGAAAGTATGGAAAAAATAAACAAGATACAAGTAAGGGTAAGAAAAGACCGTAAAGCGGAGACCGGAGACACAAGGATGTATTCCCGTAGTTCCTTCCTTTTGAGGGGAAGTACGTCTACGTTGGAGAGGTGTGGCGACACGGTGTTCACCAACGCCACAAAGGCTCATCTTGTTCTCCGGTGAGCAAGCCACGGAGGCTAACTCGTTTCCACTAAGCGGTGGTATTGGGGGCACCGACCGAAACCCTTACACGGAGGTTGGGGCACAACTCCACAACTCAATTGGAGGCTCCCAACAAGAACAACCACAAAGCTTTTACACAAAGGAAGCTTTGAGGTGACCTCTCTTTCTCAAGGCAAGATCCACGAAGGAGGAGTGAAGCAAATACAAATCACTTCGGTAGGATTGTAGATCTAGGACTCCTCTCCCAATCTACCAAATCTTGGGGGATTTGGTTGGCTAGGGAAGGAGATCTATGGAGTTGAAGCTCTGCTTTAATGGAGGAGAGAGAGTGTGGACGAGGTAGCTCAGATCTGAGGTAGGGGACGACTATTTATAGGCCAGCTCGAAATCTGCCCGTTGGAGAAAACTTACCCCGGAAATTCTGGCCTGGGGGCAGAAATTCCGGGGTCAACTTAGGACGGAAATTCCGGCCTAGGGGCGGAAATTCCAGCCCCCGGAAATTCCAAACTGAAATTTCCGGCCAGAAATTCTGGCCCCTTTACAGAGAGTTGCACCACAGCTTGAGATAAGGCACTTAGCAAAAAATCACGGGGGCCAAAAATTCTGCCTTAACAGAATTTCTGGCCCCTTACCAGAGAATTGCACCAAAGCCCTTTGAAAAGGACTTAGCCAAATTTTCGAGGGCCGGAAATTATGAAATTTCCGACCCCCAGAAATTTTGCCAGACCGGAATTTCCGGCCCCTTACTACACGTTGCACCAGAACGTTCCGTAAGGGACTTTGCCAAATTTCGAAGGGCTAGAAATTAATGGAATTTCTGGCCCCCGGAAATTTTGTCCAGGGGCGGAAATTCTGGCCCTGGGGCAGAATTTCCGGCCCTGAAACATAATTTACGGCCCTGGAATTTTCTCTCCTCTGGGTGATTTCAAGCCTTTCTACAGTAGTCCCCTTTCCCACTTCTCTTCACCATCAGTCTTGTGCAATACTTGGAGAATTCCTGCAATGCTTAGCACAAGATTAATTTCCTTGTGTTGTAATCAAACACCCAAAAACTGGAAGCTAGGAACATGTCCTTTCAATCTCTCTCTTTTTGGTGTTTGATGACAATACAAGGATATGCAATATAGAGCAAGAACAAGTGCTCCCCCTAGACATGTGCGAGGTATAAACAAGATAATAAGAAACAGTTTGCACACACTAGGAGAAGACGATATTATAACAAAGAGCATGAAGTTTGACTAGCCTATTACAATAAGAGAGTTCAACCAAACTCCACACAAATAGTTCACGAGAACGAAAAGCAAATAAGACTAACTCCCAACCCAAAGCAAATCCTAATAGAACTACTTCTCCCCCTTTGGCATCGAGACACCAAAAAGGGAGAAGAGCGATGCTACTCCCCACAAGAAGATCACTCATCATCGAACTCGTCCTCATCACCCGTTGCATCCACATCTTCCTCATCACCCTCGGAAAACTCCTCATCACTACCAACCTTGGAAAGAGCCTCCACCTGAGCCCAATCGACGCTATTGTCCTCTTGCCACCGATCATATGGAATGTACTTGGGTGTAGGAATAGGAGAGAGCTGAGCTGAGGGGTCTTGGAGAAGCTGAATCTCGCGAGAAATGGTCTTCTGATTGTGAATGATGTCCCTCCTCTCTTCATAGGCAGCGTAGTTTTCCTTGTGGATGGCAACATTGATGCACAAGAGAGTGCGTTGCCACAGAGAGAGCTTCTTGTTGTGAGACGGGCGAGCAGAGGAGGTCTTGCGCACATGAGAGCTAGGGTCATCCATCTCAACATCATCACCATCTGTAGGAACCTGCTTCTTTCCTTTCCCTTTGGCTGCGGCCTTCTCCTCCGTTGGCTTGATCACATTCATGCGCTTGAGCTTGTGTTCCGAGTTGCCTTTGGAGAAATCCATGTGTTTGACCTTCTCATTAATAAGGAGCATGATGTAAGGAGCATAGGGTGGAGTACGCTTGGAGATCATGGCATCATGCATTTCATTGAAGATGTAGTGCATCACATCCAGCTTGAAGTCTTCATTCGGGTTAGTACTCACAAAGCAGCGATGAGAATGGTACATGAGCTCAACAAGGGCAGCACGAATAGCATGCCGATTACCTCCAGAGGGTGAGATGTTCTCCCTGAACATGCGAAGCAGAATGTCGTACAGAGGGAGCAAACCCTTAATAGTGCCAATCTTCCCGTCGGAAGAGTAAAGGGGAGCCAAGCGATTCTTATCCGGTTGAACTCCATGCTGATGCACACGATGACCAACTGGCACACTGTAACCCTGAAAATCATAGTTCAAAAGCTGGGCAAACTCATAGAAGTTGGACTGACGCATGGTATCCCCACACATCCACCTGAAAGTGAGAGGCTCATCCGCCTGAAAGGAGAGAGTGGCATAGAACTACTGGATGATCTTCTCATTATAGTGACATTGAATATCCATAAGCGGAAACAAACCAAGCCTCTTCATGATTCCCAAAGCATCACCAAAATATTCAGACTTCTTCCTGAGATGGGTGCGATCCAACACATGCATGTAACACACCCGCTGGGACATAGGGCGATAGATGTCTTCATAAATGCCTTTCTGAGCAACACACCAGAAATGAGTATCCTCAAGCTCTTCATCTCTTGCCTCAGAAAACCAGTCCAACTGCCTCAAAGCGTTGTACTCCATAGAGTTCATATTATCCTAGTTGATCCGAGGAGCCCTAGAGGGGTTGCGAGCAGCCCTCTTGGCCGCCCTAGCTGCCTTCTCCTTGGCTCCCTCCCGGGCAGCTTCCTGTTTAGCTTGGCGAGTCACATACTCATCTTCAAGAGTTCCCTCATCAGAGAACCGAAAGTTCCGCTTGCGAACAGCAGAACGGCCGCGCTGATCACGACGAGGACGAGAACTAGAGCCACCTGTGAAAGAAGGTGGGAGAAAAAGCATGGGGTTGAGAACACACAAGTTGAAAAGATAGCTAGAAAGAACATAGAAGGGAACTAGAGGGGCAGAAACATTCTAGAGATGATGCATCTAAGTTGTATTAATCTCAGCAGAGGGGCGGAAATTCCGGCCATGGGGGCGGAAATTCCGGCCTGATTCTGGTGGGGGGGGGCGGAAATTCTGGCCTGAAGGACGGAATATCCAGCCTCCCAGAATTTCCGGCACCAGGGGCGGAAATTCCGCCCTGGTGAGAAAACTACGAAATAGATGCAAAAATCTCTGGAAAAAATAGATCGGCACCAACTAAGTTCAATCCTAGGTTCCCTACACAGGATACTACCTCAAGAATATGCTCCTTTCAATGGAAAATAGATCGGCCCAAACGAATCTAGATCTAGGGCATGAGCACCTAAGAAGAGAGATTTGGGGCAATACCGTTGTCCATGGCGAAAACCGCATAGAGGAAAGGAACCCCCACACCGAGAGGAGCGTGGACCGGCAAGATCCGGGGATTCCGGTGGCTAGGGAGTCGTCGGAGAAGTCCTCGAAGAGGCGACGGCGGCGGTTTGGAGAGAGAAGGTCGGGGTGGAAGAAGATGCCAAGAGGTATCTTCACCCCGGCCCCCTCCTTTATATAGGCTAACCGTAGGGGGCGGAAATTCTGGCCCTGGGGGCGGAATTTCCGGGTTAAGTGATGGAATTTCCGGGGGGCGGAAATTTAACGTTTCTGCCCAAATTTCCGGGGCAAATTTCCGGCCCATGTACTGCAAAGTGCACCACTTCATGGAAGTACATGGAGGCATGAAAATTTACTAAGGAAATAAGGGTTTCCACCCATTGGAAAAATTCTATCACTTGCACACGGAAAGTCCGGCCATCTCATCAAGAACCAAGGTAAAACAAGAGGTTGACTTGTGTGTTAGACGGAAGAGTTTTAGAGATGATGGGGGCTTAGGTTAGAGAAAAAAACATGGAGTGGTTCTCGGCACTTAATGTTGCAAGAGACAACAAAACGACTTGGTAAAAACCAACATAAGTGCCTTCCCATATCAAAGAGCAACAAAAACCAAGAAAGCTCAACAAAACTCAAAAGATTTTCAAGGAATAAACTCTTCAAAGAAGAGGTCGGTGGCCGAAGCCACCATATATGAGTGTTTTGGCATTGGACCGCAAAGATATATCTTGGGTCCATAACCAATACTCATCATTGAAGCTCACATATCATAAAATGATATTAAGAGAATGATTTCATTACTTTCGGCATTATGGGGGAGGGATAGTCCAATGAATTAGGACCGCACTCCCCCTATGACCATGCCCACATCTAGATTAGAACACGTGCTATCGTATGGGAATGAGTGCACACTTTCAAGCCACATTGCAAGAATCAATGATATTCAACTCATGCCTCAACTCTCGGAATCTTGCTTCATCAAGGGGCTTCGTGAAGATGTCGGCGAGTTGATCATTTGTACCTACATAAGATAGGTTAATATCACCTCGATTGACGTGATCCCTGATGAAGTGATGCCGGATCTCAATGTGCTTCGTCTTGTTGTGTTGAACCGGATTATGAGCAATCTTGATGGCACTCTCATTGTCACACAAGAGTGGAACCTTGTCGCAATGAACTCCATAGTCCTTCAACGTTTGCCTCATCCAAAGGAGTTGAGCACAACAACTTGCCGTGGACACATACTCAGCTTCGGTGGTGGAGAGAGACACACAATTTTGCTTCTTGGATGACCAACTAACCAAGGACCTACCAAGAAATTGGCAAGCCCCGGAAATTGACTTCCTATCCACTTTGTCTCCCGCCCAATCCGAATCCGAGTACCCAACAAGCTCGAAGCTTGATCCCTTCGGGTACCAAAGGCCAAAAGTTGGGGTATGAATAAAATATCGAAAGATTCTTTTCACGGCCATCAAATGACTTTCCTTTGGGGCGGCTTGGTAACATGCACACATTCCCACACTAAGCATGATATCGGGTCTAGATGCGCAAAGATAGAGTAACGAGCCAATCATAGAACGGTAAAGCTTTTGATTCACCTCTTTACCATTAGGATCGAGGTCAAGAGTAACCTTAATCGGCATGGGGGTTTTGGCTCCCTTAACTCCGGAGTCCATGTTGAATTTCTTGAGCATGTCTTGGATATACTTGGCTTGATTGATAAAGGTCCCACCTCTCAATTGCCGAACTTCAAAGCCAAGAAATAATTTCAACTCTCCCATCATGGACATCTCAAATTTATCTGTCATTAGCTTTGCAAATTCATCATTGAAGATTTTGTTAGAAGAGCCAAATATGATATCATCTACATAAATTTGGCATATGAAAAGCTCCCCATTGACCCTCTTAGTAAAAAGAGTTGGATCAATGAGCCCTATTTCAAAACCACGATCCACTAACAACTCTTTAAGATGCTCATACCACGCACGTGGGGCTTGTTTAAGGCCATAGAGCGCCTTATCGAGTTTGTAGACATGGTTCGGGAAATGAGGGTCCTCAAAGCCCGGGGGTTGCTTTACATAAACTAATTCATGTAGAGGACCGTTGAGAAAAGCACACTTCACATCCATTTGACGCAAATTAAAATTGTGGTGAGACGCATAAGCAAGGAGGATACGGATTGACTTGAGGCGAGCCACGGGAGCGTAGGTCTCCCCATAGTCAATGCCTTCAACTTGTGAGTATCCTTGAGCAACCAAGCGAGCCTTGTTCCTCACAACGATCCCATTGGCGTCTTGTTTGTTCTTGAACACCCACTTGGTTCCGATGACATTGCGACAATCCTTGGGCTTCTCCACCAAAGACCAAACTTTGTTGCGCTTGAAGTTCTTAAGTTCTTTGTGCATAGCTTCTACCCAATCCGGGTCTTCTAGTGCCTCAAACACCTTTTGGGGTTCCACACAAGAGACGACGGCATGATGGATGCTAAAGTTGGCTATTTGTCTCCTTGTAGAAACCCCTTTCCTCACACTTCCAATCACACTATCCATGGTATTGCTCCCCTTGCGAAGAGCATCTTCCACTTTCCTTGCACGGCGAGCTTGAGCTTCTTCAAAAGACTCTTGAGAAGCCACTTGGTCATCACCACTATTTTGGTCCTCGCCTTGACCTTCAACTTGGGCTTGATCATTATCATGAGCATGCTCATCATCTTGAGCTTGACCTTGATCTACCATTGGTGAAGAATCACCACCGTCCACTTGGTCTTGATCTTGGCCTTGCTCGCTTGAGTGAGGGTCTAGAGCTTGTCTTTGGTTAGCATCAATCAGACCTTGTGAAGCTTGTGGAGCTTGTGAAGGTGAAGGCTCCACTTGAGTAGAGCATAGTCCTTCTCCTTCCGCCAAAAGGTGTTCCTCAATGGGTATGATATGTCCCACACCCATTCTTCTTATGGCTTGGGGAGGTATTTCGTCACCTACATCACAAACACCACTTTGCTCCACACGGGAGCCGTCATTCCCGTCGAATCTCACGTTAGAAACTTAAACAACGTGAGCGGACTCTTTGTCAAAGATTCTAAAAGCATGAGATTCGGCGGCATAACCAACAAAGATACCCTCAAGAGCTTCAGAGTCAAACTTGGAAAAATGAACACCCTTTCTAAGATAGAAGCACTTACAACCAAATACTCGAAAGTATTTGATGTTAGGCTTGTTGCCGGTGAGGATCTCATACGGAGTCTTGTTCAAGCCCTTGCGAAGATATAGCCGATTAGAAGCATGACAAGTGGTATTGATAGCTTCGGCCCAAAAGTTATACGAGACTTAAACTCTGCCAACATTGTCCTAGCCATGTCCATCAAGGTCCGGTTCTTCCGCTCGGCTACACCATTTTGTTGCGGAGTGTAGGGCGATGAGTATTGATGATGAATTCCCTCATCACTCAAGAATTCATTCACGGTGTAGTTCTTGAACTCCGTCCCATTGTCACTTCGAATCATCAAGATATCTTGGCCATATTGACGTTCCACTTCCTTGACGAAGTCCATGACAGTTTGTTGGGTCTCGTATTTGTGCTTGAAGAAGTAGACCCATGTATATCTTGAGTAGTCATCAACAATCACCAAGCAATACTTCTTTCCTCCTAGACTTGCATGAGATGGAGGGCCAAAGAGGTCCATGTGGAGGAGCTCTAAGACCCTCTTAGAAGAAATGATCGTCTTGCTAGGATGAGGAAGTTCATGCATCTTTCCTTCAATGCAAGCTCTACACACACGATATTTGGCAAAGGTTAGATCGGTTAGTCCAAGGATGTGGTTACCTTTGTAGAGACTTTGCAAAGTTCTCATATTGACGTGGCCTAGCCGGCGATGCCAAAGCCATCCCACGTCAACTTTAGCCATTAGGCAAGTTGCGGCTTTAGTGACCTTCTCCGAGAAGTCAATCACATATAAGCCATTTTCAACATGCCCAACAAAAGCTACTTTAAGAGACTTGCTCCACAAAAGAACCACAATCCCAACATCAAAGAAAGTTGCAAAGCCCATATCGGCAAGTTGAGCTACGGAAAGTAAATTATAAGAGAGAGTCTCAACAAGCATGACATCTTCCACGGTAACACTTTGAGAAATGACAACTTTACCAAGACCCAATACCTTTGACCTTGAGGAGTCTCCATAGGTGACGTAGCCCACACTAGATGAACCGGTGCGAAGCTCCTTCACCAACTCTTTGCTTCCGGACATATGATTGGTAGCACTACTATCAATTATCCATTGTCCCGCCCCGGAAGAAAAGCCCAACAAGGAATCAAGTCTTGTTTTTAGGTCCCCATTTTTCAATGGGTCCCTTTTTGTTAGTGACAAGGGTCTTAGAAACCCAAATAGACCAAGCAATGCGTTCATTAGGCGAACCAACAAATTTGGCATACACATGCCCATCATAAGCACGGCGAAGAACATAAGAAGGGTTATATTTTCCCGCAAAGTCGTTGTGATTGGGCATTGCCTTTTTGGCATTCCCAACCACCTCCTTCACAAGCTCCCCCTCCTCCTCAAAAATATTGCCATCCTCATCAAAGCATATGTCATTTGGGATGTGCTTCTTAGGAGGAGGAGTAGGCACGAGAAACTTTGTCTTCTTGTTGTTCTTCTTCTTGTTCCTCTTCTTCTTAGACTTGGAGATGAAACCAATACCGGTCTTGTCACCATGTTGCTTTTAAGCACTCAAAAGCTCATCAAGCCTTGTGTCACCATTGGGAGGATCATTCTCATAAAGAGGGTTAGTGTGACAAGTACTTGCAACAAAAGTGCTAGAAGGGAACTTGGTTGCTTCTTTAGCAATTATAAGATTAAGTTTTTCATTTTGCAACCTAAGTTCATTAGCAATGGATTGAGCAATGTCTCGATCACTTTTAAGCCTAGCAATGTCTGAATTATGAGACTCTTCAAGACCCAACTTGGATGCCTCAAGTGCCATCCTTAGGTCTTGCTTAACCTCAAGGGATTGAGTGAGTGTGGCAATTTCATCGGCATACTCATGAGCATGCCCTTCTAGCTCAAAGATGCGTTCCTCATTTTTATCATTAAGTTGGAGAGACTCATTATATTGATCTAGGAGAATCTCAAAGCGAACTTTGGTCTCCCCATGCAAGGTTGACATGAACATGTCCAATTCATTAGGCTCATCCTTATCATTACTAGCATCAACATAATCCATCAAGGATAAGCTTCTAGGTATGATGGGTGTGAAGGTTGGTGATAACTTTGTAGCGTGAGCCATTAGACATGTCCCCTTGAAGTTGGAGCGCTTGGACTTGTTTGCGGAAGCGAAGAGGGATGACGAAGAGGTAGGCTTGGCAATGGCTATGGCGACTTTCCCTACTTCTTCATCATCGCTTGCATCATCACCAGATGGATATTCTTCTTGAGTCGTCAAAGCATGTATTGGAACAACCTTTTTCTTGTCGAAGTTCCTTGGAGGGTAAGACTTGGCATTCATCTCCTTGCAGATGAGTCTTCCATTGTGATCTTCCACTCTTTCATAAGGAGAATCCGCAATGAAGTGGTGTTGATTACCACAATTGTAGCACGTCCTCACTCTACTTGTGGCTTTAGGCTTGGAGGGACTAGATGACTTCCACTTCTTCATGAATGCCCTTTGAGCGAGAGCCATGTGCTCGGCATGGGCATACTTCATGTCCTCAGGACTTCCACCCATTGACTCTTCCTCTTCCATCAAGCTTGCTTCTTTATGAAAAGAGACTTTGGCCTTCAAAGCAAGGTTGGGAGCACGCACACCACGTGCACGAGCTAGAGCATCATCCGCATTTTTCTCGGAGATCTTCCTTGCCACAATGTCTTGCAAGATGTCATGAGCGGTCATCTTCCTAAAGTTGGCATCTCCCTTGATCGAGTTCATTATTTCCTTCATGAAGGGCAAGAGGGCTTGGATGAACTTCCTCTTCATCCATCTTCCATCACATTGGGTAGAGCCGAGGTCAACAAGCTTCACTTGTAGTGCCGAGAGTCGCCTATGAAGTTCTTCGGGAGATTCACCATCAAGCATGGCAAAGTTGTCCTCTTCATTAGATGCCTCATCAAACTTGGACTCTTGAATGCTCTCATTGCCGATGAAGAGGTTTATGAGAGCATTCCAAGCTTCCTTGGCGGAGGTGATGTTGCGGACGAACGCCTTGTCCTTCTCGGTAAGAGACATGTGAATGAGATGCAACGCGGAGGCATTGAGCTGCTTGTCGATTTGCTCCCAAGGTAGCAAGTTGGTCAAGTCCTTGGAAGTTGGATGAAAACCCTACTCAATGATCCTCCAAAGCTCAATAGACACAAAGTTTATGTGAGAGCGCATGTTATCTTGTCAATTGGCAAAGCTAGAAGCATCAAGTGGTGGCGGTGGGCCGCATGAAGCAAGGTGTGGCATTTGAAGGTGTCTTCCGGAGACATAGCTCCTAGGATGTGGAATTTCTGTGCTATGTCCCCGAGAGGTGTCATCTTTCGTGGGTGGGTCCTCATTGCTCTCATCCCCATCCTTGTCTGGATCATCCTCGTTTAAGGATGGTTTATCCTTATCCGGGGTTTCAACCGGAGTTGGTGGAGTGGTACTAGACGTTCCACTAGTGAGAGCATCAAGTTGAGATTTTTGGCTTTCCATGGCTGCCATCATAGCATCCATTCATGTCACTAGACTATTAAGATCCGCCTTAGTGGCGGGTTCCTCGTCGCCCATAATCTCTTAGGCGATTAAGCCCAATCAAAGCGCCCTTGCTCTGATACCAATTGAAATGGATCTTAAGGGCGACTAGAGGGGGGGTGAATAGGCGCTACACAAAATTTTACCTTTTTCAAATTTAAGGCTTGACATGAAATAAAATTCACTTGATGTGCAACTAGGTGAATTTCCTACGTGACAAACAAGCAAGTAAGCAAGTATGGAAAACACAAACAAGATACAAGTAAGGGTAAGAAAAGACCGGAAAGTGGAGACCGGAGACACAAGGATGTATTCCCGTAGTTCCTTCCTTTTGAGGGGAAGTACGTCTACGTTGGAGAGGTGTGGCGACACGGAGTCCACCAACGCCACAAAGGCTCACCTTGTTCTCCGGTGAGCAAGCCACGGAGGCTAACTCGTTTCCACTAAGCGGTGGTATTGGGGGCACCAACCGAAACCCTTACACGGAGGTTGGGGCACAACTCCACAACTCAATTGGAGGCTCCCAACAAGAACAACCAAAAAGCTTTTACATGGAGGAAGCTTTGAGGTGACCTCTCTTGCTCAAGGCAAGATCCACGGAGGAGGAGTGAAGCAAATACAAATCACTTTGGTAGGATTGTAGATCTAGGGCTCCTCTCCCAATCTACCAAATCTTGGGGGATTTGGTTGGCTAGGGAAGGAGATCTACGGAGTTGAAGCTCTGCTTTAATGGAGGAGAGAGAGTGTGGACAAGGTAGCTCAGATCTGAGGTAGGGGATGACTATTTATAGGCCAGCTCGAATTCTGCCCGTTGGAGAAAACTTACCCCGGAAATTCCGGCCTGGGGGCAGAAATTTCGGGGTCAACTTAGGGCGGAAATTCCGGCCTGGGGGCGGAAATTCCGGCCCCCAGAAATTCCAAACTAAATTTCCGGCCAGAAATTCCGGCCCCTTTACAGAGAGTCGCACCACAGCTCGAGATAAGGCACTTAGCGAAAAATCACAGGGGCCGGAAATTCTGGAATTTCTGGCCCCCGGAAATTCTGCCTTAACAGAATTTCTGGCCCCTTACCAGAGAATTGCACCACAGCCCTTTGAAAAGGACTTAGCCAAATTTTTGAGGGCCAGAAATTATGAAATTTCCGGCACCCGGAAATTCTGCCAGACCAGAATTTCCGGCCCCCTTACTGCACGTTGCACCACAACATTCCGTAAGGGACTTAGCCGAATTTTGAAGGGCCAGAAATTAATGGAATTTCCGGCCCCCGGAAATTTTGTCCTGGGGCGGAATTTCCGGCCCTGAAACATAATTTCCGGCCCTGGAATTTTCTCTCCTCTGGGTGATTTCAAGCCTTTCTACAGTAGTCCCCTTTCCCACTTCTCTTCACCATCAGTCTTGTGCAATACCTGGAGAATTCCTGTAATACTTAGCACAAGATTAATTTCCTTGTGTTGTAATCAAACACCCAAAAACTGGAAGCTAGGAACATGTTATTTCACATACCTATTAGCAATTTGCTATTCCAAAGTACATTTGACTTGCTTTTATCTATCCTTCAAATTAAACTCTTTTTGGTGTTATGCAAAAATTGGTCAGTAAAGCTCTCACGAACCTGATGGCACACTTTACTTTTCTCGTTCTTAAAAATTTGACATTGTGGCTCTCTTATGTTGAGTTGTTATGCTTGCAAGTTGTAAGTTGGAAATTAGCCCAGCCATGCCGTCATTAGGCAAGCTTTCAACATTGCACTTCTTATTTGAGTTGATATCGTGATCTTTTGTTTATGGATACTCGCGATGCGAAATAATTTGGGAATCTTGCGGGATCATGGAGTTTGTATACGTGTTAGAGAAATGTCTGGGCCACTAATCTAAGTCATGCATAATTCATGGTGGAAATTTACAGCATGCCCATAGTGAACATTCGACGACGCATCTCACAATAAAAAGCTATACTAATGGTAAATAAAAGAGATGCTGAGGTGTTCATTGTCTGTTTGTCCTGTCATTTTGATGTGGGATTGTTCCATGTCATCGGGCACGGAGGTACCCCGTTGGCGGTTCTCAATGATACGCGTATACTTACAATGACAAGAGCTTGCTTGGGACTCTAAGTCGAGTAGCATGAGGTTTGGGTCTTCGTATTTCACGGGACACGAGGTTTTCAACTTATGATTTGTCAAGCATATGCTTCATAAGTGTATTCGCATTAACTTTAACCATTCAAGATGCCTATGATGGGGGCAATGAGAGCTCAAAGCTAGTAAGTAACATAATTTTTGAAGGTTTATAAAACTTGCAATCACTGCTTCCCTCTGCGAAGGGCCTTTCTTTTACTTTTATGTTGAGTCACCACCTTCTATCTTTATGCACCGTCTAAGAGAACATAGTTTTCATTATGAGTATAATGTACATTGTCCCAAAGTTTTCATTGATTGATTCATGATGTTGGTTTCACTTGTTCTTAAATTACTTGTATCTAGTCGCCCTCTTAAACTTGAAGGTGTCCTATGCATTTATGTTTTGCTCTCTCATGAAGGACAAGCTGAAAACCATTTGTATGTTTTTCCATATAATCTGAACACACGTTTGACTTTCATTGTTTCATTTTCATGATCTTTTGTTTGTGTTCTTTTTCATGTTATAACATGGTTGCTAAGTTTCTTCTATCAAGATTATATCTTTCATGCCCATGTTTTAAGTTCTTTTGATCCCAGCACTCAATGCTTTACATAGATGATCAAGATTGTGTAGGTGCATGTCACCTCAAAAATTATTTCTTTTGTTATCACTTACCTACTCGAGGACGAGCAGGAGTTAAGCATGGGGATGCTGATACGTCTCAAATGTATCTATAATTTTTTATGCTCCATGCTTGTTTTTACACCATTTTCTTAGTGTTTCGTTATACTTCATGGCGTTTTTATGCATTTTTCGGAACTAACCTATTAACAAGATGCCAGAGTGCCAGTTCCCTGTTTTCTGCTATTTTTGTGTTTCAGAAAAGTTACACAGGAAATATTCTCGGAATTGGACGAAACAAAAGCCGAACGTCTAGATATTAAACGAAGCTTCCAGAACACCAAAGAGGAGACGGAGCCGAGCCAGGGGCCAGCCTCACCATAGGGCGGCGCGGCCTGCCCCTGGCCCGTGCCCCCTATGGGTGAGACCCTCCTGGTCCACCTCTGACGCTGCCCCTTCGCCTATAAAGACCCCCCGACGGGAAAAACCTAAGTACCCGATCAATTTTCCAGAAACACATCGCGATCCGCCGCCGTCGTCGACCCGAGAACGGGAGGGTCCAGAAGCTCTTTCTGGCACCCTGCCGGAGAGGGGAATCACCACCGAAGGTCTTCTTCATCGCCATGCTTGCCTCCGGCGCGATGAGTGAGTAGTCTACCTTGGACTATGGGTCCATAGCAGTAGCTAGATGGTTGTCTTCTCCACCATGTGCTTCATGTTTAGATCTCATGAGCTGCCTTACATGATCGAGATCACCGTTATGTAATTCTACATGTTGTGTTTGTTGGGATCCGATGAATATTGGTGTTATGTTGAGTTGATATGCTGAATCATATATCTTATGTTATCTCTATGTTGTTTATGATCTTGCATGCTCTCCGTTGTTAGTAGCTATCTTGCCAAGTAGGTACTAGTGACTCTAAGAGGGGGTATTTATGCTCGATAGTTGGGTGCATGCCTCTATTTAATCTGGGGGAGTGACAGAAATCTCTAAGGTTGTAGATGTGCTGTTGTCACTAGGGAGAAAACAACATTCTTATGCCCAAGGGCATATGCTTTGTTTACATTACACACTTTGCTTAATGCAGTTATCTGTTGTTCGCAACATAATACTCATGGGGTGTTCGGACGATATCCCCGTGGGTGGATTATTAGTCATAGATGCAGTTCGATGGTGGTCTATGTATTTTGTTGTAATGCCCAGAGTAAATCTCATAGTGATCCTCGCAACATATGCACGTTATCTTTATTCTATCGATTGCCCAACTGTAATTTGTTTACCCAGCATGTGCTATTTATTTTATGGAGAGACACCACTAGTGAACTGTGGACCCCGGTCCAATTTCCTTTATATTGCTATCACCTGTTTACTTTACTCGCATACTACTATTGCTTTCCACTCGATACGCTTATTCCTTTGTTTACAGCAAACCGGTGAGATTGACAGCCTCATTGTAAGTTGGGAGCAAAGTATTTGGTTGTGTTGTGTGCAGGTTCCGCGTTGCTACTAGTTGAAGATGCACTAACAAGTGTCATAAACGGCGCCCTTGTTGGAAGTCACTAAGCTAGCAGGCATCACCTTCTGGAGTTTGGCTTTTTCCTACTGGACGATTAAACCTTGGTTTCTTACTGAGGGAAAATTTGCTGCTATACTCATCATACCTTCCTCTTGGGGTTCCCAACTGGACGGTGATTTACATCAACACCCGCGCAAGCAGCAAGGATCAAGACCATATTTAGCACTAAGCTCTTGAAAATTAGCAGTTTCAGCGAAAGACTTAATCCAATCGTACTCGTAATTTATACCTGATCCTTTACCTTTGTTGCTATCCCAATCTTCGATATTACTTTTAACTGTTTCAAGCAGATCCCACTTGACGTCAACATCCTTGCTTGTGAAAGACCCATCGAAGCATGCATCTAGATAGTCCTTGTAATATCCTGAAAGCCTTGCATAAAAATTATTAATAACAATATTACGGGGAAGATCATGAATAGGACATTTGAGCATTAGTGACTTCAATCTTCCCCATGCTTGGGCAATGCTTTCTTCCTCATGCGGATGAAAATTATAAATATAATTCCTATCCTTATAAACCTCACTAGAAGGATAGAATTTAGAATAAAAGAGAGGTACAATTTCCTCCCAATCAATAGGTCGGCCATCCTTCAGTGTTTTATACCATTCCGCAGCTCTGCCCTTCAGTGATAAAGAAAATAGCTTCCTCTTAACTCGGTTCATTGAAATACATGCACACTTGAAAAACTTGCATAATTCATGTATAAAAAGCAAATGATCACCAGGATGGACAGTTCCATCTCCTAAATAGCAGTTATTCATAGCACGTTCAACAATTTTCATAGGTATTTTAAAAGGATGAGGAGCACAAGCATCATTAGAAACATCACATATGGGAGATAAAATATCATCAGAGCAAACTTTCTCCACTAAAGCTGGGGAACTAAAAATATCATGCTTAACAAAACCAGCTTCCCCAAGCTTAGACTTTTCTATAGCATTAGCAATAACAGTGTTCAAAGTATTCATACTAACAACACTATTAGCATGCAAATTAAGCTCCAAAGGTTTTTCAATTTTCTCTTCAAATCTAAACTTAGGAAAAAGACTAAAAAACTCTTTACTTTCCATTAAGCCTAACTAGTGAAAATAAAAACAAGAAACAAAAAGATATAATTGTAGAATCTAAAGGAAATAACTTCGAGCACTCACATAGGAGGATGCGAGTACCTTTTACCTTACCTCCCCGACAACGGCGCCAGAAAAGAGCTTGATGTCTACGCACACGTCTGTTCTTGTAGACAGTGTTGGGCCTCCAAGTGCAGAGGTTTGTAGAGCAGCAGCAAGTTTCCCTTAAGTGGATCACCCAAGGTTTATCGAACTCAGGGAGGAAGAGGTCAAAGCTATTCCGCTCAAACAACCCTGCAATTACGATACAGAAAGTCTCTTGTGTCCCCAACACACCCAATACACTTGTCAGATGTATAGGTGCACTAGTTCGGTGAAGAGATAGTGAAATACAAGTAGTAGTGATGATTATAAGTAGTAAATGTAATCTGAAATAAATATCGCTGCAAGCAAACATGTAACAAAACTGAAAGGAAACGGTGTGCAAAGCTTGGAAACAAGGCCTAGGGATCATACTTTCACTAGTTGACACACTCCCAACAAATATAACATAATTGAGCCAATAGATACTATCATCAATATGCAACTCAAAATAATTCCCCAATGGATAACAAACACTAATCATGCATAGGGCTACGAAGCACTCCTCAAAGTCCGTATTTCCCCAAACTAGATTGTCCCACACTGTCACCGTGAACGCACTAGATGGTTCCAACAAACACCAACAATTCATAGAGACATTAACCAAAAGAGACACACATAATGCGCACACTGTCACCTTCACATCATGATACAAGGTGTCTCCGGAGTTTACAAATATAAAGCACGGGAGTAGCATAATATCTGAATACTAGCATCTACCAATTCAACTAGATACAAAGCTCACGGTCACATAAAGATCACATCATGGGAGAGAGAGGTGAACCACATAGCTACCGGTAGAGCCCTTAGCCCCGGGGGAGAACTACTCCATCCTCATCATCGTAGGCAGCAACAACGATGGAGATGGCGGTGAGGTCGATGGAGATGGCGGAGACAGCGATGGAGACTGATGGAGATGGCTCCGGGGGCACTTCCCCATCTCGGCAGGGTGCCGAAATAGAGACTTCTGTCCCCCGAAATTTGTCTTCGACGGCGGCGGAGCTGCGAAACTATTCTAGGAAAAACGCCGATTGATTTAGGGTTTTCCGTCGGGAGGCTTCTTATAGGCGAAGCGGCATCGTCAGAGGTGGACCAGGGTGGCCTCACCATGGGTGGGTGCGGCCAGAGGCTGGGCCACACCCCCCTGTGGTGTGGTCAGCCTCTAGCCCCTCTCCAGCTCCCGTTTGGTTCTCGTCCTCCATCCGGGAAAAATAGGAGTTTCCGAACTTGTTTCGTCCAATTCCGAGAATATTTCCTGTGTAGCTTTTCTGAAACACAAAAATAGCAGAAAATAGGGAACTGGCACTGTGGCATCTTGTCAATAGGTTAGTTCTGGAAATCGCATAAAAACGCCACGAAGTGTAACGAAACACAAGGCAAATGGTGTAAAAACAAGCATGGAGCATCAAAAATTATAGTTACATTTGAGACGTATCACTTGGCCAGAGCTGGCGATGGTGATAGCCACGGGTGTCACATTCTTTCTTGGAAGCATCGTCGTGAGGTGTGCGTACTCCTGCGCTTGCGGCCTCGACTCCGGAGGGAAACCTCTGATCCGGGATCGGGTGATGGAGGCGCTGTTGTGTCTCTTCCTTGTTGGGGGCATCGTCTCGGAGTCGCCTGCGGTCAGGGTTTGGGGAAAGATGGTGGTTGTCGGGCTGCTGTGTGATGTCCAAGTGTGCAGTTTGGCAAAGATGATGACTTGAGCGGAAGATGGGTCGAGGCGGGGCTTTGTTAGTCGGTTTACCCGGCGTGTCCGATGGGTTCTTCTGCTAAGCCGTGCTGCTGTGGAGTCAGAGTTGCGGTGGCATCTCTGTGGCGATGATGACTGGCTGCAGGTGGTTTGCAGAGTACTCGGTCGACGCAAGACCATCATAATTCCCTTGTGAAGCTTGTCGTTTGAGTCAGAGCTGTCTGTCCTTGGCGCGTGTGGCCAATTGGTGGCATGGGCCGGCATGGGCTCCGACGCCGTCTGTGAAGCTATGTTCGGGAAGTCGTCGTGAAGTCGGAGTCGCTGGCTCGTGGAGGAGTGATGACTATGACACGGTGTGGCAACCTTGATGCGGCTCTCCTTGTGTGTCTGTGTTTTATGTGGGTAGCCAGGTTGGCTGTGGTGGTGTGCCCAATGTGGTCGTGTTCCATGATGATATTGGTGCATTGTACGGGTTTTCGGCCGGTTCCCCTGCAAATGAACTGGTCAATTCTCTTCTACTTTTTTAATAAAATGAGGCAAAATTGCCCGTTTTGTTCAAAAAAAAGTCAAGTATGGCTCGGGATGATATTAAGGAAGTGTTTGGTTTATAGCTACAATTTGCCAAGCCAAAGTTTGGCAGTTTAGTACTCATTTGGTTCTTTCCACACTTTAGAATAACCACACTTTATCATCTATATGGTTCACTAGTCATATATAAAGTGTAGTTTTTACAAACTTTTTGCCACACTTTGTGGCTCCCAGTTTCATGGTCACACTTGCCAAACTTACGCTTAACAAAGTGTGGCTAGGAATCAGTCTCTGTCTTTATCTTGTCAAAGTGTGGTTAGTAAAGTGTCTATGATTCAGTCGGGAACATCTGCCCATCAACTCTCGATGTCTTCCTAAAATAGCACTTACTAATGTGGCCATATCATCGTGACAATGTTTGTTAGTGTATGACAACCTCTCTTATAAGGTCATTGTGCATGCCCACTACGCATATTCTGGTGTCTCTATGTGTTTAGATACCCTCTACTATGTCGTTGTTTCCGTGACAACTACACATTTTCTCTCCAGTGGGTCAATTGACAAGTTCGTAAATTAAAGCAATTGGCACGTCAATATTTATGGTGTCTACACCACGATGAAAAACTTTAGAAAAAAATAAATAGCAGGAGACTAAAATCGAGATTAATTAGCATGCATGGGATAAGAATGTAAATAATAATGTCAAAAGAAGACTTTTGTGAATTAGTGTGCAATTTTCTCTGTATATGTGGAGATGCTATATTAATCTAATGAAATTTTAGGAAGATTTTGTTTTGGAAAGCAAGATTTGTTGTGAGAGGAGGTGTGTGAATTTGTGAGCAGAGTTGGAGGAGAAGGTGTGGATGGCCACCAAGTCCTCTTCAATAGTAACGAGTATGATCATAATTTTCCCCCACCTAATCCTCAAATGTAAGATACCACCACTGGGGAAGGGGGGCTTTGTTCATATAGGGCGCGATTGGTAGGCTGTGAGCGGTTGGACCAGGCCCTGGGGAGCCAAGAGGCCATTGATTGGATTCCTGGGCTGCATCCAAAATGTGGCCCGCACGCACGTTAAAGCACCCTCCACACAGGCCCTGGGGATACCTCCGAATCGAGCGTTTCCCCAGAGCCACCCTCGTCTCTGGCTCCCGTGAGCCAAAAGCGGTCAACCCCCGCACGAGCGGCTGCGACCATGGAGATGCGCGAGCTCCCACGTGCAGGCGAAAAAGGGGCGGGAGGATTTCGTCACCTCCCACCGAGACCGCCTGATGAGGGTTAACTCGACAAATGTCCTAGATGAAGGACTTAGGATCGGGGAGATAGGGCGTTGGATGAACTCGAAGGTAAAGTTAGTCGAAATAGGTGTTTGTCGAAAGTAAACTTGGGTGTTCAACCTGGCTTGCTTTCAATCTGGCCTACACCATCCCCTCCTGGCCCCTATATATAGATGGTCAGGTCTCGAGGATCGGGTAGGGTCCGATACAGATTACAATATCGACATACGGTAAGAACTCGTATTCGACTATCATTACAATCGGGCCTAGCTTAACGGGCCTCAGGGGTACTCAACATACGGGCTCTACTAACTATACCCTGGTCAGTAGCCCCTGAGATTCTACCAGAATTGCAGATTCGGGTTGAATCTCTAATCTTTATATCTTTGACTTGATCAATTCTTCGACTTCTTCTTATCTTCAAATCTTTGACTTGGTCTTTCGACTTATTTTCATGATAATATTTCGCAAGGGGTTTTGATGAACAAGCCTGACATCTCTGACGGATCAAGAGGTCAGTTAACTGCCGGAACAGACACTTGTCACCTACTTCAAATTCAATCCCCTTGGACTTGAATTCGGGATACCGGTCAAACCCACTCTTTTGCCGCATTTAGGACTTACAAAGAATGAATCCTAGTGATTCTCAGGGTACCCAGTGCGTCCACCAGGATTTTCTTCGCGTCGTAGACACGGATACATACCAGCAGAGCGCATCCATGTGCGTATACCAGGCCACACAGGACGGATCCCGGGGTCTTACCTTCGTGATAAATCACGGCATTCGAGTTTCGTTACGATAACGCAACTCGAGAATCTTATGTCGCAGCAAAGTTTTGACTGATAAAATCAGAGAATTTCGAACTTAAATTAACTTCTTCCAATTCCCTCCTGATGGGAGTAGTCTCTCTATATTTGGTCGACTATGTAGTCGAAGTTCGCATGATAATCTTTCTTCATCTCCACCATTGATTATCTTATCCTCTATCGGGTGCGCGCTCAGCGCTCCCGATGGGAGTAGCCCCCGAGGCTATGTTTGAATACTTGTAGTCGAGCATAGGCTCAAAATTCAATTCATCTACTTTCTTGTAATATCTCCTGTTTACAAGCCCCCGAGCGCAAGGCGAGGTCTTGTATATCGTGCAACCACACTCTCCCCTTCTTATTTTTCTTCTTTGGTACTTATCGTCTGCTACGTGCAGAATTTAACTCTTTTGTAGAATACGCTTATGGGCTTTGCTTATCACGAAGGCCCAGTAATACGTATTTATAAATTAAGCACCTTCTGGCAAGGGTAAAAAACCCTAATCAGATTCCTCCTCTGCCGCATCATCTTCTCTCGTCATCTAGGGTTTCTAGCCTTCTTCCTCGTCCACATGGCTGACGCTGATGGTTCTCGTTTGAACCTTGGCTCTCCGGTGGCGCCGCGAGGTTGGGGCCACCCTCGTGGGAGCAAAAACAAAACAACTCCGGCCGTCGCAGGATCATCATCGGCCGCTCTGGTTAAACGCCGCCCCGGCCATCCACCTGGTAGCAAGAACAAGCCCAAGGTGACTAGTGCTGCCCCAGGTTCAAGCGCTCCTCCTCCTGCTGCTCTCGCTGCTCCTACCGCTCCTCCAAGAATCTTTTCCTTTTTCTGCATTGCCATGGCACAGTGCCGTGAGATTCAGTGCCTGCCGCTGAATTTCACCAAGTTCATGGATGGGCGAGAACTGCGAGAAGCGGTTCTCCGTGAACAATCTGGCCGTGGGACTCCATACGAGGTGGAGGTTTGGTATGATGGCGACGGCGATCAGTACTTGAAGGGTGGCTGGTCGCAGTTTGCAGAAGACCACGACATCCACCAAGGCTTCTTCATGGCCTTCGACTTCCACATCGGCACGTCAAAGTTTGACGTGAAGATCTATGACGACACCCAGTGCCAGAAGAAGTATGAAGCTGAAGTCCACTTCCATTAGGATCTGTTTCGTTTGATAATGACTTTGCTGCCATGTTATCTGTAATGAATATTCGTACTCTGTTTTGATGTTTTTACTAGTACCATGAAAACAAGTCACTGTTCTGAGGTATGCTTTCCATATATCGGGTTCTTTGCGAACCAATTGATATGAAGAATATCGGGTTCTTTTGTGAACCAAGTTGTTTGAATATTTATCGGGTTGTCTGCACAACCTTATAGTGAAAGAAGATCACCAAGTCGCGATAAAAATTTCTTTCGTACGACCCGAGGGTTGAAGCCCCCGAGCGGAGAAGTAAAAATATTTGTACGATTTTGTCGAGTTCAACCCAAAGAGCCCGACTTGTGGCCTCATGTTCTGGGTTCAGAAGGTTAACTCGAGTTTACTGATACCACTAGATTTACTCTACGCGTAAAAACGCCGTAGCTGCTCTGCATTCCATGGGTTGCTCTCGTCTTTCCCTGTCTTCTTGTCTTGTAGTCGATATGCTCCTCCTGGTATTACTTCTGTGACGATGTAAGGTCCTACCCAAGGGGACTCCAATTTGCCATGGCTGTCTTGCCTGAGTCGCAAAACTAGGTATCCCACCACAAAGGATCGCGGACGAACTCGACTGCTGTGGTAGTTTCGTAGACTCTGTTGATACTGCGTCGCTCTTTCTAAGGCCTTTTCTCTTGCTTCATCTAGCGCATCGACATCATTTTGCAATGCTTCTGTTGATGTGGTCTTGTCGTATGCCGTTACTGGCCTCGTGTGTAACTTTGACTGGAAGCACGGCTTCTGCGCCATGGACCAGGAAGAAAGGAGTTTCTTGAGTTGCTGCGTTAGGCGTAGTTCTTAGGCTCCAAAGAACGGAGGGCAATTCTTCTACCCAAGCGCTCTTGGCTTTCTCGAGAGGTGCTAAGAGCCTCTTTTTTATCCCACTACATATTAGGCCATTGGCTTTTTCGACTTGCCCATTTGTCTTCGGGTGTGCCACAGATGCGAATTTGAGCTTGATCCCTAGTCCTTCACAATAATTCTTGAATTCCTTTGAAGTAAAGTTTGTCCCGTTGTCTGTGATGATGCTATATGGTACACCAAAACGGAATACTATCGACTTGATGAAGCTGATTGCTACTGTCAAATCTTGAGTTGTTACCGGGGCCGCTTCCACCCACTTGGTAAATTTATCGACTGCCACTAGCATGTAAACATGTCCTCCTGGCCAGGATTTGTGCAACTTTCCCACCATATCGAGGCCCCATTGCGCAAAGGGCCAGGACAATGGTATTGTTTGTAGCTCTGCTGCTGGTGCATGCGGTCTAGATGCAAATCTTTGACATGCTTCACACTTTCAAACTATATCTTTCGCGTCTTCGATGGCTGTTAGCCAATAAAATCCTGCTCGGAAAGCCTTTGCCGCTATTGCTCTGCTGCTAGCATGATGGCCGCACACTCTGCCGTGTATGTCTTTTAGTATTGTTTGTCCTTCCTGGGGCGTTACACAACGCTGCAAAACGCCGGTAATACTCTTCTTGTACAATTTCCCCTGCAACACGACAAACCCTTTCGATCGTCGAGTTATCCTCTTGGCTTCCACTGCATCTTCTGGTAATTGTTTATTTATCATGTATGCAAGATATGGCTGCATCCAGGTTTCTTCTATCATCATGACCTCCTCTGGCTCCGACGTAGCCCCCGAGTCTGCTGCAGTAGTCGAGCTTTTTCCACTTTTTATTGATCTTTCTACTATTTCTTCCCAAAATACTCCGGACGGCACGGGTAAGCACTGTGACCCAATATTTGCTAAATTGTCGGCTTCTTCATTACTATTCCTGCTTATGTGCGAGACTTCACATCCATCGAATGTTCCTTCGAGATAATGATATAAATTCTTGTAGGCCATCATGTTGTCATTGATTGTGTCACATCTGTTCATAACTTGCTGGACAACGAGGTTAGAATCTCCAAATATTTTTAGGCGAGTTGCTCCACATGATTTAGCCATCTTCATTCTGTGCAACAAAGCCTCGTATTCTGCTTCGTTAATAGAAGCCTGTGGAAAGCTCATCCTTAAGACATACTACAATTTGTCGCCGTGGGGCGATATCAAGACCACTCCTGCGCCTGCGCCTTGGAGTCTTTTAGAACCGTCGAAGTACATTGTCCAAACACTGGATAAGTCTGGTGGTCCCGTGCTCTGCAGCTCCAGCCACTCTGCCATAAAATCTGGCAAGACTTGCGACTTAATCGCCTTCCTTTTTTCGTACGTGATGTCCATGGGAGATAGCTCGATTCCCCACAAAGAGACACGTCCTGTTGCTGAAGGATTGTTCAATATATTTGACAGTGGTGCTTCATTGACCACTATAATTGGGTGCACCGCAAAGTACTGTCGCAGTTTTCGTGCAGTTGTGAAAACACTATACGCGAGTTTCTGATAATGCGGGTACCTCTATTTTGTCGGAGATAATACTTCACTGATGAAATATACCGGCCTCTGGACGCCGTGGGCTTTTCCTTCTTCACTTCTTTCGACTACTAATACTGTGCTTACCACCTGGTGGGTTGCGGTGATATAAAGTAGTAGTGGTTCTTTTTCTTTTGGTGCGACCAGCACTGGCGGCGTGGAAAGCACTTTTTTCAACTGTGCAAAAGCTGCATCTGCTTCTTCTGTCCATTCAAATTTATCATCTGACTTCTTCATAAGTGCATAGAAAGGAAGCGCCTTTTCTCCCAATCGAGCAACAAAGCGACTTAATGCCGCAACGCGTCCTGCGAGTTTCTGTACATCATGTAGCTTCATGGGTTTCCCCATTGTTAAAATTGCTTGAATCTTCTCTGGGTTCGCCTCTATTCCCCGTGCCGATACCAGAAACCCCAAAAGTTGCCCTGCTGATACGCCGAAGGAACATTTTGTCGGGTTAAGCTTAAGTTTGTACCTGCTCAGGTTGTCAAAGGTTTCTGCCAAGTCGCTGATTAAAGATTTCTCCTCTCTTGTGGTGATGACTACATCATCAATGTAGACTTGGATGTTGCGTCCTATTTGGCTTCCGAGGCAATTTTGCATCATCCGTTAATAAGTTGCTCCTGCATTTTTTTAGGCCGAACGGCATTACTTGGTAGCAAAACACTCCGTACGGTGTGATGAAGGCCGTTTTTTCTTTGTCTTCTTTCTTCAATTTGATCTGATTGTAACCAAAATATGCGTCCAAAAAGGAAAGCCTCGCGCATCCCGCTGTTGAATCGATTATCTGATCGATGCGGGGTAGAGGGAAGGGATCCTTTGGACAATGCTTATTGAGAGATGTGTAGTCGACACATACTCTTTGTACATCTGTGTTCTTCTTGGGTACGATGACTGGGTTCGACACCCAACTCGAAGTTTTGATTTCTCTGATAAATCCGGTATTTTCTAGCCTGTGTAATTCTGATGCTATCGCCTTCCTTTTAGGTTCATCAAATCGTCGCAACGGTTGCTTGACTGGCTTTGCCTTGGGATCTACATTTAATGCGTGCTCGACGAGTTCCCTGGGAACCCCTGGCATGTCTGTTGGACACCAGGCGAAGATTTCCCAGCGCTCACGGAGGAACTCGACGAGCGCGCTTTCCTATGCGGGATCCAAGTTCACCGCAATTGATGTCGTCTTGTTTGGATCTGTAGGGTGGACCTGGATCTTCTTTGAGTCCTGAGCTGTATCGAAAGCCTAATCTGGCAGGGATCGTCCAACGTCGGGTAGAACATTATGATCCGTTTCTCCTTTTAGCCTCTCATATTCCGTTGTCATGCCGAAGGTTTGCGCCATCCTATTGAATTCTCTGTCACATGTGTTGGCTACTTCAAAGCTCCCCTGCACCGTAATTGTTCCTTTGGGTCCTGGGATTTTTAACATAAGATACGCGTAATGAGGTACTGTCATGAATTTTGCAAATGCTGGGCGCCCCAGGATTGCGTGGTATTGTGACGACCAGTCCATAACTTCGAATTCCAGCTTCTCTCTGCGGTAGTTGCTGCTACTGCCAAAGCAGACATCGAGTTCTATTCTTCCCAAAGGGTAGTTTGCGGCTCCTGGTACTATTCCATGGAAGGAGCAATCTGTTGGCTTCAGACTCAACAGTGAGATGCACATTGCCTTTAGGGTTCTAGCATATATTAAGTTTATGCCACTCCCTGCATCCATGAACACTCTTCCGATGTCGTACCCTCCTATTTGCGCCTTTAAAACCATAGGCGAGTGGCCTGGCCTGGGAACTTTCCTCGGGTGATCTGCTCTACTGAACTTAACTGGTTGATCTGACCACCGTAGGTACTCTGTGGTAGCTGGTGGTGATGATATTGCTAGGTTTACTTGCCTGGATATGCTCTTCCGCTCTTTCTTTGACTTGGACACCGGTTGAATCATAGCTGATATGTAAACTTTTGACTCTAGGTGCCTTACTAGCCTTTGCATTTGATATCCTTGACTTCTGTGTTTTTCTCCTTGCCACCCTCCTTGGCTTGAGCCTATGGCGCTTTGCAGCCTTAGAAATGTTCTACAATCCTTCATCTGGTGATTTGAGACTCTTTTCCCGTCAAGATATGCGTAGTGGATTCGACAAGGTCCGTATAGCATATCCTCGGCCGAAGGACCGGAGTATCTCGATTTTTCTACTCCTTTTGCCTGAAACCTCCTATTTTCATACCCTTCCTCTTCTTCTGCTACGTAGCCCGCAGCTACCTGATTTCGCCTTCCTTGGTTATCCCGGCTACGGTGTCGTCTCCTCTGTCTACTTATTCTGTCGACTTCTGGTGAATGTTCTCTTTTGTTATTATATGCGTCCTCTCTATCAGCGAATTTGTTGGCTTGTTCCATTAGCTCAGCTACTGTCGTAGGTCTTGCTCTTCCAATTTCTTCCACGAGATCTGAGCGACGAAGTCCGGCCGTAAAGGCGTCTATTGCTCGCTCGTCGGAGACGTCCTCTGCTGAGTTTTTGATTACACTCCAGCGTTGTATGTAAGAACGTAGAGTTTCGCCTTTCCTTTGCATACACGCCTTGACTTCCTCTAGTGATGCTGGGCGCTTGTATGTTGAGCGAAAATTTCTTGCGAATTGACTTTCGAGTTCTCCCCAACTTCCAATGGATTCATTGGGTAGGGTATTCAACCAGGACCGTGCTGCGCCGGTGAGGTGTAGCTGTAAACTTTGCATTGCAGTCGCTTTTGTTCCCCCTAATATCTGTACTGCCTGCAAATAGTCCGATAACCATAGGGTAGGTTCTTGCGACCCGTCATACTTATGCTGGTCATGTGGCAATTTGAATCCTTTGGGTACCCGCGTTTTGCGAACCCTGCGGGTAAAGCATAACGCGCCCATCTCTTTATCGTCGTCTTCATAATTCTCTTCTCTCCAGGCGTGGCGTGATTTATTTACTCGAGCTTGCGCTATTACATTTCTTGCATCCTCCTTCCTCTTATGTTGCCTTTCCTCTTCTGATGACTCGCTATACTCGTTATCTGTGAAGTTGTATCTGAACTTCGCCTTTTGATTTTTCTTGTAGCTTGTCGACTTCGTCTCTGGGCCTTTTTCCTTGATCTTGCTTTCCACTATTCCGAGGCTTCGTATCGCGGCTTGGTGCATATCTTCTTGCGGATCCCCGGGTTCTGGCCTTGTAGTTAGTAAATACGCCTGTGCTACTACTAACGCTGCTTCTGGCGTTTCTTGTACAAAGTCATCTTCCTCCTCTTCTAGCTGTGGGGTAGGGCTCCTTGGGTACCTTTCTTCTCTGCTGCGTGCTGTCGCCCCCCTGTTGTGTTTTGGGTCTCCGCGCCTTTCTCTGCTGTACTCTGAATCTTCACTATAGTCTTCCCAGTATTCCTCCCTTGATATACTGTTATTGTCTTGAAAAACCATGTCTCTTTCCTCCCTTAGTTTCTTCCTGTGTTGGTATAATGCATACTGATATCCCATTAGAACTTCTCTTCTCGATCCTTCGGGTACTTCTGTACCATGATTGATAGCTGATTTGATCATTCTCCATTCGCCAGTCGAGACGTGTACTTTCTCCTTTTCCTTTTTGTTGTGTTCTTTTATTTTGTCGACTTGCCTGTCGACCTTTTTACTTCCTTCGCTGTTGCTTTCTTCTTCTGCTTCAGTGATAATGACGCATAACTGATGTACTTTGGAGACGCCGCTGCTTCCCGCGGCGAAGTCCTTTGCGTTGTTGTGCGTTTGACACGTTCTTTCTTCTGAGTCGAAATTTTCCTGAATTTTGTCGCCTTCTGCGATTGGTGCTTTTTCTAAACTGACTGGCGAGTTTACTTCACTGGAAGAGCCTTCTGATGATTCCAACGTTTCTTCTGTTTCGGGCTTGCTCGCCGACGGACCTGGTTTCGTCGAATTCGAGAGGCGAGATGAACCCGACGGCCCGATGAGGATGCTCAAACTTCCAATTGTTAACTCCATCTCTTGACTTCCGTCGAGTTCTGAACTGCTGTTGGCTAAAAGCGAAAAAGCCGTCGAATTCATGACTCCAACGCCCAAGGTCCCCACGGTCGGCGCCAATTGACGAGGGTTAACTCGACAAATGTCTTAGATGAAGGACTTAGGATCGGGGAGATAGGGCGTTGGATGAACTCGAAGGTAAAGTTAGTCAAAATAGGTGTGTGTCGAAAGTAAACTTGGGTGTTCAACCTGGCTTGCTTTCAATCTGACCTACACCGTCCCCTCCTGGCCCCTATATATAGATGGCCAGGTCTCGAGGATCGGGAAGGGTCCGATACAGATTACAATATCGACATACGGTAAGAACTCGTATTCGACTATCATTACAATCGGGCCTAGCTTAACGGGCCTCAGGGGTACTCAACATACGGGCTCTACTAACTATACCCTTGTCACCGCCCCTCTATTTCTACCCCCTCCTCTCACCACCTCGTTCAAAATTGCCATTTCCCCTCTTCAAGCTCACTTCTCCCGCGCGCAAGGAAGGTAAGTAGGCGGTGTTGGCGGAGACGGCAGCGACGACGGTGACGACCACTTCTTTGACAAGGATTCACCTCCGTTCACCTCCAGCCATGACTGTAAGTTCAAACACCATGACATCTCGAGCACTATCTTGCTGTTAGGTTAGATCTGTGACTTGTTTTGCTTAGATCTGTCCCTGATGTCGGCTTGTAGCAAACATCTTGGCATGTGTAAGCTTAGTTTCATTGATCTGTGAGTATTAGCATGTGTAGCACAAAATCTTGCCATGTGTAAGCTTCTTCATCTTTGTGTTCATGTAGGCTTGTAGTCATAATCTGCTTCTACATTGTGCGGCAATGTAGGACTCGTGCCCGGAATTCCTTAGCCAGGCTCTGATCCCCTTCGAGGAGTCCCAGATCCCTTCATTTGTCGCTGATTCGTAGCCTCCCATGGCATCAAAGGTTGTGTACGTGGTGGTTGGGCAGTGTTCCGACCAGCCTCAGTTTGCGCATCTCGGATCGTCTCAGAGCACAGTTCAGAGCGTTGTCCAGAGCGTGGCATCGAAGGTTGCCTTCAACATTGCTAAGGCAAAGAAGGACAGGGATCTGAGTGAGGCAGCTCGCAAAACCACGCAAGCGAGCATGAAGGGCACCATGAAGTGGCTGCCTTTCCAGTCGACCTTCATCCTCCAAAAGATGTGTGACCTGATCAAGACCGGTGTTCGTACTGACAAGGGCTTCAAAGAGGTCCATCTTGTTTCTGTTTCCAAGGCGCTCTTCGAGCATTGTGGAGCGGAGGTGACTTCTACTCAGGTGTACAACCACCTGAGGAAGTGGAGGACGAGGTGGATCCAAATCAACAAGCTGAGAGATCTGAGCGACGCTCAATGGGTTGAGGAGACCTGCACCATCGTGCTAGAGACTGACCACTACCATGGCCATATCAAGGTTAGCACCTTATTACCTAGGACTGCCCTTTGATCATTCATGCCTACATCTAACAATCTTCCTTGTCATCCCTGTTTAGGATCACCCCAAGGACGCCGAGTTCCTCAACAAGCCCATACTGAACTACCATGAGATGCACACCATCTTTGTTGGTGGGATTGCCACCGGCAGGTTCGCCATGGGCTCCAATGAGCCACTGGGCATGGCTTCACCGCCTGTAGAGTACGGGACAGACTCCCTGGAGTCCGACACCATCATCATCGATGGCCCGGACAAGCCATTTCCGGCACCACCAGCTGGAGGAAAGAGTAAGAGGGGTGCTCTGGCTAAGGATGAGCTCATGGCCTTCACTTCCATGACTGAAGTCGTCAAGGACGTCGCGCAAGCGATCAGGGAGAACAAGCCCACCGACGTCCATCCGGAACTCTACAAGGCTGTCATGGACGTGCTTGAGTACTCCCCGGATGCTCTAACGACGGCGCTGAACCACCTTGTCGACCACAAGGCCCAGGACATCACCTTTGTTGTCATGGCAGACTCCCACAGGTCCCTCTGGCTCCAGAACTACCTATCCAAGAACTACTTCAATCTGTAGTGTGTGCCCTAGGGCATTGTGGGGCTGGGGAGACATGCATTCTTGCTTGTGATTGCTGAAGATGATAATCTTGCGATGTACATTTTGGTGGTAGTTAGGACTCAAAAACTTGTTATGGCATGTAAGTAAGATGAGGTGGTACATGCTAAACCCCTCATGTGATGAAGACTATGCGGTGGTAGGACGACACCCACTTTTGCTGTGGTGCTAGGTTAACATCTTAGTGCTAGGAAAAACTTATGACCCCCTTTTGGAAAACTATAATGCATGCTCCCATAAGTTATGATCTTGTTGTCACCATTTGTTACCTCATCTTGTACTTACCCCTCATGTTTCTTTGTTAGTGGTACGTCGTGTTCAGGGGGAGGCAGCCCGGAGTCTACAGCTTGTGGAGGATCTGCCAGGCTCAGGTGAATGGTTTCTCGAACAACAGCTACAGAGGGTACCAGACTCTGGATGAAGCAGTGGAGGAGTTCAACCAGTTCCTGGCCGATGAGGCAATGGCTTATCAAGGTATGGCTGTTCAAGCACTCCCTACTCAAGGAAGGGCTCTTCAAGCCATGCCTGTTCAAGGTATGCCTACTCATGCCATACCTCTCCAAGCAATGGCTATTGAGGCAATGCCTCACCATGGCGGACATAGGTTTAGAGATTTCATCATCCTTGTACTGATGATGGTGATCGGGAGGCTCTTGTTCTTCAAGTAGGTGGTGTAATCTCGCATGTTGTGTAAGCTCACCAGAGTTTGAAAATGGGTAACTCTTAGAACACCTGTGTACTTAACCAAACAGCTAGACAGTGCATCTGCTGGGCTAGGAATTCGGTTTGCAGGCATCCAAACATAGAGACAGCGAAATCTATTGCGGACAACCAAACAAAATGCACTCCATGTTTTTGGCCCATTTCATGCGACCCAGGCCCCCCAGCGTCTGCGCCCAGGGAACCCAAAAAGGGCTACAGGCTACCAATCGCGCCCATATAGACCCCCAATGTGCTGGTGGGGGGCATGGGGTCCCTGATGGAGATGCTCCAAGTTGCGGTCTTCTTTGTAGGTTCATTGTTGTTGTGACTAATTTAGATTTTATAGCATTTCCGAAATATGTTTTCAAGATCAAAATCGTGGAGTAAACAGGCATGCAATATTTCAAAGTATTATGGCTGCATACGCAACTAAGAAGGTTGTAGATTACTAGATTTCAACTAAAACCAAAATGCATATCCAGATAGAAAAAACTAGTTGAATACCCGTGCGTTGCCACGGGTATTTTCTTCTTTTCTGCTGTCGCAACGATCTTAAATAAATCAAAGTATACCCACATACTTTGAAATTATTGTCATGTCTAAAGGTGCCATTATTCATCTCCTATATCAATAATTCTGCAAGTAACAATTTAGATTTCATCATGTATTTAGATTCCACTTCTTTCATGGCTCAATGTTTGCTGATCACCATCTATGCCTAGTGCTGCATGTTACCTCTAATAGAATTAGCATCTTCCCATCACAATATACACAAAGGAGTTATTACTGGAAGCTTAAATAATATATATGGGCATTGAAATTATGATGCTTCTCCTCAGACGAATCAGTTCAAAGTTTCAAACAGAGATTAAGAAAGAAAAATTGAAAGAAGGACTCAAAGATAAAAAAAAGGGCCGGTATGTACTAAACTTGTCGACGTGGCAATAATTGGCAATTGTCTTGGATCTGCTTCATCGACATAACCATATGGCTGAACAAACCACATCGGACTATTTAGAGTTGTGTCCAGAAATTCAAGGTGCAGCACCAAGATCACTGTAATGAAGCAGTCATGCATGAGGGAAGAAAGGAGAAACCGCCCACAAATTTTTAAGGCATTTCACCTGAACAGTTCACTCACATGATGACAACTGCAGCATAGGGAAACAAAACCCGGTATGTTACGTTATTAAATTTGTATCATCAAACTCATACCAAATATTATATCAGGTGATGCCAAGATCAGCTTGACAAATCTGACAAAAAAAATACGGTGACCAACTGCATCACAATATTGCCACTCTATCTATGTACAAACAGTTATGGTATACTTCACGAGTTGCTTACTTGCTTATCATAATGCACATCATCTCCTAGAATAATATCATTATACAAATCAAACCTATGATCACTGTAATGTAATATGCGATCAAGGACTACTTGTAAAGCTGCTATTCTAGAATGTAACATGTAAAAAGAAATCACCAAAAGTAAGCCATCGGACTGAGACCAGGTATTGGTCAGATACTTTGATGTTATTCAACACTTAATAGTTGCAGTCAAAACCACACCTCTCCTTTAGCTATTTGATCAAGCTTGCATCATCAATTATGAAACAGAAAAGAAACATGTTGGTCTGCTTGCTCCACAATTTTCTCATGGACAGAATCTAGCATAATATAAGAATTTGACTTATTGAGCAGCAAAGTTTGAGATAACAATATGAAAAGATGGAAGTAGATGTTGTTGGTATGCTTGCTCCACAAATTTTCTCATGGACAGAAATCTAGCATAATAATATAACAATCTGACTTATTGAGCAGCAAACTTTGAGACAACAATATGAAACGATTGAAGTGCAATGATTTTCACCAAGAAAATGCACAAGATCCAAACTACATCTTATTTTGTATTTGACGTTGGAACAAAGCAGTGACCACCAGGGATTAATAAGACCATCAATGAAGGATACTACAAAGTTAAGCAAAAAGATCAACCGCACCAAGAGCAGAGCTTTTCATGACCTGCATGCAAAAATTGAGTAGTTCAGTTGTAACTTCTTCTCAGGTTCAAAACAAATTCAGTTACTCACAGATCCGCATCTTATGGATCCACCAACCCACCATATAAATTCATCAGGCACATTAAAAATAGGATTGAAGAAATTCATTGCGGTTGTCACTTGCTCCTTCAACTTATTAGCAAGACAAGAACGCGTACATATGAAACAATGATGGAATACACGGGCGCATATTGGGCACTCGGAAAAAACTCTGCTGCAACTTCTTGAAACCATATTTCACCACTAAGATTTGTACAACATCTCTTTAGTCTAGGTAACCGATTAAAATTTTATAGCACTGCAAAAGGAAGTGTATAAACCTATGTGATGAAACTTTCTAAAATGCATACAACAGAGCGTTTGTACAATTACACAATTAGTCTAGCTGGGTAAGGGATTAAATTTCTTTAAAAGGACCTATGGATCAGATTGAGACAAATATAGATGCAACCTGCAGCCAGCTTTAACAAATGAAACTGAACTTATGCTTGTATGAAGGACAAAGTCAAAATAAAAAGTACAGAGAAGTAACTATGAGCCAGCTGAGCCATTTTTAATCTTTATCTCGTTGCTCTATCACAAAAAATTCCAGCTGGTGCCTCCTATATATTAAGCATGAAAAAAGGAATATACATTAGTGCATTTACTTTATTGGTTACATCAGCATTAGACAATTTAGTTTAAGATGATTCACAAAGCTAAGTCAAATCTACCCTGTTCAAAGGCTGAAACACAAGCACATGAGGCTTACAAAAGTACGAAACTGAAGATAACACCATAAAAGAACAGAGCACCACATATTCAGTCATACTGCTATCTAATCAGGGGACTAACAACACATTGCAGTCAATTAATCTCCATATGTCACTTTTTCCGAGATCCCCAAAACACTTGATAGTCTAGGTACGCAGACAAAGATGAGCAAACTGGAAGAGATTGGGTCGCCACCTCTATGTCGGCAGTGGTGGCTTCAGCACCGAAACTCGACGCATCATTGGCAGCTGCTCCAGCTCTGGGATCAGTAGCGGTGGCGGTAGCACGAGGACGACGGCATGAAAGGTGGTCCGGGGAGTGGCTTCCTATAGGACGGTGCGCTGGATCCTAGCAGAGGCGACGATGCAGGGATGGGTTGTGTGTACGAGGAGAGGATGCCAGCATGTGGGGGATCGATCATGTGAGAGGCGGTGATGCCGGTTCTTTCCAGCACGGATCTCAGCGGCCACGGAGGAGTCCGAGAACGGCGACTGCAGCGAGCGGCGAGACAAAATATCCTCCGGTCAGGGCGGCGGTTGCTCAGTCGAATAAGGAAGTGGCAAAGATGGGGCAGCGATGTGGCAGGAGCTTGTGGGAGAGGATAGCTGAGTTTAACCTAGCCATTAATTCTAACACAGACCAGAAGGTATCCCCAAAATCTGAAGTACAGTGAATAGCTTGCAAACATGAATCACATGGATACACGGCTCTCAAATGACCAAATATGACACCCCCATGTCAAGCAACCCTGTGATCTACAATTGTACACGCAGCTTGACTTTAATCCAAGGGTGATATCATAGAGTATTTAGAAACTGAACATCGACCAAGATATATTCTCGTACATCTACACTATGTCACTATGCAAATAACAACGAAAAGTAACGACTGAGCAGTTGCAATCCCACTAATAAGCTGAGATGAAAAGGAAGAAAAAGGAAAATTTTACCTTTCTGGAATTTTGTCGAACACCTACTGGGCTTCAATAGTAGAGGAGGCCGGAGCTGCACGGTGACCCGCGGGTGTTGACGAAGAGGTCAGGGATGAAAGCGCCAATGCAGTGGAAATGGAAGAGAGCATCAGCAGACCAGCAGCTTGATGGTACGAAGGTTCTCCTGTCCGCCTAGGGACCACACAGCAACTGCTGGTCGCATGCGATGGCTGCTTCGATTCGTCGTCGTTGTTTGCATCAACCACGTCGTAGATGGGAGCTGCTGGAAGAGGCACTGGTCGCCGGAATCATCTCGGGCCGGGACGAAGAGGACCATCTTGGGCCGGGACGAAGAGGAGCTCGCAGCGGAGATTGGCGCAGGGCGCGTCGGGAAAGACAGGCGGCGGATGCGTGCGATCCGGACCAGGCGATGAAAGGAACCGTCACGGACGAAAGCGTAAAGTGGACGGGCAAAAACGTATTACCATCACGTCCTCAAGCCGTATTATTAGTTTAGATTAGATTAGATAGATTAGATTAGATAGATTAGATAGATAGATTAGATTAGATAGATTTCAACGGACGGTACTTCTTCAAGATCGAAGTGATTAGGAGAAACTTCTTCTTTTTCTGCGAGGGTTAAGAGATTGTATTAAGAAGATGCCACGATGTTAGAATCCCTTAGAAGGGAGTCCAGAACAAGTTCTAGCCCTAACTTTGACCATACATCAGTAAGGTCATTGATTCTACCAAACCCAGCTAAAACATGGCTTAGCTACGTTCTTGGATCGAGGAACTTTCCTTAAACCCTCCACCCGCTCAGAATTCGGCAGGGTTTTAGTTTCAGCTACAATGTGCCCTAGAACAGATCGGTCTTGGATCACTTCAGCAATGTCAGACTCAATAAGGGATTGATCTTGAGCGTGTATCAGTGAAAGAGTTACACCTTCCCGAGAGCACATAATTTCGCCTCTAGCACTGAGCTGCAATGCTTTAGCGATTTGCATGCGGAGAAAATAATTGCTGCATCGTGTGCTTGCAAAATCATACCAGCACCTGTCGTTCCATCTGATTCCAGGAAAGTGCCATCGACAGTTAGCTTTAAAAAACCTTCAGGCGGTCTCTCCCATTGCACTGAGCTCAACTCCCCGGTCACCGTGCTTCGTGTATCATCCACCACCATAGGTCCAATCGGTTTCTTCCCCTTCATTAACTCATCGGTAGTCGAAGACGATATACTCCAGGAGTTTACTATTCCAAATTATTTCCAAATCTCCCTATTGCCCACAGGTGCATCGCTTGACCCCAGAATACCCCTCTCCTGTTGCAACATGCAGAAATTTCATGGCACTCCGGATACGGAACAACATGCAGCCGAATCAACGTCTTAAAAGAATCCGAAACGAAATCTAGCGTCTCTAAGAAATAAAAATTGACGGAAATGTGCAATCCTCTTGTCCGAGTCGGATTACTGAACTGTGATCCGGGTACGGAACAACATGCGTCGGACGGATTTCTGGTCCGACTCGTAGTCCTCCTCCTTGCTATTTATACATAGGAGCAATCAGCAGCAGTACCACATCCAAGAATCAATCGATCAGCCAGAAGCTCAATCAGTCCTCTCGCCTGATCGATCGACCATACCACGGAGGCCATGGCCGCGCTGGGCACCTGCTTCTTTTCGCCGGCGTTCTCCACGGCGTCCTCGAGCACCAGGCCACGCGTCCCCACCGCCCCGTCCATCGTCTCGGTCGTGGGCCGTCGTGAGCGCCGCCTCCCGGTCCTGAAGACGACTGCCGCTCCCCGGCCGCGCCTCGCGGTCGTCCGGGCTCAGAGCCGCGACGCACAGCCAAAGGCCAACCAACCGCCGGCCCCCGGCGACCACTTCCACCATGAGATGGAGCGGATCGCGCAGCACCACCAGGACATCCTCTCCACCGACGACGGCTTCCTCTACGCCGAGGCGACGGCGATGTCGGCGCGTGTATGCGTCTCTGCCATCGAGGCCCTCCACATGGCCGGCCTTATTCTGGACAGCGCGCGGCTTAACCTCGGCGAGCCCGGCGACATCTCCGCGGAGACCATCCACGGGACCGTCCGGCCGTACGCAGCGCACTTCACCGCTGCCGCCGAGGACGCGTACAGGAGGAAGGTGAACAGGAAGACGGTGGTCCGGTTCCTCGGCGCCCTGCGGGGCCTGGCCGCCGTCAGCCACATCATGCTCGAGGGCGCCCTGGAGGCCCTCTGCCAGAGGTGCCCGGGGGAGGCCGTGTCGGAGTACGCTTTCAACTCCGACGTGGAGAACATGTACCGCGAGTTCGAGCAGGGCATGCGCGAGGTGGAAGACGGGGTTCGGAACGCTAGCGCTGTGGCGACGTGCAGGCTGGTGGTGCCGGTGATCCTTGCAGGCACCAAGCTTGCGGGGTCGTTCGTGGGACTCATGGTGGAACGGCGCAAGAGAGCGGTTGAGAAGGCACGTAGCAAGTCGCCCGTGTGATTTTGTGACACTAATGTTACAGCAGCTGTTCCGAGAAAATAGGTTTTTTTTGTTAAGCACCTTGTAAGAATAGGTTTGTAAGAATTAAAATCGTTTCATTATTTAGTTTTAGCTAGTAAATACAGTAGACACTTGCATTGTAAATTGTTTGCAACCATTCTTTGTCCAAATTGCAGAAGGCAACACTTGATTTTTTTTTAAAGTTGTTGGAGAACAGAGACCAAATTCAGATGGAATATAATTTCACTGAAAGCAAATGGTCCTTTTCAGTGGCATCATAACACGTGTATAGCCATCAATAATAAATAAACACAGCATCTTGACAGAAAAACGTCAACGGGGCAACACTTAACAGAGAGGAGCAAAGCAAAACAAAGATGGCAGGAATCAAGATCTCCACCAACACTAACTGGACAGCCTTATATGTTACAACCTGAGCTTGCCAACACCAAGAGAAAGGAAAAGGCGAAAAAGAAAACAAATGAGTCAAATCTTGGTATGGTACAGTGGGCATCAAAACTGTAACCCTAGTTTTGCAGGCTAGCTAACAGGAACACAAACAGACAGTTCGGCACTGTATAGAGGATCATCTTTGTTTGCTTGGCTTCAACCCCCAGGTATCATCCTGAGTTCTTGATGGATGAGAAGCCACCGGTATAAGCATATCCTAGTAGAAAAGCTGCAGCTATCCACGGATCATTGTCGCAAATGACACAAGTGAATTCTACTGAATCACACATATACATTTCCTGAAACCCTCGTTTTCTTCATCATCAGACAAACTTTCATCACTGTCGAAACATAATTATTCAGCAGTTAGAAAGTATTATGACTATAACAACCTATGAGTACAGGACTTCACAACAAACAGTATAACGCACATGTTATTGCACCCATGCTCAATACAGGATGCAGTTTGAGAACTAATGAGCTTGAGGACTTCATAATTAGAAATCGAACTAGTGTTACACAGAAGAACAAACAAGAAAATGCTTTTCAGATAATTGATGTACAATAGTAGGTTCAATTCCACCGAGCTAAATAACTTAAAGAGCTAATAGTGCACATGTTTCTTGATATGTGCTAAGAAGTTGTATTCATCTACGAATAACTGAATAAGATAACAACAATGCACTGTTCCTGTGCTAAAAATCATGGACGGGGAAAGTTTAGTTTTTAGACTGTACCTGGCTTCGAATTCCCTTATCTCAAAAAGCTCCTTTCCGCACGTATCTGTCCATTGAACTTTTCTCCGTTCCATACCAGATTTCAAGGTTTGCACCTCTTCCAGTGACTCGCGCGGTTCCTCACCTTCACTCACCACTATACAATGATCTGACGAATCCCTTTTTGAGTTGCTCTTAAGACAACCTTTTATCTCATCTCCAGCGATGGAAGCATTAGCAGTTACCTTCTTCTTTGTTAAAGGGGGTGAGTCTTCCGAAGAGTTCAATGTGTTGCTTGAACTCACTTTAGGAGGAGCCGCAGCTTCAAGCTCCGAAGCTGCGCGACCGAAGCAGATGAAGGGAGCATATTTGCGGGGAACTCGGTTTTTCCCGGGAGCCAGATTATACACCTTCTGAGCTTCCACGTCGACTAGTTGGTACTGATTCCAGGGTGATACTTTGACAGGCTTCTCTTCTTCTTTTCGTCCAAGCAGCAAAAGGGCAAGGCCATGGCTGTACCCTGAAGCTGATGATGAGAAAAAACCTCCTCCTTCCACAGCCAGTAGCATTTCCACTTCTCATCCAGGCACCATAAACTATATTCTTCTGCTCCGCTCAATAAATTTCCTCTTCATTGGCTAGTCTACTGTGCTACAGGTGAAAGCAAAATCAGACACAATGCTCTCTATTCTTGTAACCGAGATATAAACTACTGTATGATGAATGTAACCAAGTAGAGGAAGATGAGTTACACGTCCCTTTGTCTAGTAGTCAATGACATCAATTCTATAAGTATCTCATTCGACAGATCATAGACATCTTTTACTGCAGTAGGCATTCTGTGTTGAACTAAGGCCCTTCAATTATTGGTTTACTATATATGCACAGTCAAGAAAAAGAAAGATTCCAATTATATCTACAGTTCCAGTTTTAGCTGAACCAATCATTGGAGGGTTCAGCTTCAGCCGAGTCACCTAAACATGATCACATGCCACCTAAAGGGATCTTTGATTCACTCGTACCTCTAAACAGATAATGAAAAGCACTAACAAAACTGCAATACAGGTTGACAAGAAGTTGCTGATGAGAAAATCCTAATAAGAATTGCTCCAAAGTAAGCAACAACTGCTTACTTCAAACTTAATTCGAACGCCAAATAACCAGCACAGCTTCCTGCCTGAGTTTTAGGCCACAAAAGAAAATCCGCTAAACTGAAATAATGCCAAGCTAAGATCCCACTAACGCATAACAGACTAAAGAGACAGGCCTTGACACGGATCTAGCATCCAGGAATCAACCAAATCCTTAACCGAGCTCACCTAAGTAACTAATACTAGAACCGGCACGACTCGGGATCTCGCCAAGCAATATTTCAGCAGCAACAACAAAATCTGGAAAGAAAACGATGCCGGAGTAAAAATGCAGCGGGGGGACGGATCGGACCTGGGGGAGAACTACATTCCGACTGGGCACGGCGGGTTGGAGGCGGGCGAGCAATCGGATCTGAGCCTGATTTGAGAAGCGAAGCAAATCCTTAGGAGGAGAGGAGAGCGGTGGTAGAGGAGGAACAAAATCGTAAGAATAAAAATAAGAAAAAGGGGGGAAACGAAAGGGGAAGTAGGAAATGGTGGTCTGGACCAGGGCTCAGGTGGCAGTTGGTGTTGTGCTGTGCTGTCCCAGTGAGACTTGCGCTGTAGATGATCAGTAACTGACATAGTGGGCTCCGTGTCGGAGTTGACCTCATGGGCCCGGACCGTAAAGGTACGTACTCCCTTCAATTAAAAATCTTTACTATTGGTTTACATGAATTTCTAAATTATCCTTAACACCCGCATGCGCATCTCAGCTAGCCAATTGTGTGATTAATCGCGTGATTAATGTTTTAATAAATGCTTTAAATCGTTTTCATTCAATTTTCTTTAATTAAGGGAGATTTTAAGGTCGCAGGGAAGCCAATGTTAGGTCGCCGTCAATTTTCTTGGGCAGCACTCTTGTCTACTCCCCATCTGTTCGTCCTCAGCGCCCGCCAGAAACACGACCTCTCCCCATCCTCATCTCACCCTCCACTTGACAGAGAGGCGATCAACGCCTATACTGCTCGTGAAAATGTTGATGAGGAGGGAGACGTCGTCAAGCGGGGGCAGGTCGAGCGGGTTGAGTTCTTCCAGTAAACCGATCCATCCGCGCCTCCTTTCCGCTGCTTGGTCTGCACCTCGCCGTTGTCGCCAGCCTGCCTTACTCCGTCCCCCTCATCCACAAGACAACAGCGATGCAGGTGGCCGGTCTAGCACGCCTAGGCTCTTGTGCGTGGCCTCGATCCGCGGCGGCGGCTTCGCTGAGAACTAGGGATTATCAAGGTATGTTGCAACAGTTTGTTCATCTCATGTGTTCGGTAATATGCATAGAAGTCATATTTCATTCTGTAATTGTCGCTGGAGGTAGCATCACAAGCCAATCATATTTGTTACTCTGTCCAATATGACCGCCAGCTTATAAGGTAATCCTTTGCTAGCTCGGCTGATCAAGTTTGTGGCATCCTTCAGCAAACAATAGTTGTTCTATGCCAAAATATGATGTTCATAAGTTCAGTAGAAACAATAAAGTTAATATACAACATGTATTTGCTTGATTTCATCCTACTATTCTTACAACGTTATTGTAGTCTATGCCATTAGGATAAGCATAAGTTTCATTGACACCAAAGAACAACGATTTATACCTCTAAGAGGACTCCAAATTTATGGGCTGATATGGCATGTTTGAAATATAAGGAGAAAAGTCAGAGAGGATCTTCAAGTTAATGTGTGTTTTTATATTTCCATGATGTAGATTCTCTTCCAAGATCCTTTTGTTGGCATGGAAAATCAAGTGAACTTGACTACTTGGCACCTTGTCGTCCAGTAAGCCACCACCGCGAGGAGAGACCAGATTCCTAAGGCCGCCATGGCCATCAACAAAGATTCATGAGTCTTACAAGCAGACACTTCCCAAGGTAACCTTGAATCACTTGATCTATGAGTTTTTTTTCGAGCTGTGATCCTGTGAAGAAGATATTGGTTCTAACTTCTGAATGTATAGTGTGGGCAGGCAAGCATGGGCGACGCGATCTTCGGCACATGTCGGCGAAGAACCTTCTTGGACTACCTGAAGATATTGTCAGAGGATCAGGCCAAAGAGGTCCCGTGGAGCGCCTGGCCTGATGGAGTCGGACAAGAGTGTGATGCTGGCGAGCAGGGCCGATCAAAATCTGCTCTGCCTCAAGAAAATGATTTCCCCAGATGCCTCCCTTTCCATCGTGCTATCGAGAGAAATGTTAACTGCATTAAGGCCAAATTCTTACCCCAAACTTCAGAATTAGACATAGCATGCAAGCATGTGGGAAGTTGTTTATGATACGTCTCAAACGTATCTATAATTTTTGATGCTCCATCCTTGTTCTTACACCATTTGCTTAGTGTTTTGTTACACTTCGTGGCGTTTTTATGCATTTTCCAGAACTAACCTATTAACAAGATGCCACAGTGCCAATTCCCTGTTTTCTGCTGTTTTTGTGTTCTAGAAAAGTTACACAGGAAATATTCTCGGAATTGGACGAAACAAAAGCCGAACCTCCTATTTTTACCGAAGCTTCGCGAAGACCGAAGATGAGATGGAGGGGGGTCAGAGGCTGGCCACACCACAGGGGGGCGCGGCCCAGCCCCTGGCCGCGCCCACCCATGGTGAGCCCACCTGGTCCACCTCTTGACGATGCCCCTTCGCCTATAAAGACCCCTCGTCGGAAAAAACCTAAGGGACGGATCGCTTTTCCCAGAAACATACTGCAAGCCACCGCCGTCATCAAATCGAGATCGGGAGGATCCAGGAGCTCTTCCCGGCACCGTGCTGGAGGCCTTCTACACCACCATGGTCGCCTCCAGAGTGATGTGTGAGTAGTCTACCTTGGACTACGGGTCCATAGTAGTAGCTAGATTGTTGTCTTCTCCACCATGTGCTTCATGTTTAGATCTTGTGAGCTGCCCTACATGATCAAGATCATCTTTATATAATCATATATGTTGTGTTTGTTGGGATCCGATGAGTATTGGTACTATGTCAAGTTGATGTGCTGAATATTATTTTATGTTATCTCTATGTTGTTTATGATCTTGCATGCTCTCCGTTATTAGTAGCTATCTTGACCAAGTAGATACTAGTGACTCCAAGAGGGGGTATTTATGCTCGATAGTTGGGTTCATGCCTCTATTTAATCTGGGGGAGTGACAGAAACCTCTAAGGTTGTAGATGTGTTGTTGCCACTAGGAAGAAAACAACATTCTTGTGTCTAAAAACATTTACTTTGTTTACATTACGCACTTTGCTTAATGCAATTATCTGTTGTTTGCAACTTAATACTCAAGGGTGTTCGGATGATATCCCCGCGAGTGGATTTTTAGTCATAGATGCAGTTGGATTAGGGTCTATGTATTTTGTCGTAATGCCCAGAGTAAGCCTCATAGTGATCCTCGTGATGTATGTACGTTATCTTTACTCTATCAATTGCCTAACTGTAATTTGTTTACCCAGCATGCTTTATTTATCTTATGGAGAGACACCACTAGTGAACTGTGGACCCCGGTCCAATTTTCTTTACATTGCTATTACCGTTTACTTTACTCGCACTGTTTACTTTACTAGCTTTACTATTATCCTTTTTCCACTCGATACACTCATATCTTTGTTTACAGCAAACCGGTGAGATTGACTACCTCATCGTAAGTTGGGGACAAAGTATTTGTTTGTGTTGTATGCAGGTTTCGCATTACTGCTAGGTGAAGACACACCAACAAGTTGTCTGGCGCCGTTGGAGTGTCACTAAGCTAGCAAGCATCACCTTCTTAAGTTTGGCTTTCTCCTACTGGATTGTTTACCTTGGTTTCACAACTGAGGGAAGACTTGCTGCTGTGCTCATCATACCTTCTCTTGGGGTTCCCCAACTGGTCGGTTATTTACATCATCAACACCGCACCATCAAGCAAGTTTTCTGGCGCCGTTGCCGGGGAGAGAAAAGACTTCTGCAAGGGGAGTTTCGCATGCACAATCTTTTACTTTGTTTATTGTTTTGCTTTAATTTAGTTTTGCTTGCATCTTTTTATCAAAAATACAAAAAAATTAGTTTCCTTTATAGTTGCTTTTATTTACTTGCTTTTAGTCTTGTTAGAATGGGTAATCCTGAAAACACCAAGTTGTGTGGATTTACTAGCACCAAAAACAATGATTTTATCTGCACTCCTATTGCGCCACCTGCTGCTGAGGCAAATTTTTATGAGATCAAACCTGCTTTGATCAATCTTGTTATGAAAGAGCAATTTTCTGGTGCCAGTTCTGATGATGCTGCAGCTCATCTCAACAATTTTGTTGAGCTATGTGAGATGCAAAAGTATGAGGATGTAGAGGGTAATATTATTAAGCTTAAGTTGTTTCCTTTCTCTTTAAGAGGAAGAGCTAAGGATTGGTTGCTATCTTTGCCTAGAAATAGTATTGATTCTTGGGATAAGTGTAAGGATGCTTTTATTGGAAAATACTATCCTCCTGCTAAGATTATAGCTTTGCGTAGCAATATCATGAAGTTTAGACAGTTTGATAATGAACATGTTGCTCAAGCTTGGGAAAGAATGAAATCTATGATAAAGAATTGCCCTACTCATGGACTGACTACTTGGATGATTGTCCAAACTTTTTATGCAGGACTGAATTTTTCTTCAAGAAATCTATTGGATTCAGCTGCTGGAGGCACTTTTATGTCCCTTACCTTGGGCACCGCAACAAAGCTCCTTGACAACATGATGGTAAATTATTCTGAGTGGCACATCGAGAGAGCTCCACAAGGTAAGAAGGTAAATTCTGTTGAGGAAATCTCTTCCTTGAGTGATAAGATTGATGCGATTATGCTTATGCTTTCTAATGATAGAGCTCATGTTAATCCTAATAATGTTCCTTTGGCCTCTTTGGTTGCTCAAGAAGAGCATGTTGATGTAAACTTCATTAGAAACAATAATTTTAACAACAATGCTTATAGGAACAATTTTGCTAGTAACAATTACAGGCCGTATCCTTCTACCAATGGTAATGGTTATGGTAACTCTTATGGTAATTCCTCCAACAACACTAGGGCCGCGCCCTCTGATCTTGAGGTAATGCTCAAGGACTTCATCGGTAAGCAAACTGCTTTTAACAAGTCTGTTGAGGAAAAGTTAGGCAAAATTGATATTCTTGCTTCTAAAGTTGATAGCCTTGCTCTTGATGTTGAACTTCTGAAACTAAAAGTGTTGTCTAATGATGTGAAGGAAAATAATACTTTTGCTGCTACTAATGCTATTCAAATTAAGATTGATGAAAATATTAGGATGTTAGCAGAATTGCATGTCTGGTGGGAAAGAGAAGATGAGATGGCTAGGAAGATGAAGGTATGTACCATTACTACCTCTAATGATGTTGTTCCAAATGCTAGTAATCCTCTTACTTTGATTGGTGTAGAGAAAACTCCTACTCCTTGTATTAAAAAGTCCAAAACTGCGAAAACTTTTTCTCAAAAGAGTGCTGAAATTTTTCGGAGTGTAGGAGATGATAGCTCTATTTATTTTAATGATTTTGATGTTGATGGCTGCAATATATCTAAAGTTATTTTGTTCTTACAAAAGCTTGCTTTGAGTCCTAATGCTAGTTCTTTGAATATTGCTTTTACAAATCATATTACAAATGCTCTCATGAAAATTAGGGATGAAAAGTTGAAGCAGAAAGCTTATATTCCCAAGAAGTTAGAAGATGGTTGGGAGCCCATCATTGATATGCATGTTAATGGTTTTGATTGTCATGCTTTATGTGATCTAGGTGCTAGTATTTCTGTTATGCCTAGAAAGATTTATGACATGCTTGGTTTACCACCGCTTGAAAAGTGTTATTTTGATATTCCTATTGCTGATGTTGCTAAGAAGAAACCTTTGGGAAGGATTAATGATGTTCTTATTATGGTTAACAATAACCTTGTTCCCGTTGATTTTCTTGTTATGGATGTTCAATGCAATGCTTTATGTCCTATTATTTTGGGAAGACCTTTTCTTCGAACTGTAGGTGCCATCATTGATATGAAGGAAGGCACCATCAAATATCAATTCCCACTCAAGAAAGGTATGGAACACTTCCCTAGAAGAAAAAAGAAATTACTTTTTGACTCTATTCTTAGAGCAAATTATGAACTTGATGCTTCATCTTTCGATATCACTTGATTTGCACTTTCTGCGCCTAGCTCAAAGGCGTTAAAGAAAAGCACTCTTGGTAGATAACCCATTGTTTTCTTTTCAGTTATTTTTCTTTTATTTGAGTCTTGGAAGTTATTACTATTGTAATAACCGCTCCTTATCCTTTTTATTTCGTTGTTGTGCCAAGAGAAACCTCTAATTTGAGTGAGGTAAGATTTGGGGAAGTTGCTGTCCTGAAACAGATTTTGGTGCTGCACCGTAAAAATTCGTGAAAATTATCAGAATATATTTTTGACCTGCAATTTCTTGTGCATATGCCCCAGGTTATATCCAAACTTTCATTAGTTTTACACTTTTTGATTTGAGCAACAGAAGGTCCTCGAAAAAATCGACATTTGTCAGTTGTTCTGTTTTGACAGATTTCTGCCACTATTTGTGTTTGCCTCTCGATCGCTTTCTTTTTTAGTTCTTTTGATCACGGAACTTTTGGGGAAGTTGCTACAGTAGTATATGCTTTATATTTGGTAGTTTTTAGTTGAAACCTGAACCAAAAAGGGTTGATTCATTATTATGTTTATGCTAACGTTGCTAATAGAATTGTGTTAAGTTTTGTATGAAGGAAGTTTTTAAGTGTAGGGATTAGAGAATGATGAGATGAGATGAAGAATGGACAAAAGCTCAAGCTTGGGGATGCCCATGCACCCCAAGAAATATCCAAGAGGTACAAGTGTCAAAGCTTGGGGATGCCCCCGAGGCACCCCTTCTTTATCAGCAAAAATCAGGTCACCTTTCAAAACACTATATTTTTATTGCTTCATACACTATACATTTTTCTTGGAGCGTCTTTACTTTTGCTTTTAGTTTTCTTTTGTTTTGTTTGCTGAAATAAATGGTTGGACCCCAACAAATTTCTTCTGGAGGAGATTTACTCGCTTTTCATTTGCCAAGAACACTCCGTTTTTCACTCTTATCGTTCAACGAGTGTTTTCTTTTTCTAGAACTGCGTTTAGCTTTCATTTTTCGCCTTGATTTTTATTCAAATCTTGTTATATCTTTGCATCAAGGTGTATTTTTACCTCTGGTCTATGTTGGTATTAATCAAAAGATTTGTTTCAAAAAGGTTTGAATGGTGTTGGAAAAGAGAAAAAGTTTCACGCAAAAAAAAGTGGTACAAAAAGGAACTTGTTTAGACTGCGTCTTAGACTTTTTTATGCCATGCTTGATGTCGTTTTGATAGTATGCTTAGTGATTTTTGCTGTAGCATGACTTGTCTCAAATGACTGAGATTGCTTAATGAGCCGTTGAAAAAAATCATGCGTTGTTTTTATTTGGAAGCATTAATTTGGTTTTCTCCCTTATGTTTTATTTGGGTTGACTTGGTGCATGCTTACACATGTTTGACTCATACAAAGTTGCCATAAGCCTCTATGATCATTTAGTTTTTGATGTTTGATGCCATCTTATGCTTCTCTTAATGATTTTTTGTTGATATGCATGATTATGGCCGTTATTGCTCTCTTAGTTGGTCGCTCCCAGTCTTTTGCTAGCCCTCATTTTGTACTGAGTATGAGCTCTACTCGTGCATCCAACTCCCAAAAACCAAGTTATTCCAATATGTCCACCATATATACCTATTAGCAATTTGCTATTCCAAAGTACATTTGACTTGCTTTTATCTATCCTTCAAATTAAACTCTTTTGGTGTTATGCGAAAATTGGTCAGTAAAGCTCTCATGAACCTGATGGCACAATTTACTTTTCTTGCTTTTAGTAATTTTGACATTGTGGCTCTTTTATGTTGACATTATGCTTGCAAGTTGTAAGTTGGAAATTAGCCAAACCATGCCGTCATGGGGTAAGCTTTCAACATTGCACTTCTCTTATTTGAGTTGATATCGTGATCTTTTATTTATGGATACTCGCGATGTGAAATAAGTTGGGAATCTTGCGGGATCATGGAGTTTGTATATGTGTTAGAGAAATGCCTGGGCCGCCAATCTAAGCCATGCATAATTCATAGTGGAAATTTACAGCATGCCCATAGTGGACATTCGACGACGCATCTCAAAATAAAAAGCTATACCAATGGTAAATAAAAGAGATGCCAAGGTGTTCATTATCTGTTTGTCCTGTCATTTTGATGTGGGCTTGTTCCATGTCATCGGGCACGGAGGTACCCCGTTGGCGGTTCTCGATGATACGTGTATACTTACAATGACAAGAGCTTGCTTGGGACTCTAAGTCGAGTAGCATGAGGTTTGGGTATTCGTACTTCACGGGACATGAGGTTTTCAACTTATAATTTCTCAAGCATATGCTCATAAACGTTCTTGCATTTACCTTGACCATTCAAGATGCCTATGATGGGGGCAATGAGAGCTCAAAGCTAGTAAGTACCATAATTTTTAAAGGTTTATAAAACTCGCAATCACTGCTTCCCTCTGCGAAGGGCCTTTCTTTTACTTTTATGTTGAGCCACCACCTTCTACCTTTATGCACCGTCTAGGAGAGCATAGTTGCCATTCTGAATTTAATGTGAATTGTCCCAAAGTTATCATTGATTGATTCATGATTTTGGTTTCTCTTGTTGACGAGGGTTAACTCGATAAATGTCCTAGATGAAGGACTTAGGATCGGGGAAATAGGGCGTCGGATGAACTCGAAGGTAAGGTTAGTCGAAATAGGTGTAAATCGAAAGTAAACTTGGGTGTTGAACCTGGCTTGCTTTCAATCTGGCCTACACCGTCCCCTCCTGGCCCCTATATATAGGCGGCCAGGTCTCGAGGATCGGGTAGGGTCCGATACAGATTACAATATCGACATACGGTAAGGACTCGTATGTCGACTATCATTACAATTGGGCCTAGCTTAACGGGCCTCGGGGGTACTCAACTAGCGGGCTCTATTAGCTATACCCTTGTCAGTAGCCCCTGAGATTCTACCAGAATTGCAGATTCGGATTGAATCTCTAATCTTTAAATCTTTGACTCGATCAACTCTTCGACTTCTTCATATCTTCAAATCTTCGACTTGGTCTTTCGACTTATTTTCTTGATAATATTCGCAAGGGGTTTTGATGAACAAGCCTGACAACTCTGACGGATCAAGAGGTCAGTTAACTGCCGGAACAGATACTTGTCACCTACTTCAAATTCAATCCCCTTGGACTTGAATTTGGGATACCAGTCAAATCCACTCTTTTGCCGCATTTAGGACTTACAAAGAATGAATCCCAGTGATTCTCAAGGTACCCAGTGCGTCCACCAAGATTTTCTTCGCGTCGTAGACACGGATACATACCAGCAGAGCGCATCCATGTGCGTATACCAGGTCACACAGGATGGATCCCGGGGTCTTACCTTCATGATAAATCACGGCATTCGAGTTTTGTTGCGATAACGCAACTCGAGAATCTCATGTCGCAGTCAAATTTTGACTGAAAATATTTGGGTTATACAACCATAAAAACTCGCTCCCGATGAGAGTAACAATGTTCCACCGCGTACTCCTTCACTTCCCATGCTATAATGCTTGTCAATAAACATCGTCGGGTGCGCGCTCAGCGCTCCCGATGGGAGTAGCCCCCGAGTCTATAGTCGAACAAATCTTTTTTCGAGTATAGGCTCAAATATTGTGTAGTCCATCATCATACTTCAACTCGAAATAGTTTAACGATAACTTTCGTCGGGTGCGTGTTCAGCGCTTCTGATGGTAGTAGCCCCCGAGGCTATAGTCGAATATTTTTCGGGTATAGTCTCATCAATTGATTTTTGTATTGTCGGCGCCAACCTTGTTTGCTCTTGTCTATCATCTTCATATTTGATAGTCGCCATATTTGATACTCGCCAATTATATGCATCTGTTGAATTGATCTCTAACCTCTTCATGACGTCAGTGGCCGAATTTAGCTATACGTCATCTTTACTGAGCGCGTACCGTTTCATGGGTAGCGCGGTAATTTTTATATTTCTCTGCCCGTTAGTGGGCTACCGTTTCCGCTCCTTGCGCCACATCTCAGCCCACGTTCCTTCTCTGAGAAGGTATATAAAGGGATAGTGGGGGATTTGTACTGTTTACCAGCTCTTTCTCTCCGCCGCCGCCGCCATTGTCGATCTCTGTTTCCTTCTCCTCTCGTGCATAGCCCCCAAGCGCGGATTGGTAGATGCGCGTGAAGCACCTTGCGACCAAGAACACCATGGCCAAGGGAAAAACGACCTCTGCGACTAGCTGGGTGTCCTCCGCCATCGTGAAGAAGGAGGTGGAGAAGGCCAGGACGGACGGCCTCATCTCTAGCAGCGACTCCATCAAGTTCCCCAGCACCGAGCGGATCCCGCAGCCCCCGAGTGGTTATCGGGTAATGTTCCTTGCCTTCCTCCTCCGCGGCCTTTCTCTTCCTGCCAACGAGTTTCTTCGCGGGCTTCTCTTTGTTTATGGTGTGCAGCTTCACCAGCTCACACCTAACTCCATCCTCCATATCGCTTGCTTTGTGACTCTTTGCGAGTCATTCCTGGGCATTGAGCCCCATTTCCTTCTTTGGAGGTCAATCTTCCGGCTCCGCCCCAACGTTGCTTTGTCCAGAAAACCCGAACTGGGCGGAGCCGTTGTCTCTGTGCGCCCTGGGGCGCAATATCTTGAATTTTCCATGACTGCATCTGTCCAAGGGTGGAGGACAAAATGGTTCTACATCAAAGACCGCAAGGCCTCCCCTGAAGACGAATATGGCCTAGCCCCCTTCGACGCCTCCAAGGAGCTAAAGAAATTGGCATCATGGGATTCACTTCCCTCAGATGCGGAAATGGAACAGATTACTCCTCTACTGTCTTGCATTCAAGCTCTGAAAGGAGGCAAAGGAGGCGCATTGTCAGGTATTCAACTCATGGTGTTCTTTGTGCAACGTCGAGTTCAACCCCTGCAGCATCGCCTTACCAAACTTTGGAGCTACGCTGGCTTAGAAGATCCTTGTCGCATCTCTGAAGATCTAATAGAGAAGCAAGATGTCGACAAGCGAGTCAGGAGCCTCACCAAGCTCACCAAGGACCATGCGGTTGCTGAATTGGCCGCTGGTTACTTCGACTCCGTGCACCCCCTACCCGAGGTATATATATGTTTATTTTTGTACACTTGTTGTCAAATTCATTTGTTTCGAGCTGTGTTTCTCTTTGCCTCTGTTACTCTGCTGACTTGTTCGTGTGCAGGACCACCAATTCCACGTTTCGCGCCCTCCTCTTCCAGAGGCAGGGCCTCTTCCGACTGATCTGGCCTCTTCTGTATCTGAAGCCCCCGAGGCTGAAGAAAATCAGGATGGAGATGATGCCGAAGAATCAGAAGAAGACACCAGCTCGACGACATCGCCTCCTCCTGCACTCTCTGAAGACACTGGTGCGGACAAGAAGAGGAAGCGTATCGACGACTTTGCTTCTTTGAGTTCCTCTCTTCAGAGAACAGCGGCTGATAAAGCCCCTGTTCTAGAAGAAGATATTGAATACTTCGACCTCCTAGCATCGTAAGTTTTCTTCGAGTTCTGTGATTGCACCGTACTTGCCCTCTTTCTTTCGTGTTGTACATAACTTGTTTCTTCTTGTAGTGATGACGAGGAGCCACCAAAAGATACTACGGCTGCTCCTTCGACTTCACCTGTAGTTGCCGATGAGCCCTCTGCCCAAGAGACTACGCCGAGGGTCACCAGGGCTTCAGTCAAGAAGATTCATGTGACCCGAAGCCTCAAGCGCTCGAAAAAGGCCAAGGAAGCCGATGTTTCTCTTGAAGCCCACGAATCCGTGGTTTCCCCCGATGATGTGAGTAACTGTCTTTGACTTGTTTTCCTTGCATAAACTATGCTCTTACACGCCCTGCTTCTCAGGCATTATTGAAGAGATTCGTCGCCTTGGGCACTGAATGTGCTGAGTACCTAAAGGTTGCGAAAGCTCCTGAAGGTGCACTCTTTATCATGTTCTTACTGTTCCTCTAAACTTCTTTTTTGCTATTTATTTGACTTCCTTTCTTCCTTTGCTGGGCTGCAGCTGCTCTAGCAACGGCCAATGCCCGTATTGCATCGCTGAAAGCCGAGCTTAGCGCTTTGCGGAAGGCCTATGATGTTGCGACCGCCGCCAAAGCAAGCGCTGAGAAGTCGCAGAAATCAGCGCTGGCTAAGGCGAAGAAAACTGAAAAAGCTTTGGCCGATGCCAACAAAGAGCATTCTCAGCGAGAGCAAGCCGTGACAGAGCGTCTTTGCATGATGTCTGCTGCTGCTGAAGGTAAATACTCGCCTTGTCTTCTTCTTCGACTTCTGTTGTGTTGTTGTACTGGCTAACACTTTACTTCCCTTCTTATCCTTTGTCCTCTTTCTTGTGCAGGATTTACCGGGGTGTCTTTGTCGACTCTGCAACCAGGCGATGATCCTCTGATGACCGCGGTTAACTTACTCGAAGCAAACTGGATATCTATCCAGGAGATCTTTGAGTTGGTGAGCCGCATTCTGACGTGGATGTTCGTCGGGTTGTGGCCGAAGAAAAAGGCGGAGATTCCAAAAGATGACTTGAAGAAACTTGCAAAAGCCTTCGACATGACTGAAGACCCTATCCTCCAGCTGAAGGGGCTTTCTCTGAAGCATGGTGCTGAGGGTGCTATCGCACTTTCTTATGCACATGGTGCAGATTTCGACTGGGAGAAGGTGAGCTCTCCTCATGGCCGTACCCGCTCTGAGCTAAAGGCTTTCTTCGAGAAGGCGAAGAAGTTGGCGCCCGCCTTGGCGTCAATTATTTCTCCTTCGGCGGCCTCCGCAACATCCACTGCGCCACCTCCAGCGACGGAAGAACCCGCGCCTCCTTCAACTGTTGGCGAGGATTTTGCCATGCCTTCTTCTGCCACGGAGCAAAATGCTGAGGTGAAATAGACTCAGCTTTTCTGTAGTTTTCAATTGCTGCTTTTGATGTAAAAACCTATAGTCACATGCAACCCGAGAACCTTAGTCAAAGGGTTTGCATTTATGTAAATATATGCTTCTTTTCTATAATATGTTGTGCTGGCTTCTAAAATGTTTCTCCTTTCTTTGACTTCCAGTCTATGCACATCAATGATCCTTTGAATCGCGATCACGCTCCTTCTTCTGCTCACGAGTTCGGCTCTAAGGTTTCGTCGCCTCCTCGCCGCTGCTGTCAATGCGCAGAATATTCTTCAAGGATTTCTGATCTTGAGGCTCGCTTGACTTTGGCCAAACGCCAAGCACAGATGGTTGTGGGCAAAGCTAGCAAAGCTTGTGGTTTGACAAAGCAGATATCTATTCTTGATGATAAGGTGTCTAGCTTGACGGCGAAGATTGTGCATCATGAGGAATGCAACTCTTTTATCCTTGGCATTATCGAGTCTGCCTGCGAGATGTTGTGATGTAAGTTTCCTTTTGACTTATCTTTTTCCTTTTTGCTCCACTGCTATTTTTGTGATATCCTTTGCCATCATAGGCACTTGTTTGGATTTCGCTGCTGAAGATCGTCGGGTTACCGAGCGAAATGCGGCTCTAGAAAAAATGTCCGCGGGTGTTGAGACTTTGTGGTCTGATCCTCGACGCCGGAGTGCTATCGTATTGCTTCAGGACCACGCCCAGCATATTGGCGAGTCAATTGATGGTTGCCGAAGAGCTCTCACAACTATGCATTCTGTTATGCTTCCTCGAAATCCTCTGCCTGGAAGTTTCCCGCTGCTTCTTGATACTTTTAGATCTAGCCAGCGCATTCATCGATTGATAGAATTGAACTTAGTGGCAGGTGCCAATTTTGCTCTTGGGTGGATACGTAAGTGGCAGCCAAGACTTAATTATAGCTCTATGTCCCTGAGTTTGGCTCCAGGTGGAGCTAGTCTGCGAGTACATATGGAGAATACCCTGCAGCCTGCTCGAAGGCTTATAGCTAGGCTACTGCAAGCGGATGCCGTGTTTTTACGCGAGTATCACTATTTAGATCTTTTAGGTGTAGACGATTCTGACAACCCATTATTGTAATACTTGTGTATATGTGGAACGCGAGAGTTTCTTATTTCGTGACTTTATGTCTGAAATTTGTTCTCAAAGCGTTTTTGTATGATTCGTGCGTTTGCCGCATTTTCCCTTTGAAAGACTCATAGACTCGAATATGAGGAACGTTTTGTCTTTATTATATTTGTAATGTAAGATACATGGGGTGACCCAAGAGATCCGGCCTATGACATGTGTTCTAAATCTAGAGGGCATTGCCCCTGGTATAACTCGTGGCTTTTGCAGCCTTATTCTTCTACTCTACTTTGTTGTTCTTGATGCTTATGCCGTCGTGGCCTTCTCTTCTTCTTCTGTAACTTTGTCTTCTTCTGATGCTTCTACTCGTGGTTTCTTTATCTCTAGCTCTGTGGCGCGTCCTTCGAGTAACTTGACGCCTTTCGTAGTCATGATTTTCACCTTATCTGCATAGTTGGCTATCATGCCAAAGTTTTGCGCCATCTTGTGGAACTCCTTGTCGCAGAGATCTGAGACTTCGAAGCTTCCCTTTACTATGATTATTCCCTTTGGTCCTGGCATTTTGAGTACTAGATACGTATAGTGAGGCACTGCCATGAATCGCGAAAACGTGGGTCACCCGAGGATCGCATGATACTGAGATGGCCAGTCCATGACTTCGAAGTCTAGCTTTTCTCTTCTGTAGTTTTGTCGGTTGCCGAAGCAAACGTTGAGTGCTATCCGCCCTAGTGGATAATTGGCACTTTCTGGTACGATTCCATGGAAGGAACAGTCTGTTGGCTTCAAGAACTCTAGTGATATATGCATTGCTCTGAGCATTTTCGCGTATATCAAATTAATTCTGCTTTCTGCGTCCATGAATATTCTGTCGACATCGTATGCGCCGATTTGAGCTTTGAGTACCAAGGGCGCGTTTCCCGGCCAAGGTACTGTTATAGGGTGATCTTCCCTGTTGAACTCGATTGGTTGTTCTGACCAGTGTAGATATTCTGTTGTAGCTAGAGGTGAAGTGACTACTAGATTGACTTGTCGAGTAATACTCTTTTCCTCTTTGTTCGACTTGGGCACAGGTTGTATCATTGCTGTGATGTGTCCCTTAGATGGAATGTACCCTTCGTCGTCATCGTTTCCCTGGTTTGGCTAGTCTTGTCCTTGAGGGGCTCCATTGTTCCCTTGCTGATTTGTGGGAGGTTTGTTGCTTCCTTCGTATCCTTGTCGCCTTGCTTCGGTTTGTTTGTTTAATGCTGCCTCTTGTAGCTTCAAGAATGTTGTGCAATCTTTCATTGCATGCCTGGATACTCGCTTTCCATCGACGAACGCTGAGTGTATATGACAAGGTCCATTTAGCATATCTTCTGGCGACGGGTTATACTCTCTGGATTCTCTTGTGGGAAACTTTTTATAGTCCTCTTTTCCATAGCTTCGATATCCCGAGCTTGTGCGATCACTTCCTTGATAGTTGTTGTCCTTATACCCCGCGGCTACTTGGCTATGGGAGCCGTAGTTGTCGTAATTGTGGGACTGTCTTCTTTGACTTCCATATCTGTTTCTTCTATTGTCCTCTGGGGATCGCGTCTGCTTGTTGTTGCATGCGTCTTCTCCATCTGCAAATCTGTTTGTTATGTCCATGAGGTCTGACACTATTTTTGGCTTAATTCTGCCCATCTCTTCGACTAAGTCTCTTTGCCTTAATCCAATTATGAACGCGTCTATTGCTCTTTCGTCTGAAACTTCAACTGCTGAATTTTTTATAAGACTCCATCTTTGCATGTATGCCCGTAACGTTTCGTCGTGTTGTTGCACACATGCTTTGACTTCTTCTATTGATGTCGGCCGCTTGTATGTCGACCTGAAGTTGCTTGTAAATTGCTTTGTGAGGTCTTCCCAGCTTCCAATAGTTTCTTTCTCTAGTTTGCTCAACCATGACCTTGCTGCGCCGGTGAGGTGTAATTGCAAACTTTGCATTGCTATTTCTTTAGTTCTTCCCAATATTTGTACTACTTGCAGATAGTCTGAGAGCCATGATTGTGGTTCTTGTGATCCGTCGTACTTTTGTTGATCATGAGGTAATTTGAACCCCTTGGGTACTGGTGTAGTACGAACCCTGCGGGTAAAGCACGATGTTCCCATCTCCTTTTCGTCGTCTTCATAGTCGCACTTTTCGTTTGGAGATCGAGATCTTCGGGTTCCTCCATGTTGTCTTGGTGATGGTGATCGAGATCGTTGATTACTATTTCTGTGCTGAGGACTATTGTGACGGCGAGGTGATCTTGGCTTGTGTGCTTCCTTGTGGTGATATGCTTCCTCTCCTTTTGCTGATAGCTTGTGGCCCACCATGTTTAGTCCGTTCAATGCTGCTCTGTGCATATGTTCCCTAGGATCCCCTGGACTTGGTCGAGTTGTAAGCAAATATGCTTGTGCTGCCATGATACGTCTCCAACGTATCTATAATTTTTGATGCTCCATGCTTGTTTTTACACCATTTGCCTATTGTTTCGTTACACTTCGTGGCACTTTTATGCATTTTCCGGAACTAACCTATTAACGAGTTGCCACAGTGCCAGTTCCCTGTTTTCTACTGTTTTTGTGTTTCAGAAGTGATACACAGGAAATATTCTCGGAATTGGACGAAACAAGTTCCTGAAGTCTTATTTTACCCGGAAGCTTCCAGAGATCTGAAGGAGAGTAGGAGGGGGGCCACCAGGGCCCCACACGCCAGGCTCGCGCGGCCAGGGGCCTGGCCGTGCCGCCTTAGCGTGAGGGCGCCTGGTCCCACCTCTGACATTGCCCCTTCGCCTATAAAGACCCCCCGACGGAAAAAACCTAAGGACCCGATCAATTTTCCAGAACACATCGCGATCCGCCGCCGCCGTCGACCCAAAGATCGGGAGGGTCCAGAAGCTCTTCCCGACACCCTGCCAGAGAGGGGAATCGCCACCGGAGGTCTTCTTCATCGCCATGCTTGCCTCCGGAGCGATGAGTGAGTAGTCTACCTTGGACTATGGGTCCATAGCAGTAGCTAGATGGTTGTCTTCTCCACCATGTGCTTCATGTTTAGATCTCATGAGCTGCCCTACATGATTGAGATCACCGTTATGTAATTCTACATGTTTGGTTTGTTGGGATCCGATGAATATTGGTGTTTATGATTAAGTTGATGTACTGAATATTATCTTTTGTTATCTCTATGTTGTTTATGATCTTGCATGCTCTCCGTTGTTAGTAGCTATCTTGGCCGAGTAGTTGCTAGTGACTCCAAGAGGGGGTATTTATGCTCGATAGTGGGTTCATGCCTCTATTTAACCTGGGGGAGTGACAAAAACCTCTAAGGTTGTAGATGTGCTGTTGCTACTAGGGAGAAAACAACATTCATATACTCAAGGGCATATGCTTTGTTTACATTACACACTTTGCTTAATGCAATTATCTGTTGTTCACAACTTAATACTTGTGGAGTTCTCGGATTGATTCACCACAAGTGGATTATTAGTCATAGATGCAGTTGGATGGCGGTCTATGTATTTTGTTGTAATGCCCAGAGTAAATCTCATAGTGATCTTCTTGACATATCACGTTTATCTCTATTCTAGCAATTGCCTAACTGTAATTTGTTTACCCAGCATGTGTTATTTATCTTATGGAGAGACACCACTAGTGAACTGTGGATCTCGGTCCTATTTCCATCATATTGCTATCACCTGTTTACTTTACTCGCACTGTTTACTTTACTCGCATACTCTATTGTTTTCCACTCGATACGCTCATAACCTTTGTTTCAAGCAAACCGGTGAGATTGACAACCTCATCGCAAGTTGGGAACGAAGTACTTAGTTGTGTTGTGTGCAGGTTCCACGTTGCTTCTGGCTGAAGACGAGTCAACAAGAATCGTTAAACGGCGCCCTTGTTGGAGTGTTACTAAGCCAGTCCGCATCACCTTCAGTCGTTTGTCTCTCCTCTCCAAGAACGATTAAACCTTGGTTTCTTAACTGAGGGAAAACTAGCTGCTATACTCATCATACCTTCCTCTTGGGGTTCCCAACGGGCTGGTTATTCACCACGCACAAGGAATCAACTGGGGGCCATCAAACGCCATCAGCTAATTTTCTGGCGCCGTTGCCGGGGAGGAAGTAGAAGACTTCTGCGAGGGGAGTTTTTCGCACACACATCCTTTACTTTATTTTATTGTTTTGCTTTACTTTATTTATTTTACCTGCATCGTTTTATATAAAAAACCCAAAAAAATAGAATCCTTGGTAGTTATTATTTCTTTACTTTTAGTTCATTATGTTGATCCCTAAGTACGTTCTGGAGGACCTCTCAGTAGGTAGTGGTTCGATTATTGGCAAAAGTAACATCGATGAGTTCTTTAATCACATTAGTATGCATGAGGAAGTTGAGGAAAAATCTTTGGTTGAGCTAGCTCCTAGTATTGAAGTTGCTTCTGCTTATTTGATTCACATGTTGAAAACTAGGTTTGCTAGTCTTAATCCTTTTATGCAATACATGTTCCTTAAGCTTCATGAAATTGAGGATCCCGAAAAGAAAGCATTTATCTTGGAAGCTTTGCGCTTAGAATTTAAAGATGTCATTATTGAAGCTAGAAAGGTTCTTAAATGTTTTAATAAACTCGGTTCGCCTATAAAGGTTATTGGTACTAACAATGAAGGAGCCGAAATACCTATACCTTGCAAGCTCTTGGGATTGTGTGAAGCTTTCAAAAATAATTTTGACTGGATCTGTCCTGAAAATCTTTTTGATGAAAATAGTGTACCAAAGCATGATCACAAAGGGTCTTCTAAAACTTATGTGGATGAAATACAATGCCTTATTGATAAGACTTCTGCAGTTGATCTTGATGCTTCATCACTTGATGTTACTTGATTCGCAATTTTCTGCGCCTAGCTCAAAGGCGTTAAAGAAAAGCACTCTTGGGAGATAACCCAATGTTTATTTTCAGTAATTTTTCTTTTATTTGAGTCTTGGAAGTCATTACTACTGTAATGACCGCTCCTTATCTTGTTTATTTCGTTTTTGTGCCAAGAGAAGCCTCTAATTCGAGTGAGCTAAAGATTTGGGGATGTTGCTGTCCTGAAACTGTTTTCGGTGCTGCACCGTAAAAATTCGTATAAATTCTCTGTTTATCTTTTGGACCTGTGATTTACTTGTGCATATGCCCCAGGTTATATCCAAACTTTTGTTAGTTGAACACTTTTTGATTTGAGCAACAGAAAATCCCTCAAAAATTTGACCTTTGTCAGCTGTTCAGTTTTGACAGAATTCTGCCAATATTTGTGTTTGCCACTTTTTTGAGTTGAAACCTGAAGCAAAAAGAGGTTGATTATATGTTATGCTTGCACTAATGTTGCTAATAGATTTGTGTTTAGTTTTGTATGAAGGAAGTTTTCAAGTGTAGGGATTGGAGAATGATGAGATGAGTTGAAGAATGGACAAAAGCTCAAGCTTGGGGATGCCCATGCATCACCCCAAGAAATATCCAAGAAATACAAGCGTCAAAGCTTGGGGATGCCCCCGAGGCACCCCTTCTTCATCGGCAAAAATCAGGTCACCTTTCAAAACACTATATTTTTATTGCTTCATGCACTATGTATTTTTCTTGGAGCGTCGGTTGTTTCAGTTTTCTTAGTTGGTTTAGTTTGTTTGTTTGCTGCAATAAATGGTTGGACCCCAACAAATTTCTTTTGGAGAAGTTTCCTTGCTTTTCATTTGCCAAGAACACTCCGTTTTCACTCTTATCAATTTCACCGGGTGTTCTTCTTTTTCTGCTACTGCTTTTGGTTTTCATTTTCGCCTTGATTTGCGTTCAGATCTTGTCATATCTTTTCATCAAGGTGTATTTTTGCCCCTGATCTTTATTGGTTTTCATCAAAAGAGGTGTCTTTAAAAATTTCAAATTGTGTTGGAAAAGAGAAAAAGCTTTGTGCAAAATAGTGATACAAGAAGGAACTTGTGTAGACTGCGGCTTAGGCTTTTTCATGTCATGCTTGATGTCTTTTTGATAGTATGCTTAGTGGTTTTGCTGTAGCATAACTTGTCTCAAATAACTGAGATTGCTTAATGAGCCTTTGAAAAAAATCATGCGTTGTTTTTATTGTTTGGAAGCATTATTTTGGTTTTCTCCTTGATGCTTTATTTGGGTTGACTTGGCGCATGCTCACACATGTTAGACTCTTACAAAGTCGCCAATAGCCTTCATGATCATTTAGTTTTTGACTTTTGATGCCATCTTATGCTTCTTTTAATGTCGCTTTGTCGCTTTGCATGATTATGGCCATTATTGCTCTCTTAGTTGGTCGCTCCCAGTCTTTTGCTAGCCCTCGCCTTGTACTGAGTATGAGCTCTACTCGTACATCCAACTCCTAAAAGCCAAAGTTTTCCAATGTGTCCACCATACATACCTACTAGCAATTTGCTATTCCAAGTAAATTTGACTTGCTTTTATTTTCTCTTCAAATTAAACTCTTACCAGTGTTATGCGAAATTCGGTCAGTAAAGCTCTCACGAACCGGAAGGCACACTTTACTTTTTCCTGTTCTTAAAAATTTGACATTGTGGTCTCTTATGTTGAGTTGTTATGCTTGCAAGTTGTAAGTTGGATTCTAGCCCAGCCATGCTGTCATGGGCAAGCTTTCAACATTGCACTTCTTATTTGAGTTGATATCGTGATCTTTTGTTTATGGATGCCCGTGGTGTGAAATGAATTGGGAATCTTGTGGGGATCATGGAGTTTGTATATGTGTTAGGGAAACGTCGGGCCGCCAATCTAAGCCATGCATAATTCATGGTGGAAATTTGCAGCATACCCATGGTGAACATTCGACGACGCATCTCGTAATAAAAGGCTAAACAAAAGGCAAATAAAAGAGATGTCGAGGTGTTCATTGTCTGCTTGTCCTGTCATTTTGGTGTGGGCTTGTTCCATGTCATCGGGCACGGAGGTACCCCATTGGCGGTTCTCAATGATATGCATATACTTACAATGACAAGAGCCTTGCTTGGGACTCTAAGTAAAGTAGCATGAGGTTTGGGTACTCGTATACACGGGGCACGAGGTTTTCAACTTATGATTTGTCAAGCATATGCATCATAATTGTTCTCGCATTAACTCTAACCATTCAAGATGCTTATGATGGGGGCAATGAGAGCTCAAAGCCGGTAAGTACCATAATTTTTGAAGGTTATAAAACTTGCAATCACTGCTTCCCTCTGCGAAGGGCCTTTCTTCTACTTTTATGTTGAGTCACCACCTTCTATATTTATGCACCGTCTAAGAGAGCATAGTTGTCATTCTTAGTGTGATATGCATTGTCCCAAAGTTCATTGATTGATTCATATTGTTGGTTTCACTGGTGTAGTACGAACCCTGCGGGTAAAGCACGATGCTCCCATCTCCTTTTCGTCGTCTTCATAGTCGCGCTTTTCGTTTGGAGATCGAGATCTTTGGGTTCCTCCATGTTGTCTTGGTGATGGTGATCGAGATCGTTGATTACTATTTCTGTGCCGAGGACTATTGTGACGGCGAGGTGATCTTGGCTTGTGTGCTTCCTTGTGGTGATATGCTTCCTCTCCTTTTGCTGATAGCTTGTGGCCCACCATGTTTAGTCTGTTCAATGCTGCTCTGTGCATATGTTCCCTAGGATCCCCTGGACTTGGTCGAGTTGTAAGCAAATATGCTTGTGCTGCCATGATACGTCTCCAACGTATCTATAATTTTTGATGCTCCATGCTTGTTTTTACACCATTTGCCTATTGTTTCGTTACACTTCGTGGCACTTTTATGCATTTTCCGGAACTAACCTATTAACGAGTTGCCACAGTGCCAGTTCCCTGTTTTCTACTGTTTTTGTGTTTCAGAAGTGATACACAGGAAATATTCTCGGAATTGGACGAAACAAGTTCCTGAAGTCTTATTTTACTCGGAAGCTTCCAGAGATCCGAAGGAGAGTAGGAGGGGGGCCACCAGGGCCCCACACGCCAGGCTCGCGTGGCCAGGGGCCTGGCCGCGCCGCCTTAGCATGAGGGCGCCTGGTCCCACCTCTGACATCGCCCCTTCGCCTATAAAGACCCCCCGACGGAAAAAACCTAAGGACCCGATTAATTTTCCAGAACACATCGCGATCCGCCGCTACCGTCGATCCGAAGATCGGGAGGGTCCAGAAGCTCTTCCCGGCACCCTGCCGGAGAGAGGAATCGCCACCGGAGGTCTTCTTCATCGCCATACTTGCCTCTGGAGCGATGAGTGAGTAGTCTACCTTGGACTATGGGTCCATAGCAGTAGCTAGATGGTTGTCTTCTCCACCATGTGCTTCATGTTTAGATCTCATGAGCTGCCCTACATGATTGAGATCACCGTTATGTAATTCTACATGTTTGGTTTGTTGGGATCCGATGAATATTGGTGTTTATGATTAAGTTGCTGTACTGAATATTATCTTTTGTTATCTCTATGTTGTTTATGATCTTGCATGCTCTCCGTTGTTAGTAGCTATCTTGGCCGAGTAGTTGCTAGTGACTCCAAGAGGGGGTATTTATGCTCGATAGTGGGTTCATGCCTCTATTTAACCTGGGGGAGTGACAGAAACCTCTAAGGTTGTAGATGTGCTATTGCTACTAGGGAGAAAACAACATTCATATGCTCAAGGGCATATGCTTTGTTTACATTACACACTTTGCTTAATGCAATTATCTGTTGTTCGCAACTTAATACTTGTGGAGTTCTCGGATTGATTCACCACAAGTGGATTATTAGTCATAGATGCAGTTGGATGGCGGTCTATGTATTTTGTTGTAATGCCCAGAGTAAATCTCATAGTGATCTTCTTGACATATCACGTTTATCTCTATTCTATCAATTGCCCAACTGTAATTTGTTTACCCAGCATGTGTTATTTATCTTGTGGAGAGACACCACTAGTGAACTGTGGATCCCGGTCCTATTTCCATCATATTGCTATCACCTGTTTACTTTACTCGCATACTCTATTGTTTTCCACTCGATACGCTCATAACCTTTGTTTCAAGCAAACCGGTGAGATTGACAACCTCATCGCAAGTTGGGAACGAAGTACTTGGTTGTGTTGTGTGCAGGTTCCACGTTGCTTCTGGCTGAAGACGAGTCAACAAGAATCGTTAAACGGCGCCCTTGTTGGAGTGTTACTAAGCCAGTCCGCATCACCTTCAGTCGTTTGGCTCTCCTCTCCAAGAACGATTAAACCTTGGTTTCTTAACTGAGGGAAAACTAGCTGCTATACTCATCATACCTTCCTCTTGGGGTTCCCAACGGGCTGGTTATTCACCACGCACAAGGAATCAACTGGGGGCCATCAAATGCCATCATGCCACTAGTGTTGCTTCAGGGGTTTTTGGTATGATGTTCCCCTGCTCGTCGACCGATAGGAAGGACGAGTCGAGGTTTTTGGAGATGCTTTGCCTTTCTGAGTACTCGAGGTTTTCATACCTTGAACCATGTCGATGATTTCTCCTTGCGTTAGTGTGTGATGCGTCGCTTCGTGCTCTACGAGCGGCGTTGCTAGCTGCAATGGCTGATTCTTTTCTCTGTTGTATCTCTATTTTCTCCTTTGCTAGTTGTTTTGCCTGCTGCCTTAGGGCATAATGATACCCCAAAAGCATATCCTTGCTGGAATTTGATAGTATTGGCGTGCCGTGTTCTACGGCTTCTCTTATTATTCTCCATTCGTCGACTGATAGTCGAATTTTTTCCCTGGTTGTGAGGGATTCTGCTGTTTGCCCTTCTGCTAGGTGATTTGCTCCTCTGTCGATATTTGCTGGGTTTAGCACTAGATTGTTGTTTTCGTCAAATTCTTCTGAATTATCTCCTACAATGGCGAGCACCTGGCATTGTTTGCCGATGTTACTATTAAAGCTTGAGAAGATCGAGTCACCATCTTCAGAAAGCTCTAACCCTGTCTTCCATGTATCTGTTGACTTGTCTGAGATATTGTCGAGGCAGATCATGAGGTCTTCGAGTTGGACCCCTACGTCGAAATTTTCCATTGCTTTGTCGTCTTCTGCGATTTTTCCTTTTTGCAGTTCTCCTGAGCTGACCGGCGAGTTTACCTCGCTGGAAGAGCCTTCAGAATATTCCATCATTGCTACTATTTCGGGCTCACTTGCCGACGGATCTTGTTTCATCGGATCTGAAAGGCGAGATGAACCCGATGGCTCGATGAAGATGCTTAAACTTCCGATTGTCAACTCCATCTCTTGATTTTCGTCGACTTCTGCACTGCTGTCGGCTAAAAGCGAAAAAGCCGTCGAATTCATGATTCCAACGCCCAGAGTCCCCACGGTCGGCGCCAATTGATGAGGGATAACTCGACAAATGTCCTAGATGAAGGACTTAGGATCGGGGAGATAGGGCATCGTATGAACTCAAAGGTAAGGTTAGTCGAAATAGGTGTATATCGAAAGTAAACTTGGGTGTTGAACCTGGCTTGCTTTCAATCTGGCCTACACCGTCCCCTCCTGGCCCCTATTTATAGGCGGCCAGGTCTCGAGGATCGGGTAGGGTCTGATACAGATTACAATATCGACATACGGTAAGGACTCGTATGTCGACTATCATTACAATTGGGCCTAGCTTAACGGGCCTCAGGGGTACTCAACTACGGGCTCTATTAGCTATACCCTTGTCACTTGTTCTTAAATTATTTGTATCTAGTCGCCCTCTTAAACTTGAAGGTGTCCTATGCATTTATATTTTGCTATTCCATGAAGGACAAGCTGAAAATCATTTGCTATGTTTTTCCATATGTTTTGAACACACGTTTGACTTTCATTGGTTCATTATTCATGATCTTCCGTTTGTATTTCTTTTCATGTTATAACATGGTTGCTAAGTTTCTTGTATCAAGATTATGTCTTTCATGCCCATGTTTTAAGTTCTTTTGATCCCAACACTCAATGCTTTCTTTGATGATCAAGATTGTGATGGTGCATGTCACCTCAAAAATTATTCTTTTGTTATCACTTACCTACTCGAGGACGAGTAGGAGTTAAGCTTGGGGATGCTTGATACGTCTCAAACGTATCTATAATTTTTGATGCTCCATGCTTGTTCTTACACCATTTGCTTAGTGTTTTGTTACACTTCATGACATTTTTATGCATTTTTCAGAACTAACCTATTAACAAGATGCCACAGTGCCAGTTCCCTGTTTTCTGCTATTTTTGTGTTTCAGAAAAGTTACACAGGAAATATTCTCGAAATTGGACGAAACAAAAGCTGAACCTCCTATTTTTACCGAAGCTTCGCGAAGACCGAAGATGAGATGGAGGGGGGCCAGAGGCTGGCCACACCACAGGGGGGCGCTGCCCAGCCCCTGGCAATGTAGTCCGAATCCCGATCCAAATCCTGGAATCCTACAATTTTACGACCCTACAACATCATGTCGATCCAAATCCCACTGTGAATCCCAATCTGATAGAATCCATGTTGAGTCCCGATCCAAATCATAGAATCCTATACAATATTGCAAAATCTTGATCCTCTTTATGGACTTTACCGATTCTGAATGATTAGTTGAGTCATCCTCTTAAATGTAGTAGTATACTATGTCAACCTCCTAAGCCATTTGCACTTGCCGCACAATCTTTTATTTATCTCCCAAGCCACAATGATTAACCGATAGGGTCTTTCATCTCCCTTAAAGAAAACCTTACAATAGCAAAGCTATGTCCTCCTCTTACAAACACTCAATTCATCTGTCCATAGCATATTGTAAGAAAGTTTGGAGACATGATATGATTGATCGGTGTCTAAAGTAAGCCTCATAAGAAGGATCCATCAACATAGATTGCTAGAGACCTAAATGTGAAACACTCTAGATCGGCTTGGAAAGTGGCATGCTACTTCAATACTTAAATGTTTTTATTTAATAAATTTGTAACTTGATGATTTTAAAGGTATGTGCTTTTTTCACTAATATATATTCCATATTTATATACAAAATGAATAAAAATACATGTAACTTTTATAGAAGTAGTATGCATATATTTATGATATAATATATGTCAAATAATTAAGATGCAATACCATACATAGTATACTTTGTGTATGCTCTCACCAAGGTCTCAACAGTAATTACATGGAAGGGTTAATTATACATTGTATTTTTATTGAAAAACTTACACCGGTGAGTTTTCTTTACTTTTTTGGATATATTAGTGTAAACCATATTGCTAGAAATTTTAATGCTTAGTATTTTCACGGTTTCTATACTAGCATACAAAATTTCTGCATGGATAAACTCTTGGCTGAAAAATCTAGTAGAATCCAGAATTCTACGATTCGATTCTACGACTCGATTCTGTCAGAGGAAAATCGATCCGACTCCGAATCCCGACTCTGACTACCTTGGCCCCTGGCCACGCCCACCCATGGTGAGCCCACCTGGTCCACCTCCTGACGATGCCCCTTCGCCTATAAAGACCCCTCATCGGGAAAAACCTAAGGGACGGATCGCTTTTCCCAGAAACATACTGCAAGCCACCGCCGTCGTCGAATCAAGATCGGGAGGATCCAGGAGTTCTTCCCGGCACCCTGCCGGAGAGGGGAATCCCTGCCGAAGGCCTTCTACACCACCATGGTCGCCTCCGGAGTGATGTATGAGTAGTCTACCTTGGACTACGGGTCCATAGCAGTAGCTAGATGGTTGTCTTCTCCACCATGTGCTTCATGTTTAGATCTTGTGAGCTGCCCTACATGATCAAGATCATCTTTATGTAATCATACATGTTGTGTTTGTTGGGATCCGATGAGTATTGTTACTATGTCAAGTTGATGTGCTGAATATTATCTTATGTTATCTCTATGTTATCTCTATGTTGTTTATGATCTTGCATGCTCTCCGTTGTTAGTAGCTATCTTGGCCAAGTAGATACTAGTGACTCCAAGAGGGGGTATTTATGCTCGATAGTTGGGTTCATGCCTCTATTTAATCTGGGGGAGTGACAGAAATCTCTAAGGTTGTAAATGTGTTGTTGCCACTAGGGAGAAAACAACATTCTTGTGTCTAAGGATATTTGCTTTGTTTACATTACGCACTTTGCTTAATGCAATTATCTGTTGTTCGCAACTTAATACTCAAGGGGTGTTCGGATGATATCCCCGCGAGTGGATTTTTAGTCATAGATGCAGTTGGATTACGGTCTATGTATTTTGTCGTAATGCCCAGAGTAAGCCTCATAGTGATCCTCGTGATGTATGTACGTTATCTTTACTCTATCAATTGTCCAACTGTAATTTGTTTACCCAGCATGCTTTATTTATCTTATGGAGAGACACCACTAGTGAACTATGGATCCCATTCTAATTTCCTTTACATTGCTATTACCGTTTACTTTACTCACACTGTTTACTTTACTAGCTTTACTATTATCCTTTTTCCACTCGATACGCTCATATCTTTGTTTATAGCAAACCGGTGAGATTGACAACCTCATCGTAAGTTGGGGACAAAGTATTTGTTTGTGTTGTGTGCAGGTTTCGCGTTGCTGCTAGGTGAAGACACACCAACAAGTTGTCTGGCGTCGTTGGAGTGTCACTGAGCTAGCAAGCATCACCTTCTTAAGTTTGGCTTTCTCCTACTGGATTGATTACCTTGGTTTCACAACTGAGGGAAGACTTGCTGCTGTGTTCATCATACCTTCTCTTGGGGTTCCCAACTGGTCGGTTATTTACATCATCAACACCGCACCATTAGTTTACTGTACAATAAAACTGAATTTAGACCTCATTTTGTAGTGTCTACTTTCTGAGCTAGGTCGCAGAAGGTGGGCAAAAGTTGGCAGGGGATGGAGCCACGACAATAGGATCGTGGAAATGAGGCGGGACAATAGGTTACAGTATTCTACTGCTAATATTTTTGCAGTTGGTTAATTTATAGATTGCTTGCCACTTGTTGTTCTTTATGCTAAAAATGAACTATTTTACTTGTGCACGCCACCACTGCAAGTTTTATTTTCTGAAAGTTTATCTATGTTTTTTAAGAACTTCACCTTCATGGTTACTGTCAGTTGAAAAGTTTGATCACTGTTTTGAACCTTGTAACTATCTCCCACAGTTTTGTCTTGTTGCAGTAAAGGATAAGTACTTGATATTACTATCAAAGTGACTTCAAAGAAGGTTAGTTCTTATTCACGTGCCTTTTAATGGTCTAAGAAGTGAATTCTTTGCTAACATGCGTAATTAGGTAATCCTGTGATGTTGGTGCATATGTGAGAGTATTCCCCTTAGAACTACATATCACGTGATCCATTTCTATTTACTATTTCAGGGTATAAATATGTGTTTAGACAACAGATTATTTGTTCATCTAACCATTAGGTTGTCCTTGGAGAGGATGCCTTGTTGTATTATGTATCCTGAAAAATTTATATCCGGCTAGGTTTCTGTTGTAAAGAAGAGAATCACACGCAAATAAAGTTTGACAGATTTTCTTACAGTAAGTTTGATGAACTTACCTCAGCTGGGACATGCTTCTATCATCCTCGTCAGATCTTCTCTACTTCTACTCTTTGTTTTATCTACTAATTTTGCAGCCATGGGGTATAGTTGTTAATTTCTGAACATTGATGTTGCCATTTATTCCTAATTTTCCTTTCTCTGTTACCAAGTTCTTTGATTGAATGCTAATTCAAACCTTCCATAGATGCAATATTTTGTGCAAATATTAGAAGATGCATCCTCGAACGGTTACAGATTCTACAATCTTTGAAAACAAAATAGGCACCCAGGTTGCTCGGTGCCCCGGGACCCAGTTCCCCAACGCTGCTAGGACGCTTCAGAAATCACAGGCTGTTTGGTGGTCTATGGTTGGTATTGTACAAAACACACCCACACAATTGCATCTATCTCCGAGCAAAGTCACGACATGGGTGTATAGTGTAGGGGTCAGTAAACATGCAGCCTAATCCGTTTGTCACTAAGAATGGAGCAGCATGTGCATAACTGGTCTCTTCGAGAAGGGTGCAGGTTTGAAGTAAACATTGATGGTGTGTTAAGTGTCATGCAGTGTAAGGGGTCTAGAGGTGCTATTATTGGAGATGAAGGCATGAACCTGGGTGTTTCCTAGGTGCTCATGCAGATTGGTATTGTCAAGTTGCATGTTCTCTTATGGCTGGTTGAAGCTATAGCCTGTGGATTCCTGGAAGGGCTTGAGTTTGATTTTAATGAAGGGCATTGGACTTGTCAAGGTGACCCATTGCCATGAGCTGATAAACTTGGGGCACATGGATGATAGGCGAAGGGGGTTAACTATGGACTCCTGCACAGAATCAAGGAACTGGGCCATCAAACTATGATTTTACCTTCCTATATGTGAAGAGGGGCTGCAATTTCGTGGCGCATCTTTGTGCTAAGCTGCTGGGTAGTGTGTGTGGATGGGGGAGCTACTGCCCCTAATTTTCCTGTGAACTATCTATAGCACAATTGTAACTCTATTTCTCTAATCTAATGATGTTTAACATGTTAGTTTATCTATGTTCATAATCATGGGGAAATAAAGACATTGTTGTACTTTTGCTAATTATGGTGTTATATGTTTGCTAAGTATAGTACTGATTAAAATTGTCTATGATGCTAATTTGAAAATTTAAAAGTGTTGGATGTGTTTGAGTCAGTCTCAGGAAAAAAGGTGTGCTACATAAAATATAGCTCTTGTCTTGTTAATTGCGGGTCTAATTTGCACTCGTGTCTACTATGTTTAAAACAAGTGTTACAACTTCAGGTTTCCCATATAGTAGACTTTGAATTCAAGAGTGGGGCATATGTTTGGTACTGTTCTTGTTACAAGTATGTGATAACAAAAAAATTAAGAACCGTAGCAACGCACGGGCATTCAACTAGTAAGTGTTAGTAATTTAGTATAAATTTTATATAATGGTTATGGTAATGGTATAGAAGATATTTTCTATTAGCCATCCACAACACTAGAAAAAATAATAAATATAAGTTGCATTGTACATTATCTTGTTGTCATTCTAGCAATTAGCGATAATCAATTTTTTTGAAAAAAATTAATTCGTTAAAAGAAGATATATTGTACAACGCTAAAATAGTCTTTATTTATTTCTAAGAGATCATTCCTTAGCTAATGAAAGATAGTTTTTCTTTTTTATTTCTCTCTCCTTTAATTAAGCAACATCATAAATATAACTCTAAGAAAAGGCAGACAACACTCCATTGTATCTGCTCTAAGAGGGACGACCATAACGATCGAACCAGCAGTAAGTGGTCTGTCGTCAGATGATGGTGCGGTTGGCGACCAATTTTGGCAACTTGGCAAGCAAATCTTTAGGCAATTAGTTTGCAAAAATAGCTTATATTATAGCTCTTAGTTGGTTCTCTGCAATATTTGCGAGACAACCTTTTATACTCCATCCGTCTGAAATATATGACTTAGTGTTATAAGTGACTTAGTGTTATCTAGATACAATATTTTATTGTGATCCGTATCTGGAGAAAGTTAAGTTTTTAACGAAGGGAATATATATTTGGGAAGATACTTCTGTTGAAATCCAGAGCATATGTAATGATGCTATCGTGGCAATAATATTTGTAAGGCAAGTAAGATGATTGATGAGTCAAAAGAGAAAAATATGCCTAAAATGAAGGAAGACGGCATAGAGCAGGACAAAACCCCTATTTCAAGAAGGAAGACATCATGGACCCTCGTGTGCATTTTCTGGAGAAAATAACACATGATCCCACATTTCATATGATACCATGATACCAAATTCAAAAATTCAAATTTCTAAGTTAATTTTTTTTTCAAAAACAAATGTGTGTGCTCACATGATATGTATCTACAATCTTTATAATTTTTAGAACCAAATTAAAAATATACACCGAGAAACAAAATAAGACAAACCAACATGTGAATAGTGATATTTGTGCTTTTGTCTTTTTGTGATAATGTTTATGTTAGATTTGTCTTTTTAGTTTTTGCATGTATATATTAAATTAGGTTCTGTAAATTATATAAATTGTAGACACACATATTGTGAACGCTAGCAAAAAAATTGAATTTTTTGAAAAACTTGTAAATTTGAATTTTGATGACTGGGAGCATGGTACCATATGAAAAATGGGATCATGTGATATTTACCCCCATTTTCTGCTTGGGGTGTTGCTAAGAGCATCTCTAACAGATTCCCCATCCCGCCCTGACCCACAAAATAACCGTCGATAAGCTCGTTGTGGTCAAAAAAATCGCATAGAATAGAAACCCATCCGCGTGTGACCCACAAAAAAAATTGGGGGAGATGCCATCTCGCGCCCCGCGACCTGAACTAGTAGGGGTCCGCGGACGAAATCGAGCCCGACCCGCATCTCGTACGAGGCGTTGGAGGGGCGGAAGTTTCAGCCTGCGCCCTTCCAAATTAGCGATGCCGCTTCCAATCCTCCACCGCACCACCGTGTGCTGCTGCAAATCCCGGCCGTTCTGCTGCTTCCCCAGTCGATTCCGACCGCGGCGGCGCTGCCCCCCCCCCCCTCCCGTCTGTTCCCCGCCTTTGGAGGCTCGCGGCTGCCGCATCGATGCGGCCACAGCAGCCGCCGAAGCCCCTCAAAATTCATCGCGCGGACGCTTTTCCCCCGCTCCCCGCAAGGTATGTCGCTGTTCCCGCCCTTCTCCGCTCTCCGCCGCTATGCGGTAGCTCACATCCGCGCTGATTTCTTGGTTCGCAGATGTCGTTGAGCAAATGCACCCTCTTTTTGATGGAGGATTTGTCATCTTTTGATGACTCCGGTTTGGAGGACATCCTCTTCGACGGCGATGAGCAGTTGCTCCTTATGATTGCCGCGAAGGATATGGAAGACAAGAAGAATACCAAACGGCCAGGGTCGAAGCTCGGTCAGCTTTGCATCCCTCGGAATCGCACGCTCGGGCATAGCATGCTCATGCAAGACTACTTCTTAGAGGTACCAACCTATCCAGCCTATCTCTTCCGTCGTCGATATCAAATGCGGCGTTCGCAATTTGTGAAGATTGTAGAAACTTGCATTGAAAAACGTGCTATTTCAAGCGGTGGAGGAATGCCTCGGGTTTTCTTGGTTTTAGCGGCTACCAAAAAATATTTGCGGCAATGAGAGTGCTAGATTATGGAATACCGACAGACTATGCCGATGAGTACCTTCGCATCGGTGAAGATACAACCATGGAGTTGGTGCGTAGGTTTTTCAAAGTGATGATTCGTGTCTTTGGGCCAACATATCTTCGAGCTCCGAATGAGCAAGACACGATGAGGTTGTTGGGGGAGAATGCGGCAAGAGGTTGGCCGGGAATGCTTGGTAACGTAGATTGCATGTATTTGCGCTAGAAGAATTGCCCGAAGGCATGGCACGTGCAATATTGTGGCAAGAGCCATGATCCAACAATTGTTCTCGAAGCCGTTGCTTCGCAAGACCTATGGATTTGGCATTGCTTTTTTGGATTCTCGGGTTCTCTCAACGATATCAATGTGTTGCAAAGATCCTTTCCCAGCTTGTTAGTGATAATGCTGCGGCTTGCAACTTCACCGTCAATGGCCATGAGTACAACATGGAATATTACCTAGTGGATGGCATTTATCCGGAGTGGGCAACACTTGGGAAGACCATCTGAAATCCCGAGAATCGAGCAGAGGCTGAATTTGCAAAGGCACAAGAGGCAGCCCGAAAATATATTGAGAGATCTTTCAATGTTTTGCAAGCAAGATTTGCAATAGTTTGAGGTCCTAGTCGTTTTTGGGACAAACGTACCCTCCATGACATCATAACCACTTGTGTGATTCTTCACAATATGATTATTGAGGATGAGAAGAACTTGAACTTGGAGTTCTTCTTTGATAATGTTGGCACTCGTGTGAAGCCATCAAGAAATCCGAATAAAATCCAAATATTTCTTGAAACATTCCGGAACATTGAGAGCGCCGACACCCACAAGCAGCTCAAGGAAGATCTCGTTCAACACCATTGGCAGGGCATGGTGGTCGATAGTGCCACACTTCTATTATTTCATTTCATATTCATTCATGTGTGATTTGAACATTTATTTGTATTCTAAACCATTTGTTATTTGTTTAATTTCTTGAATTTGAACTATTCTTGTAAACTATATTTATTGTTGCGTGATATAATATTTGAACACTCAATTATTAGTTTATATTCCTATTATTTTAGCAATGTTTCTTTATTTTAAATGCATTCATATGCATTAATCTTGCTGATGCGATTTGCTATTTGCGGGCCAAAACCGCGCGGCGCGAATATACTGTTTTACGGGACGCGACTGCGGGATCTGTTCCGTACCGTGCGGTTTTGGCCCGCAAATAGCCAATACAGGCCGACCATAACTCGCATTTACAGGTCTGCAGATGGGGGTTGAGATGCTCTAAAAAATGCGAACTACATATACTTAAACATATATTGGCGGCCTAATCAGGCGGCCTCAAGACAAGCATGCTATTCAGTACAATATCGGCCTTGCCAGGGCTAGTCCTGAACTCTTGATACATGAGGGCAACAGTACGAAATAATAAAATGAGGCCTTTATGCATGCACTATATCAAATAACTTATTTTTATGTATCAACTAAAAACAAATATTTTTTGGAAATTAATATAGGGCACAACATAGTACTCTGTTCTCTCTAAAAAAAATACATATATCAATTAATTAAGAGAAAAATGTATAAAAAAGTAAAATAAGTGTTACATGGAATTCTTAATCTTCCAGAATTGAATTATGCATGCGCTTAGCGTCCGCTAACACCCAAAGCTTAGCCTCATATTTTATCTTTTTGAAAAGAACAGAAGGCGGTGCGTGTTTGTTTCTAGAGACCCGAGCATTACCTTCATTACAAATCTCCCAAGAAGCGAGTAGAGTGACGAGTGACGGAAGCCAAGTCCTTGCGCTTTATCGAGGTGGACCACCATTCAGATACATTATAGACTATGAACTACTCATCTCAAATCAGGAAATTTACAGTATGTTCCGAGGGCTATAAAATAGAGGATTTGGGAAGTATTTGTTGAGAATTATCAGACTGGAATCGTCCTCCATTAGTTGCTTCAAAAAAGGCAGGAAATTGTATCACGCGAGTAGTTTGCTCTCGTATGGACTGAAAAACAAAAGAACCGGACAAACCAACAGCGTGTGCAGATGCTCCTAATCTCCTTGATCGCACCCACAACATTGTTACCACCTCCATGTAGCTCGTGTAAAATTAAATGTAGAAACAAGTCCTTGCGATTTGTCATGATTGACCACCAGTCAGATATATTATAGAGTATAGACCATTAACTATACTTACCTCAAATCAGGAAATTCACAGTATGTTCTGAGGGCTACAAAATAGAGGAATTGAGAAGTATTTGTTGAGAGTCATCGGACTGGAATCATCTTCCATCAGTTGCTTCGTGTGTATATGCTCCTAGTCTCCTTGATCGCACTCACAACAATGTTACCACCTCCATGTAGCTCGTGTAAATTAAAGATAGAAACACCATCACACCCTTCTCCAAGGAAAAACCAACGACACTAGTAGTACACGTCTACAAGCAGGCCAACCGCGCAAGCCTAGCGTTCAGAAAAGTGAAAAGTCTGCGCAAGTCTCCAATTGTGTACGGGGCCTGACGGGGACAATCGCAACACGCAGCAGGAGGCAGAAATGTCTGAACGTGCTGCGCCCATGTCGAGTCCCTGCAAACCTCACAAGCTAATCCGCAACTCGCCATCCAACACCTGCTGCTGCTTCTACTCTCGCGCATCTCCAACAACTTGGCATTGGCACTGCCCCTGTGGCCTGTGCCCTGTCCCGAGAGGGGAACAGACTTGGTACGGGCACCACACACTCTTATCCACAACGAGAGCGCCCCAGTCAGTGTGTGTGTGTCCAAACCTTCTCCACGCGTTCCCTCCTTCCCTCCCATTCCCTTCTCCTCCTCCGTCTCTCTGTCTGTTCCTTGCTGCCATCCAAGAGCCAACAACACCAAGCAGCTCCAACGAAGCAATGTCTTTGGCACCCTCCATCCCTTCCATCAAGGTGAAGGTGGGGCGTGTAGCCCCGCCGCCTCCGTACCGGGCATGCAGGTCCTTCGCCGTGATCAGGAGCTCCGGTGCGGAGGGGCCCAGGAGACCCACGGCGCCTCCACTGTCGCCGCCGCCGCCCATGCCTCCCAAGGCGCCAGCTCTGTCCACCCCTCCAAGCCTGTCCCAGCCACCAACCCCGGTGAAGCCGGCAGCGCCATCAGCTCCACCTCCTGAGACGAAGCCGGCAACCTCGGTGGCTGCTACGCCACCACCGGTGGGAGGGGTTGTGACGTTCGAGTACCAGAGGAAGGTGGCCAAGGAACTGCAGGAATACTTCAAGAAGAAGAAGCTGGAGGAGACCAACCAGGGGCCGTTCTTTGGTTGGTTGGCCAAGAATGAGATTGCCAATGGAAGGTATGGCTGCCCCTGCAACTGCCAGATGCATCAAATTTATTAGTACATGTTTTGTTAGATTTTCTAAATACTGCTATTAGGTGATGAAATGGAATAAACAGTTTGAGGAATAGAAATATGTAGTAACTAACTAAATTGCAAATTAAAGGTGCAGAAAACATTGTAACAAAGGCTATAATGCACCCTCAAACAAACAACTGCCTAAGGTTGCTTAATTCACAATTAGGCATGTTTACGAGTAATCAAGAGTGAGATCAAAGTAAAGTTACTGCAAATTATAATGTTCTTTTCTCCTCATGTACTTACTTATAAGTTATAATAACTCACAGAAGCTAGTTAACCATAAATCTACATCATCCTGCATTTCAGCATGCTTGTCATAACTACTACTTGGTTGTAATAACATCTTGTGTTATGGAACGGAGGAAGTAGTAGTTACGACAAGCATGCTGAATTGCAGGATGATGTAGTTTTAAGGTTAACTGTTTTCTTACATAGTTCCAGATTGTTTGTTCCTGTAAGGTGATTCTGGTTATCAAAAATTTCGCAGATGGGCTATGTTTGGGTTTGCAGTAGGGATGCTAACAGAGTACGCAACAGGCTCGGATTTCGTCGAGCAAATGAAGATCCTTCTCTCCAATTTTGGGATTGTGGATTTGGACTGATCGCTGATGTTTGGTGTTGTTGTATTAAGTCTGAAGTATAATATATCTTCTTTTTATCCAACGTATAGAAAGATAAATTTCGCACATTGTTATATCCCTGACTTCATTTGTACTGTCTTCTCAGTTTTGATGAATGTAAAATCAACTTTCCAGCTTTCTTCTTTGTTAATGGATTTGCTCACGAAAAATAAAATGGACATACATGCCAAAAGCTTATTCGGAATAAATGTCCATGGTAAAAGAAAGAAAGGCACAATTACAGGGTTTCAATCCAAATTTAGCTTTCTGACCAAAGAATGGCTCAATAATATATTTTTAATGGTCACCCAAGGGAATGAGGATGCGAGAAGAACCGGCGGCCGGCCACTGCCCGGCACCATGCTGGTCAGCTGCCAGCAACACCTAGGCCACACGCCGGACCGCCCCGCACTGCCTGAACCTGTGGAGATCTGGCACAGCACACCGACTGCACTCAGATCCGCCTGCCACGCCAGAGCACAGAAGATGCGAGGGGCAGACTCAGGACAACCATGGAGAGGGGGAAGGGGCCTCTGTGCTGCTCACCTGGAACACGCAGGACACGGGTTCACATGCGTCGCCCGCCGGGACGCCCAAGAGCTGGACACAGCGCACAAGGAAGAGAGGAGGGAGGCAACGGCCTCCTTTGAGGGCCTGCTGCTGCGGCCGGCAGCGACCAGAACCCCCACCACCGGCAAGGGGAGGGGCTCGTCTGGAGATGTTGGGGTGCCCCGCCCCGGTGTCAGTGCGAGCAGCAACACGAGAGCAAGTGTTGGCACTCCTACAAGCTGAGGTGGTCTGAGACACGACTTTGTTGACCTCACAGCGTACTGAACACACGAAAAGGCTTGCAAACTGGTAGTTCTTGCACGAAATGAGCTTATTAGGTTGTGTGGATGTCATGGCCGGGCCAGTATTATGTGCGTAGGGTTAGGAAAGAGTCTTAAGTCTGTCACGTTTCAGAAAGTTCAGAGTTTGTTAAAATATCAGAGTTAGTTAGGAAAGAGATCCGATCCAACTTGGGGATCAAGAAGATCACGTCCATATACTGGACAGCCGTGTAAGCCTTAGGGCATCAATCGATCTTTAAAGAAAACAGAAAACGGAGGTTCACCTCCACCAACCCTCTCGCCTACCTCTCTCCACGCGACGGCACAACAACCACCCCACGACTACGCTCTCCGGAGCCTAGGTCGTGACAATTTGGTATCAGAGCAGTCGTTCTTGGGTACCCGTCGCCGCTCACCGGAGACCATGGAGGACACAGCAAAGAAGATGTTCGAGGCCATGGCTCCCCTTCCGAAGGAAGCCATCGATGGTGCACTACAAGGCATCAAGGAAGATATTGTTGGCATCCCGGATCAGGGGCTAGCGAAGAGTCTTACGATCAGTCAACTGCAGCAAGGCGGCGCCAGCAAGTCTACCGCTGATGACGTGAAGGACGATCTGGGCGCCGAGCCCAAGGTCAGCAAGAAAGATGACGACTGGCAGGGGGCTCCTAGGTTTGCCAAGTTGGAGTTTCTGACCTTTGATGGGTCGGAGGATGCGCTCCCCTGGCTGACTCGTGTCGAGCAGTTTTTTGAAGGGCAGGGCACTCCAGAACGCGGCAAGACGTGGCTGGCATCATACCACCTGTCCGGGAGGGCCTCGCTGTGGTACCGCCACCTCAAGCGCGCGCAAGGCGCACCGCCATGGAGAGTTTCAGCCGACAACTGAATCGGCGCTTTGGCCCAAAAATCCGAAACACCGAACTAGGTGAGCTCAAACTCCTGCGACAGCGAGGAACTGTCGACGAGTATGAGGAACAATTTCTCACGTTGGTGTGCCGCTGCGAGGGGCTAACCGAGGCGCATGAGATCGAGCTCTTCATCGAAGGGCTGCGTAAGCCATTGGAGGACTAACGTGACAGACTTAAGACTCTTTCCTAACCCTACGCACATAATACTGGCCCCACCTATTGTTGGCCATGACATTCGAAGATGCAATGGACCATGCTCGTGCATACGAGGACCGTGACAAGATAGAGGATGATAACTGGGTCCTGCGGCTCCCACAAAACACCCGCCCTGCTCGCTCATCCACTCCGACCCTTGCTGCTCCCACTAAGGTTGCACCAGCAGACACCCCGGGAGTCCCGCGGGCCACTCCAGGCAGGAGACCATTCAAACGCCTCACGACTGCGGAGATGGACAACCGCCGTGCAAAGGGCATGTGCTTCAATTGTGACGACAAATTCGCACCTGGTCACCGCTGCAAGAAAATATTCATGTGTGTGGCTGACATGGATGACGACTCTACGGAGGAGGATGCTGAAGTAGAGGTCTCCCTTCACGCTCTTACCGGTATTCGCAAAAGCTCGACCATGCAGTTGTCTGTTGTCATCCATGGAATCCTCCTTGTCGCTCTTGTCGACTCCGGCTCCACCACAATTTTCTCTCTGACCAGGCCACCATGCGCACCGGGCGTGGAGCTCTCTCAACGTGCTAGCATGCGTGTGGCTATGGCCAATGGCGACAAGGTCATCAGCCGCGGCATCTGTCGTCGTCTTGACGTTTTGGTGGGTACGGAGTCATTCACTGTCGACTGCTACGCCCTTCCTTTGAAGGGTTACGGCATGGTACTTGGCGTGCAGTGGTTACATTCGCTGGGACCCATCTGCTGTGACTTTATCAAGCTCACCATGTCCTTTTGGCATCGCGACCACCATGTGACGTTGCATGGGAAGGTAAACCCGGACTAACGAGCCTTTACCTGCGAGGGGCAGGACCTCCTAGCAACCCTGCTGCAAGATTTTGAGGGCCTATTTGAGGACCGCGCACGCTGCCTCCACCGCGGTCCTGTGACCACCGCATTCACCTCCTTCCAGGCACGGCCCCAGTGGTGGTCCATCCATATCGTTATCCGACACCTCAGAAGGATGAGATCGAGCGGCAATGCGCAGATATGTTAGATTGGGGCTTGATTCGGTGGAGCCAGTCTGAATTTTCTTCCCCAGTCCTCTTAGTCAAGAAGCAAGATGACTCAAAGCGCTTCTGCATTGACTATCGTGCCCTCAGCGAGCACACCGTCAAGGACAAGTTTCCTATTCCAGTGGTGGACGAGCTTCTCGATGAGCTCAAGGGTGCTCGCTACTTCAGCAAGCTGGACTTGCGATCGGGTTACCATCAAGTCAGAATGCACGTTGATGACATTCGCAAGACGGCGTTCCGTACACATGAGGGGCTCTTTGAGTTCCTAGTCATGCCTTTCGGCTTGACTAACGCACCGGCGACATTCCAGGCCTTGATGAACGACGTCCTTCGGCCCTTCTTGCGGCGCTTCGTCCTCGTGTTTCTTGACGGCATCTTGATTTACAGTAAGTCATGGGCTGACCATTTACGCCATGTACATGTTGTGTTTCAATTGTTGCAGGAGAACCAGCTGGTGCTAAAGCGGTCAAAGTGCACCTTTGGAGCAGAACAAGTGGCATACTTAGGCCACATAATCTCGGAGAGGGGGTGGCTATGGATCCAGCCAAGGTTCAGGGGGTGCTGGACTGGCCAGCCCGTCGAACCCTTCGCGCCTTGCGTGGGTTCCTTGGCCTTGCGGGCTACTACCGCAAGTTCATCCGCGACTTTGGAGCAATCGCGGCACCCCTCACAGCGCTCTTAAAAAAAGAGGGGTGGCGTTGGTCTGACGAGGCAACAGCTGCCTTCAACACACTCAAGCAGGCGCTCACAAAGGCACCAGTACTACACATGCCAGATTTGAGCAAGAAGTTCATTGTTGAGTGCGACGCCTCAGGTTCAGGATTTGGGGCAGTGCTGCACCAAGGCGACGGGGTTGTAGCCTTCTTCAACCGCCCAATAGCCCCGCGCCATGCCAAGCTTGCTGCCTACGAGCGGGAGTTGATTGGCCTTGTCCATGCAGTGCGTCATTGGCGACCGTACCTCTAGGGGCGCGCGTTTCTAGTGCGAACAGATCACTACAGCCTCAAGTATTTGCTGGACCAACGCCTGTCCACGATCCCTCAACATCATTGGGTCAGCAAGCTACTTGGCTATGATTTTGTTGTGGAATTCAGGCCAGGAAAGCTCAATACCGTGGCTGATGCACTGTCCCGACGGGAGGAGGACCAAGGCGAACTAGCTTCCCTATCCGCACATCCTTCACCCTCTTTGACACACTTCGAGAGGAGGCCCTGAATGACTCAGCCTATGCCAAGCTTCGTCGACAGCAGGCCAACGGTTCCCTGGGAGCCAAGTGGGGTGTCATTGATGGTTTGTTCACATACAATGGGCGCATCTTTGTGCCACCCACTTCACCGTCGTTGCAAACCATCCTTGCAGCAGTGCACAACGCTCGACATGAGGGTGTTCAGAAGACTCTACATCGTATTCGCCGCGACTTCCACCTCCAGCAAGCCAAGAAGGTTTTTGAAGACTTTGTGCGCACATGTGTCACTTGTCAACGCAACAATTCTGTCCAGCTCCAACCTGGTGGATTGCTGCAGCTCCAACCCGGTTGATTGCTGCAGTCCACCTTCACATGAGCTCGGCGTTCCATCCCTAATCTGATGGACAGACGGAGTCAGTCAACCGTGTCATCGCCATGTACCTCCGTTGCATGACTGGTGACCGTCCACACAACTGGCTACAATGGCTCCCTTGGGCAGAGCACTGCTACAACACGTCCTACCATACAGCCCTCCGTGACACGCCATTCAAAGTTGTGTATGGAAGACAAGCCCCATCTCTTCGCTCTTATGAAGCTGGTGCAGCCAAAGTACAAGCAGTTGACTCCCTCATCAAGGATCGCGACGAATTCCTCCATGAAGTCCGTGCTCGCCTCCTTCAAGATCAAGAGCGCGACAAGCGCTACTATGATGCCAAGCATCGAAGGTTACCTTTGAGGTTGATCAATGGGTATGGCTCCGTCTCCACATCGCCCAATGGCATCTATTCCTGGTACCAGCCGTGGCAAACTTGCTGCTCGCTATTATGGACCATACAAGATTACAGCCCGTGTCGGTTCCATCGCATATCGCCTTCAGCTTCCTCCGCGTGCCCGTCTTATGAGGTATATTCCATGTTAGCCAGCTTAAAGTTTATCACGGAGAGCCACCAGAAGGACCATCAACCTTGCCAGAGCTGTCAGAAGGTCGTGTGGTACCTACTCCACTCAAGATCCTTAAAGCTCGCTACTGTGACGATGTGCGCCAAGTGTTGGTCCAGTGGTCAGGCTGTGCTGCTTCAGAAGCTTCCTGGGAGACGGTGGATGACTTCAAGAAGCGCTATCCAGATTTTCAGCTCGAGGACGAGCTGTTTGCGGAGGAGGGGAGTAATGTCATGGCCAACAATAGGTGGGGCCAGTATTATGTGCGTAGGGTTAGGAAAGAGTCTTAAGTCTGTCACGTTTCAGAAAGTTCAGAGTTTGTTAAAATATCAGAGTTAGTTAGGAAAGAGATCTGATCCAACTTGGGGATCAAGAAGATGACGTCCATATACTGGACAGCCGTGTAAGCCTTAGGGCATCAATCGATCTTTAAAGAAAACAGAAAACGGAGGTTCACCTCCACCAACCCTCTCGCCTACCTCTCTCCACGCCATGGCACAACAGCCACCCCATGACTACGCTCTCCAGAGCCTGGGTTGTGACAGTGGAACAAAACAAGCTATTCATACACACTATGGATGTATCACATAACTTCTATGGAGTGTGCTATCCATGGATACTCATGGAAAAATGCATACAGATAAGAAGAAATTCTAGATTGCTAAATCTAAGCTGCATACAAGTTTTTACATAGCAGCAAACCACACCGATTAACTCAGTACTAATGCTAAAGTCAAGTAATATACTACTAGCAAGGTTAGGATCTTTTGCAACTTGGAACAAGAAAATGGCAGTAAATTGATGCCAATGGAAATAGCAACAATGATCTCAAATGCGACATAAGTTAAGAACATCATGTACCTGGTTGTTTGGTATCATAAAATCCGAAGAGGTTAACAATACCCTGTTCCTGGTGCCACCTAAAAAAACTTACCAGTAATCCCCACAAGAACACTTTCCATCCACAAAATGATGGAATCGCAAGGAATCCCTTAAAATGATTTGCCGTCCAATAACCTGAGATATGTATCTAAAAGCTGTGTGACAATCTCCACAAACCCGAAGGTTCTTCATGATTCTTATGGGGACACCTGAGGAGGAGCGAGTTAAAACAAAGGCAACTGCAAGCTTTTCACTATGATAGCTTAGCAACTCCTCTTTGTTCTCTTCTTCAAGGTCATACAAGGCAAACTCTGTCATTGGAACATAGCCAGCATTCCTTATCTTCTGGATCAAAACACTCAGTTTTTCATATATTTCTTTGGTGTTCGGATGTGATCTGTCTCCAGCAATGAAGGTATGAACTCCATCCCCTAGGGTTACCCAACTGCGACCAGCCTCTTTTTTCACTGCTGCTCTCCCAATTGCAGCTCGTGCTTTGGCTGTATCCTCCCACCTTCCTGTTGCTGCATAAAAGCTAGATGCAAGAACATAGTTTACAGGATTTTGAGGTTCTAATTCCAGAAGCATCCTTGAAGCTTCTTTCCCCAGATCTATCTTGTCACTATCCTTCGATTGTCGACATGCAACTAACACAGTCCTCCATATGAGAGCATTTGGTTTCATTGGCATTCTTTCGATGTATTCCCGTATCTTGGTGAGCTTACCAGCTCGGCCAAGAAGGTCTATAACACAAGAATAATGTTCAATCTGAGGTAGTATACCACGGTCCTGCATCATTTCAAAGTAGTCTAGACCTCTATCTACCAATCCAGCATGACTACAGGCAGATAGAACACTGACAAATGTGACATGATCTGGATTTGTTCCCCTTTGCTGCATTTCTTCAAAGATATCCAAAGCTTTTCTTCCAAAACCATGTCTCGCATAACCGGAAATCATAGAGTTCCATGAGAACTCATTTTTCTGACTCATGGAATTGAACACCTTTGAAGCATAGTCTATCCTTCCACACTTAGAGTACATATCAACAAGAGTACTCTCAACCACAATATCTGACTCCAACTGTGACCTAATACCAAAAGCATGCATCTCCATTCCACGCTCTAATGCTGCCACAGAGGCGCATGCATTCAGTACAATGGAGAAGGTGCAGCAATCCATCATTTGGTCACTGTGCATCATAAGCCAAACACAGTCTATAGCCTCCTGCAGATGGCCATTGCAGATGTACCCTGAAATCATTGAATTCCATGAGACAGCATCCCTTCTGCCTGACATTTCAGAAAACAGCTGCTCACAGGAGTCCATGTCTCCTGACTTAGCATAACATGACATCAGAGCATTATCCACTGCATTATCTTCTATAGCTCCATGCTTCAGCACCACAGCATGAACCTGCTTTCCCAATTCAAGCACAGACAACGGCGACAATGCAGCCAGTAAGTTGACAAATGTAACTTTATTTGGGGTCAACCCACTCCTCATCATATTGGAGAATACCTCTACAGATTCAGCAATAGGTGCTTGAGAATTGGCCATGACACCCATGATAGAATTCCAGGAAACTACATCATGTTCGGCCATAGAGTAGAAAACTTCCCAGCACTCTGACCTAGCTCCACATTCTCCATACATTTTAACCAGCGCATTTGAAACGGAAGTATCTAAATCCAGTCCCCACTTTACAGCATCACAATGCACTTGCTGGCCTGCAGCCAAAAGTCCCAAACTTGCACATGAGCTCAAGCCGCTAATTGCTGCAAAATTTGATGGACTTATACAACTTTGTCTCATCATACAGTAATTCATTATTGCACCTTCACAGTAACCATTCTGATCAAGAACCGAGATAATGGTGTTCCATGAAACCCGATCCCTTGCACAAAGCAACCGGAAAACTCTACAGGCTGTATCAATGGCACCACATTTGGAGTACATATTAACCAGACCATTACTGACAGCAATTTTCAAATCAATAAGTCCAGTTCTAAGTACGTGTCCATGGACTTCCCTACCTTTCATCAACCCATCTTCCGGTACAGAAAACTCAGCAATCGCACCGAGCAACACAACATATGTGTCTGCATTGACAACAACCGACTCCCTAGTCCCCATGAAAACCCTCACTGCTTCTTCACTGCAGTGCTGCTTGACCAAACCCACGATCAGACCATTCAAGGTAACTGCATTCCTCTCTTCCAAACTGAGAAAAATGTCCTTAGCTTCATCAAGCATGCCATGTCTCGCGAATGCACTGACAAGAGCGCTTCCCACATAGAGGTCACTTGAGCTTCCAGAACTGAGCACCCTTGCGAAGACTTGCTCAAGCACTCGTGAACTGCACGAGGACACAGATACCGCAGCGATCAAGCTCCCAAAAGTATGCTCATTCGGCCTCAACTCAATTGCCGAGTCATCACGCAGCATTGCCACGAACAGGGAAAACGTTGAAACCACATACCCTTTCTTAGCATATACCGACATCAAGGCGTTCCACGTGATAAGGTCCCTAGCTGGTGTGGTATCAAACACCCGCTGTGCCTGGAGCGGCATGCCAACAGAACAACTACCGTACATCGAGATCAGGGCATTGCAAACCGTCGTGTTCGATGCATACGTAGTCTTAGATATCAGTCCATGGACCTGCACTGCAAATCCCAGCTGGTCCGGGCCAGCATCCTGGCACGCCCGAAGCAAGCTCCCGAACGTAAACGACGTGGGGCTGCTGCAACCGGAACCAACCCGCAGCATTGTGCGGAACACCCGGAAGGCCTCTTCGGTGCACCCTGATAGCACGTATCCAGACACCAGGCAGGTCCAGGAAACCGCGTTCCGCTCCGGCATATCGTCGAACACCCGTCGCGCGCAGGCCAGGCGCGAGCCCTTGGCATACGAGTTAACGAGATGGTTTGAGAGGAAGAGGTCATGGGCAAGCCCGCGTTTGACGAGCTCGAGGTGGAGGCTCTCCGGGGCGGCCTCTCCGCCGCGGCGGCGGAGGAGGCGGAGGAGGTCGGCGTGAGGGTGCACTTGCGGCGGCGAGCGAGGGGGCGGACATTGCGGAGGCGGGAGGCGGTGGGCGAGGAGGTCGCGAAGTGGCACGGGAGGTGGGAGGCGGCGAGGTGGCGGCGGCGGGGAAGGTGATGCGGAGCTGGAGGAGGAGGAGGAGGAGGAGCGGAGCGTGAGGTGAGGCAATGGCGGGAGCTTGCGGTGCATGTGTCCCTAAAAGAATGTCGAACGGGAAGGCGCAGTGATAAGTTCGGTACCGGCTGGATTTGTTTGACTTTCTTTATAAGAGCAACTTTAGCGGAAATTCAATTCGGCTCTTATGTGCATATGCTTTTTATATTAAAAATATATTTCTAAGTGTTAAAAAATTTAAACGAAAAATTTTACATGTACATGTCTGTAATCTATATGTGTTTGTAAAATTTCGCAAAAAAACAACATTGCACGTGATCGGTATAAAAAGGTCAAAACATGCACCATAAAATGTCTTGTTTTTAGCACCAAAATTTCTCTTTTTTACATAGGCAAAATGATAAGTTGATTTTTCGTAAAACGACTTTGTGCACACACAACATATGAAAACGTATCGTTTCAATTTTTAACATTTCAAAATGTGTCAAATATTACATTTAAATATAGGGAGCATATGCACCTGGGAGCCAAAACACCACTCCCCAACTCTAGCAGACTCCCCAAATAGCCTCGAACTGCAAAATAACCTCCGGTTTGGTGGTTCGGGGCAAAAAAAAATGCGCAGAACAGACACCACCAATTCATCCGACCTGCAAATTTATTTGCAGGCACCGCCAAATTTATTCTCCCGACCTGCATGTTCCCAGTTTTTGCAGCCAAACCGAGCCCGATCTGCATCCCGTGCAAGGCGTTGGCGGGCTGAAGTTTCAGCTCCAACTGCCACTGAACCGCCGCCAAGGTCGCCGAAATCCTGCCAAAATTTGTCGGACTTGGCAACATGTGCCCAAAATTGGACACGAAAATGGAGAGGGAAGAGCAAGGTGGTACTCATCCTTGATTTGGACGGCGCTCCATGGCCGAGCTCCATGTCGGTCTGGCACGCTGGTACTGGTGGGGCAGGCTCCATCCTTGATTTGGGCGGCGGGCGGGCGAGCAGGGCCGGGCGAGCTCGAGTGGGGCCAGGCGAGTGTCTGCCGATAGCGGCGGTCTGGCGCGCGACTGCGGCGGCGGTCTGGCGCGCGGTGCGGCGGCGGTCCGGCGCGCGGTGCGGCGGCGGGCGGGCGGGGGAGGGGCAGCTGTTGGAATTATGCCCTAGAGGCAATAATAAAGATGTTATTATTATAATTCTTGTTCATGATAATATTTATATTCTATGTTAGAACTGTATTAATCGGAAATATTAATATTTGTGTAGTTTATGAACAACATTGTGTCCCTAGTACGCCTCTATGGACTAGTTCATTTATTAATGATGGTTAAGGTTTCCTAACCATAGACATGAGTTGTCAATTAATAATGAGGTCATATCATTAGAAGAATGATGTGATGGACGGACCCAAATAAAGCACAATAATTAGATCGTGTCATTGTGTTCATCTTTGTGAAGCTTTTTCTTATGTCAAGTATTGTATTCCTTAGACCATGAGATAATACAACTCCCTAGTGTCGGAAGAGAGCTTTGAGGTCATCAAACGTCATCCTATGAAAGGATGATCATAAAGGTGTCTCTTAGGTGATCGGAAAGTACGTGTTGGGTTGTATGTATCGAGATGGAATTTGTCCCTTCCGAGTCTGAGAGATATACTTCGGGCCCACTCGGTAATCGATATCAACACCGCTTGCAAGCATGTGGTTAAGGAGTTAATCACAAAGTGATATTGGATTACGGAACGAGTAAAGTACTTGCTGTGAACAAGATTGAAGTATTGAACTAGGTATGCAGATACCGACGATCGAATCTTGGGCAAGTAAAATATCGTGAGACGAAGGGAATACATATATGGGATTAATTGAATCCCGGCATCGTGGTTCATCCGATATGATCATCGATGAATATGTGGGAGTCAATATGGGTTTCCAGATCCCGCTATTGATTATTGATAGAAGATCATGTCTGCATATTCTCAAACCCGTAGGGTCACACACTTAACGCGCATTGACGCTAGGATAGAATGGATAATTGGTTATTGAGTTTTTGTTTGGAGTCTTGGATGAGATCTCGGACATCACGAGAGGTTCCGGAATGGTCCGGAGAATAAGATTCATATAAAAGGAAAGCAGTTTTTTGGATTCCGGAAAGGTTTTAGAGTTTATCGGTATTGTACCGGAGTGTTCTAGAAGGTTCCGGAGTGGGGCCATAGTGGGCCCACTTGACGAAGGCCTGCGTGGGCCTAAAGGGGAGTGTCCTGGCCACTTGGGCCAGGCCCAGCCGGCCAGCCCAGGGGAAACCCTAAGGGATTCTTATAGAAGGAAGGGGGAAACTTGCCCCCCACTCCTCCCCTTTGGCCGCCGACCCTAGGACTTGGAGGAGGGGCCAAGCTGGCCGCCCAGCCTCCTATATAAGGGAGGGATAGGGCGCAGCCCCCCTCACTCCCCACCCTAGCCGCTGGCCAATTGCTGCACCTCCACTTTTCTCTCTCGCGACTGCACGTAGGCGAAGCCCTGCTGCAGAAACTCTCCACCATAAGCACCACGTCGTCGTGATGTTGATCTAGTCTATATCTCCACCATACTTGTTGGACCAAGGAAGGAGGAGACATCATTGTGTCGTACGTGTGCATCTCTTGGAGGCGTCGCCACTTGCGGCATTGGATCTGTCGGTGTTCTGGATACCGGGTATCCCGGTCCACTTGCTCCTGGGCCACTTCAACGGCCCAGCTTCGGCCTAGGAGCGTAATGAAGACCGAAGCCCAACAAGGAAGACCCTCACGAGGAGGCGCCTCATGAGGAGAACGATGATAAAACCGCTAAGGACCAGAAGACCTCCTCGCGAGGTGCTCCTCGTGAGGGGAGGGACCAGATCTGCGCCAGCTCAGCACAATCCTGTGTTGGCGAATGGATAAGACCAGAAGATGGCGTACCGTCCACGCTGCCCTGACAAGGGGGCGACCAGCCTCTGCCGTGCCTGCATAAAGCTGCACGGTGGTTGTTGCCACCCTCCTAAAAATAGGGTGGATGCTGCAGGGCGCCAGAGGAGGACGTTGAACGGATCGTATGGGCACCTAGAGGGGGGGGTGAATAGGTGCTACTCAAATTTTAGTTCTTTTTCAATTTAGGCTTGACACAAAGGTAAATTCTCTAGATATGCAACTAAGGTGAATTTACCTATATGTCAACTAGCAAGCTAAGCAAGATACAATATATAAAGGCAATAAAGGATAGAGGTAACCGAGAGTGGAGCACGCGGAGACACGGATGTAATTCCCGTAGTTCCTTCCTTTTTAGGGGAAGTACGTCTACGTTGGAGGGGTGTGGTTGCCACAAAGGCCTAACCAACGCCACAAAGGCTCACCCTATTCTCCGGTGCAAGCTTCCGCCACAAAGGCCTAGCTCACTTTCCACTAAGGGATTCCTCAAGGCGGAATCGGCCTTTACAATCTTGGGGCACGCATCCACAACCGAATTGGAGGCTCCCAAGCACAACACAATGCTGTGAAACAACAAGTAGCAATATATCAAATACACAAACAAGGTCTTGGGACACAAGGGAACCCAAGACACAAAGGCCCTCAAGCAAATGAGAGGGGAAATCAAATCGCTTCGGTGAGGATGTAGAGGATGGTCTTCTCCTTCGATTCTCCAAAGATCAAGAGCTTTGGTGGGGTGAGGGAGGAGATCTAGTTGCTTTGGTGAGCTCAACAATGGTGGTGTTCTTCAATTTTTGGCTGGCTACCCGTTGGAGAAGAAGAGGGGGGTATTTATACCCCCCCCCCAAAATATCTGACCGTTGGCAGCCAGGAAGTCCGGCTATAGCCGGAGTTAAGTCCGGCTAAAGCCGGCCACACCGGCTAAAGCCGGTCTCACACCGGCTATAGCCGGCCTGAAATATCCGGCCCAGCCGGAAATAGCCGGACAAATAGCCGGTTGAGTCCAGAGGCGCAGGACCCCTCTCGAAAACGAGCAGTCCGGCTATAGCCGGTCTGGGGACCGGCTAAAGCCGGCCTAACTGGCCCAACTTTATATGAAACTTCTCCAGGAGCTTATTTTCACCATTTCCTCAATAATTTCCATTGGGCAATATTAAATATCAAGTATAATATATAAAACCCAATATCTTGTGCAAGAATATTATAAAATCCTGCAAAGCATAATCACACATTAATAGATAATGTATTGTTAACAAACGCCAAAATCAATTAGGCGGGAAATGCTCTTTCAATCTCCCCCTTTTTGGTGTTTGATGACAATACACAATTTTGCATGTTTCAAACTATATAAAATATAGACGGAGCTCCCCCTTGCTATGTGTCTTATTTTGAATTTGTATTTGAATATAAAGACACATCAACAATAAGAACTCCCCCTAGATTTTATAATGTGATCCATATGTGCACAAGATATATATCATAGTTCAATAGCACATAATCAACAAACATATAATATGACAAGATATAGCAAGTAGGATTAATAACATAAACAAGTTCTACTACACATAACAAGCACATAGTTCAACACATAGTAGTAGATAGATAAGTTCAACCATGGGACACAAGCAAGCAAGCACGACAAAGAGCTTGTGACCCAACCAAATCCAAATGGAAAACCAAATCCAAATGGAAACACATGCAAATGGGACTTTTCTCCCCCTTTGGCATCAAGACGCCAAAAAGGGAGACCACAAGATGAGATTACTCATCAACATCATCGAAGTCCTCATCATCTTCATCATCTTCTTGGTCATCGTCTTCTTCCTCTTCATCATCATCAATGTCTTCTTCCTCATCTTCATCATCAACGGCTTCCTTGCCCTTGGAGGTGACTTTGGCTAGCTCCTTCCAATCAAAGGTTGATCCTTCATTCCACTTGCCAAAAGAAAAAGTGTCCTCGGATTGATCTTGCTCTTGGGACTCTTCTTCATGACTAGCTCCCTTGCCCTTCTCCACAGCCCTCAAACGAGTATCCAACTCTCTTTGCTTCTTGGAGATGTGCTTGCGGTCCACATAGTCCTTGTACTGAGTGTGACGCACATCATTGTTCATACAGAACAAAGCCCTTTGCCACCACTTGAGCTTCTTCATCTCTTGAGCCATTCCACCACTTGGTGGATCCGCATTCTTCCTCCTAGAGCCGGTAGCATAGATGTTGCCACCCATCACATCACTCGAAGAGGGATAAGCACTTGAGGTGCTAGACACCAAGTGAGCGGTCTTCTTGTAGAGCTTGTTGGGCTTATGCACTTCCAACTCTTCATCAAGCAGATCTTCTTCAATCTCAAAGTCTCCTTCAATGCCTCTGTCAATGATAAGCCTCATGATGAATGGAGCATAAGGAGGGATCTTCCTATCAAGCATAGCAATCTTCATCTCCATGAAGATGAAGTACATCACATCGAGCTCCATCCCTTCACAATCTCTTCCGGCCTCGAAGACAAGACGGGCATGGTGGAGCAAATGCACAAGACCACCTCTGATGGAATCATTGTTGCCCCCACTTGGAGCAATGTTGGCACGGAACATCCGGAGCAAAATATCATAGAGGGGAAGGAGATTTGCAGTCTCTCCCGCTTTGCCCCCTGGACCATACAAGCACTGGATCTTCCCCTTGTTGTACTCAGTGGTGTCGAGATGCAAGCGGGCACCTCTAGGTCGATGAAAGCCATCAAACCTATAGCCCAAAAGCTTCCCAAAATGAGACATGGTTGAGAACTTCCTTACTTCACCTGTCATCCAAGTGAAACCAACCTCATCCTGAGTATCAAACTCTAAAGTGGCAAAGAACTGCTGAATCAGACGAGGATTGTAGTCTTGCTTGAATACCATCAACCTGTGCAACCCGAGCTTCTCGGTGACCCAAAGAGCATCGGCAAAGTACTCATCCCTTGTCAATGATGCAATGTTGGTGACCTTCATAGGGCAAACCTTCGTGCTCATGGTCGCATTAATCTGCTCAAAAATCCGCTGATGCTCTGACAATGTCCCTAGGCATGGTGTAGAATTTCTGCCCACGGAAATCCCGGTACTCTTGCTTGGATAGCTTCTTGAGATCACTAACATTGGCAAACAGAGATTTCTTCTTGCGTTCTTCCAATCTCTTCCTCTTCAGAGCAGCTGCCACACGAGCATCTTGATGCTCTTGACGGCGGGCAAGCGAGGGATCAACATACCGTGACCTCTTGGGTCGAGAACCACCTGCACACAGCACATATGTAGAAAGCATATAGGATAAGCATGCATGCCAGAGGATCAAAGAGCAAAAGCATAAAAGGAAAAGGCATGACAGTAGTAGGTGAACTACACCGGCTATTTCCGGCCTCAGGCCGGCTTTAGCCGGTCAGGCCGGCAATAGCCGGTCTGACACCGGCTTTAGCCGGTCCAGATGAACAAAATCGAGATCACAGCAGTAGGTCACCAAAACTTGTCAAGCACTTTCAATTTATGCAATGTAGAAGGAATCACAAGACCACACAATTGCAGATTATCAAGGTACCCAAAAAAATCACTAACCCTAACCCTAGGAAGAACTAGGGAGAGAGAGAGAGAGGTGAAGGAGGGAGGGTACCCTGGTCCATGGAGAGGGCGCCGGAGAGATGGAGGGGGCGGCCGAAGAAGGAGCTCTGGCGGCCGGAGTGGAGGTGATGGACGGTGGTGGCGGCGGCGACTTCCAAGGGAGGAGGAGTCGAGTGGATAGGAATAGCCGTGGGGGTAACTGAGGAAACCCTCACCCCCACGGCCTAAAGACTTGGACTCGAAATCCCCAGGCCGGCTATAGCCGGGGTGCCCGGCTAAAGCCGGACACCGGCTATTTCCGGTACCAGACCGGCTAAAGCCGGTCTAGATGACCCAAAACAGATGATTTTGATTTCTGGAAGTTCTGGGCATGCACAAGAGGATGATTTGGCTTTAGATAAGTGGGCTTAGGACAGAAAACAAGCATGGAGTGGTTCTCGGCACTTGGCATTGCAAAACACAAGAAAACTTTGAAAGAACCAATGCTAGTGCCTTCCCATTTCAAAGATAGAGACAATGACGAGAAAGCTCAATGAAACTCAAATAAGATTTGCAAGGAATCAACTCTTCGAAAAGAAGAGGTCGGTGGCCGAGGCCACCATGTATGAGTGTCATGGCATTGGACCGCGAAGATATATCTTGGGTCCATAACCAATACTCGTCATTGAAGCTCATATATCACAAAAATGATAGAAAGAGAACAATTTTATCACTATTGGCATTATGGGGGGAGGGATAGCCCAATTAATTAGGACCGCACTCCCCCTATCTCCATGCCCACACCTAGATCAAACAAGCATTGAAGAATAGGTGTATTTGCAAGATGCTCATGCCACACTCCTTGAATCAATGATATTTAGCTCATTCCTCAAATATCCAAATCTTGCTTCATCAAGGGGCTTCGTGAATATGTCGGCAAGTTGATCCTTGGTATTTACATATGCAAGCTCAATATCACCACGGGCAACATGATCTCTAATAAAATGATTCCGGATCTCAATATGCTTGGTTCTTGAATGTTGCACCGGATTATAGGCTATCTTGATAGCACTCTCATTGTCACATAAAAGAGGCACTTTGTCACAATTGACACCATATTCCTTTAAGGTTTGCCTCATCCATAATAATTGAGTGCATCCACTTGCGGCGGCAATATATTCGGCTTCGGCGGTGGAGAGAGATATACAATTTTGCTTCTTAGAAGACCAACACACCAAAGACCTACCAAGAAATTGGCACGCTCTGGAGGTTGATTTCCTATCATCCTTGTCACCGGCCCAATCCGAATCCGTGAAGCCACAAAGAGAGAAATCCGAGCCTTTGGGATACCAAAGCCCATAAGTTGGGGTATGAACCAAATATCGAAAGATTCTCTTAACCGCCATAAGGTGGCTTTCTTTAGGAGCAGCTTGATACCTTGCACACACACCTACACTCAACACAATATCGGGTCTAGATGCGCAAAGGTAAAGCAAAGAACCGATCATAGAACGGTATACCTTTTGATCCACATCTTTACCATTGGGATCAAGCTCAAGATGACATTTTGTGGCCATTGGTGTGGCGGCCCCATTTAGTTCCTTCATCTTGAACCTCTTGAGCATGTCTTGGACATATTTGGCTTGATAAATAAAAGTCCCTTCTTTCAATTGCTTGATTTCAAAACCAAGAAAGAACTTCATTTCGCCCATCATAGACATCTCGAACCTATCGGTCATAAGCTTTGAAAATTCATCATTAAAAGCTTTGTTAGTAGAGCCAAAGATAATATCATCAACATATAGTTGGCATACGAAAAGCTCCCCATTGACCCTCTTAGTAAAAAGAGTAGGATCGATTTGCCCAACTTCAAACCCACGGTCTACCAACAACTCCCTAAGGTGCTCATACCACGCACGTGGGGCTTGTTTAAGGCCATAGAGTGCCTTATGGAGTTTGTAGACATGGTTAGGAAAGTTGAGATCCTCAAACCCCGGGGGTTGCTTAACATACACTTCCTCTTTCAATGGACCATTAAGAAATGCACTCTTAACATCCATTTGTTGCAACTTAAAATTATGATGAGTGGCATATGCAAGAAGGATACGGATGGACTCAAGACGAGCCACGGGAGCATAGGTCTCTCCAAAGTCAATGCCTTCAACTTGAGAGAAACCTTGAGCAACCAATCTTGCCTTGTTCCTCACAACAATTCCATGCTCATCTTGCTTGTTCTTGAATATCCACTTTGTGCCAATCACATTGCGGCACTCCTTTGGCTTCTCTACTAACACCCATACATTATTGCGCTTGAAGTTGTTGAGTTCTTCATGCATAGCATCCAACCAATCCGGATCTTCAAGTGCTTCAAATACTTTCTTGGGTTCAACCATGGAGATATAAGCATGATGAGAGCTAAATTGTGCCAATTGACGCCGGGTTGACACTTTGCTTCTTAAATCTCCAATAACCCTCTCAAGGGTATGACCTTTAAGTTCTAAGTCTCTTTCAACTCTTTTCTTGCGACGGGCTTCGATCTCCTCATTAGACCTTGGAGGAGTCACTTGATCATCTTGATCATTTTGGTCCCCGTCTTGACCATCAAATTGACCTTGATCATTATTATCTTCATGAGTAGGTTGATCTTGGTCTTGTGAAGAATTGGGGGCGGTTGAGATAACCGGAGAGGATGGTGGTGCCCCTTCTTCTTCATGAAGGTCCTTGTCTTGTTCTTCGGTTGGTGCACTAGTTGCTTCCTTGGGAGAGGCTTGTTGAGCTTGTGAAGATGAAGGCTCCACTTGAGTAGAGCATAGTCCTTCCCGGTCGGCCACAAGGTGTCCCTCAATGGGGCGGAAAAATCCCACGCCCATTCTTCCTATGGCTTCTCGAGATATTTCATCATCTACATCACAAGAAACAACATCTCGCCCCCCTTGGGAGCCGTCATTCTCTTCGAATACCACACTGCAAGATTCTTCAACACGTCCGGTGGACTTGTTGAAGACTCTATAAGTGTGGGATTCGACACCATAACCAACAAAAATACCTTCTATTGCTTTCGGATCAAATTTACCTAAACGAACTCCTTTTCTTTTAAAGAAACACTTACACCCGAAAACCCGGTAGTAGGAGATGTTGGGCTTGCTTCCGGTGAGAATTTCATATGGAGTCTTGTTTAGGCCTTTGCGGAGGAAGAGCCGGTTTGAAGAATGACAAGCCGTAGAGATAGCTTCGGCCCAAAAGTTGTATGGAGACTTAAACTCCGCCAACATGGACCTAGCCATATCCATAAGAGTCCGGTTCTTCCTTTCAGCTACACCATTTTGTTGAGGGGTATATGCAGCGGAATATTGATGACGAATCCCCTCATCACTAAGAAATCCATTTAAGGTGTAGTTCTTGAACTCCGAGCCATTGTCACTTCTTATTGCCAAAATAGTTTGCCCATGTTGACGTTCAACTTCCTTGGCAAAGTCGATGACGGTTTGTTGAGTCTCACTCTTATGCTTGAAGAAGTAAACCCAAGTATATCTTGAATAGTCATCAACAATCACCAAACAATATTTCTTCCCACCAAGACTTGCATGAGAGGGAGGACCAAAAAGATCCACATGAAGGAGCTCCAAGATCCTCTTGGAAGAAATGATAGTCTTGCTTGGGTGGGGAGAATCATGCATTTTTCCTAGAACGCAAGCCCTGCAAACACGATCTTTGGCAAAAGAAACATTCTCTTTTAGTCCGAGTATGTGGCCACCCTTGTGAAGGCTTTGCAAAGTTCTCATATTGACATGGGATAAACGGCGATGCCAAAGCCAACCCACATCGGCCTTTCCAAATAAACACATTGCACTTGTAGTGGTTTTCCCCGAAAAGTCCACCACATACAAGTTATTTTCAATGTGTCCAACGAAAGCGACCTTTAGAGACTTGCTCCACAAGAGTACCACAATATCATTATCAATGAAGACGGCAAAGCCCATCTTACCAAGTGCACGAACTGAAAGTAAATTATAACCTAGGGTCTCAACAAGCATGACGTCCACAAGGGAAATATCCGGTGCGACCACCACCTTGCCAAGACCCAATACCTCGGATTGTGACATATCTCCATAAGTGACGGTTATATGATTGTCATTTGGTCTCATCTCCGTCATAATCTTCTTGCTTCCGGTCATATGACTTGTGCAACCACTATCAAGCACCCATTTTGATCCACCGGAAGCATAGTCCTACAAGAGATCATTGCTTGGTTTTAGGTCCCCATTTTTCAATGGGTCCTCTTTTGTTAGCAACAAGGGTCTTTGGAACCCAAATAGACCAAGCAACATAACCATCATTTGGACCAACATATTTTGCATAAACATCACCATAATAATCACGAAATAAAACATAGTGAGGGTTAGCAATTCCCGCATGATCATCATGAGTGGCTTTGCCACCCACAATAGGATCCTTCTTTGCTTGTGCGGGCTTGGCCTTCTTCTTCTTGTTGTTCTTCTTCTTCTTCTTTGAGACATAGCCAATCCCCATTTTATCACCAAATGCCTTTTGCTTACTCAAAAGGTCATTCAAGTTTTTCTCACCTATGGGAATGGAGGACTTGGCAAGCTCATCTTTCAACCTAGCATTTTCTTCAATGACATTTGCATGATCACAAGTAGAAGTAGAAGAACTAGGCACATTATTCTTAGTCAATTGAATTTGAAGTTGTTCATGTGACTTGGTAAGAATAGAGTGTTCACTTTTCAAGGCCTTGTGAGCCTTGTCAAGATCTTCTAAATCCTTAACAAGTATATCATGACCAACACCAAATTCAACCTTTTCCTTTTTAAGCATTTTTACTTTAGCACGAGCATGGTCACGCTCTTTAGTGAGTTTGGAAACCACTTCATTATTAGCTTCCTCAATGGAATCGAGCTTCTCTTCAAGAGTTGCTCGTTCCTCTTGCTCTTCTTCAAGAGACTCGGTTAGTGAGGCAATATCTTGAGCATATTCTCTTTCAAGCCTCATTTGTTCATCTAGTTTTTCTAGAGTTTTACCATATTGGCTCAATAGACGTTCAAAGTGAATCTTATGAACACCATCTACACTAGACACATAATCATCAAAAGCAACAATTTCTTCCTTTACTCTAAGACTAGCAAGATCATTCACGGGAGCATCATTTGTCTTAGAGGAAGAGAAAGATGTGGGTGATACCTCGGAAGATTTGGCCATAAGGCACTTGACGTTCTTGAGAAGAGAGTCCTCATTGGGGGATTCAAAGAGTGATATGGAGGAAGTGGAGGTGGTTGCCATTGCGGCCATCTCACTAGTTGTGGTTTCTTCTTCATCACTCTCACTTGCGGAGTACTCTTCTTGAGTCAAGAACACAAACTTCGGTTGTTTCTTCTTTGGCCCACCCTTCTTCACAAATGGCTTCTTGGATGGTGACTTGGTCTTGCTTTTGAAAATGAGCTTTCCACCATGGTCTTCTCTCTTCTCATAAGGACACTCGGCAACAAAATGAAATCTATCATTGCAATTGTAGCATGTCCTCACTCTTTGACCATTGTTGTCATTCCTTTGATAGCCACTTGACTTGCTTCTTCTTTGATTGTCTTCTTTGGCCTTGTGAGGATCAACCCAAAAGGTTTTTCCATAGAAGGCCATGTGCTCATTGTACTCATGCCTTATGTCCTTGGGACACATTTCAAGCCTTGCTTCAATACTTGCTTGAGAAGGAATTTCTTTCTCAACCACACTAGCCTTTAATGCAAGATTGAAGCTTCTTTGCATTCCTATGGCACGAGCACGTGCATCCTCCGCATTTTGTGCGGCAACCTTGTAGGCTTGAATCTCTTGCATCACTTGATTTGAGGTCATCTCATTGAAGTTGTGCTTGCCTTGAACACTCTTCACATCCGCGGGCTCATATGGAGTAAGAGCAAGAATATACTTCATCTTGATCCACTCATCATCAATATGGTGAGCACCGAGGTTCTTGAAGGTGGTAGCGATAGCCTTGAGTCTTCTATACATCTCTTGATGGTCCTCACCATCCAACATGAAGAATCCTTCCGCTTGATTTGAGAAGGCCACATATCTTGTCTTCTTCATGCTCTCATTACCGACAAAGACGTCGGAGAGTCCTTGCCAAGCTTCTTTGGCGGTGGAGAAATGTTGGATGTGAGGCAAGTCCTTGGACCCAACGGCGACTTGAATCATGTGGAGAGCGGTAGCATTGAGTTGACTATCGACTGTCTCTCTTCTTGTCATGTTGTGTGGATCCACGGCCTTGAAACCTTCCTCCACGATCCTCCAAAGCTCGATGCAAGAACTGCGCATATGAGAGATCATTTGATATTGCCATTGACCAAAGTTTAATGCATCAAGCTTAGGTGGATCTCCTCTATTGTTAATATGAGGATGAGGAACCGGCGGGTCGGGTGAATACCAAGGAGGGAATTCACCTTTCCCGTCGCCCTTGGTGGAAGACTTAGCATCGCCATTTTTATCGGTACCCTCCACATCAACCACTACATTCTCCACTTGTGGAGTAGCGGGTTTTTCCGGAGGTGGAGAGGCATTAGCGGATTTAGCTTGCATGAGTTGTGCCATCATTTCACGCAACTCACTTATTTGAGATGTCATGGAAGCCATGGATGATTCCAAAGATTTGAACTCTCCCATGGAAACTTGACCCGAGCCCTCACTCGGAGAGGTGTCCATACTCTTAGGCGGTTAAGCCCGAATAAAGAGCCGAGGCTCTGATACCAATTGAACGGATCGTATGGGCACCTAGAGGGGGGGTGAATAGGTGCTACTCAAATTTTAGTTCTTTTTCAATTTAGGCTTGACACAAAGGTAAATTCTCTAGATATGCAACTAAGGTGAATTTACCTATATGTCAACTAGCAAGCTAAGCAAGATACAATATATAAAGGCAATAAAGGATAGAGGTAACCGAGAGTGGAGCACGCGGAGACACGGATGTAATTCCCGTAGTTCCTTCCTTTTTAGGGGAAGTACGTCTACGTTGGAGGGGTGTGGTTGCCACAAAGGCCTAACCAACGCCACAAAGGCTCACCCTATTCTCCGGTGCAAGCTTCCGCCACAAAGGCCTAGCTCACTTTCCACTAAGGGATTCCTCAAGGCGGAATCGGCCTTTACAATCTTGGGGCACGCATCCACAACCGAATTGGAGGCTCCCAAGCACAACACAATGCTGTGAAACAACAAGTAGCAATATATCAAATACACAAACAAGGTCTTGGGACACAAGGGAACCCAAGACACAAAGGCCCTCAAGCAAATGAGAGGGGAAATCAAATCGCTTCGGTGAGGATGTAGAGGATGGTCTTCTCCTTCGATTCTCCAAAGATCAAGAGCTTTGGTGGGGTGAGGGAGGAGATCTAGTTGCTTTGGTGAGCTCAACAATGGTGGTGTTCTTCAATTTTTGGCTGGCTACCCGTTGGAGAAGAAGAGGGGGGTATTTATACCCCCCCAAAATATCTGACCGTTGGCAGCCAGGAAGTCCGGCTATAGCCGGAGTTAAGTCCGGCTAAAGCCGGCCACACCGGCTAAAGCCGGTCTCACACCGGCTATAGCCGGCCTGAAATATCCGGCCCAGCCGGAAATAGCCGGACAAATAGCCGGTTGAGTCCAGAGGCGCAGGACCCCTCTCGAAAACGAGCAGTCTGGCTATAGCCGGTCTGGGGACCGGCTAAAGCCGGCCTAACTGGCCCAACTTTATATGAAACTTCTCCAGGAGCTTATTTTCACCATTTCCTCAATAATTTCCATTGGGCAATATTAAATATCAAGTATAATATATAAAACCCAATATCTTGTGCAAGAATATTATAAAATCCTGCAAAGCATAATCACACATTAATAGATAATGTATTGTTAACAAACGCCAAAATCAATTAGGCGGGAAATGCTCTTTCAGACGTCACCTTTCCTCCACCCACTCCCGTGGACCGGCGCCGCTGCTCTGCGTAGACCAAGACCACCGAAGACTGAAGACAACAGCTGTCCCCCTCCTTGGCCGTATTGTGGCAACCCCTTCCCCAGGTTGATGAGGGGAAGGAGGACCTTGGCGCTATAAAAGGAGGGGAGGCTGCACCTTAGAAAGGATCCCCAATTCTGAGCGCCTAGCTAGACTAAGTTGGTTCTTCTACCTCCGGCCAGCTAGTGCTCTGTAACCAAGACCTTGTACTCCTCGCGAGGTATCGCACCGTAATACAAGAAGGATGGAAGTAGGGGTTTTACCTCACCACGAGGGCCCTGAACCTGGGTAAAGATCAGCGTCCCTCTCTATCGTGCGTTGAGCTCTCCGACGTCTCGAGTCTTCTGTCGCCGTGTTTCGTCACAATCTAGATCTTGCGCGTACAGCCCCCTGCGTTCGAATCCTTGGGTCCTTCGCGTGGTACCCCGTGTTCTTGCGACACGAAATCCACCGACATTTAGCACACTAGGTAGGGGACTATGGTGTGTTTTCTAGATCTACTTTGCCATGGCCGACGTCAATGCAAGGCTCGAGCGTCTTCGCCGCTGCAACGCTGTTCGAGGAAACACCGAGCCCATCATCCATCGCCAACATGTCTCGGCCGAGGAGGAAGAGGAGGAAGATCTCGAGTCCTCCTACATCCCGTCCGGGCGTACAGAGCCTTCGCTCTCCTTCGCCACCACCGCTACTTCTCGCGCTCGTTCGGGGAGTCAATTGACTCATGTGCAGGCTCTCGCCATGGCGCATGAGTTGCTGCGCTATCAATCCACTACAGACGGACGTGAGGGGTGGCACGCTCGAATCACCGAGCTTGTTGCCATCGTCAATGAAGACCCGGCCTTGGGGGTGCCCAGGGTGCGGGGGAGCCAGATCTGGCGGCGGGGCATCACACCTCGGGCGCCGGAGATGGTAAAGCCACTCAGGCCAAGAAGGTAGTTTCCCATGTGGCATCTTCACCGCGCGAAGAGCCCAGCTACCAAATCGTCCAATGCGCTCCAGAAGACGCACGCGTCTCCCTCGAGCGCCACCGAGAAAATCATGACCGCACCCTCAATGAGCTCGTCTACAACCCCAAGTGCCTCGATCTCGCTTGCCAGCAGTGCTATGTGGTCTGGCCTGACAAGTTCAGGCCGGACATTGGCGCGCGTTATGATGGGACCTCCAACCCCATCGAGTTCCTCCAGCTCTACATTGTCACCGTTCAGGCCCTCAAGGATGCGCCGCGAACTTGGCTCATGAACCTTCTGCGCGAATCTGTGACTTCGTGGAAGGATCTGTGCCGACAGTTTGTCGCTAACTTCATGCCCACGTACGAGCACCCTGCCACGAAGAACGATCTTAAGGCGGTGCGTCAGTACAAGGGCAAAACGCTTCGCCAGTACATCCAGCACTTCAGCTAGATGAGGAACAAGATCCCACGGATCTCCAACAAGGAGGTTATCTCCGCGTTCTCCATGGGTGTCGTCGGCATCAAGATGAAGGAAAAGCTGCCTGTGAATGTTGAGCTAACCTCCGTAGTCAGGCTCTTCGAGATCACTGATAGATGCGCTAAGGCCGAGGAGGGGAGGCTCTTCGTGCACAACCTACCGGAGGCGCCTCCCCCAAAGTCCAAGTCAAAAGACCCCAAGCATAAGGAGGCTGCTGCCCTCGCGATGGAGCCTGATCATAAGCAACATCGCGGGGACCGCTCTGAGCGTGATAAGGGTGGACGACGCCGCTACTTCATCCTCCACAAGAAGGACACCCACAATACTGATGATTGTTGGGTAGTCTAGAAATTCCATGAAGAGAATGGAGTCACCAAGCGCCGTGGGATTAGCCGTAGCTACGGCAAGGGTGGTTCCCGAGGTGATCACAGTGACGACGACCGGGATGAGGGTCGCCGGCACGACGGTCTGTCGTGCACAGATCCCGAGCCTCTACCGCTGCCTCCACCGACAAGCGATCACCGAGAAGAAAACCAGGAGGGCTGAAGTCGTGGGAACTCCTGGGACGCCAGCCGACATACTGCCTGGCCCGTGATGCGCCCCCTAAGTCATCCCCACGACACTAGCCCCCGAAACTGGCGAAGTCTCATGGGCTAGCATGGGGCTTCGGCGGGTTCTTCTTCTCGCCGAAGTCTTGCTCGCTTTTGTCGAAGTCCCAGGATTTCTAGTCCGGCTCGGTCGCTCTAGTCATTGAGGTTGAGTCTTGCGAAGTTCCTCCGGCCGTCTTGGGGCGAGCCGGCTCAGAAACCAATCCGGCTGGCGACCGCCACGCGGCCATCCACCGCTGTCCGGGTCCTTGGGACTTGCTCCCTCGGGGGCTGGACCATGGCACAACTTGTCCGCGCGCCATCGCGTCACGTCCAATCGGTCCCGGCCCACGATCTTTTGCGGCAACCACGGCGGTTGCCCGACCTTTACGCGATCGTGGGTCATGACGAAAGAGGTCAGTTGCCGACCCATCGTGGGTGAGATGGGCAACTGACCCGCCCCTTCACTTTTAAACCAGAGACCGTTCCCGAAACTGAGCATCGGTCGCCCGCTTCTCTTCTTCCTTCCGCATTTGCTCCACCTAGAATCCCTTGCTCCCAAGCTTCGCCTTCAAGGGACTAGGGTTCCTCGCTTGCTCTGCCGCCATTCCGCTCATCCAGATTCGCACCCGGATGGCTCCCAAAGCATCCCGGCCCAAAGGGAAGGGAACGGCAGCGGGAAAGGACGCCGCTCCGCCCGCTTTGCCGAAGGGATCCTGGGAAGGCTCTTGGGTGAAGGAGAAACAGATGGAGCTGCTGCGTCGGGGTCGAGTGCTTCCGCCCGCAGGACCTCGTGAGCTGCCGTCCTGCCGGCGGCGAACTGGTCCCCGCTCCTGGGCCTGGGGAGACGGTGGTCTTCTATGACCATTTCCCCCGGGGCTTCGCGCTGCCCGCCAGCAACTTCATGCGCCAATTCCTGGATCATTTTCACTTACAACCGCATCACATTGGGGCGAACGCAATGATGGTATTGTCCGCGTTTGCTACCCTTTGCGAGGCGTATTTGGGCACCTGGCCCAACATCGAGCTATTCCGCCGGCTGATCTTCTTCAAGACCCAGACGGCGAACACCGTTCCAGTGATATGCGGCACCGCCTCCTTCTACGCCCGCAAGTCCGCAGACTTCCCCGGCATAAAATGGAAGGAATCTTGCAAGAAATGGCAGCGCTCCTTCTTCTATGTGAAGAACCTGAAGGAGGGCGAGGACCATATCAACTTGCCCCCCTTTGAGGCGGGCGGGCCCGAGCGGGAGAACTGGAGTGCCGCTCCTCCTCGCCCATCGCCGGACATGGAGAAGATTCTTCAGCGGATCTCCACACTGCAAGCGGAGGGTGGCCTAGAGCCGACCGACCTTCTCCTCGCCTTCCTGGTCGCCCGCCACTAGTAGGAAAACCCTTATAGGTGGGATGTATTTTTGTGGCGCACTAGCCAGCAGTGCGCCACAGAAAATAATTCTGTGGCGCACCTGTCGTGGTGCGCCACAAAAATACAACATTTCTGTGGCGCACCAGAAGGACATGCGCCACAAAATTTTGGTGGGGCCCACTCCCTGCCAGCCCCAATCATTGGTTCCACTAATTCTGTGGCGCACCAGACCAGATGCGCCACAGAATTTGTACATTCTGTGGCGCATCTGGTCTGGTGCGCCACAGAATTAGCACATTCTGTGGCGCATCTGGTCTGGTGCGCCACAGAATTAGTGTAATTCTGTGGAGCACTTCACTAGATGCGCCACAGAATTAGCTCGTCCCACACCTTTAAAGTACCAACCTCCCACACCTCCCACATTCCCAAGCCATTCATCTTCCTCTCCTCCATCTAGATCCAGCTCTAGGTCCCTTCTCTCTCATCCCATTTTAGCCATAGTTTTCACTTTCTTTGGTACTTATTGTACTTACATTGGTTGATACATAATTGGCGGTGAGGAGAAGCCTCTCCATACTCTCTCCTCCTCTCCAACTCATCGATCGCGGTCTCATCTCGGTATCGAATCTACAAGGTGAGTATTTGGAGGGGACATGCATGCGCATGTCGATCTTGTGTATGGATGATTGTTGCACGTACGTGAAGCGCTTGTGTGTGTGTGTGTGCCGGTGTGGTGCATGGATGTTTGTCGAGACGTTGATTCATTTCCGTTTCGGCAAATTTTTGCACTACCCATACGTCCTACCTTTAGGAGAGGTCATGCCGAATTTTTCCGCTCTATGTATACCTTTAGGAGAGGTCCATGCATGTGTGTGCATGTGATGCGGTTCTAATTTTCTGCTCTATGTATACCATTTGCAGACAACCATGGTCCTCTCGATGAGTTCCGCTCGAATTAGTAGATACAAGAAAGACGCGAAGGAGGACATGATTCGGAACAATAGGCGCCAGATAAGATGTCCGTGTCGATCATGCAAACTCGAGCGCTGGATCAACCCTGATTCCGGACAACTGGAGGAGCACCTGCTGAGGCGCGGTTTCATGCAGGACAACCAGGCGCGGCCGGGCCCAACAAATGGTGCGCATGAAGACCATGGTGGCGAGCGAGATGACGAAGCACCACATGTCGGTGGAGAATATCATCATGAAGAAGCAGTCGGCAGAGAAGATCATCATGAAGTAGAAGTTGCCGGCGGAGAAGATCATGATGAAGAAGAAGATTCTGGCGCGACTCCGCTAATTTCGGCCTTGCGGGACTCTCATGTTCAAGATCTGCTCCTCCATGAGACGAGCAAGGATAGAGCTGCAGCCAGAGAGAGAGCCAAGCTGGCGGAAATGGAGAAAGACGGGATGACTCCGATATTTCCTGGGTGCCGTCCGCAGGATACACGCTTGCATGTAACGCTTGATTGTCTGCAGATGAAGACGCAGAACAAATGGACCGATTCCAGCTTCAGCATGAACATGAAATTCTGGCACGATCGTCTCCCAGAGGGGAACACATTGCCAAGTAGTATCGAGGAGGCCAAGAAAGTTGTGTGCCCTCTTGACCTACCGCACGAAAGATACCACGCCTGCATCAATGATTGCGTGATTTATCGGGGGGAGTACAAGGACATGACCACATGTCCGGTGTGCGGCCACGGACGATACAAGGTTGGGAGCAAGAAGGTACCTCGAAAAGTGGTATGGTACTTTCCTATCACTCCCCGTCTGCAGCGGTATTTCATGGACCCTAAGGAAGCAAAGCTCATGCAATGGCACGTGGAAAGGGAGAAGCCCGAAGAAGATCCGGAGATGGGCTATATGCTGACACACCCATCAGACGCTGGCCAGTGGGAAGCATTGGACATCGCCTTCCCTAGGTTCGGGGGCGACGGAAGGAACATCAGGCTGGGTATGAGCACCGATGGACTCAATCCGTTCGGCAACCAGAGTAGCACGCATAGCACCTGGCCTGTGTTTGTATGGCCTTACAACCTACCCCCATGGCTGTGCACCAAGCAAAGGTACATACACCTGAGTATTCTCATTCAGGGGCCGAAACAACCAGGTGTCGACATGCATTTGTATCTCGGGCTGCTGAAAGAGGAGTTAGACACGTTGTGGAAGACGCCACCCCGTACGTGGGATGCCTACAGTAGAACTTATTTCGATATGAGAGCCGCGTTGATCACGACGGTCACGGACTATCCTGGTTGTGCATATGTATCTGCCCAGGTCAGCCACGGATTCTGCGGCTGTGTGAAGTGCATGGACGAGACCCCGCATCTACAGCTACCAAGGGATCCCGGGTCCTCGAAAACCGTGTACCCAGGTGCTCGAAGGTGGCTTCGCTTGGATCACCCGTGGAGAAAACGCGGTGATCTGTTCAATGGTAAAGATGAGCCTGATGGTCCCCCGCGACAGAGGAGCGGTGCAGAAATCGACGATCTTCTAAAAAATTGGAAGGAGTGCCCAGCGCCGGGAAAGAAGCGACCGAAGCCAGAGCCGCTGCTCGGTGTATGGAAAGCGAGGTCTATTTTCCATGACTTGGAGTACTGGAAGGTCCTCCGCACGCCCCACAGCCTCGATGTCATGCACATTACGAAGAACGTTACCGAGAGTCTGCTTGGCACTCTTTGCAACTCGGAAAAGTCCAAGGATGGGCCGAAAGCAAGATACGATCTGAAACATTTTGGCATCAGAAAAGCTCTTCAAGCCCCCGATACTGATGACAACGACGACGATGATGATGATGATCAGACGGAAGGGACTCAACGTCTCCGTAAAAGGGCTAAGAAGAACGCGGTGGTGCTTCCTGCTGCCTGCTTCACAATGAGTCTGGAGGAGCTCGAGCAGTTTTTCAGGTGCCTCCTACGAGTGAAACTTCCTCACGGTTACTCAGGGAATATAAGCAGATATCTAGACGTAGCGAAGAAGAGGTTCACCGGGATGAAGTCTCACGATTGTCACGTGCTCATGACGCAGATACTTCCCGTTGCGATCCGAGGGATAATGGACGAGCACGTCCGTGATACGCTGTTTGGCCTTTGCAACTTCTTTGACGTTATCACCAGGAAGTCGATCGGCGTGAGGCAGCTCAAGATGCTACAGGATGAGATCGTGGTGATACTATGTGAGCTCGAGATTTACTTCCCGCCCGCATTCTGTGATATATGCGTCCATCTCCTTCTCCATGTCGTTGATGACATCAGGCAGCTCGGCCCGACGTTCCTCCACAACATGATGCCTTTCGAAAGGCAGAACTGTGTCATGAAAGGATACGTTCGCAATAGGGCCCGTCCAGACGCAAGCATGGCCAAGGGGTTCCTAACCTACGAGTGCATCTCCTTCTGCCAGAATTATCTAAGCACCGAGGACGACCAGGATCATGTTGGTCTGCCCACCAGGACGCACCTCGGCAGGCTCGCTGGAGTCGGTCACCGCGAGGGCTACCGCTCAGTCCATGTGGGCATTGTCAATCGACGCGACGACTTTGAAAGGGCTCACCGGGTCGCGCCACAACACTTAAAATTGGTCAAACCTTTTGTGCAAGAGCACAAAAGCATAATCGAGCAGAATTACATCGATATGGGCCGGCCAAGGAAGATGGGAGACGTAACCAAAGAGCACAACTCCAGCTTCACGCGTTGGTTTAAGCAAAGTCAACTTCTTCAATCACAGAGCAGACGGCCTTCTACCGAAGATGAAAAACTCATATACACCTTATCACAGGGCCCCGGGCATAACGTAAGGACCTATCAGGGGTACGACATCAACGGTTACAGATTCTACACCGAGGAAAAGGACATAAATAGTGAAAATCAAAACTCAGGAGTAACTATGCTATCATACGCCGATGACGAGACTAGTGTCAAGGAAAGATTTTTCGGAAGGATCGAGGAGATATGGGAGCTCAATTACTGTGGAGAGACGGTGCCAATGTTCCGTGTTAGATGGGCCAAGAAGGTCGAAAAAGAAGGCCGATATTTCACCACCATGGTTATACCGGATGCCAAATCAAAGAACGCATCCGCGAAAAATGAGCAATGGGTACTCGGTAGCCAAGTTGACCAATGCTTCTTCATCACCGACCCGTCAAGGCCTAGCCGTGTTGTCGTGAGGAGGGGCAAGAGGAGCATCATAGGAATGGAAGGAGACGCAAACGAGGAAGACTTGGACAAGAACGGTGACCCGAAGATCGAGGAGGAATTCGACAAGCACTTCGACATGCCTACTACTAGTAAAGTAAGAAGGAAGACCTCCCTACCTACTAAAGGTTGTCCGTTCACACAAAGAAATCTCAAGGTGGCCGGCATAAAGTATTCAACCGCCAACAAGAAGGGCAAGAAGATTGTGAAGAAACGCTAAGCTAGCTCGGAACCGGACGGAGAAGACTTTTTTGGTGTGTGTGATCGAGACTTTTTTGTGTATGCACATGTGTGTGTGATCGAGAGACTTTTAATTTTGTGTGTGTATGCACATGTGTGTGTTAGAAAAATAATTAAAAAAAGAGCAAAAAGATATGCAACTGTTTTGTGTATGCACATGTATGCATCTAATCACTAAAATAATTTAAAAAAAAGAAATAAATTCTGTGGCGCATCTACTAGTGGGATGCGCCACAGAATTTGATAATTCTGTGGCGCATCCCACTAGTAGATGCGCCACAAAATTTTTACACTTAGTAAAACGGCGATCGATCCCCTCCCCCTGAGACCGCATCTTTTCTTTCTATCCACCGCTGCGCCGCGAACCCTAGCTAGCTAGCCGCCGGCCGGTCTCCTCGACGGCGACGGCCCCAATCCGCGCGCTGCGAACCGCCGGAGCATCCAGATCCCGGAGCGGCCCAAGGACAAGGAGCCTCGACGGCGACCTCGACGGCGACGGCCCCAATCCGCGCGCTGCGAACCCTAGCTAGCCGCCGGAGAATCCACGCCGGCTACCCGTGCTAGCCGCCGGAGCATCCAGATCCCGGAGCGGCCCAAGGACAAGAAGCCTCGACGGCGACCTCGACGGCGACCTCGACGGCGACGGCCCCAATCCGCTCGCCTCCCACCCCGCGTGCGGTGCAACAGAAGGTATCTGCTTCTCCTCCCTCCCCGTCCCTCGCCCTCTCGCGCTCGATCTCCGCCGCGCCATGTGTCCCGTGCCCTCGCCGGATGGTTCGGGCGCTCGCTTGCATCTCAACAGAATAAGCCTACATGATGCTCTCTGCCCCCTCCGTCGATATAAATTATTATTCGATTGTTCAAACTTCATATTTTCTGCAATGGAAACTCACGCTACACATCTCCACTGTAATTTTACAATTTGGCTCGATCGCCTTATTGTGTACTGCACGTATTCTTGTAGCTGGTTGAACAAGTGATGTTGACCATAATCGATGTGTACTGCACGTATTCTTGTGTACTGCACGTATTCTGGTACTGGACGCTTCATGAATTGATTAAGCTTGGAGATGTTTCAACAAAAAAGAATATTTAGCTGTTAGCTACTGCACGTATTCTTGTAGCTGGTTGAACAAGTGATGTTGACCATAATCTACTGTTATATATGCTTATGAGATGTTGTCAAGTGTGGATGAATAAACTGAGTTGCCCATTTCTCCCGAAGTGTTGATTCGCTTCCGTTTCGGTTGAGAAATGGGCACTCATAGGTAGAAAAATTAGCAAAAGTCATGCCGAAATTTTGAATTTTTCCGTTGCATTATGTACTAACTATTTGCCTCTTTTTAATGAAGTGCAAATAAACATGTCGGGCACTTCTAACCCTAAGACCCAGGAGGAAGTCGCCAGAGAGGCCAACAAGCCATGGTGGGAGGAATACGATGAGGTAGAGGGCCGGGGGGGCGCCGCCGATCGCGGCGATGAGGACGAGAGCTGGGGGGCCGCCTCCGAGAGCGGAGATGAGGAAGAGGGCCGGGATGACGCCGCCGAGACCGGTGAAGAGACCACCGACCGCACGGAAGGTGATAGCGGCGGCAACCTTGAGGAGGCCAAGAAGAAGAGGAAGGCGAAGAGGCCAAGGGCGGATCGGAGGCCGCAAGTGCTAGCCAACATCACCGATCCTTTCACGTTGGTCTCCGAAAGTGGCCTACCCTTGGAGCCTTCTAAGGTTGCCAAAGGGTACGCGATGCAACTAGGGTGCATCATCCGTGAAACCGTGCCGCTCAACACTCAAGACCTCAGAAGCGAGGCCAACGCGGCTTTGGCCGCAACCCTCCTCCAGAAGCTTCACCAACGATACACGTTCCCACAGCCGTTCAATAAAAAGGTGGACTCTTTAGCGCTCACGAAGATGAGCACCACCTTGAGCAGCTGGAAAACCCGGCTGAAGGACAAGATCAATAAAGGTAAAAGCTGGGAGCAGATAAGTCGCAAAGACCCGACACTCTCTAGAGAAGACTTCGAAGCATTCAAGTCGTCCTTAGAGACTGACGAGGCTAAAAAATGGACCGCCTGGGGGAAGAAAATGCGGGAATTGAACCTAGGGGCTCACCGTTGCGGAAGCGGCGGTTACCGCGGAAAACAGCCCACTTGGGACAAGGAGGATGCCGAGATGATACGTCTGGGCAAAGAAAACCCCTGGCTAAAAATCGCGGATATACAGACTAGGAACTATGTCCGGTCCCGCTACTACTTAGACTGGGAGACGGGGGAATTTGTTACGGATTACCCCGATGTGAAGAAGTTCGAGAAACTCCTGGTAAGGATAGTCTATATTATTATTGCGCTGATCTTATTAAGCAATGAAGCCAAATGGGCTAACCTTAAGTTCCTTTGTCTGAAGGACAATGAGTTGAAGGGTACTTCTACGGCTGGCCCGTCGTCCCAGGGGTCGACGGAACCGTGGGACACGCCTTTCAACAGGGCGACGAACGCATACAAGGAACGGGACCTGGACAAGCCACCGACGTCGGCTGGCCGTGTGTCCGGCTTTGGCACAAGTATGAAGGTATCCGAGTACTACGGATCGGATGCCAAGTCGAGAAAGGAGAGGAGGTCGACTAAGCAGGATAAAGCCGAGGTTCAGGAGCTGAAGAAGAAGGTGGAGTCACTAGAGAAAATAGTGGACCCGACCGAGATGAGTAAGTTACTGGACGAGAAGCTGCAGGAGAGGCTCCGGCAGATCGTCCCCCCTGGTTTGATGGAGGGGTTAGCTGCTTGGAATGCGGCAGGTCAACAGGGGCCGATATATGTGCCCAGCGTCAGCGGCAGTAACTCAAGTCACCAAGTGTCACCGCTGGTGACCCCGACGCCGCCGCTCCACCTGGTCGCATCGACGCCCCCAACCGCGGAAGCTGATAGGGTGGTGGTGCCTGATAATGCACTCGAGAGTGAGCGGCCCGGCGCCGGCACCGACGCCCTTGTATCAACATTAGGAGAGATCAACGCCGTCAAGAAGGTAACTCATTAGTTAGTCCTCCGCGTCATCTTCTTTAACTATATATGTCTTGCGCTGATCTTATCCAACATGCTCCTGACTCAGGATGAACCTTGCATACTCCTGCATGTGGTGGAGCCCGGCGGCAAGTTGATGGATGTTGCTAGCGGCACTGTCATGCCCAGCCGAACTATGCACCACAGAAACATTGCAGATCATTTGGTGAAGGTGAAGTTGGCAATGGTAGTGCCGGAGTACCACAACCTCCTCCCCCCCGATCAACCTCCGGGCACAGATGAGGACGATGTTATGGTCCTTGGGAATTGCATCGGTTGGCTTATGACATGGCCAAAGAACCAGATTCGTCTAGGGGGGGGGGTCTTCCGAGTGTCAGGCGCAACATCGGCGCCACCTCCCCTATCATCCGGCCCAAGGTCGTCCGGCCCGGCGCCGGCCCCACCCTTAAGGAACCGGCGGTCGCCGCCGCCACTACCCTGAAGGAACCGGTGGTCGCCGCCGCCACCCGAAAGGAACCGACGGTCGCCGCCGCCACTACCCTGAAGGAACCGGCGGTCACCGCCGCCACCCGGAAGGAACCGGCGATCGCCGCTACCACCACACGCCACCAACAGCTGTTGGGAAAGCTTCCGCAATGACCGTCGACCAAACGCAAGGTACGCCAAGCAGCGGCATCGCAACCGCCACCACCTAACTTCCAGGACATGGCGCCGCTTGATGGCAACGATGATGATGATGACGTCGATGCCTACATCAGCACTGGCGCCTGCAGCCAAGATATGTACATGCCTCATATGGATGAAGAAGCCTTCCGCACTCACGGCGATCAACTTGGTCGTCCCACTACAGTCATGCAGCGCTTGACCTTCACGGGTCTTTCTCTGCAAGACACTCCTCCGGAGGCTGCCAATCCAGCTCAAGTCAAGCCGACTACCATTTTCAGCCCTAACACGCTGTATAAGACGATCGTCGGGGAGCCACGCGAATCAACCCCAGCACCCCAAGCTCCACCATCAGCACCACCAGCACCCCAAGCAACCCAAGCACCCGTTGCACCACCATCATCACCACCAGCACCCCAAGCAACCCCACCATCAGCACCACCAGCACCCGAAGCACCCCCAGCAGGTCAGGTGAAGAAGCCAAGGAAGAGAGGAAATAAGAAGGGCGCATCTTCGAGCCAGACTCTTCCTAAGAAGATGCGGGCCGACGACATGGTACCACGGACACCGGGTGGCTTGTCCCGGCTTCATGAAGCTGGTAAACTGATACTGCCTGAGGACCTCGAACACCTTGCAAGTGGACCAATGATCAGTTTGCAGCAAAATATTCAGTTTCTAGAGAGCCTCCTTCTTAAAGACAAGGATCCAAATTACCCGGTGTTCACGGTCAGGGTGCCAGCAGCAGACCCGAACTTCGTCCAAGCATACCCCGCGGATATCTTCTTCATAGCGTTCGAGGACGTCTTCAATCTATTTCACTGGAAACGGCTCGACTATAACTTGGTTCGCCTATACGCGATCAATCTTCAGATGAAGATCAAGAGAGAGAGACCCCCCAACGTCGCGGTAGCGGATCCCTACTACATGCGCGATAGCCAGCTGGTGGATGGCTCAAGCACACGGACCGCGGCGGTGCGGTACCTCCAGAGCTTCATGCTCATGAACAAAGAGAAGAACACCATTCTTCTGCCTGTCTTTCCCGAGTAAGTACACATTCACTCTCGGCCGTCGTAACTTATGCTTTCTTATATATTTCTTCCATTGCCGATCATTTCCAACATTCCATTTAAATTGCATGTGTTGAGCAGGGACACATACTGCACACTCGTCGTTCTTTGCCCAAAGTGGTCCCTAGCCCAGTACTTCGACTCGTCGAGTACGACGACGAAGAAAGACTACAACAGAATAAGGAGTGTTCTCGATGAGGCTATCCTTTTCTACTCCAAAAATGGAGGCATCTTCCACGAGAAGGGGAAATTTATCAGGCCGGACACTAAAGAGCAGGGGTTCAAGCACATGATCAACTTCCCTTGCATCAAGCAGCCAGATGACAGCATGAAGGAGGCCTTCTATGTCCTCCATCACCTTAAAGGGTTTGTCGCGGATGCAGAGATGATGCGTCTGCCACCTAGTAAGCGAGACCCCAAAAAAATGGCGGGGGAGATCAGCGATGCTGATCTTAGAGAAGACTTCCATCGCATCCAAGTAAAGCTATCGGAAATTATTGTAGAAGATGTATGCAACAGATCGGGGCTCTTACACCAACTCAGAGGGTTGTGTAAGAGGGATATAGAAAAACGCCTACATAGGCAGGGTGATGGAAGGACGTGGACGACGAAGGACATGTACAAACCGTTTCCTGAGCCCATGAACAAGACGTCTCGTTGATCGAGAGGCCGGTGTGCCTACTGTGTTGTAAATAAACTTGCTTAGTGTCGTTGTTGGACTTCAATTACTATTGTAGTCGATGTAGTTGAACTTGATTACTTATGTGATACCGATGCTATATGAATTTTAGGTTTATTATTATTTCCTTGCTTTAATTCTTGTGAATATGTATGCATGTGAACCCTCTAATTCTTTCCATTGCATTATATACTAATATGCCTTGTGTCCATAGAGATGACGTGGTACATCGTGTTCGAGGGGCGGGTTCCAGGAGTCTACGAGGAGTGGACGGACTGCAAGGAACAGGTGCACAAGTTCAGCGGCAACTGCTACAAAGGCTACCCGACTCAACAAGAGGCGGTTGCCAAGTGGAGGAAGCACCAGTCGAACAAGAGCAAGATGAAGACCTTCATTGTGCTCTCGCTCTTGCTCACCATCGTCGGAGCGGTACTCTATTTCATCCTAGTGTAGGCGGCGGCCGGTGTCACTTCATTTGTATCTTGAGATGATGCACTTAATTTGCATGGATTATGAGTTGTATGGAGATCTATATGTATGATGAGTTGTATATGCATGGAGCTATATGAAATCTGTTAATATTCTATATGAAATGAGTTGTATATGGAGATATATAATTGTGCTATATGAAATCTGTTGATATATCTGTATACTGCTATATTATATATGTTAATACCTGTATATATACACCAGATAGAATAAGTTATGTATAAAACCTGTAATATTTCTGTGGCGCACTAACTTGTAATTCTGTGGCGCACCTAATTCTGTGGCGCACCAAGCCAAAATGCGCCACAGAATTCCTTAATTCTGTGGCGCATTAGGGCTTGGTGCGCCACAGAATTTCTTAATTCTGTGGCGCATGTGCTGGTGCGCCACAGAAAGCTTATTTTTGTGGCGAAGATTTTGTGGAGCACCACCCATGCGCCACAGAATGCATATTTTGGTGCGCCACAGAAGAGGTTTTCCCTACTAGTGCGCGTGTCACCGCTTCAACGCCGCTCGCACAAGATGTGCTTCCTGGGATCTGCGAAGGATCCTACTCGTCATTCCTCCAAGGCGCTGTCAGCGCTGGAGGTGGCTCGGAAGGCGAACCGTATCGCCGATGCCAAGCTTCAGGCCTCATGGACGTGGGGACTGGAACCTCACGATCGGGACAACCCAATTGCTGAGGTGAGCTCATTGGTCCTGGCTTCAGGCCTTTGCCTCCTTTGCGACTCTGGTCTGCTGACCTCTGTTCACTTGGTCCGGGCAGAACTTGTTTGCCCTGCAGGCGGCGGAGAATTCGACTCAACGTCAAGCTGGCTTTGCCGCTGACAGAGCCGAATCGGATGATAAAGTCGTCTGGGACGAAGCCGAGGAGGTAGAGGACGCCAGTTCTCAGGCCGCCGTCAAGAGCTCGAGCACCACTCATGGTGATGAAGGAAACGATGAGCCCGTAGACTCGGACGAACCCCTCGACCACTCTAGTAAGTTCCCCAGTCCTTCTCCCTTTAGAGATTGGCCCGAAGATGACGATGGCGACGCAGGATCAGCTGCCACCCTCGGGGGCGTAGCTCTCCACGTAGCCGCCGCTACCGCTGCTGGAGCTCAGGCTCTCCCGACCGTGGATCTGCCAGAGTCTCCCGGGCGACGTTCTGCCGCTCTGGAGCCAGCAAACCCAGAAGAGGCTGGAGACGATCTGGCCGGCACCAAGAGAAAGGCCCAGCCGGCCTCCTCCGAGCCGGCTGACAAGCGCAAGAAACCGGAGCTGGCAGGGCGGGACCTGTGCCGTCCCAAGGTGAAGAAGGTGGCCAAACGGCGGGCTATCGCCGTAGCCGGGTGAGCCTCCCGCTTCCTTGCTTCTCGCCCTTATTTTGCCGTTGCGGTCCCGATTGACTTGGTCGTGGGATGTCCTCCTTACAGGTCGCCTCTTTCTGTCGATCCGGCTACCCCACCTCCTTCCGCCGTCGCTTCTGAGGGAATCGTGGCCCCAGCTCCCGAGGCCTCCTGCCACAAGAGGGCGCGCAGGGAGGAGATTGGCGGCGACTCGGGTCGCGTTGAAGATGATCGTTGCTCTCCGCGGCTGGAGCCTGTGGCGAGCGAAACCAGGATAGAGGATCCTGCACATCCAGAGGTGCCTGCGGACGATGTTCCCCACCCAGCTGCCGCACCTGAGACCGACTCCGCGCCCGCCGGGGAGACTACTTCGGTCGGGGTTGTCACACCCCCATCTCCTACCACCAAAGGCGTCACGGCGGGGAACGACGCCGCTATCCACGCGTCCTCCGACCTGCCCATCCGGGAAGGTGCAAGCGAGGCTGCAGCGAGAACCACGGAGGAGGGCCCGGTGCCCGCGAGGCCGCTGGAGCTCCCGGGGCCGGCTGCCCAGACCCCTTCCAGCTTCGGGCTTGTGCCGAGCGTGCAGGATGTGGCGTCTGCGGCCAGGGACGAGGGCTGGCGTGACTGTTGACTCCCTGCTCCATGGGCTAGTCTCCGACTCTGGCAAAGCTTCGCAAGGGCTCCTCACCACTCGAGTGGAGAGAAACAGACATGGAGATGACTTGCCAGCTCCCGAAGCAGTGACCAAAGGTGCCTCCCGTGGAAAAGCTCCTGTCGCCGTGGCTGAGCCCAGCATTGGGAGCTTGCGCTCTGCCAGCCTGCTTCAGCAGGAATGGGCAGACACCGCCTCGAGCGCCGATGCCGGAGAGAAGCTCAAAGTTCAGGGCAGCAAACCGACTCTGGCGGAGCTGGACAAGCAGTTTGCTGTTGTCAAGGGGTCACTTCAGAACGCCGGTTTTCAACTCCTTGACGCTATATGGACGACCAATGTGAGTGCGGCGCCCTTAGCCTCGGGTTTCTTCTGCTGGTTGGGAGACATGATCTGCGGCTTCATGGCCCATCTTGCCATACTTCCTAGCCCCCGAGTTTCGAGGTAGCTGTAGAAACAGCTGACTCGAAAATGGACTTCGCTAAGAATTGTCGCCTTTCTATCTTTCCCAGGACTTGAACGCACTTCGAGCCAACGCCTTCCAGAAGCTGCTGACGAAGTATCGCGCCGGCAAGGCTCAGTATCAGGATCTGAAGAAAGAGCTGGAGAAGCTGTCCGGTAAGCTCTGGGTCCTTTGCTTCGACATGTTGCTACTGCCCCTTCGATTCTCATACCTCCATTCTCAGATGCTGCCTCGCTCATTGCCTCGCTTGAGTCTCAACTGGCCGACTCGGTGTCGGCTGACGCTGTTGAGTCGCTCAAGAGGAAGCACGTGGAGGAGCTTCAGGGTTTACAAGCCCAAGTCGCCCGGACTCAGGAGCTCGAATCTGAGCTGGTGAAAGCTCGAGAGGCGGAGTCGTTGCTGCGCCTGGAGTTTGATCGCCAGCTGGCCGAAGAGAAGAAAACCCTCTCCTCGGAGTTCGACAGCAGGGTGAAAGAGCTTCGCGCCACCTTGGGGAGCGAAGTCGAGAGCTGCGGTGCCAAAATTGACGAGCTAGAGACTCTTCAGAGGCTTGACAGTGAACACCATGAAAAGGAGATCGGCGTTTGGCATGCCCGCGACCGCAAGATTCAGTCCGGCTTGCTAGGGCTGGAGGAAGCTCTTCGCGGTATCCTTTCCTTCCTGCTTCTCAGCTCTTGCCCTTTCGTGCCGCCTCCTCACTCTCTGATTACCTTTGCAGGAGCTTTCCCTGACTCCAACAAGACCGCGGCGGCGGCGTTGAAGGAATAGAGGGCGGAACAAGAGATCGTCCCCAGCAGTGATCCCAAAGACGAGCTTACCTCAGGGGAGCTGGTTGCGCTAGCCAAAGGCCGACTCCATCCGGTTGCCAAGCTGGGTAAGGATCTCCACGAAGCCATTGTTTCCATCTTCGAAACCTTGTGGCCGGGAAGAGCGGTGCCTGGCGAGATCCAGGCGCTCCTCCAGTGGATCCCTCTCGCGTCCAACCGGCTCGACATCTGGAAGGAGTCCGCGGCTCGGGCCGGTGCTGAACAGGCTCTAGAGTTCGTGCTCTCTTGGTATCCAGGCGTCAACCTAGACCAGCTGGAGAATCCTCGCGAAGGCGGATTAACAGGCCTCGACAAAGCCAAGCTTCGCCAACGCGCCTGTGCCATTGCCGAGTGCGCCGAGACCGACACGCTTTTCGACGCTGGGGATAGTGACGAATCTTTGGATGGCATGGACCTCGAAGAGCCCGGCTCTGCGGAAGAGCCTCAAAAAGCCCCCGAGGATCTCGCTGGTCATTCCATTCCACCATCTCCCAGCGGTGATGACTTTGTCTTGGCATCTCGAACTGGCAACACTGCTCCACTGGAGCCGGCTGGCTCGCCAAGTGCCCCCTGAGCATGTCAGGGTTTTCTTTATTCGTTTTTATGTACTCTGAACTCATGTCGTGCCCAACAACATTTCATTCGTGTGTACTAATGATGCTTCACCCTGAATTCCCTACGTATTGGTTTCTAGTTGTTTGTGAACCGGATTTGGCCTGGCCCCTTTCGGCTTTTTCCTTTATCCCCCCATCCTTCGGCCCTTCTACCCCCAGCCGGCAGCCTGGTGCCAGCTGGTCTCCCTTGGACCGACAGCCGAATGCCGGTCTAGGGTGGGAGCACGCCGTAGGATGAGGAGTAGTACTTCGGCGTGTAAGAGATCTGGCTTGATCCGGTCCATGCACAATTATTAACCAATGCGCGCGGTTTTTGGGTGAGCGCTCGTTAACGGCTTCGCGTTCTATCCTCTTAGCGATTTTCCAGTGTGAGTGACCTGCCGGCTCCATCGCCCTCAACTTGGGTTGGAAGTCGGGCTCGGGGTCCAATTCGCACACAGTACTCGTTCGTCTGACAAGGGATTCGATTCGTCGGGTCGCGGGCGTTTCTTCTTAGCGACTTTCCTAGGTGGGTGACCTGCCGGCTCCATCCCACGCGGTGTGGGGTGGAGGTTGGGCTTGGGGTCCGGTCCGCACATAGTACTTATTCGGCTGACAGGAGGATCGTTTTCGTTGGGTTGGGGCTGCCGGCTCCCGTTCGGAGCCGGTTTCCAGCCCCCGTGAATAACGCTTAGAAAGGTAAAAGGTACTTCGGAGCACTTTTCCAGGGGTCAGCCGTATGCCGCCCAACTTTCTTTTATTCAACGACACTTGTTCGAGATACAAGGTTTTTGCCTTGGCTTAGCCGAAGGTCTTAAGCGATCTTGGACTTGTCTCAGGCGAAGCTGCGAAACGCTTCCCCCTACCTCGAGGAGGAGCCAGCCCCCGAGACAAGAGCTTTTGACTCCTTGCCCGCTTCGGGCGGGACTTCCTTGGACGGGCTTGCCGGCTTGAGGTGTGGAGCCGGCAGTCCCGACGCCAGGCAGCCCGGCTGGACTGCCGCCACCCTGCGCAGTAGTTGTCGCTTCTCTTCAGCAATGACCAAGGCCTCCGCCAGCTTGGAGCTGGCTCTTGCGCACTCTATTGACTTCTTGTAGCACCCAGTGACAGTAATCACCCCACGAGGGCCCGGGAGCTTCATCTTCAGGTAAGCGTAGTGCGGGACCGCCATGAACTTGGCCAAGGCTGGTCGGCCAAGCAGCACGTGATAGGGGCTGTTAAGGTCTACCACCTCGAACCAGATCGGCTCGCGACAGTGATTGTCCTTCTCGCCAAACAGCACCTCCAACTCAATCCTTCCCATCGGCGTACAGGAGTGCCCAGGCACGATCCCATGGAAGGTGAGCTTGGTTGGCTTCAGTTGGATCTCTGGGATCCCGAGCTTTTCCATTGAAGTGCGGTAGAGAAGGTTGATGCTGCTGCCTCCATCGATGAGTACACATGAGAATCGGCAGGTATGCGTCTCAGAGAACACGATTGGGTTCAAGACCAGCGCGTAGCCCCCGGGCCTCGGCATGAGCGGCGGGTGGTCTTCGCGTCCCCAAGTAATCGACGTGTCAGACCAATGCATGTACTGAGGTCCAACTTGCACGATTGCATTCACCTCGACGCCGAACCACGGTTCATCCTTTGGCTCCTCCACTTGGGAAGTGAATACATGGTATTGTTCCACATTCGCTTCCTCGGGGTAGTCCCCCGCTGCCTTGGCCGGTTGCCGATTCTTGTTTCCATGCGCTTCAGCCGGCGGGCCCGGTGGTGGTCCGGGCAGTTGGTGATTTCCCTGCTCCAGATCCCTGGTGAAGCTGCACTGGCGAGTGGTATGCGCTGCCGGCTTGCCTGAAACGCTATGGAACTTGCAGGGTTGGTCTAGCATCACCTCGATGGTGTACTTGTCCTTGCTGAATTCGTCCCCTTTGCGCTTCTGGCTTCCACTCGTAGCCTGCTTGCTGTTTAATGTGGAAGCAAACTGTCCTTGTGCGTGGTGATGACCAGCCCGTTGGGAACCCCAAGAGGAAGGTATGATGAGTGTAGTGGCTAGTTTTCCCTCAGTTAAGAAACCAAGGTTTATCGATCAGGAGAAGAGAGACGATGACGACTGAAGGTGTTTGTGGAACCTGCACACACACAAACAAGTACTTTGTCCCCAACTTGCGATGAGGTTGTCAATCTCACCGGTTTGCTTGAAACAAAGGTTATGAGTGTATCGAGTGGAAAACAGTAGTAATATGCTAGTAAAGTAAACAGTGCGGGAAAAGTAAACAGGTGATTGCAATATGATTAAAATAGGACCGGGGTCCACAGTTCACTAGTGGTGTCTCTCCATAGATAAAATAACATGCTGGGAAAACAAATTACAGTTGGGCAATTGATAGAATAAAGATAACGTGATATGTCAAGAAGATCACTATGAGATTTACTTTGGGCATTACAACAAAATACATAGACCGCCATCCAACTGCATCTATGACTAATAATCCACCCTCGGGGATATCATCCGAACACCCCAAAAGTATTAAGTTGCGAACAATAGATAATTGCATTAAGCAAAGTGTGTAATGTAAACAAAGCATATGCCCTTGAGCATATGAATGTTGTTTTCTCCCTAGTAGCAACAGCACATCTACCACCTTAGAGGTTTCTATCACTCCCCCAGGTGAAATAGAGACATGAACCCACTATCGAGCATAAATACCCCCTCTTGGAGTCACTAGCAACTACTCGGCCAAGATAGCTACTAACAACGGAGAGCATGCAAGATCATAAACAACATAGAGATAACAAAAGATATAATTCAGTACAACAACTTAATCATAAACACCAATATTCATCGGATCCCAACAAACCAACATCATAGTATTACATAACGGTGATCTCAATCATGTAGGGCAGCTCATGAGATCTAAACATGAAGCACATGGTGGAGAAGACAACCATCTAGCTACTGCTATGGACCCATAGTCCAAGGTAGACTACTCACTCATCGCTCCGGAGGCAAGCATGGCGATGAAGAAGACCTCCGGTGGCGATTCCCCTCTCCGGCAGGGTGCCGGGAAGAGCTTCTGGACCCTCCCGATCTTCGGGTCGACGGCGGCGGCGGATCGCGATGTATTCTGGAAAACTGATCGGGCCTTAGGTTTTTCTCGTCAGGGGGTATATATAGGCGAAAGGACGATGTCAGAGGGGGGACCACGCCCCCTCACACGGGGCTGGCGCGGCCAGGGGGGTGGCCGCACCGCCCCTGTGTCTAGGGCCCATGTGGCCCCTCTCCGTCAGGTCTTCGGATGTTTGGGAGCTTCCCCGTGAAATATGACTTCAGGAACTTGTTTCGTCCAATTCCGAGAATATTTCCTGTGTATCACTTCTGAAACACAAAAACAGCAGAAAACAGGAAACTAGCACTGTGGCACTTCGTTAATAGGTTAGTTCCGGAAAATGTATAAAAGTACCACTAGGTGTAACGAAACAATAGGCAAATGGTGTAAAAACAAGCATGGAGCATCAAAAATTATAGATACGTTTGAGACGTATCAAGCATCCCCAAGCTTAACTCCTGCTCGTCCTCGAGTAGGTAAGTGATAACAAAGAATAATTTTTGAGGTGACATGCACCTACACAATCTTGATCATATATGCAAGCATTGATGAGCTGGGATCAATAGAACTTAAAACATGGGCATGAAAGATATAATCATGACAATAAGAACTTAGCAACCATGTTGTAAACATGCAAATGAACACAAACAAAAGATCATGATAATGAAACAATGAAAGTCAAACGTGTGTTCAAATCATAAGGAAAAACATACAAATGGTTTTCAGCTTGTCCTTCAAAGAGAGCAAAACATAAATGCATAGGACACCTCAAAGTTTAAGAGGGCGACTAGATACAAATAATTTAAGAACAAGTGAAACCAACAATATGAGTCAATCAATGAACCTTGGGATAATGCATGTCACACTAAGAATGACAACTATGCTCTCTTAATGGTGCATAAAGAAAGAAGGTGGTGACTCAACATAAAAGTAAAAGAAAGGCCCTTCGCAGAGGGAAGCAGTGATTTAAACATGTGCTAGAGCTTTTCATTTGTAAAACAGAGATAAAACTTGATTTTGAGAGGTGGTTGTCTTTGTCAACGACTGGCAATGGGGTTCTTACTATCTTCCATACAAAAATAAAGCAAGTTTTTGAGAGAGAGATTGGCACTTCGTGCTCTTTTTATAAAACTTGGCACTCCTCCCCACCTTTCCTTTCACATACCATGGCTAACCGATTCCATCGGGTGCCCACCAACATTCACATTCTTTGGAGGAGTGCCTTTTTTTCTTTCTTTCTTTCTTTTTTTTTCTTTTTGGAATAGGCAATATGGAAGATAGCAAATCCGACCACTACGTCCCCATGAGCTGAAAACAGTGTCACAAAACGAGAAGTATTTTGAAGGTTTTTGAAAGGTAGCACACGAAAATTTTACTTTGGAATGGCTTACAAATACCATGCATAGGAATTTATAGTGGACACAATGGCAAACTTGGCTTTTAGGAGTTGGATGCACGAGTAGAGCTCATACTCAGTACAAGGCGAGGGCTAGCAAAAAACTGGGAGCGACCAACTAAGAGAGCAATAATGGCCATAATCATGCAAAGCGACAAAGCGACATTAAAAGAAGCATATGATGGCATCAAAAGTCTAAAACTAAATGATCATGAAGGCTAATGGCGACTTTGGAAGAGTCTAACATGTGTGAGCATGCGCCAAGTCAACCCAAATAAAGCATCAAGGAGAAAACCAAAATAATGCTTCCATACAATAAAAACAACGCATGATTTTTTCAAAGGCTCATTAAGCAATCTCAGTTATTTGAGACAAGTCATGCTACAGCAAAACCACTAAGCATACTATCAAAAAGACATCAAGCATGACATGAAAAAGCCTAAGCCGCAGTCTACACAAGCTCCTTCTTGTACCACTATTTTGCACAAAGCTTTTTCTCTTTTCCAACACCATTTGAAATTTTTAAAGACACCTCTTTTGATGAAAACCAATAAAGATCAGAGGCAAAAATACACCTTGATGAAAAGATATGACAAGATCTGAACGCATATCAAGGCGAAAACGAAAACCAAAAGCAGTAGCAGAAAAAGTAGAATGCTCGATTTTTAATAAGAGTGAAAACTAGAGCGTTCTTTGCAAATGAAAACGAGTACATCTCCTCCAAAGGAAATTTGTTGGGGTCCAACCATTTATTGCAGCAAACAAACAAACTAAACAAACTAAGAAAACTAAAACAACTAACGCTCCAAGAAAAACACATAGTGCATGAAGCAATAAAAATATAGTGTTTTGAAAGGTGACCTGATTTTTGCCGATGAAGAAGGGGTGCCTCGGGGGCATCCCCAAGCTTTGACGCTTGTACTTCTTGGATATTTCTTGGGGTGATGCATGGGCATCCCCAAGCTTGAGCTTTTGTCCATTCTTCAACTCATCTCATCATTCTCCAATCCCTACACTTGAAAACTTCCTTCATACAAAACTAAACACAATTCTATTAGCAACATTAGTGCAAGCATAAAATATATTCAACCTCTTTTAGCTTCAGGTTTCAACCCAAAACCACCACATATAAAGTATATACTACTGTAGCAACTTCCACAAGAGTTCCATGATCAAAAAGAACTCAAAAGAAAGCGATAAAGTGGCAAAAACAAATATTGGCAGAAATCTGTCAAAACTGGACAGCTGATAATGGACGAATTTTTGAGGGATTTTCTATTGCTCAAATCAAAAAGTATTCAACTAAGAAAAGTTTGGATATAACCTGGGGCATATGCACAAGAAATCGCAGGTCCAAAAGATAAACAGAGAATTTTCACGAATTTTTACGGTGCAGCACCGAAAACAGTTTCAGGACAGCAATAACCCCAAATCTTTACCTCACTCAAATTAGAGGCTTCTCTTGGCACAAAAATGAAATAAACAAGATAAGGAGCGGTCATTACAGTAGTAATGACTTCCAAGACTCAAATAAAATAAAAAGTACTGAAAAGTAAACAATGGGTTATCTCCCAAGAGTGCTTTTCTTTAACGCCTTTGAGCTAGGCGCAGAAAATTGCGAATCAAGTAATATCAAGTGATGAAGCATCAAGCTCATAATTTGCTCTAAGAATAGAGTCAAAAAGTAATTTCTTTCTTTTCCTAGGGAAGTGTTCCATACCTTTCTTTAATGGGAATTAATACTTGATAGTGCCTTCCCTCATATCAATGATAGCACCTACAGTTCGAAGAAAAGGTCTTCCCAAAATAATAGGACATGAAGCATGGCATTCAACGTCCATAACAAGAAAATCAACGGGAACAAGGTTATTGTTAACCACAATAAGAACATCATTAATCCTTCCCAAAGGTTTCTTCTTAGCAACATCAGCAATAGGAACATTAAAATAACACTTTTCAAGTGGTGGTAAATCAAGCATGTCATAAATCTTTCTAGGCATGATGGAAATACTAGCACCTAGATCACATAAAGCATGGCAATCATAACCATTAACATGCATATCAATGATGGGCTCCCAACCATCTTCTAACTTCTTGGGAACAGAGGCTTTTTGCTTCAACTTTTCATCCCTAATTTTTATGAGAGCATTGGTAATATGCTTAGTAAAAGAACTAGCATTGGGAGTCAAAGCAAGCTTTTGCAAGAACAAAATAACTTCAGATATATTGCAGCCATCAACATCAAAATCATTAAAAGAAATAGAGCTATCATCTCCCACACTCCGAAAAATTTCAGCACTCTTTTGAGAAAAAGTTTTGGCAGTTTTAGGCTTTTTAACACAAGGAGTGGGAGTTTTCTCTACACTAATCAAAGTAAGAGGATTGCTATCAGTAGGAATAGCATCATTAGAGGTAGTAATAGTACATACCTTCATCTCTCTAGCCATCTCATCTTCTCTTTCCCACCTGGCATGCAATTCCGCTAACAATCTAATATTTTTATCAATTCCAACTTGGGTAGCATTAGCGGCAGCAACAATATTGCTCACATTCACATCATTAGGAAACACTTTTAATTTCAGAAGTTCAACATCATGAGCAAGGCTATCAACTTTAGAAGCAAGAATATCAATTTTGCCTAACTTTTCCTCAACAGACTTGTTAAAAGCGGTTTGTTTACCGATGAAGTCCTTGAGCATTACCTCAAGCTCGGAGGGCGCGGCCCTAGTGTTGTTGTAGGAATTACCATAAGAGTTACCATAACCATTACCATTGGTAGAAGGATACGGCCTATAATTGTTACTAGCAAAATTGTTCCTATAAGCATTGTTATTAAAATTGTTGTTTCTAATGAAATTCACATCAACTTGCTCTTCTTGAGCAACCAGAGAGGCCAAAGGAACATTATTAGGATCAACATGAGTCCTATCATTAGCAAGCATAGCCATAATTGTATCAATCTTATCACTCAAGGAAGAGGTTTCCTCAACAGAATTTACCTTCTTACCTTGCGGAGCTCTCTCGGTGTGCCATTCGGAATAATTTACCATCATGTTGTCGAGTAGCTTTGATGCGGCGCCCAATGTAAGGGACATAAAAGTGCCTCCAGCAGCTGAATCAAGTAGGTTCCTTGAAGAAAAATTCAGTCCTGCATAAAAAGTTTGGATAATCATCCAAGTAGTCAGTCCATGAGTGGGGCAATTCTTTACCATAGATTTCATTCTTTCCCAAGCTTGAGCAACATGTTCATTATCAAACTGAGTAAACTTCATAATATTGCTACGCAACGATATAATCTCAGCAGGAGGATAATATCTACCAATAAAAGCATCCTTACACTTAGCCCATGAATCAATACTATTCTTAGTCAAAGACAGCAACCAATCTTTAGCCTTTCCTCTCAAAGAAAAAGGAAACAACTTGAGTTTAATAATATCACTATCAACATCCTTATATTTCTGCATCTCACATAGCTCAACAAAATTGTTGAGATGAGCTGCAGCATCTTCAGTACTAGCACCAGAAAATTGCTCTTTCATAACAAGGTTCAATAAAGCAGGCTTGATCTCATAAAAGGTGGTAGCAGGAACAGTTGGTGCAATAGGAGTGCAGATAAAATCACTATTGTTCGTGCTAGCAAAGTCACACAACTTGGTGTTTTCAGGAGTACCCATTTCAGCAAAACGAAAGTAAACAAGTAAAAACAATTACCGAGGATTCTAATTTTTTTGGGTTTTTGATATAAAGCAATGCAGGTAAAATAAAATAAAGTAAAGCAAAACAAATAACAAAGTAAAGAATGTGTGTGTGAAGAACTCCCCTCGCAGAAGTATTCTCTCTTCCCCGGCGACGGCGCCAGAAAAGTAGCTGCTTGCTGTTTAATGTGGAAGCAAACTGTCCTTGTGCGTGGTGATGACCAGCCCGTTGGGAACCCCAAGAGGAAGGTATGATGAGTGTAGCGGCTAGTTTTCCCTCAGTTAAGAAACCAAGGTTTATCGATCAGGAGAAGAGAGACGATGACGACTGAAGGTGTTTGTGGAACCTGCACACACACAAACAAGTACTTTGTCCCCAACTTGCGATGAGGTTGTCAATCTCACCGGTTTGCTTGAAACAAAGGTTATGAGTGTATCGAGTGGAAAATAGTAGTAATATGCTAGTGGTGTCTGCAATATGATTAAAATAGGACCGGGGTCCACAGTTCACTAGTGGTGTCTCTCCATAGATAAAATAACATGCTGGGTAAACAAATTACAGTTGGGCAATTGATAGAATAAAGATAACGTGATATGTCAAGAAGATCACTATGAGATTTACTCTGGGCATTACAACAAAATACATAGACCGCCATCCAACTGCATCTATGACTAATAATCCACCCTCGGGGATATCATCCGAACACCCCAAAAGTATTAAGTTGCGAACAACAGATAATTGCATTAAGCAAAGTGTGTAATGTAAACAAAGCATATGCCCTTGAGCATATGAATGTTGTTTTCTCCCTAGTAGCAACAGCACATCTACCACCTTAGAGGTTTCTATCACTCCCCCAGGTGAAATAGAGACATGAACCCACTATCGAGCATAAATACCCCCTCTTGGAGTCACTAGCAACTACTCGGCCAAGATAGCTACTAACAACGGAGAGCATGCAAGATCATAAACAACATAGAGATAACAAAAGATATAATTCAGTACAGCAACTTAATCATAAACACCAATATTCATCGGATCCCAACAAACCAACATCATAGTATTACATAACGATGATCTCAATCATGTAGGGCAGCTCATGAGATCTAAACATGAAGCACATGGTGGAGAAGACAACCATCTAGCTACTGCTATGGACCCATAGTCCAAGGTAGACTACTCACTCATCGCTCCGGAGGCAAGCATGGCGATGAAGAAGACCTCCGGTGGCGATTCCCCTCTCCGGCAGGGTGCCGGGAAGAGCTTCTGGACCCTCCCGATCTTCGGGTCGACGGCGGCGGCGGATCGCGATGTATTCTGGAAAACTGATCGGGCCTTAGGTTTTTCTCGTCAAGGGGTATATATAGGCGAAAGGACGATGTCAGAGGGGGGACCACGCCCCCTCACACGGGGCTGGCGCGGCCAGGGGGGTGGCCGCGCCGCCCCTGTGTCTGGGGCCCACGTGGCCCCTCTCCGTCAGGTCTTCGGATGTTTGGGAGCTTCCCCGTGAAATATGACTTCAGGAACTTGTTTCGTCCAATTCCGAGAATATTTCCTGTGTATCACTTCTGAAACACAAAAACAGCAGAAAACAGGAAACTGGCACTGTGGCACTTCGTTAATAGGTTAGTTCCGGAAAATGTATAAAAGTACCACTAAGTGTAACGAAACAATAGGCAAATGGTGTAAAAACAAGCATGGAGCATCAAAAATTATAGATACGTTTGAGACGTATCATAGCCCCCGGGCTTCCTTGAACAGCGGCTACTTGCTGGGAGCCGTACTTGTTGTCACGGCGTTCGTCTTTCCTCTTGCCATGTCGATCACGGTTGTGATGTCCTCCTTGGCCGGCTGCCGGCTGAGACTGGTTTCCAGCTGGCGCTGGTTCAACGCACTGCACTCTTGCTGTGGAATCGGCGGAAGCATACTTGTCCGCTATCGCCATGAAGTCCGCCATTGACTTTGGCTCGGCTCTGTGGAGCTTGTGCTTCAGCAGGGTTCCTTCTCTGCATCCGTCCGTGAAGTAGCCAATGGCTTGCTCCTCGCCCACCCCTTCGCATGAGTTGCGCAGCTCGGACCATCTCGTGAGGTAGTCACGGTCTGGCTCGTCGGGGCCTTGCTTGCAGAGGGCCAGCTGTCGTGGGCGGGGAGGTCGCTTGTAGGTTCCCGTGAAGTTCTTGATGAACGCCTCTTGGAAATCATGCCAGGAATTGATCTGCAGAGCCGGCAGGCTGTTGAGCCACGTCCGAGCCGATCCCGTCAACATGAGTGGTGCGTAGCGCACCGCTGTCCTCTTGTTGCCGCCCGCGATGTCGACGGCTGTGACGTAGTCTGACAGCCAGTCTTCTAGCTTCACCGCCCCAGTGTATTTGGGCATGTCGCGTGGGAGCGCAAACTTGGCCGGGAAGGGTTCGTTGCGGATGCGAGGGCCGAAGCAGACCGGTCCTGCCGAGGATTCCTCCTCGTCGAACTTGGAGTCCGCCAGCAGGTTGAGCCGATGGCGGGCGTCGTCCTTTGGCGGGTCGACGCGTTCCCCGATCCTCTGGCTCACGTGCGAGCGAGCTGGTTGATGACCTTGAGCGCCTTGACCAGCTCCTCGAGCCGGCTGGTCCGGTGCTGCGGACCTGCCACGCGCCGGCTCCGCTGCCTCCGCCCGAGGAGGGTGGCGCGGCTTGCTAGTGACCGCGGCCGGATCTCGAGGCTGCCGGTTGTGATGGCCGGAGTGCTGGGTGCGGTGATTTCCACCGCTCTTGCCAGGAGCTCGGTTGCTCCGGCTGTGCTCCGCCGGGCCATGGTTTGGCGATGAGGCTTCTCCATGCGACTTGTTCTGTCCAGCCACGACGATACGGTTCTCGCCTCGCGTGCCGCTCACCTCTCCACGTGGCTCCATCGCCTGCTGCTGTAGATCGGCTGCGTCCAGGAGTTCCTGGATCTGGGCTTGCTTCTCCCGTAGGTCCTCGCCTTGCAGTCCGTCCAGTTCAGAGGTGATGTAGCGCGTGGCGCGGAGGTTCTTCGTAGGCGTGCTGTAGGTGGGCTTGTTGATGATTGGAGGTAGCTTCGCCGAGGGCGCCGCCTGGTTCAGCTCCGCGCCTAGCTCGCGGCCCCGCTGACGAACCTGTCCCGCCCGGCTTGGGCCATCTCTGGCTGGGGTGAAGCCATGGGCGACGTTGTATTCATTGATCGTGGAGAGGATGCGTCGGCGGGTGTCAGTCGACGTCGACCGCTTCCTTGAGGAGGTTGAGACGCGTCCGCTCTAGATCCTCGGAGGCCTTGACCGGATCCGCGGAGATGTCGAGTGGAGCGCGCAGGTCCGTGATGGCTGCGTCCAGCACGTCCCGCTCTGGAGGTGGAAGATCTTGTTCCGGTGGAGGTGGGCGTTCGAGCGGCGGGCGCGCGGAGCACGGTGGGCCGCCGCCACCATCCTCCTCCAGGGCCCGCACCTCGACCATGTTGCAAAAGTCGCTGCTTTCGCCGTCGTCGGAGTCTGCGTCACAGAGTGGGTCAAGCACATCGGTTACCTCTTCCGGGAAGGGCTTGGCGACGTAGAAGCGGTGGCTGCCGACGTCGAGGAAGGAGCCGCTGTTCCCGAAGCCGTTCTCGAAGTGGGCCAAGTTATCGTCGACGCAGTCGAAGGTGCCGAACCTCTAGACGAGGCCGGAGGCGACCTTCTCGCCAGAAGGTCCCGGCCGGAACTTGACTCCGCTCGCCACCGCGCTTTGCCCCACGGTGGGCGCCAACTGTCGTGGGAATTTAGAGACAGTAGCCATGGGGAGGCTTATCAGGAGGGGCTCGACGTTGGTGACGATGGGTCCGGCTCGGGATTGTGCCAACAGAGACACCTCGGTTTACCCAGGTTCAGGGCCCTCCCGGTTGGACGTAAACCCCTACTTCCTGCCTGCTTCGCATTGATTGGGTTGTAACAATTACAGTGCTCCTCGAGCTGTTCGGCTAGAGGAGGAAGAAGAAGATCGGATCTCCCCCTATGCTAAGGGTCCAGGCCCCCTTATATAGACGGGGGCCTAGTTACAGGTTTTTGGTAGCGATTCGGCCGGCTACCGGCTCCTTGGCGGCGGCGTCCTTGGCGTCATCCTCTGGCCCTGCTCTGTCAAAGGCACTTTATAAAGTGCCTTTCCCCTGGACCGGCATCTGGAGGGCATATCCCTTCTCTTTTGCCTCGGATCCTATCGTGGGGAAGGGTCTTCGATCGCTCATTGGCTGGACGTGGTCGTGGCGCTCGTCACTCCCGTCCTGCGCCCCTGCCGCTCTTGTCGGGGCCGCCCTACTTTTGGCCAGACAACCGTTGAGAGGCCTTGTCCTCATCTCCCGGCTCCAGTTCTCCTCGGTGGAGTCGCCAGCCGGCTGCCAGCGCAGCCGGCCCTTCGGTCGGAGCCGGTCTTCTCGTGCTGAAGTCGTGGGAACTCCTGGGACGCCAGCCGACATACTGCCTGGCCCGTGATGCGCCCCCTAAGTCATCCCCACGACAATTAGTATCCTTTGTAGTTGTTTTTTTTTACTTGTCTGCTTTTGGTTTTGCTAGAATGAGTAATCCTGAAGTTGAAGTTCGTACTTTTAAGCAACAAGGGGGAGAGAGCTTGAAAGATGCTTGGTACCGTATTAGCAATTCTCATCATAGGTGTACAAAGAAGCATTCTACCATGATCCACCTTAGAAATTTTATGTTGGTATAACTAGTTGGTATAGGTACGTTCTTGATACTCTTGCAGGAGGTAATTTTCTGGGTACTCCCGCCCTTGAAGCATGCACTTTAATAGAAAGTTTAGTGGGAGTACCACCTATTCATGTTGTTAAAACTGAGATCACTTTGGAGGAAGTTATAGAAAAAGTAGGCTCTATAGAAAAAAGTTTGCCAAATATCCTTGATAACGCTAGCCGAGTTAATGAAGCGATAGAAAGTATCAGTAAGAGAATCACCGTTTTAGAAGCTAGCACTAATCTTGATAGTCAAAACCTTAGGATTAGGAAACTAGAGGAATCCATGGAAACTTTAAGTTCAATTTTCTCTTCTCTTAAGTTTAAGAAGGAGAAAGCTTTTGTTGGAAAAGAGCAAAAATTTGTGTATGTTTCCAAGGTGTCTGTGCCTAAACCGCAGCATGTTTTTAAGATTGGTAAGACTTTTAGTTCAACTAAGAGTGACTTGCAGGTTGAATCATCTTCGGGAACCTCTAAAGTGCCTAGTGTGGTAAGTGGTGATCTTGAGGAAATAGTTGATCTTAATACCTCTTTCGAAAATACTTGATTCGCATTTTCTGCGCCTAGCTCAAAGGCGTTAAAGAAAAGCACTCTTGGGAGATAACCCAATGTTTTTACTTTCAGTTCTTTTTCTTTTATTTGAGTCTTGGAAGTTATTACTACTGTAATAACCACTCCTTATCCTTTCTATTTCGTTTTTGTGCCAAGAGAAGCCTCTAATTTGAGTGAGGTAAGATTTGGGGATGTTGCTGTCCTGAAACAGTTTTCGGTGCTGCACCGTAAAAATTCGTGAAAATTCTCTGTATATCTTTTGGACCTGCGATTTCTTGTGCATATGACCCAGGTTATATCCAAACTTTCATTAGTTGAACACTTTTTTATTTGAGCAACAGAAAACCCTCTAAAAATTCGACATTTGTCAGTTGTTCTGTTTTGACAGATTTCTGCCAATATTTGTGTTTGCCGCTTTATCGCTTTCTTTTTGAGTTCTTTTGATCACGGAACTTTTGGCGAAGTTGCTACAGTAGTATATTTTTATATGTGGTGGTTTTGAGTTGAAACCTGAAGCAAAAAGGGTTGATTCAATGTTATGCTTACACTAATGTTGCTAATAAATTTGTGTTTAGTTTTGTATGAAGGAAGTTTTCAAGTGTAGGGATTGGAGAATGATGAGATGAGTTGAAGAATAGACAAAAGCTCAAGCTTGGGGATGCCCATGTCACCCCAAGAAATATCCAAGAGGTACAAGCGTCAAAGCTTGGGGATGCCCCCGAGGCACCCCTTCTTCATCGGCAAAAATCAGGTCACCTTTCAACGCACTATATTTTTATTGCTTCATGCATTATGCGTTTTTCTTGGAGCGTCAGTTGTTTTTAGTTTTCAGTTTTCTTTAGTTTTGTTTGCTGCAATAAATGGTTGGACCCCAACAAATTTCCTTTGGAGAAGTTGCCTTGCTTTCATTTGCCAAGAACATTCCATTTTTCACTCTTATCGTTTCAACGAGTGTTCTTCTTTTTCTAGAACTGCGTTTAGCTTTCATTTTTCGCCTTGATTTGTGTTCAGATCTTATTATATCTTTGCATCAAGGTGTATTTTGACCTCTGGTCTATGTTGGTTTTCATCAAAAGAGTTGTTTATAAAAAGTTCGAATGGTGTTGGAAAAGAGAAAAAGCTTTATGCAAAAAAGTGGTACAAAAAGGAGCTTGTGTAGACTACGGCCTAGGCTTTTGCATGTCATGCTTGATGTTTTTTTGATAGTATGCTTAGTGGTTCTGTTGTAGCATGACTTGTCTCAAATGACTGAGATTGCTTAATGAGCCTATGAAAAAATCATGCGTTGTTTTAATTATTTGGAAGCATTATTTTGGTTTTCTCCTTTGATGCTTTATTTGGGTTGACTTGGCGCATGCTCACGCATGTTAGACTCATACAAAGTCGCCATTGCCTCTATGATCATTTAGTTTTTGACTTTTGATGCCATCTTATGCTTTTTTTAATGTCGCTTTGTCGCTTTGCATGATTATGGCCGTTATTGCGCTCTTAGTTGGTCGCTCCCAGTCTTTTGCTAGCCCTCATTTTGTACTGAGTATGAGCTCTACTCGTGCATCCAACTCCTAAAAACCAAGTTGTTCCAAAGTGTCCACCATACATACCTATTAGCAATTTGCTATTCCAAAGTACATTTGACTTGCTTTTATCTATCCTTCAAATTAAACTCTTTTTGGTGTTATGCAAAAATTGGTCAGTAAAGCTCTCACAAACCTGATGGCACACTTTACTTTTCTCGTTTTAAAATTTTGACATTGTGGCTCTCTTATGTTGAGTTGTTATGCTTGCAAGTTGTAAGTTGGAAATTAGCCTAGCCATGCCGTCATGGGGCAAGCTTTCAACATTGCACTATCTTTTATTTGAGTTGATATCGTTGACAAGGGTATAGTTAATAGATCCCGTTAGTTGAGTACCCCTGAGGCCCGTTAAGCTAGGCCCAATCGTAATGATAGTTGAATACGAGTTCTTACCGTATGTCGATATTGTAATCTGTATCGGACCCTACCCGATCCTCGAGACCTGGCCACCTATATATAGGGGCCAGGAGGGGACGGTGTAGACCAGATTGAAGGCAAGCCAGGTTGAACACCCAAGTTAACTTTCGATATACACTTATTTCGACTAACCTTTACCTTCGAGTTCATCCAACGCCCTATTCCCCTGATCCTAAGTCCTTCATCTAGGACATTTGTCGAGTTAACCCTCGTCAATTGGCGCCGACCATGGGGACCTGGGCGTTGGAATTATGAATTCGATGGCTTTTTTGCTTTTAGCCAACAGCAGTTCAGAATTCGACAAAAGTCAAGAGATGGAGTTAACAATTGGAAGTTTGAGCATCCTCATCGGGCCATCGGGTTCATCTCGCCTTTCAGATCCGACGAAGCAAGATCCGTTGGCAAGTGAGCCCGAAACAGTAGTAATGATGGAATATTCTGATGGCTCTTCTAGCGAGGTAAACTCGCCGGTCAGCTTAGAAGAAGTACAAAAAGGAAAGATCACAGAAGACAACGAAGCAAGGGAAAATTTTGACACAGGGGTCCAACTCGACGATCTCATGATCTGCCTCGACGATATCTCAGACAAATCAACAGACACATGGAAGACAGGGCTAGAGCTTTCTGAAGATGGTGACTCGATCTCCTCAAGCTTCAATAGTAACATCGGCAGACAATGCCAGGTGCTCGCCATTGTGGGAGACAACTCAGAAGAATTCGAGGAAAACAACAATCCAATACTAAACCCAGCAAATATCAACAGAGGAGCAAATCACCTAGCAAAAGGGCAAACAGTAGAATCCCTCACAACCAGGGAAAAAATTCGACTATCAGTCGACGAATGGAGGATAATAAGAGAAGCCGTAGAACACAGCACGCCAATACCATCAAATTCTAGCAAAGACATGCTTATGGGGTATCATTATGCCCTAAGGCAGCAGGCAAAGCAATTAGCACAGGAGAAAATAGAGATACAGAGAAGAAAAGACTCAGCCATTGCAGCTAGCAACGCCGCTCGTAAAGCGCGAAGCGACGCGTCATATAGTAACGCAAGGAAAAATCGTCGACATGGTTCAAGGTACGATAACCTCGAGTACTCCGACAGGCAAAGTATTTCCAAAAACCTCGATTCGTCCTTTTTATCGGTCGACGAACAAGGAAACATCGTACCAAAAACTCCTGAAGCAGCATTAGTGGCAGCTCAAGCTTATCTTCTCACAACTCGACCAAGCCCGGGAGATCCTAGAGAGCATATGCACAGAGCAGCATTGAACGGACTAAACAGGGTGGGCCACAAGCTATCAGCAAAAGGAGAAGAAGCACACCACCGTAAGGAAACGCACAAGCCAAGATCGCCTCGCCATCACAACAGTCCTCGACGCAGAAGCAGCAATCAACGATCTCGATCGCCATCACCGAAACAGCACGGAGGAACCCGAAGATCGCGATCCCCAAATGAAAAACGCGACTATGAAGAAGACGAAAAAGAGATGGGGGCATCGTGCTTTACTCGCAAGGTTCGCACCACTCCAGTTCCCAGGGGATTCAAGTTACCTCATGATCAGCAAAAGTACGACGGATCATAGGAACCACAATCATGGCTCTCAGATTATCTACAAGCAGTGCAAATATTAGGAGGAACCAAAGAAACAGCAATGCAAAGTTTGCAACTACACCTCACCGGCGTAGCAAGGTCATGGTTGAGCAAACTAGAGAAAGAAACTATTGGAAGCTGGGAAGACCTCACAAAGCAATTTACAAGCAACTTCAGGTCGACATACAAGCGGCCAGCATCAATAGAAGAAGTCAAAGCGTGTGTGCAACAACGTGACGAAACACTGCGGGCATACATCCAAAGATGAAGCCTTATCAAAAATTCGGCAGTCGAAGTTTCAGACGAAAGAGCAATAGATGCGTTCATCATTGGATTAAGGCGAAGAGACCTAGTCAAAGAGATGGGTAGAATCAAGCCAAAAACAGTGTCAGACCTCATGGACGTAGCAAACAGATTTGCAGATGGAGAAGACGCATGCAACAATAAGCGAACGCGATCCCCAGAGGACGATAGAAGAAATAGATATGGAAGTCAAAGGAGACGGTCCCAAAATTACGACAACTACGGCTCCCATAGCCAAGTCGCCGCAGGATACAAAGACAACAACTATCAAGGAAGTGATCGCAGAAGCTCGGGATATCGAAGCTACGGAAAGGAGGACTATAAAAAGTTTCCCACGAGAGAACCCAGAGAGTACAACCCGTCACCAGAAGATATGCTCAACGGACCTTGTCATATACACTCAGCGTTCGTCGATGGGAAGCGGGTATCAAGGCACGCAATGAAGGATTGCACAACATTCTTAAAATTACAAGAGGCGGCACTAAACAAGCAAACCGAAGCAAGGCGACAAGGATTTGAAGGAGGCAACAATCCTCCGACAAAACATCAAGGGAACAATGGAGCTACTCAAGGACAAGACCAGCAAAACCAGGGACACGATGACGACGAAGGGTACGTTCCATCAAAAGGACACATCACAGCAATGATATAACCTGTGCCCAAGTCGAACAAAGAAGAAAAGAGTATCACTCGACAAGTCCACCTAGCAGTCATTTCACCTCCAGCCACAATGGAGTATATGCATTGGTCAGAACAACCAATCGAGTTCAACAGAGAAGACCACCCTATAACAGTACCTCGGCCAGGAAATGCGCCTTTGGTACTCAAAGCTCAAATCGGCGCGTATGATGTCGACAGAATATTCATGGACACAGGAAGTGGAATTAACTTGATATACGCAAAAACACTCAGGGCAATGCATATATCGTTAGAGTTCCTGAAACCAACAGATTGTTCCTTCCACGGGATCATGCCAGGAAGTGCCAATTACCCACTGGGTCGAATAGCACTCAATGTTTGCTTCGGCAACCAACAAAACTATAGAAGAGAAAAGCTGGACTTCGAAGGCATGGATTGGCCATCCCAATATCACGCGATCTTCGGACGACCCACGTTTTCGTGATTCATGGCAGTGCCTCACTATACATATTTGGTACTTAAAATGCCAGGACCAAGAGGAATAATTACAATAAAAGGAAGTTTTGAAGTTTCAGATCTCTGCGACAGGGAGTTGCACAAGATGGCGCAAAACTTTGGCATGACAGCCAACTATGCAGAGAAGGAAAAAAGCACAACTACAGAGGGCGTCAAGCTACTCGAAGGACGCGTTGCAGAGCCCGAGACGAAGAAACCACGAGTAGGAGCATCAGGAGAAGACAAAGACACAGGAGAAGAAGAGAAAGCCATGACGGCATAAGCATCAAAGAATAATAAAGTAAAGTAGAAAAGTAAGGCTGTAAAAGCCACGAGTTATACCAGGGGCAATGCCCTCTAGATCCAGAACACAGGTCACAGGCCGGATCTCTTGGGTCACCCCATGTATCTTACATTACAAGTATAATAAAGACGAAATGTTCCTCATGTTCGAGTTTACGAGTCTTTCAAAGAGAAAATGCGGCAAACGTACGAATCATACAATAACGCTTTGAGAACAAATTTTCGCCATAAAGTCGCGAAATAAAATACTCTCGCGTTCCACACATACAAAAAATATACTACAATAATGGGTTATCAGAATCATCTACGCCTAAGGGATCTAAATAGTGGTACTCGCGAAAAAACGCAGCATCCGCTTCTAGCAGCCTAGCTACGAGCCTTCGAGCAGGTTGCAGCGTGCTCTCCATATGCACTCGAAGGCTAGTCCTACCTGGAGCTAAACTCAGGGACATAGAGCTATAGTTAAGCTTCGGGTGCCACTTGCGTATCCACCCGAGAGCAAAATTAGCACCTGCCACTAAGTTCAGCTCTATCAATCTATGAATACGGTGGCTGGATCTAAAAGTATCAAGAAGAAGCGGGAAAGTTGGAGGCAGAGGATTGCGAGGAAGCATGACAGAGTGCATAGTTGTCAGGGCTCGTCGGCAACCATCAACTGACTCGCCAATATGTTGGGCATGGTCCTGAAGCAGTACAATGGCACTCTGACGCCGAGGATCATACCACAAAGTCTCACAGCCTGCCGACATTCTCTCCAAAGCTGCATTTCGCTCGATAACCCGACGATCTTCAGCAGCGAAATCCAGACAAGTGCCTATAACGGCAAAGGACGTCACAAAAATAGCAGTGAAGAAACAGGGAAAAGAGATGTCGAAAGAAAACTTACATCGCAATATCTCGCAGGCAGACTCGACAATGCCAAGAATAAAAGATTCACATTCTTCATTATGGACAATCTTCGCCGTCAAACTGGAAACCTTTTCATCAAGAGAAGATATTTGCTTTAGATAACCACAAGCTTTACTAGCTTTGCTCACAGCCATCTGTGCTTGACGTTTAGCCAAAGTCAGGCGAGACTCAAGATCAGAAATCCTTGAAGAGTACTCTGCGCACTGATTACATCGGCTAGGAGGCGACAAAATCGTCGAACCAAACGTGCGGGCAGCAGAAGGAGCAGGTCCGCCAGTCAAAGGATCATTGGTATGCATCGACTGGAAGTCAACAGAAAAGAAAGAAGGAACATTTCAGAGACACAAGCACAAGACTTCATAAAAAGGACATGTATTTACATAAGTGCAAAACCCTTTGACTAAGATTCTCGGGTTGCACGCGACTACAAGTTTTTACATTCAAAAGGATAAAATGGAAAACTATAAGAAGGCCGAGTCTACGCCACCTCAGCATTTTGCTCCGTGGCAGAAGAAGGCATGATAAATTCCTCGCCAACAGTCGACGGAGGCGCAGGGTCTTCCGCCATTGGAGGTGGCGCAGCAGATGTCGCGGAGGCTGCTGAAGGAGAAATAATCGCCACCAGCGCAGGCGCCAACTTCTTCGCCTTCTCGAAGAAAGTCTTCATCTCATCACGGGTGCGGCCATGGGAAGAGTTCACCTTCTCCCAGTCGAAGTCTGCACCATGGGCAAAAGAAAGTGCAATAGCACCCTCAGCACCACGCTTCAGAGAGAGCCCCTTAAGCTGGAGGGTGGGGTCTTCAGTTGTATCGAAAGCCTTGGCAAGCTTGCCCAAGTTGTCCTTCGGAACTTCTGCTTTTTTCTTCGGCCATAACCCGACGAACAGTCGTGATAGAACGCGGCTAACCAACTCAAAAGTCTCGTGGATGGTTATCCAGTTTGCCTCGAGTAGGTTAACCGCAGTCATCAGAGGATCATCGTCCGGTTGCAGGGACGACGAAGATACCCCGGTAAATACTGCGCAATACAATAAGATAGAAGAGAAAAGTCAAGAAAAGTGTCAACAAGTACAACAGTGCAAACAGAAGTCGAAATAGAAGACAAGGCGAAGTACTTACCTTCAGCGGCAGTAGACATTGTGTGAAGACGCTCTGCCACGGCTTGCTCTTGCTGAGCATGCTCCTTGTTGGCATCAGCTAAAGCTTTCTCAGCTTTCTTCGCCTTACCAAGCGCAGATTTTTGCGACTTCTCAGTGTTTGCTTTAGCAGCGGCCGCAACAGCATAAGCCTTCTGCGAAGCACTGAGCTCCGCCTCCAGCGACGCAATTCGAGCATTGGCTGTCGCTAGAGCAGCTACAGAAGAAGACGAAAAGGAGTTAGACTAACACTAAAGGATAAGAACAGAAGAAAAGTAATGCCTGGATGTCAAAAGTGTACCTTCGGAAGCTTTCGCAACCTTTAAGTACTCCGCACATTCAGTGCCCAAGGCGACGAATCTTTGCAACAATGCCTGGGAAAAAGGGCGTGTAAGAACACAAAGGAATACAAAGAGAGCAAGTCAACAGAAGCTACTTACGTCATTGGGAGAAATCGTCGATGCATGGGCCTCAAGAGAGACATCAGTTTCTTTGGCCTTCTTCAAGCGCTTGAGATTTCGAGTTACAGGAATCTTCTTGACAGAAGCCCTGGTCACCCTCGCCGCAGCTTCTTGCCCGACAGGCTCATCAGCAATCGCAGGTGAAGTCGAAGGAGCAGCTGGAGCATCTTTTGGAGGCTCCTCGTCATCTCTACAAAAAGAAAAACAAATTATGTATAACACGAAAGTGAAAGATCATATCGAGCCCCATGTGTGGTTTTGGTAATTAATGACAATCCCTATGGACTAATGGTTGCATTTAGTTATATGTGTAGGACTTGTCCATAGACAATGCTTGAACCATTTGTTGGAGTCAAGGTTGTAAGAAGAAGATTATGTGTTGACCAAGGTGTTATTCAAGGAGTGATCCAAAGATTGGTCTTAAGGGAGTTGAGCTTATGTCAAGTGTGTCTTGAAGAATAAGATTGAGTGAGCTCTCATGTGTATCCTCAAGACACCATCATTATGGAGAAAGAAGAATTGATTCGAGGATTGATCAAGTCAAAGCGCAAGTTCAAGATGAGCAACTAGAAGAGAACATATGCTTGAAGCTTGCCATCAATATTGTGATCATGGATATGTGAAGATATGCTTAAAGAGAGTCTCTTCCATAGTAGAGTATGGGGGAGCAATCCGCAAGACTTCACCAAGCAAGCTCAATCAAGAAAGGTGGTCCAACTTGAGAAGATCAAGATCATCATTAACCACCTCAAGTGGAATGCTCAAGGCAAAGGTATGATAGTGTTAGGTTTTCTTTCTTACCGGTCTCATGGTGTTAGTTGTGAGACCGGGTTATAGGATCGGTAGCCGTACTATCAAGAGGGGCTCTCGAGTGAGTAACTTAATTGTATCGTTCGGAGAGAGCTCAAACCTTTGCATACTTGGTATCATCTTTCTTGGTTCTTATTTAGATTTTATCCATGTGAGGTTCTAGAGCTTGTGGTTATTTCCATGACAAGCTCTAGCTCATCAAAAACGGATTTCGCATGAAACTCTTATTGCGTTTTTGATGTTTGGAGGTTTTACCGGTTTGTCTTCGTAGAGAGGTCAAAACTTTCATCATTTGGTTTTATACTCCCTTGTTGGACTATGATGTTTCTATGAATGAAGTTGTAGAGCTCGTTGTGGTGATTCCAACGAGCCCAAGATCATCAAAAACGGAGTCTGGATGCTCAAGTTATTGCCGTTTTCGTTTTGGTATTTCTGCTGTTTCAATGGGGGCGGAAATAGCCGGCCCGGGGCCGGAAATAGCCGGTCAGACCGGCTTTAGCCGGTCTGAGGGCCGGCTTTAGCCGGTCTGCCCAGATTTCATCTCTGTTGCAACCCGGCTTTTTATCCGGCTATTTCTAGCCAGGGCCGGACTTTTCAGGCCGGCTATAGCCGGTGTTAAGTCCGGCTTTAGCCGGTGTAAGTGGCTGTAACGGTCAGTTTTCGGAGGGGGGGTATAAATACCCCTTCTTCCTCCTTGGAACAACCACAAAATTGGCTTCTATCTCCTCCATTGTTGACTTTGCAAGCTTGCCCTCCCTCCTCCATTCCTCACATGATTCTTGCATATTTTTGAGGGAAAAGAGAGAGGAGATCTAGATCTATATTTCCACCAATCCATTTCTCCTCTAAGTGAGGGGAACATAGAGGATCTAGATCCTGAAGTTCTTTGTGGATTTCCTTTGTTCTTCCTCTCATATCTCTCCATAGCATTAGTTGCTTTGGTAGGATTTGAGTGAGAAGGATTTGAGCACCTTGTGTGCTCTTGCCATTGCATAAGTTGCATCGGTTTGAGTTCTCCCCGGAGATTCGAGTAAGTGAAAGTTTGTGAGCTTATTACTCTTGGGTTCTTGGAACCCTAGACGGCTTTGTGGCTTTGTGGTGCCTTTGTGGCTATTCTTGGGAGCCTCCAATTAAGTTGTGGATGCGTGCCCCAAGCTTTGTGTAAAGGCCCGGTTCCGCCTTGAGGAACCCCTTAGTGGAAGAGTGAGCTAGGCCTTTGTGGCGCAAGCTCACACCGGAGAATAGGGTGAGGCCTTTGTGGCGTTGGTTAGGCCTTTGTGGCGATACCACACCCCTCCAACGAGACGTACTCCCTTTCAAGGGAGGAACTCGGGAATACATCATCGTCTCCGCATGCCTCGGTTATTTCTATACCCAAGCTCTTTACTTATGCACTTTATATTGTGATAGCCTTCGTGCTTGAAGTCAATTATCTTGCTATCACCTTGTTACTTGTATTGCTTAGCATAAGTTATTGGTGCACATAGGTGAGCCTAGTTTATTTAGGTTTTGTGTGCTTGACAAAATAAACGCTAGTTTAATTCCGCTTTTGTTCAAGCCATTCGTAAAATTTGATATCGCCTATTCACCCCCCCTCTAGGCGACATCTGTGTACTTTCAGAAAGAAACAAGGCAAGAGAGGTACAATTGGAGAACTCGAATAAAGCACTTACGATGCCAGGAGGTCGAAGTACTCCGTATCTCCTGCAGGAACAGAGGCCTTATCAGCCGCTGCAGAACTCGAAGAAGCAAATTCTTCAACTCGCTTCCTCTTCTTGTCGACACCAGCATCTTCAGCAAGCACGGGGGGAGGCGATTTCGACGAGCTAGTTTCCTCTTCCGATTCTTTGGCATCATCTCCGTCCTGATTCTCGTCAGCCTCTGGGGCTTCAGATATAGACGAGGCCAGATCAGCCGGAAGGGGCCCTGCCTCTGGAAGAGGAGGGTGCGAAACAAGGAATTGGTGACCCTGCATATAAATAAGTCAGCAAAGTACAAAGGCAAAGAATAACGTAAGTCGAAGCAAACAAAATTTGACAACAAGTGAACACAAAGATACATACCTCAGGCAGAGGGTGCACGGAGTCGAAGTAGTCAGCGGTCAAGTCAGCAACCGCATGATCCTTGGTGAGCTTGGTGAGGCTCCTAACTCGTTTGTCGACATCTTTTTTCTCTATCAAATCTTCAGAGACGCGAGTAGGATCTTCCAAGCCAGAGTAACTCCAGAGCTTGGTGAGGCGGTGCTGCAGGGGTTGAACTCGACGTTGCACAAAGAACGCCATGAGTTGGATACCCTGACAAAGCTCCTCCTTGGCCTCCTTTCAAAGCCTGAATGCGAGATAGAAGAGGAAGAACTTGTGCTATCTCCGCATCTGAGGGAAGCGCATCCCACGACGCCAATTTCTTCACTTCCTTGGAGGCTTTGAAAGGGGCTAAACCATATTGGTCTTCAGGGGAGGCTTTGCGATCTTTGATATAGAACCATTTGGTTCTCCACCCCTGGACAGATGCGGCAAAGGAAAATTCGAGGTACTGCGCCTCAGGGCGCACAGAGACAATGGCTCCGCCCAATTCAGGCTTTCTAGCCAGAGCAACATTGGGGCGGAGTCGAAAGATTGACCTCCAGAGAAGAAAGTGGGGCTCAATGCCCAAAAATGACTCGCAGAGAGTCACGAAACAAGCAATGTGAAGAAGGGAGTTTGGTGTGAGCTGGTGGAGCTGCACACCGTAGACAAAGAGGAGCCCACTGAGAAACTCGTGGGCAGGAAGAGAAAGGCCGCGGAGGAGGAAAGCAAGGAACATTACCCGATAACCGCTCGGGGGCTCCAGGATCCGCTCAGTGCTTGGAAATTTGATGGAATCCTGAGCGGAGATGAGGTCGTCCGCCCTGGCTTTCTCCACCTCTTTCTTCGTGATGGTGGAGCGCACCCAGCTGGTGGCAGAAGAAGTCTTGGCCATGGTGTTCTTGGTGGCTAGGTGTTTCACGCGCATCTAATACGTGGAGCGCTTGGGGGCTATGCATGAGAGGCGGAGGAAGAGGAGATCAGCAATGGAGGCGGCGGAGGGAACGAGCTGGTAAATAGTAAAATCCCCCACTACGCCCCTTATATACCTTCTGGGAGAAGGATCGTGGGCTGAGACGTGGCGCAAGGAGCGGAAATGGCAGCCCACTAATGGTCAAAAATCGCGAAAATTACAGTGCTGCCCATAAAACGGTTCGCACTCATACAGAGTGACGTATTCATTGACGTCATAAAGAAGATGATATAAGAAAGAAGAAGGATGGCGCCGACAAGTGCAAAATTTATAGACAAGATTATATGTGAAGGATTTTTGATTATAGCCTTGGGGGCTACTACTTTCAAAGATATTGAATGCAACTCTTTACTGGAGTGGTGGACGCGTATTCGACGACAAGATGTTATTAAAGTATCTCGAGTTGAAGTATGATGGACTACAATATATTTTGAGCCTATACTCAAAAAAGTCTTTTTCAACTATAGCCTCGGGGGCTACTCCCATCGGGAGCGCTGAGCGCGCACCCGACGATATTTCTTGGTAAAGCATTAGAGTTTGAGAAGTACAGGAGTGTTACTCCCATCGGGAGCGAGTTTTATGGTTGTTAAAACCCGAATATTTTCAGTCAAAATTTGACTGCGACATGAGATTCTCGAGTTATGTTATCGCAACGCAACTCGAATGCCGTGACTTGTCACGAAGGTAAGACCCCGGGATCCGTCTTGTGTGGTCTGGTATACGCACATGGATGCGCTCTGCTGGTATGTATCCGTGTCTATGACGCGAAGAAAATCCTGGTGGATGCACTGGGTACCCTGAGAATCACTGGGATTCATTCTTTGTAAGTCCTAAATGCGGCAAAAGAATGGGTTTGACCGGTATCCCGAATTCAAATCCAAGGGGATTGAACTTGAAGTAGGTGACAAGTATCTGTTCCGGCAGTTAACTGACCTCTTGATCCATCAGAGTTGTCAGGCTTGTTCATCAAAACCCCTTGCGAAAAAATATCATGAAAGTAAGTCGAAAGACCAAGTCGAAGATTTGGAGATACGAAGAAATCGAAAAATTGATCAAGTCAAAGATTTGAAGATTAGAGATTCAACCCGAATCTGCAATTCTGGTAGAATCTCAGGGGTTCTGACAAGGGTATAGTTAATAGATCCCGTTAGTTGAGTACCCCTGAGGCCCGTTAAGCTAGGCCCAATCGTAATGATAGTTGAATACGAGTTCTTACCGTATGTCGATATTGTAATCTGTATCGGACCCTACCCGATCCTCGAGACCTGGCCACCTATATATAGGGGCCAGGAGGGGACGGTGTAGACCAGATTGAAGGCAAGCCAGGTTAAACACCCAAGTTTACTTTCGATATACACTTATTTCGACTAACCTTTACCTTTGAGTTCATCCGACGCCCTATTCCCCCGATCCTAAGTCCTTCATCTAGGACATTTGTCGAGTTAACCCTCGTCAATCGTGATCTTTTGTTTATGGATACTCGCGATGTGAAATAAGTTGGGAATCTTGCGGGATCATGGAGTTTTTATATGTGTTAGGGAAATGCCTGGGCCGCTAATCTAAGCCATGCATAATTCATGGTGGAAATTTACAGCATGCCCATAGTGAACATTCGACGACGCATCTCACAATAAAAAGCTATACCAATGTTAAATAAAAGAGATGCCGAGGTGTTCATTGTCTGTTTGTCCTGTCATTTTGATGTGGGCTTGTTCCATGTCATCGGGCACGGAGGTACCCCGTTGGCGGTTCTCGATGATACACATATATTTACAATGATAAGAGCTTGCTTGGGACTCTAAGTCGAGTAGCATGAGGTTTGGGTATTCGTATTTCACGGGACACAAGGTTTTCAACTTATGATTTGTCAAGCATATGCAGTATAAGTGTATTCGCATTAACTTTAACCATTCAAGATGCCTATGATGGGGGCAATGAGAGCTCAAAGCCGGTAAGTACCATAATTTTTGAAGGTTTATAAAACTTGCAATCACTGCTTCCCTCCACGAAGGGCCTTTCTTTTACTTTTATGTTGAGTCACCACCTTCTACCTTTATGCACCGTCTAAGAGAGCATAGTTGTCATTCTGAGTATAATGTGCATTGTCCCAAAGTTTTCATTGATTGACTCATGATGTTGGTTTCACTTGTTCTTAAATTATTTGTATCTAGTCGCCCTCTTAAACTTGAAGGTGTCCTATGCATTTATGTTTTGCTCTCCATGAAGGACAAGCTAAAAACCATTTGTATATTTTTCCATATGATTTGAACACACGTTTGACAGTCATTATTTCATTTTCATGATCTTTCGTTTGTGTTCTTTTTCATGTTATAACATGGTTGCTAAGTTTCTTCTATCAAGATTATATCTTTTATGCCCATGTTTTAAGTTCTTTTGATCCCAGCGCACAACGCTTACATAGTTGGTCAAGATTGTGTAGGTGCATGTCATCTCAAAAATTATTTTTTTGTTATCACTTACCTACTCGAGGACGAGCAGGAGTTAAGCTTGGGGATGCTGATACGTCTCTAACATATCCATAATTTTTGATACTCCATGCTTATTTTTACACCATTTGCTTAGTGTTTCGTTACACTTCGTGGCATTTTTATGCATTTTCTGGAACTAACCTATTAACGAGATGCCACAGTGCCAGTTCCCCGTTTTCTGCTGTTTTTGTGTTTCAAAAAAGTTACACGGGAAATATTCTCGGAATTGGACGAAACAAAAGCCAGACGTCCAGAAATTTACCGGAGCTTCCAGAGAACCGAAGAGGAGACGGAGAGGGGCCACAGGGCGCCCACACCACAGGGCGGCGCGGCCTAGGGCTGGCCCGCGCCTCCTGGTGGTGAGGCCACCCTGGCCCACCTCTGACATTGCCCCTTCGCCTATAAAGACCCCCCGACGGGAAAAATCTAAAACACCCGATCACTTTTCCAGAATACATCACGATCTGCCGCCGCCGTCGACCCGAGATCGGGAGGGTCCAAAAGCTCTTCCCGGCACCCTGCCGAAGAGGGGAATCGCCACCAGAGGTCTTCTTCATCGCCATGCTTGCCTCCAGCGTGATGAGTGAGTAGTCTACCTTGGACTATGGGTCCACAGCAGTAGCTAGTTGGTTCTCTTCTCCACCATGTACTTTATGTTTAGATCTCGTGAGCTGCTTTACATGATCGAGACTACCTTTATGTAATTCTACATGTTGTGTTTGTTGGGATCCGATGAATATTGGTGTTATGATTGAGTTGATATGCTGAATATTATCTTATGTTATCTCTATGTTGTTTATGATCTTGCATGCTCTCCGTTGTTAGTAGCTATCTTGGCCGAGTAGTTGCTAGTGACTCCAAGAGGGGGTATTTATGCTTGATAGTGGGTTCATGCCTCTATTTATCTGGCAGAGTGACAGAAACCTCTAAGGTTGTAGATGTGTTGTTGCCATTAGGGAGAAAACAACATTCATATGCTCAAGGGTATATGCTTTGTTTATATTACACACTTTGCTTAATGCAGTTATCTGTTGTCCGCAACTTAATACTTGTGGAGTTCTCGGATTGATTCGCCACAAGTGGATTACTAGTCATAGATGCAGTTGGATGACGGTCTATGTATCTTGTTGTAATGCCCAGAGTAAATCTCATAGTGATCCTCTCGACATATGCACGTTGTCTTTATTCTATCAATTGCCCAACTGTAATTTGTTTACCCAGCATATGTTATTTTATCTTATGGACAGACACCACTAGTGACGAGGTTCTAACTCGGCAATGCCCATGTTTAAGGGCTTTCGATCTAGGGAGCGTATTGGGGCGCTTGGCGGATTCGACGGCTTCAGACAGAAACAGGGGGTGCACACGAATTTACCCAGGTTCGGCCCCCGGAGGGTAAAGACCTACATCCTGCTTGTCTGATCTTGTATTGCTGGTATATGTGGAGCTATTACAATGGCGCGCAGATGCAATCTGGCGGAGGTGGAAGGAGATGGCATGGCTAGCCTATGCGAGATTGTGTTGTAGGCTATGCGAATCCCGTCAGTCTAGGGGGGCGCCCTTGGTGGCTTTATAGATGCAGCCAGTTAGGGTTTACAAGTATTTCTTGCCTTCTACTCCAAGTCGAAGTGCTAGGCCTTGCGGGCTTCGTGTATCCTTCGAGCGGGCTTCTTCCTTGGCAGGAACCAGGTAGGCAAATATCGAGGACCGAGGGGTCATACCCTCGTCAACTAGTGAACTGTGGACCCCGGTCCTATTTCCTTTATATTGCTATCACCTGTTTACTTTACTCGCACTGTTTACTTTACTTGCATACTATTATCACTTTCCACTCGATACGCTCATTCCTTTGTTTCAAGCAAACCGGTGAGATTGACAACCTCATCGTAAGTTGGGAATAAAGTATTTGGTTGTGTTGTGTGCAGGTTCCACGTTGCTACTGGTTGAAGATGCGCTAACAAGAAATCGTTAACGGCGCCCTTGTTGGAGTGTCACGCAGCTAGTGGGCATCACCTTCTGGAGTATTGTCTTTTTCCTACTGGATTGATAACCTTGGTTTCATAACTGAGGGAAAACTTGCTGCTATATTCATCGAACCTTCTCTTGGGGTTTCCAACTGGCTGGTCATTTACTTCATCAACTACATGCCAACAAGTTTTCTGGCACCATCATCACCGTGCCATCACAGCGCACCATGGCTTCAACGTCCTCAAGATTCCTAGCGCTAATGGCACAATCACTGTGCGCTGGCGCTGCAACAAGAAGGATGCTCTTCGCTCGGTGGAGCATGTCTACCGCGAGGCTGCCACCATGTTCCCTGCCGATGAAGATCTGCTGTAACACTCAGGTGACCTCATGAGGAAGAAGCAGCTCGTATCGCAAGAGCGGGCTGCTGCCAAGAAAGCTTCTCTCGACCCCATTATGCCAGGCTTGTCCGGGAAGAAGCCCTTCGCATCTACGATGACCACGCCAAGCGAGGACCTAGTCCATCCGATGCTGGACATGAGCATTGGGGAAGCTGCGGTACCCTCAGGGAGGAGGCCTCAGTTTACTCAAGAGCGCTCTGCTACAAAGAAGGTTCTGCTGCTGGCTGGGGGCCGTGAGAATTTCATCACCATCGGGGCAGGGATTTCCCCCAAATAGGAATGCGCGCTCATCACCTTCCTGCGGGCAAACTCTGACATGTTCGCTTGGACACCGTCAGATATGCCCGGCGTCCCCAGGGAGGTGATTGAGCACCACTTAGCCGTGTGCCCTCAGGCACACCCATTGAAGCAGAAGACAAGGAAGCAAGCGCAAGAGAAACAAGACTTCATCGTTCAAGAAATCGAGAAGCTGAAGCGGGCCAAGTTGATACGCGAGGTGGCTCACCCCACGTGGATTGCCAACCCAGTGGTCGTGCCGAAAGCTAATGGCAGTGGGCACCTCTGCGTGGACTTCACTAGTCTCACCAAGGCCTGCCCTAAGGATCCTTGCCCGCTCCCGAGGATAGATCAGATCATCGACTCCACCGCAGGCTGTGACCTCCTTTGCTTCTTGGATGCATTCTCCGGCTATCATCAAATCAAGATGGCAAAGGAGGACAAGGAAAAGAGGGCCTTCATCACACCTTGCGGGGTGTACTGCTACATCTGCATGCCCTTTGGCTTGAAGAACGGAGGTGCGACTTTCCAAAGGATCATGCGTAAGGCCTTGGGGGCTCAGATGGGAAGGAATGCGGAAGCTTACGTCGATGACATCGTCGTCAAAACCCATGAGGGTCATACCTTCATTGAAGACCTAGAAGAAACATTCGCCAACCTAAGAAAGGTAAACATCAAGCTCAACCCCGCCAAGTGCGCCTTTGGTGTACCGTCGGGCAAATTGTTGGAATTCCTTGTGTCGCGTCGCGAGATAGAGGCGAACCCTGACAAGTTCAAGGCCATCAAATAAATGCGTCCCCCGCGCAACCTCAAGGAGATGCAGTGCCTCGCGGGGTGCATGGCGGCCCTGGGGCACTTCATCGCGAGGAGCGGAGAAAAGGCCATGCCTTTCTTCAAGCTCATGAAGCATACTAGAAAATTCGAGTGGACCCTGGAGGCTGACAAGGCCTTCGCCAAGCTGAAGAGATATCTCATGAGCCCGCCAATCATGGTTGCCCCAACGTTTCGCGAGCCCTTGCTGCTCTACATCACTGCAACCCTAAGAATTGCAAGCGCCGTCCTCATCGCAGAGCGGTGATGGCTTGTAAGTAACAGCCCGTTGGGAACCCCAGGAGAAGGTATGATGAGCACAGCAACAAGTCTTCCCTCAGTTGTGAAACCAAGGTTTTTCGAACCAGTAGGAGAAAGCCAAACTTCAGAAGGTGATGCTTGCTAGCTTCGCGACACTCCGGACAATGGCGCCAGAAATATTGCTGGTGCGTCTTCACCTAGTAGCAACGTGGAATCTGCACACAACACAACCAAGAACTTTGCTCCCAACTTACGATGAGGTTGTCAATCTCACCGGTTTGCATGTAAACAAAGGATTGAGCGTATCGAGTGGTAAAAGGGTAATAGTATGCGAGAAAGTAAATAGTGCGAGTAAAAGTAAAACGGTATAGCAATGTAAAGGAAATTGGACCGGGGTCCACAGTTCACTAGTGGAGTCTCTCCATAAGATAAATAACAACATGCTGGGTAAACAAATTACAGTTGGGCAATTGATATAAAGATAACGTACATATGTCATGAGGATCACTATGAGATTCACTTTGGGCATTACGACAAAATACATAAATCATAATCCAACTACATCTATGACTAATAATCCACCCTCCGAATGTCGTCCGAGCAAACATTAGGTATTAAGTTGCGAACAACGGATAACTGCATTAAGCAAAGTGCGTAAAGTAAACAAAGCAAATGTCCTTGGACACAAGAATGTTGTTTTCTCCATAGTGGCAACATCACATCTACAACCTTAGAGGTTTCTATCACTCCCCCAGATTACTAGAGGTATGAACCCAACTATCGAGCATAAATACTCCCTCTTGGAGTCACTAGCATCTACTCGGCCAAGATATCTACTAGCAACGGAGAGCATGCAAGATCATAAACAACATAGAGATAACATAAAGATATATAATTCAGAACATCAACTTGACATAGTACCAATACTCATCGGATCCCAACAAACACAACTTGTAGAATTGCATAAAGATAATCTTGATCATGTAGGGCAGCTCACAAGATCTAAACATGAAGCACATGGTGGAGGAGACAACCATCTAGCTACTGCTATGGACCCGTAGTCCAAGGTAGACTACTCACACATCACTCCGGAGGCAACCATGGTGGTGGAGAAGGCCTCCGGCAGGGATTCCCCTCTCCGGCAGGGTGCCAAGAAGAGCTCCTGGATCCTCCCAATCTCGCTTCAACAACGGCGGTGGCTTGCAGTATGTTTTGAGGAAAAGCGATCCGTCCTTTAGGTTTTTCCCGTCGAGGAAAATTTATAGGCGAAAGGGCAGCATGAGGAGGTGAAAGGACACAGATGTCGCCTAGAGGGGGGGGGTGAATAGGCGATATCAAATTTTACGAATGGCTTGAACAAAAGCGGAATTAAACTAGCGTTTATTTTGTCAAGCACATAAAACCTAAATAAACTAGGCTCACCTATGTGCACCAACAACTTATGCTAAGCAATACAAGTAACAAGGTGATAGCAAGATATATGACTTCAAGCACGAAGGCTATCACAATGTAAAGTGCATAAGTAAAGAGCTCGGGTATAGAAATAACCGAGGCACGCGGAGACGATGATGTATTCCCGAGTTCCTCCCTTGAAAGGGAGTACGTCTCGTTGGAGGGGTGTGGTATCGCCACAAAGGCCTAACCAACGCCACAAAGGCCTCACCCTATTCTCCGGTGTGAGCTTGCGCCACAAAGGCCTAGCTCACTCTTCCACTAAGGGGTTCCTCAAGGCGGAACCGGGCCTTTACACAAAGCTTGGGGCACGCATCCACAACTTAATTGGAGGCTCCCAAGAATAGCCACAAAGGCACCACAAAGGCACCACAAAGCCACAAAGCCGTCTAGGGTTCCAAGAACCCAAGAGTAATAAGCTCACAAACTTTCACTTACTCGAATCTCCGGGGAGAACTCAAACCGATGCAACTTATGCAATGGCAAGAGCACACAAGGTGCTCAAATCCTTCTCACCCAAATCCTACCAAAGCAACTAATGCTATGGAGAGATATGAGATGTAGAACAAAGGAAATCCACAAAGAACTCCAAGATCTAAATCCACAAGAGGTTCCCCTCACTAAGAGGAGATTTTGATTGGTGGAAAGATAGATCTAGATCTCCTCTCTCTTTTCCCTCAAAAATATGCAAGAATCATGGGAGGGATTGAGAGATGGGCAAGCTTTCCAAGGTCAACAATGGTGGGAGAGAGAGAAAGAGAGGAAAAACGAGCTAGCAGCCCTTGGGGAAGAAGGGGGGGTCCTTTTATAGGTCCTCCCCACGAAATATGATCGTTACAGCCATTTAGACCGGCTAAAGCCGGACTTAACACCGGCTAAAGCCGGACAAAAATCCGGACTGAAACAGAGACGCAATCGAGCGCCCCGGTCCGGCTATTTCCGGCCCTGGGCCGGCTAAAGCCGCCCCTCCTGAAACTGGCAGAAACACCAAAACGAAAACGGCAATAACTTGAGCATCCGGACTCCGTCTTCGATGATCTTGGGCTCATTGGAATCACCACAACGAGCTCTACAACTTCATCCATAGAAACATCATAGTCCAACAAGGGAGTATAAAACCAAATGATGAAAGGTTTGACCTCACTTTGAAGGCAAACCGGTAAAACCTCCAAACATCAAAAACGCAATAAGAGCTTCATGCGAAATCCGTTTTTGATGAGCTAGAGCTTGTCATGGAAATAACCACAAGCTCTAGAACCTCACATGGATAAAACCCAAATACGAACCAAGAAAGATGATGCCAAGTATGCAAAGGTTTGAGCTCTCTCCAAACGATATATATAAGTTACTCACTCGAGAGCCCCTCTTGATAGTACGGCTACCGATCCTATAACCCGGTCTCACAACTAACACCATGAGACCGGTAAGAAAATAAACCCTAACACTATCATACCTTTGACTTGAGCATTCCACTTGAGGTGGTTAATGACGATCTTGATCTTCTCAAGTTGGACCACCTTTCTTGATTGAGCTTGCTTGGTGAAGTCTTGCGGATTGCTCCCCCATACTCTACTATGAAGAGACTCTCTTTAAGCATATCTTCACATATCCATGATCACAATATATATGGCAAGCTTCAAGCATATGTTCTCTTCTAGTTGCTCATCTTGAACTTGCGCTTTGACTTGATCAATCCTCGAATCAATTCTTCTTTCTCCATAATGATGGTGTCTTGAGGATACACATGAGAGCTCACTCAATCTTATTCTTCAAGACACACTTGACATAAGCTCAACTCCCTTAAGACCAATCTTTGGATCACTCCTTGAATAACATCTTGGTCAACACATAATCTTCTTCTTACAACCTTGACTCCAACAAATGGTTCAAGCATTGTCTATGGACAAGTCCTACACATATAACTCAATGCAACCATTAGTCCATAGGGATTGTCATTAATTACCAAAACCACACATGGGGCTCGATATGATCTTTCAATCTCCCCCATTTTGGTAATTGATGACAATCTCTTTGAGAGGGTTTATATAATGAATTTAAAGAACCAAAATGGTTGTACTAACATCAAATACTACAAAAGTATGTGATGTTAGTAAAACCACCATATATAGAGCAAACTCCCCCACAATCTATGCACGTGTGAATGATCTTGATTTCATTGCATATATTGCCAACCAAGGTTGTTGGTGGAGTTTCCACTATATACTCAACCATGCAAAGCATGCAAGGCAAATGCTTAAGAACAAACCAAAGCATAAAAGCCAATTCCCTTTAAACCCTCGAAACTTCTCCCCCATTGGTATCCATTGCCAAAATGGGCGAAAAACTTAGAAGGCCAATATAGTGTGAGTTCCTCCAAAACGGTGTGCATATCCAAAAGAAATAAGTGAAGACACATGCACATATACAAAGGCAAATTTTTGAAGGAAATCAAACTATATTGAGGATCAAAGATTGCAAACAAAATAAGATAACACGATGGATAAACTTTAACAAATGAAGAGAGCAATCAAACGATCCAAAGAACAAATTGAATAAAGATATTATGATAAGACCAAAAGGGTGCTCTAAATAATATGAGGAAGCTCCCCAAGGTGTGTGCACAAAATATTCTATTTGAGTTGAAATATAAGGTGCACAAGCATGGAATCATCACTCCCTCAATATTATTCAAAACAAAAATGATACCAAGTGAAATCAAATATTATGATAACCGAAAAATGGTGCTTTAAATAAAATGAGGGAGCTCCCCAAGGTACGTGCAAAAATTGGAATGTTTGCATTTGAATACAATTTGCACAATATGGAATCCTCACTCCCTCAATAACATTTAAAACGCAACCATTTGCAAGAGATCATAGAGAAGAAATTAAGCTTACACTTGCATCAAACAAATGGTTGAGCAACAAGCAAGGGACAATATATTAAAAGGCTCAACCAAAGGAATGTGTGATAGAAATGACAAAGAATATTATAAGACTAACACAAGGATAAGCATAAAGCATCCACATAGTCTTCAATGAATGATATTGCTTAGCATTCCATCCCAACACATAAGGTTCAAAAAAAAGATATCAAATAATGAGATATCATCTCTCATGTGTATAAGTTTCTAAGTAGACAATATCACAAAGATAATTATCACAAAGAAACATGTACACACAAAATAGATACTAAGAATAGAACATGATATCCAAAATGAAGTCATGCAATATACCAATGAGATTTTTGCTTTTAAAGCATGGCCAAAGGCTCAATTTATCTTATTGTATATTGATGAACTTCAACCACAAATATGTCAAAGACATCGCAAATATCAACAAGGGAAAGAAGATAGTTGTGATGCTTTGATAAAAACAACAAGTATCAAAATGAAGGATACCAAACGGAAGAAATAAATTTGCAATTTCATCAATATTGCACATGTGAGCTTATTGAGGAATTGATATGCAAAAAGATTGCTAAGTTGACATATATGGGATAGGAGAATCATGAGCATGATTTTTATATGTTCCCAATAATATGTCATCATCTCAACTTGCTCACATATGCAATAAAGAGGTTTCATTAGAATCCTTGCAAAAAGCACAACATTTGCAAATAAAGATTTTCAATGCCATAAAACAACCTACACAAGGTTGGATACTAGAGAAGTATGCATGAAGAGATACTTGTTACCGAGATATTAATGGTAGGATGTAGTAGATAGGAGTTCTTCAATAATCCTAGCTTGCCTCAAATTATCATTTAGTCACCACTTCATCCTTATTATTGAGACAAGCACCAATATATCTCCATGTACCTAAAACAAAGTTCAAGTACAAGATGGTCCCCAAACTCATTGGGTCCAAAGTAGTTAGAAACTACAATATATAGGACAAACTCCACATAAATATGTGCATATATATATGAAATTGAATTTCATGCACATCTTAGCCGATTTAGGATTTGATGGAGCTTCTCCTATATATTTGATTAAAGAAAGAAAAGCATGCCATAAAGTATACATTTAGTAAATATGCATGCACAAGACTTTCTAGAGTCAAAGAAGATACAATTTGGACAAAACACCAAGAAGGACAAGCGAGCACACAAAATTGTGAAGCGACAAAAGGTTGTCCAAATTATATCAATGAATCAAATCAATACAAGATTGACTCCAAAGTTCAATTAGAGAACCAAGCAAAAGCCAATGAGCATAAAGCATAACTAAAACACACATGCTCAAAGACATATCTCATTTTAAGAGTAAGAAATAAATAACAAGGAATGAGATCACCAACTCCCAAAGAGAGCAAGGTTCAAACAAACGAACCAAACTCTCCACACTTTTTATGATGGCACACTAAGTACCAAAAAGAAAAGATTTGTCTTCCGACAAAAACCAATACCAATTGAAATAAGCACAAAGAGTGTGTTATAACAAATATAGGAGAGCTCCCCCAAGATTAGTGCATTATTTGCGATTTTGCATTTGAATACAAAATGCACACAAGTGGGATCATCACATCTACCTACATAGAAATAACACAAAACAAGTTTAACAAAATCAAATGGAATAACAAAAGTCACGGAAGACAATGGGAGTTAAGACAAATGAAATTTTTTGCTAGACATAAGGCAATTAAAAGCAATAGCCAATGTAAAGATGATCAATATATATGTGCCACATGATAGAGTACCAATTGTCCAAGAGCAAGAGGTATTTGGATTTATTTCCCGGTGGTAGTTTACATATAAATCCAAGATCATCTTCACAACAAAGAAGCATACGGAGAAGGATAAGAATTAAAAACCATGCTAAAGAAGATATTCTTGATAGACTCAAATAGTTAAACAATCATGCAAGGCAATGATTAGGATAACTTGAAGCAAATGGTTTTCCAACTTTGATGTAGAATTCAACATTTTAGGAAAACCCTACCAAGAAAGTATTTTACAAACAAGATCCAAAACAAGAGGAATAAAATAATTTGGCAAATTGGAACTTGTTTGAGAAAACATGCCACATAGAAGCAAGATAATTTACAATATCAACAATATGTGACACAACCTCGAATATACACATTATGTTGGTTTGTAGTATGCACAAAGCATATTACTCCCCCATAATATGATAAAACATTTATTTTCACAAGAGGCAAATAAAATCCAACAAGATGATTAATGGACATTATAGAATTTGAATTTCTCATGAGAATGACATACCACATAGAAACTAGATAATCTTTAAATATCAATACTAAGTGGTATTCCTCATGTACACACATTTTTAGAATTGTGAAGTGCAAAGCATATCACTCCCCCAAAATGGGATGGTCCAATAATCTCTCACAAGAGCCAAGTAAGATAAAACGAGATGCAAAAGGCTCAACAAGAACAACCGTACATGGTGTGCAAACCAACATGCACATACTTGATTACTCAAAATGAAGCAAGTAGGAAGCACAACATATACAAACACATGCAAGATACAAAACCCAACACATGTAAAGGGGCGAGTAACTTTCAATGTAGATAAGTTGAATACATGTTACCGCAAGGAGGAACATTGGATATATGATAGACACAAGATAATCCACTTGACTTGACTTGAGATAATATAATTGATGAAGATCCCTTAATTCTTCATGATATGGCCAAGTCTCCAATGCCCTCCAACAACACCTATTGTTCAAGTAATGGCTTGTTGGTCCCCAACCAAGTTGGGTCCTAAGAAGTTAGAAACAATATGTTTGGCAACCCAAATGGTTCTTTTTTTGACACCACTTTGAGCGCCAACAAATTTGGCAAACACATTGCCAACCTTATCCTTGCAAAGTGAATAACCATCTTCAATTATGATAGGGTTGGATGAGTTACCACTAGTGCATGAAGAAGATAGGTGACCCTTCTCATGACATATGTAGCAAGTTCTTTTCTTCACCTTCTTCTCACTTGATTTCTCCACAAGGGGAGCATTAGCTTGATTTTTCTTGGGAAGTGACCTTTCTTCAACTTGAGGTTGAGCAAGGGCTTGAACTTGAGACCGCTTCCCTTGTTGCTTCTCACTAAGTGCCTTTTTCTTCAAAGGGCAAGATCTAACATGGTGCCCTTCAATTTTGCACTTGAAGCAAACAATCTTGGCCAAATTCTTGACTTGTTCTTGGCCCTTCTTCTTCTTGTATATTTTGGACTTCTTCTTGTTGTTAGAGATAAATCCAAGTCCACTCTTGTCATTGGGGGATTTTTGCACACTCAAGATTTTGTTGAGTGTGGACTTCCCTTCATGACGTTTTTCCAAGTCTTTCTTCAATGAAGTAACTTGGGCCTTGAGCTCTTTGATTTTCTCTACATGGTTAGTGACAACACAAGTACTAGTGGAAGTAGAGGCTACATTGTTAGAGCAACAAGGCAAGGAGAGTAATTCATCACTAGATGTAGAAATAGTATGAGTGGATGAATTACTAGTACTAGCACATGGCAATATTGCATTTTGGGAAATAGTGCTAGTGCCCACATGAGGCTCACAAGATGTCACCTTTGTAGATATAGCCTCATGAGCTAACTTTAGGCGAGCATGGGACACTAGAAGATCCTCATTAGAGCTAGATAGCTTTTCATGAATTTCTTCCAATTTCCCATACTTGCTAGTTAGCAATTCAAGTTGAGCCCTTAGCTCAACATTCTCCTTCAAAATAGATGCTTCACAAGAAGTAGAGTTAGTAGCACATGCATCATTATCATTATGAATAGGAGAAGACAACTTGGCAAGAGCGAGGTCACGTTCTTTAGTGAGTTTAGAAATAATTTCATTACATGACTCCTCAATGGATTCAAGCTTCTCCTCAAGAGAAACCCGAAGCTCTTGCTCTTCCTCTAGAGCATATTTTAAATCATGGATATCATTGGCATACTCACGCTCAAGAGAAGACATTTTATCAATTTGTTCTTCCTTCATCTCAATGAGTTTCGTGCTCTCAATAGCACAACTCATGATTTCAAAAAAGTTGGGCAAAACATTTTTATGGTTATGCAAAGCATCAAAGACCACCTTACCCTTCTTGTTTAAATACTCAATATAGTTTTCTTCATTTTCCTCATCCTCACCATTGTCCTCAACATCATTATGATTTGAAGACCTAGCCATAAGGCATATGTGGGAACCGTGAGAAGAAGAAGATGAAGAAATACTTGAAGCTCCATTCAAGACCTTGTCTTGGCCCAAAGACTCTTCGGCTTCCTCTATATGGTTAGCATCACAAATACTAGAGGAAATAGAAGCATTTGTATCATGGCAACAAGACAAAGCAAGCATATCATCATGAGATTTATTCGAGAAATTTACACATGATATGCAAGGACTATCAACACAAGCATGTAAAACATTTATGGGGCTACAAGTGTTTAAGTCCAAAGATGAAGCATTGCAATGAGATAGAGATGAAGGATCATCAAAAGTAAGTATACTATCACCATTGCAAGTTTCATCACCACTCACCATATCATTACCTTGTGTCTTGCCACACTTTGGTGAAGTGGATGAAAGTTCATTGCGGCCGGAAGTGGAAGGAATACAATCATCCTCAATAATCTTGGACACACCATATTTTTCTTGAAGCTTTGTCCATATCTCATGAGTGCTCCGAAAAGGCGTGATGGAGAAGGTAACTACATCGCTCAAAGCATTAACAATCACATGAGTAGCTTGAGCATTGAGATACAAGTTTTTCTCATCCTCTAAAGATAGATTTTGAGTATCCTTTGGAGGAGAAAAACCCGCATCTACAATTCGCTCCATAGATGGGTCCATGACCCGAAAATAATTAAGCATGTGAATTTTCCAAGTATCATAATTTGTGCCATCAAATATAAAAGTGTCATTGTGCACTAATCCCCTAGCCGACATCTTTGCTCTTAAGGCGGTGAAGCCTAAAATGAGAGACCGGGCTCTGATACCAATTGAAAGGACACAGATGTCGCCTAGAGGGGGGGTGAATAGGCGATATCAAATTTTACGAATGGCTTGAACAAAAGCGGAATTAAACTAGCGTTTATTTTGTCAAGCACATAAAACCTAAATAAACTAGGCTCACCTATGTGCACCAACAACTTATGCTAAGCAATACAAGTAACAAGGTGATAGCAAGATATATGACTTCAAGCACGAAGGCTATCACAATGTAAAGTGCATAAGTAAAGAGCTCGGGTATAGAAATAACCGAGGCACGCGGAGACGATGATGTATTCCCGAGTTCCTCCCTTGAAAGGGAGTACGTCTCGTTGGAGGGGTGTGGTATCGCCACAAAGGCCTAACCAACGCCACAAAGGCCTCACCCTATTCTCCGGTGTGAGCTTGCGCCACAAAGGCCTAGCTCACTCTTCCACTAAGGGGTTCCTCAAGGCGGAACCGGGCCTTTACACAAAGCTTGGGGCACGCATCCACAACTTAATTGGAGGCTCCCAAGAATAGCCACAAAGGCACCACAAAGCCACAAAGCCGTCTAGGGTTCCAAGAACCCAAGAGTAATAAGCTCACAAACTTCCACTTACTCGAATCTCCGGGGAGAACTCAAACCGATGCAACTTATGCAATGGCAAGAGCACACAAGGTGCTCAAATCCTTCTCACCCAAATCCTACCAAAGCAACTAATGCTATGGAGAGATATGAGAGGTAGAACAAAGGAAATCCACAAAGAACTCCAAGATCTAAATCCACAAGAGGTTCCCCTCACTAAGAGGAGATTTTGATTGGTGGAAAGATAGATCTAGATCTCCTCTCTCTTTTCCCTCAAAAATATGCAAGAATCATGGGAGGGATTGAGAGATGGGCAAGCTTTCCAAGGTCAACAATGGTGGGAGAGAGAGAAAGAGAGGAAAAACGAGCTAGCAGCCCTTGGGGAAGAAGGGGGTCCTTTTATAGGTCCTCCCCATGAAATATGACCGTTACAGCCATTTAGACCGGCTAAAGCCGGACTTAACACCGGCTAAAGCCGGCCAGACCGGCTAAAGCCGGACAAAAATCCGGACTGAAACAGAGACGCAATCGAGCGCCCCGGTCCGGCTATTTCCGGCCCTGGGCCGGCTAAAGCCGCCCCTCCTGAAACTGGCAGAAACACCAAAACGAAAACGGCAATAACTTGAGCATCCGGACTCCGTCTTCGATGATCTTGGGCTCATTGGAATCACCACAACGAGCTCTACAACTTCATCCATAGAAACATCATAGTCCAACAAGGGAGTATAAAACCAAATGATGAAAGGTTTGACCTCACTTTGAAGGCAAACCGGTAAAACCTCCAAACATCAAAAACGCAATAAGAGCTTCATGCGAAATCCGTTTTTGATGAGCTAGAGCTTGTCATGGAAATAACCACAAGCTCTAGAACCTCACATGGATAAAACCCAAATACGAACCAAGAAAGATGATGCCAAGTATGCAAAGGTTTGAGCTCTCTCCAAACGATATATATAAGTTACTCACTCGAGAGCCCCTCTTGATAGTACGGCTACCGATCCTATAACCCGGTCTCACAACTAACACCATGAGACCGGTAAGAAAATAAACCCTAACACTATCATACCTTTGACTTGAGCATTCCACTTGAGGTGGTTAATGACGATCTTGATCTTCTCAAGTTGGACCACCTTTCTTGATTGAGCTTGCTTGGTGAAGTCTTGCGGATTGCTCCCCCATACTCTACTATGGAAGAGACTCTCTTTAAGCATATCTTCACATATCCATGATCACAATATATATGGCAAGCTTCAAGCATATGTTCTCTTCTAGTTGCTCATCTTGAACTTGCGCTTTGACTTGATCAATCCTCGAATCAATTCTTCTTTCTCCATAATGATGGTGTCTTGAGGATACACATGAGAGCTCACTCAATCTTATTCTTCAAGACACACTTGACATAAGCTCAACTCCCTTAAGACCAATCTTTGGATCACTCCTTGAATAACACCTTGGTCAACACATAATCTTCTTCTTACAACCTTGACTCCAACAAATGGTTCAAGCATTGTCTATGGACAAGTCCTACACATATAACTCAATGCAACCATTAGTCCATAGGGATTGTCATTAATTACCAAAACCACACATGGGGCTCGATATGATCTTTCAGGAGGTGGGCCACCTATCCTCACCATGTGGTGGTGCGGCCAGGGGCTGGGCCGCGCCACCCTATGGTGAGCCTGGCCCCTGGCCCCCCTCCATCTCATCTTCGGTCTTCGCTAAGCTTCGGCAAAAATAGGAGGTTCAGCTTTTGTTTCGTCCAATTCCGAGAATATTTCCTGTGTAGCTTTTCTGAAACACAAAAACGGCAAAAAACAGGGAACTGGCACTATGGCATCTTGTTAATAGGTTAGTTCCAGAAAATGCATAAAAATGCCACGAAGTGTAACAAAACACAAAGCAAATGGTATATAAACAAGCATGGAGCATCAAAAATTATAGATACGTTTGATACGTATCAAGCATCCCCAAGCTTAACTCCTGCTCGTCCTCGAGTAGGCAAGTGATAACAAAAGAATAATTTTTTAGGTGACATGCACCATCACAATCTTGATCATCTATGTAAAGCATTGAGTGCTGGGATCAAAGAACTTAAAACATGGGCATAAGAGACATAATCTTGACAATAAAAACTTAGCAACCATGTTATAACATGAAAAGAAACACAAACGAAAGATCATGAACAATGAAACAATGATAGTCAAACGTGTGTTCAAATCATATGGAAAAACATATCAAAGTGGTTTTCAGCTTGTCCTTCATGGAATAGCAAAACATAAATGCATAGGACACCTTCAAGTTTAAAAGGGCGAGTAGATACAAATAATTTAAGAACAAGTGAAACCATAATCATGAATCAATCAATGATAAACTTTGAGACTATGCACATTAAACTCAGAATGGCAACTATGCTCTCTTAGACGGTGCATAAAGGTAGAAGGTGGAGACTCAACATAAAAGTAAAAGAGAGGCCCTTCGCAAAGGGAAGCAGTGATTGCAAGTTTTATAAACCTTCAAAAATTATGGTACTTACTAGCTTTGAGCTCTCATTGCCCCATCATAGGCATCTTGAATGGTTAAAGTTAATGCGAGTACAATTATGAGCATATGCTTAACAAATCATAAGTTGAAAACCTCATGTCCCGTGAAGTACGAATACCCAAACCTCATGCTACTCGACTTTAGGTCCCAAGCAAGCTCTTGTTATTGTAAGTATATACACGTATCATCGAGAACCGCCAACGGGGTACCTCCTTGCCCGATGACATGGAACAAGCCCACACCAAAATGACAGGACAAACAGACAATGAACACCTCGGCATCTCTTTTATTTACCATTGGTATAGCTTTTTATTGTGAGATGCGTCGTCGAATGTCCACTATGGGCATGCTGTAAATTTCCACCATGAATGATGCATGGCTTAGATTAGCAGCCCAGAAGTTTCTCTAACACATATACAAAATCCATGATCCCGCAAGATTCCCAACTTATTTCACATCGTGAGTATCCATAAACAAAAGATCACGATATCAACTCAAATGAGAGAAAGTGCAATGTTGAAAGCTTGCCCCATGATGGCATGGCTGGGCTAATTTCCAACTTACAACTTGTAAGCATAAGGTCAACATAAGAGAGCCACAATGTCAAAATTTTAAAAAGCGAGAAAAGTAAAGTGTGCCATCAGGTTCATGAGAACTTTACTGACTAATTTTCACATAACACCAAAAAGAGTTTAATTTGAAGGATAGATAAAGCAAGTCAAATGTACTTGGAATAGCAAATTGCTAATAGGTATGTATGGTGGACACATTGGAATGACTTGGTTTTTGGGAGTTTGATGCACGAGTAGAGCTCATACTCAGTACAAAATGAGGGCTAGCAAAAGACTGGGAGCGACCAACTAAGAGAGCAATAACGTCCATAATCATGCATAGCGACAAAACATCATAAACCAAAGCATAAAGTGGTATCAGAAGTCAAAAACCAAATGATCATAGAGGCTTATGGCGACTTGTTAGAGTCAAACATGTTGTAAGCATGCGCCAAGTCAACCCAAATAAAGCACCAAGGATAAAACCACAATAAAATGCTTCCATATAATAAAAACAACGCATGATTTTTTCAAAGGCTCATTAAGCAATCTCAGTCATTTAAGACAAGTCATGCTACAGCAATAACTACTAAGCATACTATCAAAACGACATCAAGCATGGCATGAAAAAATCTAAGCCGCAGTCTAAACAAGCTCCTTTTTGTACCACTTTTTTTTGCATGAAACTTTTTCTCTTTTCCAACACCATTCAAACCTTTTTGAAACAACTCTTTTGATGAAAACTAACATAGACCAGTGGTCTAAATACACCTTGATGCAAAGATAAAACAAGATCTGAACTAAAATCAAGGCGAAAAACAAAGCTAAACGCAGTTCTAGAAAAAGAGAACACTCGTTGAACGATAAGAGTGAAAACTACAGTGTTCTTGGCAATGAAAAACGAAGCATATCTACTCCAAAAGAAATTTGTTGGGGTCCAACCATTTATTGCCACAAACAAAACAAAATAAAAATGAAAGCAAAAGTAAAGATGCTCCAAAAAAATGCATAGAATATGAAGCAATAAAAATATAGTGTGTTGAAAGGTGACCTGATTTTTGCCGATGAAGAAGGGGTGCCTCGGGGGCATCCCCAAACTTTGACGCTTGTACCTCTTGGATATTTCTTGGGGTGACATGGGCATCCCCAAGCTTGAGCTTTTGTCCATACTTCATATCATCTCATCACTCTCCAATCCCTACACTTGAAAACTTCCTTCATACAAAACTTTACACAATTCTATTAGCAACGTTAGCATAGACATAATAGTAAATCAACCCATTTGGTTCAGTTTAAAACTCAAAAACACCACATATAAAGCATATACTACTGTAGCAACTTCCTCAAAAGTTTCGTGATCAAAAGAAGTAAAAAAGAAAGCGATCGAGAGGCAAACACAAATAGTGGCCGAAATCTGTCAAAACAGAATAGCTGACAAAGCTCGATTTTTTTGAGGACCTTCTGTTGCTCAAATCGAAAAGTGCAAAACTAATGAAAGTTTGGATATAACCTGGGGCATATGTTCAAGAAATTTCATATCAAAAAGATATTCTGAGAATTTTCACAAATTTTTACGGTGCAGCACAAAAATCTGTTTCAGGACAACAACTTCCCCAAATCTTACCTCCCTCAAATTAGAGGTTCTTCTTAGCACAAAAACGAAATAAAAATGATAAGGAGCGGTCATTACAGTAGTAATAACTTCCAAGACTCAAAGAAAAGAAAAAGTACTGAAAAGAAAACATTGGGTTATCTCCCAAGAGTGCTTTTCTTTAACGCCTTTGAGCTAGGCGCATAAAGTGGAAATCATGTAATATCAAGCGATGAAGCATCAAGTTCATAATTTGCTCTAAGAATAGAGTCAAAAAGTAATTTCTTCCTCCTTTTAGGGAAGTGTTCCATACCTTTCTTGAGTGGGAATTGATATTTGATGGTGCCTTCCTTCATATCAATGATGGCACCTACAGTTTGAAGAAAAGGTTTTCCCAAAATAATAGGACATGAAGCATTGCATTCAACATCCATAACAAGAAAATCAATGGGAACAAGGTTATTGTTAACCATAATAAGAACATCATTAATCCTTCCCAAAGGTTTCTTCTTAGCAACATTAGCAAGAGGAACATCAAAATAACATTTTTCAAGCAGTGGTAAACCAAGCATATCATAAATCTTTCTAGGCATAATAGAAATATTAGCACCTAGATCACATAAAGCATGGCAATCAAAACCATTAACATGCATATCAATGATGGGCTCCCAACCATCTTCTAACTTCTTGGGAATAGAAGCCTTTTGTTTTAACTTTTCCTCCCTAATTTTCATGAGAGCATTGGTAATATGATTTGTAAAAGCAATATTAATAGAACTAGCATTAGGACTCAAAGCAAGCTTTTGTAAGAACAAAATAACTTCAGATATATTGCAGCCATCAACATCAAAATCATTAAAAGAAATAGAGCTATCATCTCCCATACTCTGAAAAATTTCAGCACTTTTTGTAGAAAAAGTTTTTGCAGTTTTGGGCTGTTTCGCACAAGGAGTAGGAGATTTCTCTACACCAATCAAAGTAAGAGGATTGCTAGCATTTGGAGAAACATCATTAGAGGTAGTAATAGTACATACCTTCATCTCTCTAGCCATATCATCTTCTCTTTCCCACCTGGCATGCAATTCTGCTAACATCCTAACATTTTCATCAATTCTAACTTGGATGGTATTAGTACAGGCAAAAGTATTGCTTTCTTTCACATCATTAGGCAACACTTTTAGTTTCAGAAGTTCAACATAAAGAGCAAGGCAATCAACTTTAGAAGTAAGAATATCAATTTTACCCAACTTTTCCTCAACAGACTTGTTAAAATCAGTTTGCTTACCGCTGAAATCCTTGAGCATGACTTCAAGCTCAGAGGGTGCACAACTAGTGTTGTTGGAGGAATTACCATAAGAGTTACCATAACCATTACCATTGGTAGAAGGATACGGCCTATAATTGTTGCTAGCAAAGTTGTTCCTATAAGCACTGTTGTTGAAATTATTATTTCTAATGAAGTTTACATCAACATGCTCTTCTTGAGCAACCAAAGAGGCCAAAGGAACATTATTAGGATCAACATGAGCTCTATCATTAGAAAGCATAAGCATAATAGCATCAATCTTATCACTCAAGGAAGAGGTTTCCTTAACATAATTTACCTTCTTACCTTGTGGAGCTCTCTCGGTGTGCCACTTAGAATAATTTACCATCATGTTGTCAAGAAGCTTTGTTGTGGCGCCCAAGGTAAGGGACATAAAAGTGCCTCCAGCAGCTGAATCTAATAGATTTCTTGAAGAAAAATTCAGTCCTGCATAAAAGGTTTGGACAATCATCCAAGTAGTCAGTCCACGAGTGGGACAATTCTTTATCATAGATTTCATTCTTTCCCAAGCTTGAGCAACATGTTCATTATCAAACTGTCTAAACTTCATAATATCACTATGCAAAGCTATAATCTTAGCAAGAGGATAGTATTTTCCAATAAAAGCATCCTTACTCTTACCCCAAGAATCAATACTATTTCTAGGCAAAGATAGAAACCAATCCTTAGCTCTTCCTCTTAAACAGAAAGGAAACAACTTAAGCTTAATAATATTATCATCTACATCCTTATACTTTTGCATCTCACATAGCTCAACAAAATTGTTGAGATGAGCTGCAGCATCATCAGAACTGGCACCGGAAAATTGCTCTTTCATAACAAGATTCAACAAAGCAGGTTTGATTTCATAAAAATTTGCCTCAGGAGCAGGTGGCGCAATAGGAGTGCAGATAAAATCATTGTTTTTGGTGCTAGTAAAATCACATAACTTGGTGTTCTCAGGGGTACCCATTCTAGCAAAACTAAAAGCAAGCAAGTAAAAGCAACTATAAAGGAACTAATTTTTTTTTTGGTATTTTTGATAAAAAGATGCAAGCAAAAATAAAGTAAAGCAAAACAAAAACAAAGTAAAAGATTGTGCGTGAGAAACTCCCCTTGCAGAAGTCTTCTTTCTACCCGGCAACGGCACCAGAAAAATTGCTTGATGGCTTATAAGTAACAGCCCGTTGGGAACCCAAGAGGAAGGTATGATGAGCACAACAGCAAGTCTTCCCTCAGTTGTGAAACCAAGGTTTATCGAACCATTAGGAGAAAGCCAAACTTCAGAAGGTGATGCTTGCTAGCTTCGCGACACTCCGGACAATGGCACCAGAAATATTGCTGGTGCGTCTTCACCTAGCAGCAACGTGGAACCTGCACACAACACAATCAAGAACTTTGCTCCCAACTTACGATGAGCTTGTCAATCTCACCGGTTTGTTGTAAACAAAGGATTAAGCGTATCAAGTGGTAAAAGGGTAATAGTATGCGAGAAAATAAATAGTGCGATTAAAAGTAAAACGGTATAGCAATGTAAAGGAAATTGGACCGGGGTCCACTGTTCACTAGTGGTGTCTCTCCATAAGATAAATAACAACATGCTGAGTAAACAAATTACAGTTGGGCAATTGATAGAATAAAGATAACGTACATATATCATGAGGATCACTATGAGATTCACTTTGGGCATTACGACAAAATACATAAACTGTAATTCAACTGCATCTCTGACTAATAATCCACCCTCCGAATGTTGTCTGAGCAAACATTGGGTATTAAGTTGTGAATAACGGATAACTGCATTAAGCAAAGTGCGTAAAGTAAACAAAGCAAATATCCTTGGACACAAGAATGTTGTTTTCTCCTTAGTGGCAACATCACATCTGCAACCTTAGAGGTTTTTGTCACTCCCCCAGATTACTAGAGGCATGAACCCAACTATCGAGCATAAATACTCCCTCTTGGAGTCACTAGCATCTACTCGGCCAAGATATCTACTAGCAACAGAGAGCATGCAAGATCATAAACAACATAGAGATAACATAAAGATATATAATTCAGCACATCAACTTGACATAGTACCAATACTCATCGAATCCCAACAAACACAACATGTAGAATTATATAAAGATGATCTTGATCATGTAGGGCAGCTCACAAGATCTAAACATGAAGCACATGGTGGAGGAGACAACCATCTAGCTACTGCTATGGACCCGTAGTCCAAGGTAGACTACTCACACATCACTCCGGAGGCGACCATGGTGGTGGAGAAGGCCTCCGGCAGGGTGCCGGGAAGAGCTCTTGGATCCTCCCGATCTCGCTTCGACGACGGCGGCGGCTTGCAATATGTTTTGAGGAAAAGCGATCCGTCCTTTAGGTTTTTCCCATCGAGGGGAATTTATAGGCGAAAGGGCAGCGTCAGGAGGTGGGCCACCTGGCCTCACCATGTGGTGGCGCGGCCCAGCCCCTGGGCCACGCCACCCTATGAGCCTGGCCCCTGGCCCCCCTCCGTCTCATCTTCAGTCTTCGCGAAGCTTCGGCAAAAATAGGAGGTTAGGCTTTTGTTTCATCCAATTCTGAGAGAATTTCCTGTGTAGCTTTTCTGAAACACAAAAATAGCAGAAAACAGGGAACTGGCACTATGGCATCTTATTAATAGGTTAGTTCCAGAAAATGCATAAAAACACCACGAAGTGTAAGAAAACACAAAGCAAATGGTGTATAAACAAGCATGGAGCATCAAAAATTGTAGATACGTTTGAGGCGTATCAAGCGGGACGCTCAAGTAATCGCCAAAGAGAAGATCGATCCTCCACGCCCAGGGGCTCCTCATGAGGAGGAGGCTATGATCTCCGCTTCCCCTCGCGAGGAGCCGCCCGCTGCCCCTTCGCCGACCGAGCCACTCCCTCAGAGCGCTGCTCCTGAGCTTCGCGAGGAGGAAACTCCCAAAGGCACAACTAAAGTGCAGAAGCCTGTTTACTTCATCAGTACCGTACTGCGCGATGCGCAGGAGCATTACACTATGCAGCAAAAGCTTCTCTACACCCTGCTCATCGCTTCAAGGAAACTGCGTCACTACTTCCAAGGCCACCCGATCAAGGTGGTCACTGATCGACCGCTGGAGACAATCTTACGCAACCCAAATGTCACCGGGAGGATGGCAGAATGGGCCGTGGAACTTCAACCATTCGAGATCTCCTTCAAAACCACCAAGGTAATCAAGAGCAAAGCTTTAGCTGAGTTCACCACCGAGTGGACCGATCCATTCGCTAATGAGCCTCTCGAGGTGGAATCTACGCTTCCTGGAGAGGAGGCCCTAGGTCTCTGGGTTATGCACTTCGATGGTGTCTTCAACCTTCCCGGCGCGGGGGCTGGGGCCGTTCTCACCTCTCCATCTGGGAACAAGCTCCACTACGCCATTCAGCTTTGTTTCAAGCTAGAACACAAGGTCTCCAACAACATCGCGGAGTACGAAGGACTCCTTGCTGGCCTAAGGGCAGCAAGCGCTTTGGCCATCAAGCGCCTCATCGTTAAGGGAGATTCGCAGCTGGTCGTAAACTTCTCCAACAAGAGCTACACTCCAAAGGATGGGCACATGGCGGCTTACCTCGAAGAGCACCAGAAGATGGAGAAGCGATTCCAAGGCCTGGAATTAAAGCACATCCCTCTAGGGGAGAATGTGGAGGCAGACAAAATTGCCAAGCGCGCCTCTCATCGCCTGGCGCAGCCGGCCGAGGTCTTCGAGGAGCGCCTCTTCAAGCCATCTGCCTCTCCACCGTCAATGGAATCCGAGCTTCCTCCCGCTTTGCCACCGCAACCGGAGCAAGGGGCCCTGGACTGCGGGCCATCTTCAGGCGACCACATTCTCCTGGCACTAGCGAGGCGGGAGGGAGTGGATTGGATCCTCGAGCTCAAGGCCTTCCTCGTCAGCAGCAAGCTTCCCGAGGAGGAGTCAGAAGCTGAAAGAATAGTGCATCGGGCCTCTGGATACTGCATCAAAGATGGTGATTTGTACAGGCGTCGTCCCAGCGGCGTCGCTCTGAAGTGCATCTCAACTCACCAAGGCCAAGAACTCCTCAGGGACATTCACGCCGGTGAATGTGGGCATCATTCCTCCGCCATCACCCTCGCCAGGAAAGCATATCGCAGCAGCTTCTACTGGCCTTCGGCGCTCTCGGACGTGGCTGAGATGGTCAAGAGGTGTGAGGCGTGCCAATTCCATGCCAAGCAAATTCATCAACCAGTGCAGGAGCTACAAACCATCCCGCACACTTGGCCCTTCGCTGTTTGGGGGCTGGACATCTTGGGTCCATTCCCTCGAGCGCAAGGGGGCTACCGCTACCTCTACATCGCCATCGACAAGTTTACCAAGTGGGCGGAGGTGGAACCAATGCACACCATCCCAGCCAGGTCGGCCGTCAAGTTCATCCATGGGCTGGTATGCCGTTTTGGTGTGCCTAACCGCATCATCACCGATAACGGCATCCAGTTCACCAGCGGACTGTTCCGGGAATACTGTGCATCGGTCAGTATCAAGATCTGCTTCGCCTCTGTCGCTCACCCCAGGAGCAATGGGTAGGCCAAGCATGCAAATGCCGAAGTCCTTAAGGGCCTAAAGACGAGAAGCTTCAATGCCAAACTCGAAGCCTGCGGCAAGAAATGGTTAGACAACCTCCAATCTGTCCTGTGGTCCATTCGTACCAGCGCAACCAAGCCTACCGGGGAGACTCCATTCTTCCTAGTCTATGGGGCGGAGGTTGTTCTTCCCACCGACGTCAAGTTCGGATCGCCAAGGGTACTCGCCTTCAACAAGCTGCGTCAAGAGGACCTCATCAACGATCGCCTCCTCCAGCTTGAAGAAGCCCGGTGTCAGGCAGCGCTTCATGCTACAAGATACCAGCAGGGCTTGCGCCGCTACCATAGCCGCCACGTTCGAGCAAGGACTCTAGAGGTCAGCGATCTGGTGCTCAGGAGGATACTCTCTTGCGAGGGCCTCCACAAGCTATCGCCAATGTGGGAAGGACCCTTCAAGATGACGCACATCGCCAGGCCAGGCTCAGCGCGGCTGGAAACCGCAGAAGGCATACCAGTGGGGAACCCGTGGATCATAGCTCATCTGAGAAAGTTCTACCCGTAGGTTCCTCGCGAGGAGATAAGACCATCATGATGGCACTTTGTATTAACTTAAACTGCTCTTCAGCACTAAGATTAAGTTAAAGCGCATATAGCGCCTCTGCTTCGGCATGATATTGTAATGGCATGAAGTCCATTTTTTCTGCTGTAGTTCACGTGGAAGGGGGTGATGCGGGCAGATAACCACCCAGTTGGGAACCCCAAGAGGAAGGTATGATGAGCACAGTAGCAAGTCTTCCCTTAGTAAGAAACCGAGGTTTATCGAACCAGTAGGAAAAAGCCAAACTTCAGAAGGTGATGCCTGCTAGCTTCGCGACAGCTCTGAACAATTTATAGGGCGCCTCGTCCAGTGCTTTGCTTTGCACCAGCAGCAACGTGAAACTTGCACACAACACAAACAAATACTTTGCTCCCAACTTACGATGAGGTTGTCAATCTCACCGGTTTGCTGTAAACAAAGGAATGAGCATATCGAGTGGAAAGCAATAGTAATATGCGAGAAAGTAAACATTGCGAGTAAAAGTAAACGATAATAGTAATATAAAGGAAATTGGACCGGGGTCCACAGTTCACTAGTGGTGTCTCTCCATAAGATAAATATCGACATGCTGGGTAAACAAATTACAGTTGGGCAATTGATTGAAAAAAGATAACGTGCATATGTCAAGAGGATCACTATGAGATTTACTCTGGGCATTACAACAAGATACATAGACCGCCATCCAACTGCATCTATGACTAATAATCCACTCGCGGGGAATCATCCGAGGACCCCTTGAGTATTAAGTTGCGAACAACCGATAACTGCATTAAGCAAAGTGTGTAATGTAAACAAAGCGAATGTCCTTAGACACAAGAATGTTATTTTCTCCCTAGTGGCAACAGCACATCTACAACCTTAGAGGTTTCTGTCACTCCCCCAGATTAAATAGAGGCATGAACCCAACTATCGAGCATAAATACCCCCTCTTGGAGTCACTAGTATCTACTTGGCCAAGATAGCTACTAACAATGGAGAGCATGCAAGATCATAAACAACATAGAGATAACATAAGATAAAATTTAGAACATCAACTTAATCATAACACCAATATTCATCGGATCCCAACAAACACAACATGTAGAATTACATAAAGATGATCTTGATCATGTAGGGCAGCTCACAAGATCTAAACATGAAGCACATGGTGGAGAAGACAACCATCTAGCTACTGCTATGGACCCATAGTCCAAGGTAGACTACTCACTCATCGCACCAGAGGCAAGCATGACAATGAAGAAGACCTCCGGTGGTGATTCCCCTCTCCGGCAGGGTGTCGGGAAGAGCTTTTGGACTCTCCCGATCTCGGGTCGACGATGGCGGCAGATCACGATGTGTTTCTGGAAAATTGATCGGGTGTTTAGGTTTTTCCCGTTGGGGGTCTTTATAGGCGAAGGGGCGGCGTCAGGAGTGGGTCAGGGTGGCCTCACCCATAGGGGGCGCGGGCCAGGGGCTGGCCGCGCCACCCTAGGGTGTGGCTGGCCCGTGGCCCCCCTCCGTCTCCTCTTCGGTCTTCTGGAAGCTTTGGTAAATTTTAGGAGGTTCGGCTTTTGTTTCATCCAATTCCGAGAATATTTCCTGTGTAACTTTTCTGAAACACAAAAATAGCAGAAAACAGGGAACTGGCACTGTGGCATCTCGTTAATAGGTTAGTTCCAGAAAATGCATAAAAATGCCATGAAGTGTAACAAAACATAAAGCAAATGGTGTAAAAACAAGCATGGAGCATCAAAAATTATAGATACGTTTGAGACGTATCAGGGGGCTGGGCACGGTGTCTATGCTGGGGCCTTCGCCCAGAAAACAGCAAGCCCGAAAAACCCAAAGGAACCGAGCTCTAGTCAGGGGCGACGGCCCAAATACTGATCACCTCCATGTGCCCGTGGTGCTTAGTTCCTCGCATAGTACACCGGAAAATAAGAAATCTTTGGAACTCCAAGGTGTGCCTAAGGCACCCACCAAGGACAAACGCCTTGTGAGCATCCCTCGTGTGGGCGTTCTGATGCATTGATGCATGTAGCATCCGCAGGAGTCAAGATTTCCCTCGCTCGAGGAAGGCCAAACATGGCAGGATCATCGAAGACTAAGGCCGCTCCAATCATCTTGCGAAGGAGACGCAGATCCGGAGGTCCGCGCCAGGCCCTTCACCTCATGAGCAATACTCAATGAGGTGTCGACGGCCTCTAGGCTCTCTTAAGTGTCGACGCTTTCGCGTCCGTGAGAGTCCAACTTCCCTCACGCCGAGGAAGGCCCCGTGAATTGCCACGTGCGGCAATTTGCTCTTAGCTGCTGGCACAAATAGTGCCGCGCTCCCTCACGACGAGGAAGGTCCCTATGCCGGTCACAGGGGCATCTTATACGCCTTTCTTTTTTTTCATTTGTTTTATCGATTCATTCTTTCATTTTCGGGGATTTGGGGTTTTTTGTTTTCTAACTCTTTCTTCAACTACTTGTCTCAGGATGGGCAATCTTCATCGCCGACACTGACCCCGCCATGAGCTCTAAAGCGCTGGGAGGCCTCCCACGAGCGCAAGTAACTCGCTAGGGCTCTCGAGCAGGCGGATGACCAAGATAGCGCAAAGGAATGAAAAGCGAAAGGAGAAGAAAGGGCGATAATTAAACGATAACATCATCGACAAGCCCCAATAGGGGAAGGTGCAAAAGCACGGCAGGGCATACCCCACCGGCGATGACAACTATTCAAAAGAAGGGAGGAGAGTAGTCCTTCTCCCTTGAAGACCTCCAGGGCGGCGCCACCTCTTCACTCCATCGCCGCGGGAAGGGGGTAGGTGCGGCGGACGCCATTGGCGGTGAAGACCCGCACCGAGGCCTCCAGCGCCCCCAGCTTGAAGTGGAAGACGAGGCGGTCGTTGATGTGGAGATGGTGGCCAAGGGTGAAGTCCCTCTAGTGCCCGAAGAGGACAGCGTTCACACCGAGGATGATGTCCACAGGCCAGATCAGCTCTGGCCTGCTCTCCTCCACCAGCGCGACCTCGCCGAAGCCGGGGGCGGAGATCACCCTCCTGATTGCATCGGGCAACTGGAGGGTGATGAAGGTCCCGTCCTGGACGACAATGAGGAGCTCCAAAAGTGGGACCCCGACACGATGAGGGGTCCCAGGGCCACCGCTGCCAAGCGGCAAGGATTCGTGACCACTCTGGTCACGAAGGGTGCCACCTCTGGTGGCACCGGATCTTTAGCAGCAAGAGGAAGAGGACCTAGGATGGCCTCTACCTCTTGAAGCGCCCTATCAATGCTCCCCGCAGAGCGGGGAGCCGACATTGCCGTCACCTGCGATGGCGGCGCAGCCAGGGCACCTCCCGGTACGGGACCCCGAAGGGTCAAAGCCAAGGAGGTCCTTGGGGCGGTGTGGTTCTCCGTGCCCTGTGCTGGCGCCCCAATGCGTAGAGGGCCTCCAGCTCCAGGCGCCCCGATGGCAGGCACCTTCGGCTTGTTTCGGTTGCCCAGGGGGCGCCCGCGGTGCTTCTTCCCTATGTCGGAAGATCCAGCAGCGGCGGAGGAGGAAGAGTGATCCATGGCGTAGGGGAAGCTTTCTTCGGTGCTGGAGTAGTACTGGGAGGAGGCAAGTGGAGTGTAGAGGGCATCGAGGAAGCAACATTTAAAGGGGGCGGCCAGCGTCAAAGCGTCAAGTCCCAACGCGGGAATCGGAGCATCGGTGCAGTACTCCCGCAGTGAAGTGACGCGCCATCATGATGGTTTGACGCATCGGGGACTACTGTGTCGCTTGCCGCTTCGTCTCGCCAGCCAAGACCACGCCACATGTCCGCGGCCTCTGCATCTTCACGTGGTCCTCTGACTGCATGCGTTGACGTGTGCCATTGGAGGGCCCAGCAGCTCCTGGGGGCCCCTGACCCTTCACTTCCTCGAGAGGGCGCGTTTGTGGGCCAGGCTCCCGGGGGCTATTATCGGTGTTCTGGATACTGGGGTATCCCGGTCCACCTGCTCCTAGGCCACTTCAACGGCCCAGCTTTGGCCTAGGAGCGTAATGAAGACCGAAGCCCAACAAGGAAGACCCTCATGAGGAGAATGACGATAAAACCGCTAAGGACCAGGAGACCTCCTCGCGAGGTGCTCCTCGTGAGGGGGGACCAGATCTGTGCCAGCTCAACACAATCCTGTGTTGGCGAAAGGATAAGACCATAAGATGGCGTACCGTCCACGCTGCCCCGACAAGGGGGCGACCAGCCTCTGCCGTGCCTGCATAAAGTTGCACGGTGGTTGTTGCCACCCCCCTAAAAGTAGGGTGGACGGTGCAGGGCGCCAGAGGAGGATGTCAGCTTTCCTCCACCCACTCCCGTGGACCAGTGCCGCTGCTCTGCATAGACCAAGACCACCGAAGACTGAAGACAACAGTTGTCCCCCTCCTTGGCCGTATTGTGGCAACCCCTTTCCCAAGTTGATGAGGGGAAAGAGGGCCTTGGCGCTATAAAAGGAGGGGAGGCTGCCCCTTAGAAAGGATCCCCAATTCTGAGCGCCTAGCTAGGCTAAGTTGGTTCTTCTACCTTCGGCCAGCTAGTGCTCTGTAACCAAGACCTTGTACTCCTCACAAGGTATCACGTCGTAATACAAGAAGGTAGGAAGTAGGGGTTTTACCTCACCATGAGGGCTCTGAACCTAGGTAAAGATTGGCGTCCCTCTCTGTCATCCGTTGAGCTCTCCGATGTCTCGAGTCTTCCGTCGCCGTGTTTCATCGCAATCTAGATCTCGCGCATACAGCCCCCTGCGTTCGAATCCTTGGGTCCTTTGCGTGGTACCCCGTGTTCTTGCGACACGAAATCCACCGACAGGATCGGATCGGATCGCGAGAAGGAGACGGCTAGTGCGACTACATCATCCACGTTCTGTTGAACGTTTCCGCTGTGCAATTTCTTCAAGGGTATGAAGATCTCATCTATCTATCTCGTTGATTACATTTCCTAGATTAGATCTTGGCTTTCTTGTTCGCATCCGTATGATTTTTTTTGATTTACTATGTTGCGAAACCCTTCAGTGGTATCAGAGCTAGATCTATGCGTAGATGTGTTTCAGGAGTAGAACGCAACATGCTTGTTGCGGGCGTTGATGTTTTCTGTTGCAATCTCTTTTTGTGTACTTCTTATGGCGCGACATAGTGAGATTGAAGCGGTCCAGGCCAACCTTACGCGACCTCGTTCGCGAGACCGGCTTCGCACTTGACGTATGGCTTGTTCCACACATGCGGCTGGTGGATGCCAGTTTCTCTCACTATAGTTGTCACGGGATTTACACCGGATGTTGGCAACCAAAATATCACCGTTGTGGCTTTTCGTAGGTAAGAATCGTTCTTAACTTGTTACTCCCATAAGCCACGTAAAACATGTAACAACAAAGTAGAGGCGTCTAACTTGTTTTTGCAGAGTGTTTTGTGATATGGTATGGCCCAAGAAATGATGTGTATGAATTGAGATATATGCAATGATCATGTTTTGTAATATTTCACGACTTGCACGTCGATGAGTTCACAACTGGCAGGAGCCATATGGTTGTCTTTATAATTTTGTATGACCTGCGTGTCAACTTCTTATATGCCATGTAATAGCTTTACTTTATCGCTAAGTAGTTAGCAATAGTTGTAGTTGCTATTCTTGGTGGAGGCAATCATGATGGAGTGATGGAGGTCATGCCGGCGTGCACAAGATGGAGATCATTGCGTGAAGATTGGCTATACCATGTCACATAAATTTTATGCATGTGATGTTTATCCTTTATGTATCTTATTTTGCTTTGATCATGACGGTAGCATTATAAGATGATTCCTCACTTAAAGATCAAGATAAAATTGTGTTCTCCCCAATATTCAGTGCCACGAATATCAATCAAAGTTCTTATTTCAAATTATGGCAACAACGCCATGGTGCCTGGCACCAGACATGATCAAACTCACCTGTTGATTGGTTTTGCCCACCTTCAGGTTTTTCTTAACATACACTCGCCAAAGGAACTAAGAGCTTCAAAGAACTAAAGCTCCAGATGTTTGTATTGCGCCTCCCCAGACCCCACTGCCGATGCAAATGGAATCATGTCTCCCTCGTGATGCCTGCTCTGCTCTGCCCAAGCACACACAAGAAGCTTCATTGATGATTTTAGCAACTGCAAACAACAAACACCTTTGTGTAGCGTGGGCTAGTACATTTATAATTGCACTATATCTTTGCAAGATAAAACAAGCCTGCAGATTCAAGAAAAGAATCACTCTATGATCAATTTATGATGATATGGAGTTATGGACAGCACATAAAAAGTCCTACTAAAACTACTCCATAAATGAATATTCCATAGCCTCAACAGCAAAGGCTTAATTACACAAATCCAATAGAATTTTAATGTTCACCACCTAATTTGCCTGTCCACATCACGAATGTTAAACCTACACATGAATAGCATCATGTATGCAGGTGGCTGAAATCTGCTTTTAGTTCATTGTACCACATGTCTTGCTATATATATTTGAAGCTTCTAAGAGCTTCAAAGAACTAAGGCTCCAGATATGATTTTGCAATCAGGTTTTAGCAAAATCATATCTTCATGAGCCGTTTAAGTGAAGGAAGTGCATTCATTGGTGGATATACATGTCATATAGATATCAACTGCAATCAGGAATAGATTTCCAGATACTACCCAGTTAGCATCTACAAAAAATATTGAACATATCGTATGAATTTAGCCTAGAGAGAAAATACGTCATCTCATAAAACCTTGGCTGAAAAGTAAGAATATATCATGAACTGGCTATCATTAGGCATAGTTAAAATAGGTAACTGCGTGATTGACCCTTTGCTTCCTTCTATATGACGAGCACGCTCATAGATAGTTGCTCAGTCATTATACCTATAACCGGGATAACCATGCCTTCCATATAATTCCTCTTGAGCAGCAGAAAATGGCAGAAGATAATTGAACATCAATACAGAGTATGGAACTGATCATTAAAAAGGACAGTATAGTCAAGGATTAGTTGAAACAAACCATACAAGAACTAAGAACACACTGTTCTCAGCCAACATAGCATGCAACCAGGATTTGTCACGGTATCATCTTTGCGTACAAATTTTTTTTGATGAGGTCTTATTTCATAACTACCAATAACTTAAACTAACATATATGAATCTAAGTTTAATCAGGTTATCACAACAGAAAAGTAAAATCTGGCATAGCTGCTACAATAATGATTTTTTAGCTACTGATGATAATACACAAATAGTACACCCTCCAATCGGAAAGAAGTGTCGGTGACTTAGTACAAATTTTGTACTAAGTTAGTACAAAGTTACCGACACTTATTTTCGATTGGAGGGAGTAGCTAACAATTTTTTGAACTAAAGTAGATAAAAAATTATACTTAGGTGTTATAACGTTGGCTCTGCAAATCTGATTCTATGGTAAATATAAATACATATGTCGAGCTTATTTGAAACAAATAAAATTAAGATGTGTGATGCCAAAAATGGAGGGTTTACAATAAAATCCAGAAAATATTACTGGAGATAAGTGCAATTACTAATGAACTCATCTGATTCAGGATGAAAAGCATATGCTTCCCGCACGCATATGACAATGGTTGGATCATTTCTCTATGACCAGAAGAAAGGGATTAGTTCACAGATTTTACAAATTCCTTAGAGAAATAAGTGAAAGAGAAAAAAGAAGGAAAAGATAATGCAGATGTACCATATTAAGAAATAAGGTAACATTCTCCATCGAAACATTCTCCTCAAAATCTGAAAGGAAACATCAGCTTCAGCTTCTCTTGCTATATTGAATACAAAGAAGAAACATCAAATCCGTTCCTCTCTCTATGCAACAAACGACTCTAGCTATCTAGGAGGTAGTATTTCACAAGTGTGGGCTCGCTAAAAGAAAAAGAAAAAGGTCCAGTGTGTTGAGTCATTTTAACAAACACAAGCCGTGCAATGCGCACATAGCTCATCTGCTCCAATGTCTGCAACAGAGAAAGCACACTGCCGCATGTATGGAGGACAGGTATTCCTCAGCCACAGCCGGAGGTTGGTGGAGGCATCGAGCGGGTTGGGTCTCCGCTCATAATGGAGCCTGATTTGTGCTCCTCCGCTCCTATGCCAACTTGCACGGGTCCTACTAGGGCAGACCACGTCGGGATAGAGGAGCTCCGGAAGGAGAAGGGGAGTCCGACTTGGAGGTGCTCGGTTTGGGAGGTGGGCGAGATGGGAGGGGTGGCGGCGGCAGGACCCTGTGCTAGGTTCCATGGGAGGAGAGGCCGGGGTGATGAGTTGGGCCGTTGCTTCCTTTTTTTGTTTGGGGCGTTTGGAACCAGTATTTTTAACTTGTCGGTGGCAGAGAAGAGTAATTAGCTAGGCAAGTATTACGACCACCCAGCGTACCATCCGATTTTGATTAGATGGACCGGATGCTATCAATGTTTGAAGTCAAATAATTTTGAGAGAACTTACCATCTCAAACTCTAATCTTATATCTTACATTTACTAATTGGAGGCACCATACGAGCCTTCACGTTAACTCTCACGAGGTAAAGAAAATTGTCCGTACGATCTCCTAATGATTGTCCCTAACCGTTAGATTAATATGAGTTGTCGCCACGGACTCCACAAGGCTGCGCGTCATTGCCAAAAAAAATCTTGCTCTCCTTCCCATGACCTAAACCTTCCTCGGTGATCCCAAATATCACCGCTCCGCCGCCGCGTGCACTTCAAGGCCACCTTCCTTGGTGATAGTCAATGCCCTGGCTGCAAGCTTCCTCCTACGCTTTTCCATCGTCCGGCGCATACCGTCTACACGCCGTCACGGGACCGTTGCTCCTGACTTTCTGTCTTGAGGAGATCTTGACGCATGTTCTTTTCGCTCCAATCCATACGCGCCAGTGTGATTGACGCGGCAGCGGAAGCAACAAACAATATGATATGATTCACGACGATGGTAGCAGTAAGGTGTGACCGATGCTTAATCATGCTACCTAGCATGCAATATTTTGATCTGCACCGTAGGCTAGGCTTATCTAAGTTCTTCTGCCAAACCATCGCCTTGCTCCGCCTATGTATTCTCCCACTTTAACCCCTCTGATGGTTTGTTGTCTCTCCCGTTATGGAAAGTAACATATACAATCCTCCCCCAATTCATGTACATGCATAAAACTTAGACCTCTTTCCTTTACCCGTTTAAATTTAATTATTCTGCAGTTTATATTATTCTTCTGAACATCAACGATTTCATCTGAGTGAACTTAGTTTGCTCTTCCTCTGGTCAGCAATGATTGCACCTAAATACTAAGAAACCAATTCGTTCTAATATTTTTAGCTAACCTTTTTCTTTTCTTGCGAGCAGCCATTCCACACAAGTTCCTCTAGAAACAGCTTGAGGTAAAGGTCTATTATTTAATATATCCTTCAGTTTTACTCAATTTGGTTATGTTATTCATTCTATACTGCTGAACTACAGGACTGGCTTATTCTTGCCGGGAGGGAAAGGGGATAAAGACCATAGTGCAGAAGTTGCACATACACGAGTGTGTTAAGTTCATGCTTCAGCTTGCTTTTAATTGTACCACGGTACAATATTATCCCTACTTCTTCAAGCATTAGGCTCTGTATTTATCTAGGAAAGTTTTTCTTTAATGAGAATCACCGGCCTCTGTATTTATATAACAAAGTGTTGTATATATGTAATGATAAGTCATCAGATTTAGGCAATCTAAATTGGTAGCAATAAATAAGTGATCAGATTTTGACCATCAAAACTGGTCAGCGCTCATGCTGCATTATTAATGGACCATGTTTTCCATAATCCTATGAACATAAATTATTATTGAGTTTGTAGTCTAATAATCTTGAACATATTCAGACATATGGCACGAAATATGTAGAAGATAAATATGGATTTTTTTTAGGCTATGCCACAACACAAAGGAAATGATCAATCTGGGCATAAAGCAATGTTTAATCATCCATAGATCACTCCATCAGCAATTTTTTTACATAAAAAAAATATTGGTTGTAAGTAAGAACATCTTGTCACTAACTACTAATGAGTTCTGCTAATCATAGTGTTCTTTGGTTTGATCCTGATCTATGTGGTTTTTCTTGCAATCATTATGTTTGTGCTTCACATGCATAGATAGTATCCAGGCTAAACAATCTTATATGTCCATTGAAGTTATGGGTGATTCACCATCTTGCTCCCTCCTTTCTATATGCATAACACAGAGTAACATATGCCCCCCTTTCTATATTAATCGATCATGGCTGGAATGTGTACGGTGGACTGAGTAAATGTCACAATTTACATTTTCTCTATATTTTGCTATACTATTGTTGTTTCTCTAAATTTTCTCTATATTTTGCTATACTATTTTTTCTATACAAAAAAATAGTGTGTATATTACATAAAGTCGTACTACAAACGTTGAATAAAATCAACATCCAATGCTTAGCTTTGATAGTGCAACCTAATAGGAATAAGAGTGTGTCCTCTTTTCTTAAAGTTCAAAATGATCTGATTTTCCATATGCTACTATAAAAATTCATAAACAATTAATAATTAATCCATAAATTTATAGGTTGTCTTGAATAACAAGATAAAATCGTCCCATGCTCATGCCTGTCATAGCTTTATATTTTCACTATTATTTTATGAGCACTAAAGCATTCTATGCTACCTACAATTTTCATGTGAATAAATAGTAAAATACTTAATTTTCATAATGACTAGCCCGTGCAGGTGCACGGGTTAATGACTAGTTTAATAGTAAAGAAGATATGGGTATGTCTATTTAATGAAACATAAATCTGAAATATTTGAAAAGTTTAAAGAATTTCAGAACAAAGTGGAAAACCATCGTAACAGGAAAATTAAATTTCTGCGATCCGATCGTGGATATTTGAGTTATTATTTTCTCACGCATCTTAAAGCAAGCGGAATCGTTTCGCAACTCATGCCACCTGAAACACCACAGTACAATGGTGTGTCTGAACGCCGGAATCAAACTCTATTAGATATGGTGCGATCGATGATGTCTCTTACAGATTTGTCGTTATCATTTTGGGGTTATGCATTAGAAACCGCTGCATTCACTTTAAATAGGGCTCCATCTAAATCCGTTGAGACGACACCGTATGAATTATGTTTTGGTGCTAAACCTAAGCTGTCATTTCTTAAAGTTTGGGGATGCGAAGCTTACATCAAGAGATTGATGCCGGATAAGCTCGAACCCAAAGCGGAGAAATGTGTCTTCATAGGATACCCTAAGGAAACGATTGGGTATACCTTCTACCACAGATCCAAAGGCAAAGTGTTTGTTGCCAAGAATGGATCCTTTCTTGAGAAGGAGTTTCTCTCGAAAGAAGTGAGTGGGAGGAAGGTAGAGCTAGATGAGGTTATTGAACCTTCTCTCGAGTTGGAGAGTAGCGCAGCACCCAAAGTTGTTCCGGCGCCGCCTGCACCAACAGGAGAGGAAGCTAATGATGAAGATCATGAAACTTTGAACGATGCTACTACTGAACTTTGTAGGTCGACAAGGTCACGTGCAACTCCTGAATGGTACAGAAACCCTGTCTTAACCGTCATGTTGTTAGACAACAACGAACCTGCGAACTATGAGGAAGCGATGATGAGCCCAGACTCTGGTAAATGGCTAGAAGCCATGAAATGCGAGTTGGGATCCATGAGCGAAAACCAAGTGTGGACTTTGGTGGACCCTCCTAGCGACCGTAAGGCCGTTGAGTGCAAATGAAGAAAACGGACGCGGATGGTAATGTTACCATCTACGAGGCTCGGCTTGTCGCAAAAGGTTTTTGGCAAGTTCAAGGTGTTGACTATGATGAGACTTTCTCTCCCGTAGCGATGTTTAAGTCCATTCAGATTTTATTAGCAATTACTGCGTTTCATGATTATGAAATTTGGTAAATGGATGTCAAGACTGTGTTCCTCAATGGCAACATTGATGAAGAGTTGTATATGATGCAGCCCGAAGGTTTTGTCGATCCTAAGGATGCTGATAAGGTGTGCAAACTTCAGCGTTCCATTTTATGGGCTGAAGCAAGCATCCCAGAGTTGGAACCTTCATTTTGATCAAGTGATCAAGAGTTTTGGATTTGTCTATGAAGCTTGTGTCTACAAGAAAGTGAGTGGGAGCTCGGTGACATTTTTAGTACTATATGTGGATGACATATTGATTATTGGAAATGACATCGGTATGCTTATCGATGTGAAGAGTTATTTGAATAAATGTTTTTCAATGAAAGACCTAGGAGAAGCTGCTTATATATTAGGCATTAAAATCTATAGAGATAGACAAAGATGCCTAATATGTTTAGGCCAAAGTACATACCTGGACAAAGTTCTAAAAAGGTTCAGAATGGATAAAGAAAAAAAGGTTTCTTGCCCATGTTGTCAAGTAGGATATTGAGCAAGGCTCAATGTCCAGCTACGGCAAAAGATAGAGAAATTATGAGCAATGTGCCATATGCCTTGGCCATAGGTTATATCATGTATGCCATGTTGTGTACTAGACCGGATGTGCCCAATGCTCTTAGTTTGACGAGCAGATACCAAAGTGATCCAGAGGTGGAACATTGGACAGCCGTAAAGAACATCCTAAAGTATTTAAATATGACTAAGGAAATGTTCTTAGTCTATGGAGGTGATGAGGAGCTCTTCGTAAAAGGTTACGCTGATGCTAGCTTCGACACCGACCCGGATGATTCTAAATCTCAGTCAGGATACGATTGTATTGTAGATGGAGATCTGAAGATCTGCAAGGTACATATCCTATTACAGGCTATTCTTGGCACAAAAACAAAATAAAAAGGATAAGGAGAGGTCATTATAGTAGTAACAACTTCCAAGAATCAACAAAAGAAAAATTACTGAAAGAAAACATGGGTTATCTCCCAAGAGAGCTTTTCTTTAACGCCTTTGAGCTAGGCGCAGTGATTTGAGAAGATGCTCACATAAGCGCTAGAAAAGAGCTTGAAGCAAGAGAGAGCATCAAAAAGCAAATACGAAACACTTTTAAGTCTAACCCACTTCCTATGCAAAAGAATCTTGTAAAGAAACAAGTCATGAAAGCACAAAGCAACAAGCATAGGAAAGCAAAACAAATGCAACTTCAAGAATTTCAACATAAAGATGGGAAACTTAATATTATTGAGATACATAAAACCATGTTTCCCTCTCTCATAATAACTTTCAGTAGCATCATGAATAAAATTAACAATATAACTATCACATAAAAAATTCTTATCATGAGCCACATGCATAAAAGAATTAATACTCTCCACATAAACTTAGTCATTCTTATTAATCGTAGTGGGAGCAAATTCAACAAAATAGCTATCATTAATATTCTCATCACCATAGTCATCAAATATAGGAGGCATATTGTAATCACAACTAATTTTCTCCTCAATAGTAGGTGGACTGAAAATATCAAAATCATCATTGCAATCATCATATATTGGAGGTATAGTATCATCATAAACAATAGAATAGCTATCTTCCAAAGTGTGTTCATTTGTAAACATATCATTATTGGAAGGAACATGGATAGTACTAATAGTACAACAATAATTAACATCATCATTTTCAGAATTGGTATCCAAGAGATTTTCAATATCAAAAGTAGTGTGCCTTTCCCAATCATGATCACTACTATAGGTAACAGGCATAGGAACATCATCGAGTTCAGACTCATCAGCAAAAACTATAATAGGAGCAACATGCTTAGGGGAAGATACCGTTTCCTCCCTCCTTTTACTCCTCTTCTTCTTCTTCTTCTTCTTCTTCTTCTTCTTCCCCTCTTTAAGAGGGAGAGGCTTGAAAGGAAGCTTCTCCACATACCCTGGTTTATTGTCAGAAACAATAGAAGAAACTTTGGAGGATTCCTCCTTCTCATTAATAAGAACAAAACACATATTAGTCCTGTCATATTTTGGTAAAGTCTCATCTTTTACAACATTTTGTATGTAAGTATATGTGTGGCAATTATCAACACAATAAAGATGACAACCATGTAGGACGCTATTCATATCAAAATCACTCATATCTACCAAAGAAGTTTTTCTTGATAACTCTTCACACCCCAAAACTTAAGTAAGTTCATCATGCTGATTAGGAGTGATCATGTCATCACAATACAAACTTCTAGTACTCATTGGATTAGAAATGCTATTATCATAGCCTGAGCATTGAAAATTGAAATGACCCACCTTATAGCAAAGTTCACAAATAAAATGATATAGGGCATAAACTTTTTCACCAAGATCATTTAGAGTTCTATCCCACATTCTAGTTTTTTCATTTCTGTGGTGGATACAATACTCTTCTTTGATTTGATTCTTTTCACAAGGTCTAAGTGCTCCACAAAAATTAACATGCTTATAAGAAATAGTACTTTCAGAAGTTTGAGCATGTTCATTACAATCATCAATAACAGTTTCACTTTACATGCAAGTGTCTTTAAAAGGTTCATGATACACGTCCCAATTTTCTTTAGGAACATTAATATGAGAAGCAAAAGTTCTACATCAATCAACAATAATTTGAGGATCAAGACCATATTTAGCACTAAGCTCTTGAAAATCAGCAGTTTCAGCGAAAGACTTAATGCAATCATACTCATAATTTATACCTGATTCTTTACCTTTGTCACAATCAAAATCTTCGGTATTGCTTTGAATTGTTTCAAGCAGATCCCACTTGGCTTCAACCTCCTTGCTTCTGAAAGACCCCTCTAAACATGCATCTAGATAGTCCTTGTAATATCCTGAAAGCCTTGCATAAAAATTATTAATAACAATATTACTGAGGAGCTCATGAATGAGACATTTGAGCATTAGTGACTTCAGTCTCCCCCACGCTTGGGCAATACTTTCTCCATCATGAGGATGAAAATTATAAATATAATTCCTATATTTATGAATCTCACTAGGAGGATAGAATTTAGAATAAAAGAGAGGTACAATTTCCTCCCAGCCAATAGATCGGCCATTTTTTAACGTCTTATACATTTCGCAGCTCTGCCCTTCAGTGATAAAGAGAGGAGCTTCCTCTTAACTTGATCCATTGAAATACATGCACACTTGAACAGCTCACATAATTCATGTATAAAGAGTAAATGATCACCAGGATGGACAGTTCCATCTCCAAAATAGATTTATTCAAAACACATTCAACAATTTTTATAGGTATTTTAAAAGGGATACTTTCAGTACGTGGATCACAAGCATAATTAGAATTATCACATATGGGAGATAAAGTATCATCAGAGCAAATTTTCTCCTCTAAAGCTGGGGAACTAAAAAGATCATAAAAACTAGCTTCCCCAAGCTTAGACTTTTCCATAGCATTAGCAATAATGGTGTTCAAAGAATTCATACTAATAACGTTGTTATTAGCATGCAAATAAAGTTCCATAGGTTTTTTAATTTTCTCTTCAAACACTTCATGTCCTAAATCAAGATAAATACTATAAAGCTCTCTAATTTTGTTGTTGTTTTCCATTAAGCCTAACTAGTGAAAATAAAAACAAAAAACAAAAAGATATAATTGCAGGATCTAAAGGAAATAACTTCGAGCACTCACACACCAGCAACAGTACTAGAAGATAGCTTAGTAGCCAGAGGATGTGAGTACCGTTTACCTTACCTCCCTAGAAACGGTGCCAGAAAAGAGCTTTGATGGCGCGTGGTTGATGTGGGAGCTTCTTCTTCTTCAATCCCCGGTAACGGCGCCAGAAAAGAGCTTGATGTCTATGAATGCTTCTATTCTTGTAGACAGTGTTGGGCCTCCAAGTGCAGAGGTTTGTAGAACAGCAGCAAATTTTCCTTAAGTGGATCACTTAAGGTTTATCGAACTCAGGGAGGAAGAGGTCAAAGCTATCCCTCTCAAGCAACCCTGCAATTAAGATACAAGAAGTCTCTTGTGTCCCCAACACACCAAATACACTTGTCAGGTGTATAGGTGTGATGACCCACAAGTATAGGGGGTGTATCATAGTACTTTTGATAAATAAGAGTGTCAAACCCAACGAGGAGCAGAAGGTGTTTACAAGTGGTTTTGATCAAGGATTCACTGTAAATACTAGCAAACAGGTTTTCAGGGGTATTTGGTAATGCAAGTAAATAAAGTACGAGTAAATAAAAGACAATAATAGTAATTGTTGCAAGTGGCCCAATCCTTTCTAGAGCAAAGGACAAGCCGGTTGTGTAACTTATGATTACCAAATGTTCCTGAGGACACACGGGAGTTTCTGTCGAGAGCTTTCGCTTTATGCTGCTAAATAATCTTTATTGGTTTGATAAGTGTTATGGGGGTGAACCTGTGCTAGCGTACTACCCTTACTAGGACTAATACACACTTGTGATTATACCCCCTACAAGCATCCGCAAATACAAGAAAGTAATTAAGATAAATCTAACCACAACCTTAAACTCTGAGATCCTACGCTCCCTGGTGCAATGGTTTCCTAACGGGGGTTTAGGTTTCTGTCGCTTCGGCAACCCCACAATTAGTAGCCAAATACACAATGCATTCTACTAGGCCCATAAATGGTGAAGTATCATGTAGTCGACGTTCACATGACACCACTAGTAGAATAACACCACAACATAAATATCAAACCATTAAATATTACTCAACATAGTTTCACTACTAACATCTCAACTTCTCCCATGTCCTCAAGAACTAAATGAACTACTCACAAGAAATCATATGGATCATGACCAGAGGTGAAATAATGGTAAATAACAATCTGAACATAAACCTTAATTCAACGGTTCCACTCAATAGCATCAACTACAAAGGTAATCAACACCGGGAAAGTTTCCCCTAAGAATTTGACAAGATTCAACCCAAGATGTTACAGCGGGATGGCGTGGTGATGGTGGAGATGAAGGTTCTACTGATGATGATGGTGATGATGATCCCGATGAAGTCCAGTGCGATGATGATGACAATGGCGACGATCTCCCCTCTCCAGGAAGGAATTTCCCCAGCAGATTTCTGCCTGCCGGAGAGCTTTTCTCTATCAGTGTTTTCCACCCCGCAGAGGCAGCAGTGTCTATCTCTGAGCCCCCCTTTGACTTAGGTTTTCGGGGACGACAATATACGCGAGGGGGCGATGGCATTAGTGGGCCAGGGTGGCCTCACCACAGGCCGGCATGGCGACGGGTGGACCCGCGCCCCCTGGTGGTGAGCCCACCCTGCTGCTCCACTCGCCTCCTCCTTCTGGCTACTTTCGTCTTTTGATATTATATGAATTTCTAGGTATTTCTCTGGAATTGTTGATCTTCAGAAATATGGTGTCTTGACGGTCCTTTTTCCAGCAGAATCCTGACTCTGGCAGCAAGTTCTCCAATGATCATCAAACATGTAAAAACAGAGGAAACAACATAAGTGTCATTTCTAAATATAAAATATATCAATGAATAACAGTAAATTATGATACAAAATAGTGATGCAAAATGGACGTATCAACCCCCCCAAGCTTAGACCTCGCTTGTCCCCAAGCAAAAACTAAACTCTATAAACATGACCACGGGTTTATGGAGTGAAGTGTCGATAAACAAAATATGGACAAGAAGCATCACATTCACCAAGGCACAAGTTATAATAGACAGCAACTTCCCTTCATATAATATAGACTTGCAATAAGTAAAAGGGAATCACAAATAAAGATGCACAAGGTAAATCATGATTGGTGATGGCAAACCTTAGTTCTTGGTCAGAGAACAATGAGCAAACTATACTTATTTTTGAACGGAGCCTTTTATAACAGAGCTAATATAGCAAAAACCATATGCTCAACGAAACAAACTCTTTACAATCATAGAAAGCTTTCAAAGATATATTCCTTCAGATAAAAGCATCATACTAAACAAAGGAAGATAGTAAACATGGTTGAACAGATCAACATATGGATGAGTGAAACATAACAACTCAAATGCTTGCTTGAGATAGAAGGGAATAGGTTGACTCAACATAAAAGTAAAAGATAGGCCCTTCGCAGAGGGAAGCAGGGATTAAACATGTGCTAGAGCTTTTCAATTTGTAAAACAATGATAAAAGTTGTTTTGAGAGGTGGTTGCTTTTGTCAACGACTAGCAACAGAGTTCTTGATATCTTCCATACTAAACAAGTGAGAGCGGTTCCGAGATGTTGATTGATTGGCACATTTGTGCTCTTTTATAGCTTGGCACTCCTACCCACTTTTCCTTTCTCAAACCATGGCTAACCGATTCCATCAGGTGCCCACCAACTTTCACATACCATGGAGGAGTGCCTTTTTCTTTCTCTTTTTTTTATTACAATGGTCTGACCAGCTCCCTTGCAAAATTAATGATGAGCAAATAAAGCTGCCTAGTCGAGGGGTACTTAATTTAGTATGGAAGATAACAAACCAAACCACTACGTCCTCATGAGCTAAAAATAGTGGCACAAAACTAGAAGTATTTGAAGGTTTTTGAAAGGTAGCACATGAAAATTTACTTGGAATGGCTTGAAATACCATGCATAGGAATTTATAGTGGACTCTTTGGAAGTAACTTGGTTTTAGGGGATTGGATGCACGAGAAGTATTTCCTCTCAGTATAGGTTTTTGGCTAGCAAGGCTGGGTAGCAAGCATAAGAGTTGCATGAAACAAACAAACATACATATGATAGGAACAATCATGCAAACTTCCTTGAAAGTACAAATGATTTTAACTTGAGAATACTATTGCTTATGAGCCAATCATGAAGGAAAGCTGAAATGATGTATCTAATAATACTTCTTTTTCTACTCAAACCTCAAGGTAATGTTGCTACTGACCAAGCTAAGTTTGCCAAAACCAACTAAATTTACTCATGCTCCCAAAGTGATACCAATACTAATTAACAAGACTAATCATATAAGAAAGATTGCAAACTAAAATAAAGTGCATGAAAAGTAAATGATAAAACTTCTCATTAATATTTCTCAACCGCAACTCACACCAAGGGATACATAGATAACTAACTAAAGGAGGATACTTCCACACAGCAAACTATTCTATAAGATAACTTCTCTATTCATGATATGACTCTACTTGAAAAATAAATGAGTAAAAGATAATGATGTGATACCGCGGCACTCCCCCAAGCTTGGAACAAACCAAGGGGATGCCTATACCAATGACGAATTACTCCTTTGACGGTGGTGGTGAGTCTTTATCATCATCAGACTTCCAAGGCAGAGGTTCCCCATCAAGGAAAGATGTCTTGGTCTCCAATATCCTGAAACTGGTAGCAACACTCATTTGTTTAAACCTAGCTTCATACTCACAGTTTTGGTTCTGCAAATCGTAGAGTTGTGCTTGTAATTTGTTGGTGGTCTCACGGAGTGACAAGATGTCATCCCAGAGCTCTGCGGTCTCCTTCTTGTGCTTGGCGATGAGTTCTTGATTTATCCTGTGGATGATGTCCACCTCACGCTCCACCATCTTCTTGTATTTAAAAACTTCTTGCTCCAGCGCTTCCATCCTGGCTTCGAGACTCCCTTCTCCTGTAGGGCCTTTGACATCTTCTATCTGCAACTCCCCATCCTTGAGTGACAACTCCTTTGGATGCATCTTCAGCTCCCTTATGTACGGATTAATGATGTCTGTGATACGTCTCAAACGTATCTATAATTTTTTATGCTCCATGCTTGTTCTTACACCATTTGCTTAGTGTTTTGTTACACTTCGTGGCATTTTTATGCATTTTCCGGAACTAACCTATTAACAAGATGCCACAGTGCCAGTTCCCTGTTTTTTGCTGTTTTGTGTTTCAGAAAAGTTACACAGGAAATATTCTTGGAATTAGACGAAACAAAAGCCAAACCTCCTAATATTTACCGAAGCTTCCAGAAGACCAAAGAGGAGATGGAGGGGGGCCACGGGCCGGCCACACCATAGGGCGGCGTGGCCAGCCCCTGGCCCGCGCCCCCTATGGGTGAGGCCGCCCTGGTCCACTCCTGACGCCTCCCCTTCGCATATAAAGACCCCCCGATGGGAAAAACCTAAACACCCGATCAATTTTCCAGAAACACATCGCGATCCGCCGCCGTCGTCGACCCGAGATCGGGAGGGTCCAAAAGCTCTTCCCGACACCCTGCCAGAGAGGGGAATCGCCACCAGAGGTCTTCTTCATTGCCATGCTTGCCTCCGGCGCGATGAGTGAGTAGTCTACCTTGGACTATGGGTCCATAGCAGTAGCTAGATGGTTGTCTTCTCCACCATGTGCTTCATGTTTAGATCTCGTGAGCTGCCTTACATGATCGAGATCATCTTTATGTAATTCTACATGTTGTGTTTGTTGGGATCCGATGAATATTGGTGTTATGTTAAGTTGATGTGCTGAATATTATCTTATGTTATCTCTATGTTGATTATGATCTTGCATGCTCTCCATTGTTAGTAGCTATCTTGGCCAAGTAGATACTAGTGACTCCAAGAGCGGGTATTTATGCTCGATAGTTGGGTTCATGCCTCTATTTAATCTGGGGGAGTGACAGAAACCTCTAAGGTTGTAGATGTGTTGTTGCCACTAGGGAGAAAACAATAATCTTGTGTCTAAGGACATTCGTTTTGTTTACATTACACACTTTTCTTAATGCAGTTATCTATTGTTCGGAACTTAATACTCAAGGGGTCCTCGGATGATTCCCCGCGGGTGGATTATTAGTCATAGATGCAGTTGGATGGCGGTCTATGTATTTTGTTGTAATGCCTAGAGTAAATCTCATAGTGATCCTCGTGACATATGCACGTTATCTTTATTTTATCAATTGCCCAACTATAATATGTTTACCCAGCATGTCGTTATTTATCTTATGGAGAGACACCACTAGTGAACTATGGACCCCAATCCAATTTCATTTACATTGCTATTACTGTTTACTTTTACTCGCACTGTTTACTTTCTCGCATATTACTATTGCTTTACACTCGATACGCTCATTCCTTTGTTTATAGCAAACCGGTGAGATTGACAACCTCATCGTAAGTTGGGAGAAAATTTCTTGGTTGTGTTGTGTGCAGGGTCCACGTTGCTGCTGGTGCAAAGCAAAGCCCTGGACGAGGCGCCTTATAAATTGTCCGAAGCTGTCGTGAAGCTAGCAGGCATCACCTTCTAAAGTTTGGCTTTTTCCTACTGGTTTGATAAACCTCGGTTTCTTACTGAGGGAAAACTTGCTACTGTGCTCATCATACCTTCCTCTTGGGGTTCCCAACTGGGTGGTTATCTGCCGGCATCAGTCCGTGTCGTGGGATTTTAGTGACAGTAGCCATGGGGATGGCTTAACGGAGGGGCTCGACGGTGTGCGACGATGGGTCTGGCTTGGGGTTGTGTAACTAGGACACCACGGTTTACCCAGGTTCAGGGCCCTCCACGCTGGGAGTAACACCCCTACTTCCTGCCTTATTTCTTATTAGCTCGACAGTGGTTACAACGCTCCTCGAGCTGTTCGGTCTAGAGGAGGAAGAAGAAGGATCGGATCTCCCTAGTCTAAGGGTCCAGACCCCCTTATATAGGCAGGGGTCTGGTTACAGGTTAGGTGGCTGGCTGCCCGGCTGCTGGCTCCTCGGCGGCTGCGGTTTCGGCGTGATCCGCTATCCTTTGACTCCTTGTCTGACGATGGCAACTTTATAAAGTGCCTTTCCCCCTTGGACCGGCATCTCGGAGGCATATTCTCTCCCTTTTCCCTCGGATCCTTTCGTGGGGAAGGCTCCTGCCCGCTGATTGGTGGAGACCGGGCGTGGCTGGCATCATGCATGTCCATCGCTCCTGTCGATCTTGTCGGGGCTAGGCTGCTATCGGTGAAGCAGCCGTTGGAAGTGTCTTGTCGTCTTCGCCGGCTCTGGCCCTCCTCGGTGGAGTCGCCAACCGGCTGCTGGCGCAGCCGGTCCTCTGGTCGAAACCGTTCTTCCTGGCTTAGCGCTGTGGAGATTCTTGGGATGTCAGCCGATAGTCAACTCTGCCCTTGGCCTACCCTGGAAGTCATCCCCACGACACTAGCCCCCAAAACTGGCGAAGTCTCATGGGTTAGCATGGGGCTTCGGCGGGTTCCATTCCTCGCCAAAGTGAACACATTTCCGTCGAAGTCCCAGGATTCCTCACCCGGCTCGAAGACCGCCGATCTCGAGGTCAAGCTCCGTGGAGTGTCACCGGCCGTCTCGGGACGTGCCGGCTCCAGGACCGATCTGGCTGGCGGCTGCCATGCGGCCGCCCACTAGTGTCCGACTCCTCAGGACTTGCTCTCTCGGGGTCTGGACCAAGGCGCCACTTGTCCGCGCGCCACAGTGTCACATCCTGTCAGCTCTGGTCCCATGAGCTTTTGCGGCAACCGCATCGGTTGCCCGATCCTTGCACAGTCATGGCGCATGATGGAGGGAGCAGTTGCCAGCACATCATGGGCAGGGTGCGCAACTGATCCGCCCTCCCTCTTTTAAATCAAGGACCATTCCTAAAGCGAGTCACCGGTCGCCCGCTTCTCTTCCTCCTTCAGCGCTTGCTCGCCCCAAAATCCTCTGCCCTCGAGTTTTGTCCCAACAGATTTAGGGTTCCTAGCTCCTTCCACCGCCATTCCGTTCATCCAGATCCGCACCTGGATGGCCCCCAAAGCCTCTCGGCAGAAAGGGAAGGGGGCGGCCTCGGACGAGGACGACGCCCCGTCCCACCTGCCTAAGGGATCCTGGGAAGGTTCCTGGGTGAAGGAGAAGCGGATCGAGCTTTTGCGCCAAGGTTGAGTGCTTCCGCCCGCGGATCTCGTGGGCTGCCGCCCTGCCTGCGGCGAGCGAGTGCCCGCTCCTCAGCCCGGGGAAACGGTGGTCTTCTACGACCATTTCCCCAGGGGCTTCGCGCTGCCCGCCAGCGACTTCCTGCAGCAGTTCATGGATCACTTCCATCTGTAGCTGCACCATATCGGGGCGAATGCGATGATGACATTGGCCACGTTCGCGGCCCTCTGTGAGGCGTACTTGGGCATCTGGCCTAACATCGAGCTATTCCGACGGCTGATCTATTTCAAGACTCATAGGGAAGATTCAATCCCAGTGGTGCGCAGGGCGGCTTCCTTCTACGTGCACAAGACCGCGGACTTCCCTGGACTGAAGGGGAAGGAATCTTGCAAAAAGTGGCAGCGCTCCTTCTTCTATGTGAAGAATTTGAAGAAGGGGGCAGACTATATCAACCTGCCGCCCTTCGATGCAAATGGGCCCGGCGAGCGAGACAGTTGGAGTGCCCCACTCCCACGTCCCATGCCAGACATGGTGAAGATCCTCCAGCGAATCACCGCTCTGCAAAAGGAGGGCGGCCTGAAACCATCTGACCTCTTGCTTGCCTTCCTGGACGCCCGCGTGTCGCCCCTTTAGCACCGCCCACACAAGATGTGCTTCCTGGGATCCGCCAGGGATCCCACCCATCATTCTTCCAGAGCACTGATGGCGGTAGAGGTGGCACAGAAGGCGAATAGAATCGCCGAGGTTAAACTTCCAGCCTCATGGGCATGGGGCCTGAGGCCTTACGACCGTGGTAACCCGGTCGCAGAGGTACGCTTGTCAGGCTTAGACTCTATTTCTCCTTCCTTGTGACGTTTGACAACTTGACCATCATCTGTCCGGCTTGGGCAGAACTTGTTTGCTCTGCAGACTACGGAGAACTTGGCCACGCGCCAGACTGGCTTTGCCGCTGATAAGGCGCACTTAGATGACGAGGTCGTCTGGGATGATGGCAAAGAAGACGATGACGCCGACTCCAATGTTGCGGCCGAGGGCTCGAGCGCCGCCCACGGCGATGATGGGAGCGAGGAGCTGGAAGACTCGGGTGAGCCCCTCAGCCACTCCAGTAAGTCTCTAGGTCCCTCCTCCTTAAGATACTGGTTCGAGGATGATGATGATGAACCAGACCCCACTGCTGCCCTCGGGGCGACAGCTCTTCATGTAGCTGCGGCGACCGCCGCCCGGGCCATGGCTGGTCCAATCGTGGACCTGCCGGATTCTCCGGAGCGGCATCTTGTTGCCCCGGAGCCGGTTGCAATGAAGCCGGCTGCTCCGGAGGGAACTGGAAGCGGGGCGGCTACCGCCAAGAGAAGAAGCCAGCCGGCTTCGCCCGAGCCGGCTGTGAAGCAAACGAAAATGGAGCCGGCAGCGAAGAGCCTGCTTCCTCCCAAGGGGAAAAGGGTGGTCAAACGGCGGGCTACCGCGGTGGCCGGGTGAGTCTTCCGCCTCTGTTCTCCTTCCCGCTATCGGCCTTCGCATTTCTGATCAGCTTGATTATGGGATACTTTATTTGTAGGTCTCCCATTTCCATCGATCTGCTTCTGAAGCCTCCTCCCGCAGTAGCATTGGAGGAGACTGAACCTCCGGCCCTCGACCTCTTGTGCAGCAAGAGGATGTGCAGGGAGGATGCCGGTGGCAACTTGGGTCGCGCCGAAGGGGAGGGCCGCGCCCCACAATTGGAGGCTAGCGAAGGTGGGGGCAGAACAGAGGAGCTTGACCGTCAGGAGGTGGCATCGGCAAGCATTGTCACCAGCCCGACTGCAGCGGCCGAGGCCGGGCTTGCGCGAGCCGGGGAGGCTAACTTGACAGAGATCGTCATGCCTCGCCTTGCCGCCGGTGATGCTGCGGCGGGGGAGGTCATTGCCGCCGATGCGTCTTCTGACCTGGTTAGCCAAGAAGACTCTCGCGAGGTCGCGGTGAAGGTGGCGGAAGAGGCTCCGATGAGCGTGGAGGCACCAGAGCCCTCGGGGGCAGCTGCTCGGGCTTCCTCCAGCCCTGAGCCCGCACCAAGCGCGCCGGCTGTTATGCCCGCATCTGGGACGGAGATTGGCGCGGCCGCTGGTCCCCTTCTCTTCGGAGCCGCCTCCAATTCTGAGAAAGCCCCTCAAGGACCCCTAACCACTCGGGCGGTAGGGAGTGACCATGGTGAAGCCTCCCGAACTCCCAAAGCTGCGGCCAAGGATGCTTCAGGGGAAAAGGTCCCCATTGCGACGGCCAGATCTGGCGTTGGCAGTCAAAGTTTCGCCAGCCAGCTTCAGAAGGAATGGGCAGATACTGCCTCTAGCGCTGAGACTAGTGGAAGCCTTAGGGCCCAGGGCAACAGCTTGAGACCCTGGCGGAGCTGAGCAAGCAGCTTTCCCTCGTCAGGGAGTCACTAAGGAATGTGAACTTTCAGTTCCTTGAAGCAACACAGACCGTCGATGTGAGTAATATCTCCTCAACCTCCGATTTCTTCTGCCGGCTGGGGGTCAGAGCCGGTCACTTTGTAACCAATTCCTCCCCTTGCTAGCCCCCGAGTTTCGAGGTGGCTACAATGGCAGCCGGCTCAGAACTGTATCCTGTTAATAATTGTCTCCCTGTCTTTCTCAGGGCCTCAACGAGCTTCGGGCCAGCGTCTTCCACAAACTGCTGGCAAAGTATCGAATTGGCAAGTCTCAGTACCAGACCCAGAAGAAAGAGCTGGAGAAGCTATCAGGTAAACCCCCAGGCCTTTTGCCTCGAAATGCTTCTACCGTCCTTCCAGTCCTCAAATCTTCATTCTCAGGTACCACCTCGCTCATCTCCTCACTTGAGTCCCGGCTGGCCAACTCGATGTCGGCCAACGAGTTCGAACTGCTCAAGCAGAAGCACGCGGATGAGCTCCAGGTCTTGCAAACCCAAGCCGCCGGAACTGTCGTCGTGGTGAAACAACATATGCCATAGGATGGCTTAAATGGGGGCCGAACTAGATGCTGGAGGATTCGGGAGAGGGGAACGAGCTAAAAAGCACGACAGAAAGAGACACTGATCTACCCAGGTTCGGGGCTCTCGTAAGGAGATAACACCCCTACTCCTGCTCTACTGATTGTATATATGGGTCGATGTAGTACACCACAATGGTGCTTCCAAGCTCTCTGCTAGAGAAGGAAGATGAACTGCTAAGTGTAGGAGTACAGAGTGATCAATCTACCTTCAACCTTCCAACCTTCTTCCAGCGAACCACCTTCCAACCCTTTGCTAGGACTCCCTGTGCCACCTTATATAGTGGTGGCCAGGGTTACAACGGTCATACAAGACCACAAGACAAGGGCTACACTCCAAACAGGAGCTGGTGGCGATGGCAGAGACCCTTGACTTCGCCCCTGATTGCTCTCGATGGGACGCCATATCCCTGTACCTTGTACCTCTTGAACTGTGGCCTTACCTCTGTGCGGTAAGCTCGTACTTGTGCACAGTGAGGGTAGGTAACCTCCACTGTGCACCCTGCCATCTTACTCTGCTACCATGCTTGGATGTTTTCTTCCTTGATTGTAGGGATGTGACACCTTGGTTGACTTAAGTATCCCGGATATGACCGTTGGCCATACCCAGGACTTATATGCCGGACCAACGACCTACGAGGGTCGGGTAATCCGGCCTCCCCTGCTCCTGCACAACACACAAAATGGTTAGGCCGGCATATCTAAGTATATGCCGGCACACTTTTATAAGTATTCCGGCTATGCCGGCATATCCAAGTATCAGCCGGGATACACATTATATGCCGGCCTGGCCGATGCACTTATATTCCGGCCAGGCCCTTCCTCGATAACCCGGCATAAAGTCAATCATAGGCCTTGTGTCTTTCTACTCTCTTGACCCTACCGGGGGTCATCCCCCCGACAGGAACCTGGGAGTTGGAGGCAGAGCTGACAAAGGCTCGAGAGGCGGAATCGAAGCTGCAGCTAGAATTTGACCGACGGTTGGCCGTGGAGCGGGAAATTTTCGCCACGAAATATGAGAGCGAGGTGAATGAGCTTCGTGTGTCACTGGGCGCCAAGGTTGAGAGCCGCGATGCCAAGATCAATGAGATGGAGGCTCTTCGAAGGCTTGATGTCGAGCAGCATGACAACGAACTCGGCCTTTGGCGTGCGCGGGATCGCAAGCTCAGCGCTAGCCTCCGGGGGCTGGAGGACGCTCTTCATGGCATGCTTCCTTCTCCGCTCCCCAGCTTTCGCTCCTTCACGCCGTTTCCCCTCTTACTTGTTGCTCTTGCAGGGGCCTTCCCTGATTCTGATGGAGCTGCGATGGCCGCACTGGAGGAGTGTCGGGCGAAGCAAAAGATCATCCGCAACAAAGACTCCAAGGCCGAGCTCTCCTCCGGGGAGCTGATGGCATTGGTCAAGGGCCGACTCCAGCCAGTAGCTGAGCAGGGGTCCGATCTTCGTCAAGCCATTGTCTCTGTGTTCGAAGCCCTGTGGCCTAGGTGGGTGGTGCCTGACGACATCAAGACACTTCTAAAATGGATCCCGCTTGTGCCCAACCGAGTCGATGTCTGGAAGGAATCTGCAGCCCGAGCCGGCGCTGCGCAAGATTTGTCCTTCGTGCTCTCGTGGTACTCAGGTGTTAACCTAGACCAGCTGGAGCACCTTCGCGAGGGTGGATTGGTTGGTCTCGACGAGGCCAAGCTTCATCAACGTGCCCGCGCTATTGCAGAGTGCACCAATACCAGCAAGCTCTATGACGTCGGGGAAAGTGACGAATCACTGGACGACGTGGACTTCGAAGAGCTCGGTTCTGCAGAGATGCCTCAGAACGCCTCCGAAGATCCAGCTGACAGCTCCATCCCTCCATCTCCCAGTGGCAACGACTTCGTCCTGGTGGCTAGGACTGCGATGCTGCCCTATTGGAACCGACTGGCTCGCCAATCGCCCCCTAATCAAACCAGGATTTCTCCGTTCGTTCGTGTTTGTATTGAACTTATGCCATGCCCAGCGACATTTTGTTCATGCACAACAATGTTGTTTCACCTTAAGCCCCTTATGCATCAGTCTCTAATCACTTGTGAACTGGATCTAGCCTGATCTCTTTTGACTTTTTCCTTTATCTCCCTATCCTTCGGCTCTTGTACCCTCAACCGGTAGCCTGGTGCCGGTTGGTCTCCCTTGGACTGGTAGCCGAATGCCAGTCTAGGGTGGGAGCGCACCGCGAAATGAGGAGTAGTACTTCAGTACGTAGAAGATCCGGCTTGGTACAGCCCACGCGCAACTATCGATCGATGCACATAGCTCTTAGGTGAAAAATAATGCTTTCGACGCCTTTGCGTTTTTTATCTCTTAGCGACTTTCCTAAGTGGGTGACCCACCGGCTCCGTTCCCTGCGGCTTATCCTAAGCCCAGAACAGAGGTCTGGCTCGGGGTCCGATCCGCACAAAGTACTCGTTCGTCTGACAAAAGGCTCGATTCGTCGTGTTTCGGGCATCTCCTCTTAGCGATTTTCCTAGGTGGGTGACCTGCCGGTTCCGTTCCCCGCGGCTTATCCTGAGCCTGGGATGGAGGTTAGGCTCGGGGTCCGATCCGCATGCAGTACTCGTTCGTCTGACAAGAGGCTCGATTCGTCAGGTTTCGGGCGTCTCCTCTTAGCGATTTTCCTAGGTGGGTGACCTGTCGGCTCTGTTCCCCGTGGCTTATCCTGAGGCTGGGATGGAGGTTAGGCTCGGGGTCCGATCTGCAGTACTCGTTTGTCTGACAAGAGGCTCAATTCGTCGGTTCGGGGCAGCCGGCTCCCGCTTGAAGCTAGCCTTCAGCCCCGTGAATAGCGCTAGAAAGGTAAAAGATACTTAAAGCATTCTTTTCTGGGGTTAGCCGTATGCTGCCCAACTTTCTTTTATTCATCGATACTTGTTTGGGATACAAGATTTTTGCCTTGGCGAACCAAAGGTCTTAAGCGATCGACATCTTGGCTTTCTTCGGGCGAGGCCGTGAGGCACTCTCTCCTACTTCGAGGAAGGGCCAACCTCCGAGATAAGGACTTCAGCCTCCTTGTCCACTTCGGGCGGGATTTCCTTGGTGCCGCTTGCTGGCTTGAGGCGAGGAGCCGGCTGGCTCCAAGCCGGTCGACCAGGCTGGGTCGCCGCCACCCATTGGAGCAGCTGGCACTTCTGTTCAGCGATGACCAAGGCCTCGGCCAGTTTAGAGCTGGCTCTCGCGAACTCTATCGATTTCTTGTAGCACCTAGTGACAGTGATCACCCCACGAGGGCCAGGAAGCTTCATCTTCAGGTAGGCATAGTGCGGGTTCACCATGAACTTGGCTAAAGCGGGACGGCCGAGCAGCGCATGATATGGGCTGTTAAGGTCTACCACCTCGAGCCAGATTGGCTCGCGGCGGTAATTGTCCTTTTCCCCAAGCAACACCTCCAGCTGGATCTTCCCCATTGGCGTGCAGGAGTGTCCCAGCACGATCCCATGGAAGGTGAGGTTGGTAGGCTTCAGCTGGATTGCAGGGATCCCGAGCTTCTCCATTGAGGTGTGGTAGAGCAGGTTGATGTTGCTGCCTCCATCAATGAGCACGCGCGAGAACCTACATGTACGCATCTCGGAGAACACAATAGGATTCAAGACCAGCGCGTAGCCCCCGGGTCTGGGCATGAGTGGCGGGTGATCCTCGCACCCCCAAGTGATGGACGCCTCAGACCAGTGCATGTACTGCGGCCTCGCTGGCATGACTGCATTCACCTCGATGCCAAACCAAGGCTCATCTTTCGGATCCTCTTTCTGGGTCATGAACACATGATACTGCTCTACATTGGCCTCCTCGGGGTAGTCCCCAGCAGCCTTGGCCAGCTGCCGGTTCTTGTTCCCTTGCGCTTCAGCCGGCAGGCCTAGCGGTGGGCCTGGCAGTTGATGGTTGCCTTGCTCCAGGTCTTTGGTGAAACTGCACGGGCGAGTAGTGTGTGCCGCCGGCTTGCCCGAGACGTTGTGAAACTTGCAGGGTTGATCCAGCATCACCTCGATGGTGTACTTGTCCTTGCTGAACTTGTCTCCTTTGCGTTTCTAGCTTCCGCCTGTAGCCCCCGGGCTTCCATGGACAGCAGCCACCTGCTTGGAGCCGTACTTGTTGTCATGACGCTCATCCTTCCTCTTGCCATGGCAATCACGGTTGTGATGTCCGCCCTGGCCAGATGCCGGCTGAGACTGTCCTCCAGCCGGTGCCGGCTCGATATACTGCACCCTTGCGGCGGAGTCGGTGGAAGCGTACTTGTCCGCTATCACCATGAAGTCGGCCATTGTCTTCGGCTCGGTCCTGTGGAGCTTATGCTTCAACAAGGTCCCTTCTCTGCATCCGTCCATGAAGTAGCCGATGGCCTGCTCCTCGCCCACTCCTTCGCATGAGTTGCACAGCTCCGACCATCTCGTGAGGTAGTCACGGTCCGGCTCGTCCGGGCCTCGCTTGCAGAGGGCCAGCTGTCGTGGGCGGGGAGGTCGCTTGTAAGTCCCAGTGAAGTTCTTAATGAACGCTTCCTTGAAGCCATGACATGAGTTGATCTGCAGAGCCGGCAGGCTGTTGAGCCACGTCCGGGTAGATCCTGTGAGCATGAGCGGAGCATAGCGCACCGCTGTCCTCTTGTTGCCGCCCGCGATGTCGACGGCGGTGCCGTAATCCGACAGCCAGTCCTCCGGCTTCACCGCCCCGGTGTACTTGGGCATGTCGCGTGGGAGCACGAACTTGGCCGGGAAGGGCTCGCCGCGGATGCGGGGGCCAAAACAGACCGGTCTCGCCAAGGATTCCTCCTCGTCGAGCTTGGAGTCCACCAACTGGTTGAGCTGGTGGCGAGCATCGTCCTTTGGTGGGTCGACGCACTCTCCGATCCTCAGGCTCACGTGCGAGCGAGCCGGCTGATGACCCTGAGCGCCTCGGCCGGCTCCTCGAGCCAGCGCTGCTTGCGCCACAGACTTGCCGCATGCCGGCTCCGCTGCATCTGGCCGAGGAGGATTGCGTGGCTTGCTGCTGACCGCAGCCGGATGTCGGGGTTGCCAGCTGTGGTGGCCGGAGTGCTGGGTGCGATGGTTTCCACCGCTTTTGCCGGGAGCTCGGTTGCTCCGGCTGTGCTCCGCTTGGCCCTGATTGGGTGATGAAGCCTGCTGCGCTTGTGACTTGTTTCGGCCAGCTACAACGATGCGGTTGTCGTGGCGTGTGCCGCTTACCTCTTCGTCTGGCTCCATCGCCTGCTGCTGTAGATCAGCGGCGTCTAGGAGTTCCTGGAGCCGGGCTTGCTTCTCCCGTAGATCCTCGCCTTGCAGACCGGCCAGTTCAGAGGTGATGTAGCGCGTGGCACGAAGGTTCTTTGTGGGCATGTTGTACATAGGCTTGGCGATGACTGGGGGTAATTTCGCCGAGGGCGCCGCCTGGTTCAGCTCCGTGCCCAGGTTGCGGCCTCGCTGATGAACTTGTCCCGCCCGGCTGGGACCGTCCCCGGCCGGCGTGTAGCCTTGGGCGGTGTTGTACTCGTGGAGCGTGGAGAGGACGCACCGATGAGTGTCTTCAATGCCGATCGCCTCTTGGAGGAGGGTGCGGCGTGTCCGTTCCAGATCCTTGGTGAGCTTGGCTGGATCGGCGGTGAGGTCGAGTGGTGCGCGCAGGTCCATGATGGCGGTATCCAAGACGTCCCGCTCTGGAGGTGGAAGATCTTGCTTCGACGGAGGTGGGCGTTCGAGCGGCGGGCGCGCGGTGCGCGGTGGGTCGCCGCCACCGTCCTCCTCCAGGGCCAACATGTAACAGCCCATGTTTGCAATTAAGATCATTTGCACCATTAGCATCATCAAAATCCACTAAGAAAAATTTGCATTTGAAAATTAGAGTGAAAACCCTAACAAATGCCTATTCTTCCTATATTTTGAAATATTTTCAGATGTTTCGGAAACACAAACAAAAAATATGTGGACCTTCAGATATATGTTAAGAAGGCCACTAAAATATTTCACAACCTTTTGAACTTGTTTGTATCACAAAATCTTGCAAAACTAGTGCAGTTTTCAAAATTGCCAGAAAACCCCAAAGCCAAAGGGGCTTTTTGCAAATATTTTTTCTTCTTTTTTCCTGTCTTCTCCCCGAGCAGGTGCGTGGCAGAGCAGCAGCTCGCCGCCGATGCCACCTCCTGCTTGCCGCTTGAGGTCGAGGAGACCACCTGGAGACGCCACGAGGACGCCCTGCTCCCTCTCCCTCATCCTCTTCCTCTCTTGGTCGTCCTCTCCCCTTCTCTGTTCTTCCCGCGCGCGCACCTGAGCTCGCCGCGCATGGCCTCCGCCTGCCCTTGACGTTCCCCTCCTCCCCAGGGTCCGCCGCCATTCCCTACCGCTCCGCCTCGTTCCGCAGGACCTCCCCGTCGAAGGAATCGAGCCAAGACGCCTTAAATCGCCGCCGCCGTCGCCATTTCCCCGCAGACGTCCGAGCTCCGCCGCCGTCAATTGCGCCGCCGAGCGGCTCCCTCCGGCCAAGCGGACCTGACTGGCGTTCCCCTGGTGAGCACCTGGTGCTCCCGCACCTCTCCCTTCAGCCCCGCTTGCTCTCTGTCGCCGGTCCGGCGACTCGCCGGCGTTTGGTCGTTGGTGACCATGGTCGGGTTGGGTCTTTGACCCTGTTGACCTGGCCAGCCTGGCTAGCCAACGTGCAGGCCGGGCCCCCTGGTCAGTGACCGTGGGTCAACAGACCCCGGGTACAAACAGATTCTGTAACCTTTTCAATTTTAGAAAAAAATAGCAGAAAATATTAAAAACTTGCAAAATTCATAGATTATTCCCTGTAAGTCAGAAAAATGCGAATGACCTACCAAAATTCTCAGAAAAATGAACCTACATGTTTATGTCAATAATCATGCATTATAAACAACTTTGAACCCTGCTTAATTTAGAAGAACAATTACACCCCCTTCAATGCAAACTAGGGTTTGTCGGATTGCAACCCTAGAGCATCTGAACCCCTCCCAACTTGCTATTCATGTAATAGGGTTTATTTTGAGTATCTCTAATATGTCATATCATCATATTTGTTTGCGCATCGATGCCATGTATTGAATGCTATTCCTTTTCCGGTGTGTTTCTGCTTCTCCCCGGTAGGATCCGGAGTTGATGTGAGCAACGAGTTTGATATCAAGATCGACAACATCGGAGGACCAATACTTGTCCATCAATGAACAAGTCAAGAAGAAGAACCCTGGATATATCTATTTTATTTGGTTATCAACAAACAAGGCAAGCAGCCCCCCCTCTGAACCTATGTTTCAAAGTATTTCAAAACTTACTATTTTGTACCACACGGTTCAACTATCTTTTATCGATAGGTAGAGTTAACCTATCTAATGCATGTTCCATTCTTGTCGCCTAAATACCCTGATCCACTGCTCCTAGCATGACTAGGTTTTGCTTGTGTGCGTCGCTAGAGCTTTATATCTAAAGTGCTTAGCCATGCTTAGTTGTTTACTCTGGTACATATGGTTAATGAATCAGAGCTGCAAATGAATCTAGTATGACAGGATAACGTGGTATGATGAGAATTGTGTGTTTAAACATGCTAAAAGGCTTGGATGAGCTGCCACATTGGGATGTGGTTGTTTGACTCATTCTTGTCGCCCTAGGACCCGAGTTCTTGTCTCTTGATCCAAGACTGAGCGTACGACCACACGTGGAGGTATGGGACTCTCGTCGACTGACTAACTTGCTTAGACTTATCCATGAGCTACCTAGTTCGGGCTTTCCATTTGACATATGCATCAAAATTGTTTTGAAACGAGATGGTGGAAGAGGTGCATACATACAGGATGTGGCCGGGGTGAAGGATGCTTGGTGGCATTGAACTGGATCCCCTGCACACAACGAACGGTTCCGCATCTGAGAACGGCCGATCTCGCGATGGCGGACTAAAACCTTTTGGCGTGGCTCATGGAATAGGTCGACGTGAGGTAAAAGTTGTAGGCGATCACCACTCCGCCAGCGTCTCACGAAATGATGTCATGTGGCTAATGGAGATGGTCGTCATGTGTAGGTAAAGTTGTACACCCCTGCAGGGTTAAATATTTTTGAAAAGCCATGTCCACAGTTATGGACGACTTGGAGATGGATGCCTGATCATAGAGAACTTTAACCTCATCGTAAAACTTGAAAAACAAGGTGTGAATAGGATTGCTTTCCTCTGGGGTTTCGAGGATGTAATCCTAGTGGATAGGTTCAGCTGATGATGATTCGGTGGATGTCTTATTGATTAAAGATATCGCTCTCTTACTCCTTTTAAATGTTCTGAGTAGTCGAGTTTCTACTCTTACTTGTTTTATGCAAATAAAGATTGCTTTACGCAAACAACTCCACAAAAAGCCTTTCTTAACCAAGTTTAGCTAATAGGATACGTAAGTCTTGCTGAGTACCTTATGTACTCACCCCTGCTTTGTTGATATTTTTGCAGCAGAGTAAGTTCCACAACAAAGATGAGTTCCGTACGAAGATCGACACCGACGAGTAGCTTGGGGTTCCCAGACAGCAGCTTGGGGCTGCGGAATGGGTTGTCGCTGTTATGCTTCTGGCCTCTTAGGCCATGTTATCCTTGCTATGTCTAATAGCATAACCTTCCTTCCATTGTCTGATGTAATGTTGATCAGTGACCTCTGCTTGTAATACTTTGGTTCTTTGCTCAGGTAAGAGCTTTACAATATTACCTTTGAGTCGTAGAGTCACTGTTGTGTACCAACTTTGGTTACCCATCTCGTGCATGATGCGTGTATGGATATAAAGTGCACGAGAGGGGTTTAAGATTCTCAAGCTCTTTGTTATGCAGTCTTGGTTATGATTAGTTTCACGGCGCTTCGAGATGTGTAGAGCCGATGTTTAATTCCGGCCTGCCTGCCGATGGTGTTCCGGCCTGGGACTGGTAACCCCAGTATCACTCGTTGCTAGCGTGACTAATACACATAACATCTCTGTATAGCTTAGATCCCGGGGGTCCCCACAGGTTTTGGTATCAGAGCAGGACTGTCTGTAGGAAACCCTTGCTATTGGTCGTTGTTGAGTCTAGTGTTTAAGAAAACTATTTGAAAGCTAAAAATGAGTTGCAAAATATAGGTAAGGTTTCTTTTTATTCCTTATCTCCATCGATCTTAGTTCTGAGCTTTCGTATCCTTTCCTGTTGATTTGGAAAAAGTTTTTCTATCTCGTCTGGTCATTCAAAATTTAGGTCCCTCGTGGCCAGGTCGTTTCTAAACTAGTTGACCTACATAGTATTCTTCATACTCTCAGCTAAAACAAGAAGATGCAATCAGAAGATTTCTTCCATTGAACTATCTCTACTATGTGGATTCCACATAATTCATCTCTATGATTCAAGGATTTCTTTCACCTTGTATGCCTCTCTATTTGTTTGGGTACTACAAAATCTGTACCTTGTTCTGGAAGCTACCTCATGATGACTACCCGTGGCGTCCTTTGAGTTGCTGAGCTAGTAGTTATTCTTTTCTCTATGTTTTAACCTTGGACTTGAACCGAAGGTCCCGGATTGTGCTGTATTCCAGTACATGAAGCTGACCTTTAACCAAGATCCATTCTGTTGAACCCTTGTGTTAATGATTTATCATTGACTCGATATGGTTTGTCTTTCAAGCTTGTGGTCATTGTTGTAATTGAATTGCGGCAACAAAGGACTTTCCCTTCCACTAGCTATGACAAATGTGCTCTCATGGAACCAAATGGATCACGACAAGAGTTCTCTGTGTGAGTCTCATATCTATGTCTGTGACTCTTCCACACCCTCCCTTTCAGCATTAGTTTACACAAGATGTTAACTTGTGCATCCACATCTAAGGATTCCTTCTAAGTGTGTTCCTTCTCTTAAGCTACTTTCCGACCAACGTCTGCCAGTTGGTAGCCAAGTTGTAAATTGCATTGGTGTCCTCTAGTGCATATTACCCTTGTGGTCTTGTTAAGCCATTCTAGCCCAAAAGTTCAGGAGAAACAAACTCCAGTACCTCGTCCATTTCTAGGACTAGGTCAAAGTGTTGTATTCCACAGAATATAAGCTCTATGTAGCTTCTGCTCTGTTCCACCTTAGAGTATCACACTCTTTTTATACCAAGAGGTTGTGCAAAGTCTCATGGCCTTACTTGATGAAGTGATGCTCTTACACATCTTCACTCACCCTTTCTCCGAGATGGTCATGCCTGGAATGTTGGGTATGCGTATTGATGTGGCCATCTGAGATCCATAGTAAATCATATTGCTTTGAAATCTAAGGTCCTTTGCATCACTCTTAGCATGATTGGTTACCCAATCACTAAGCCAAGTTTCACTGTGTTGCCAAGTCCGTATTTCAGGCACACATCTTTTCCTCGGGAATCATCTCGAATTGGTCATGCATGTGCGGATTATTCTTGAGATGACAGGTTGTTGCCTCCATCTTCTTGAAAATTCTCTGTATGCACAACAAGCCACTGACCGATTTATTCAAGAACAAGAAAAAGTTCAAGACCTTCACTATCTTCTTTCACATTCTCCCAACTAGGACTCGGTTGTGTTTCATTGCAATACGCTCCTGCTGGTGCAATTGTCTTTTGGCAATCGCAATCTTACTTATCTTTTTGGAGACTGACATTGTAGCCCATATCTTGAGAATCTAGCAACGCTATCCCGATGGCATCCATTGAAACTTTCCATTCGTACATACTAAGTCTGAAGTATGATTTCATCTAACTAGAGCTGAATCTCAAGCAGCAATGATGGTTGGTGTTCCTCAAGGTTTGACATAGGTCTCTTTGATATTCGGCAAGGTTAATGTTGTGGTTGACACAACTAGCCGGAAGGCCTATTGCCATCATCCCTTGATGTTTCAAGAACAACCACTCTCCATGAGGATTTCATGTGACTTATTCAAGAAGTTACCCCTTATGGTCTCTCTTTCTAGTCTCAAAGTCTGACCTTTACTTGATGACCGATTGATGGCTATTCTAAAGCTTGGTATTGGTATATATAACATTGGAATCAAAACTTCTAAATGCATCCTGGTCAATCTTCTAGAATCTTTATCTTGTGGCAACAACTCCTCCAAGAGCAAATCCACCATGTGGATGATCTCTGACACTTCGTTGGCTATCGCTCCCTCCTTTGTCTATACTTGAATTTCTAATGAAGTAACACATTGTGTGAATTCGTCAGTCACATGATGGCCCTAGACTTTTAATCAGGTGTGTTCTGCCAGTCGCCTCGTTCAACGGTGTGCCCTTTCATGGTATCAAAAGCAATTCGACTCCTTGCTACTTTGGTCCTTTCGTGTTCTTTTCTTTCGTGAATAAATTGCCTACCAAAGTTGAACTTCTTTTGTTTCCTCTGTTACCTTGACGTGTTTCATGCTTGTTAGCTCAAGAGAGGTTTACGGACACTCATTCCATGAGTTAATCATGGAATACTCGATCTTCTCAAAGATCCATCTTTCCAGAGTTTTCCCTCTTTTCATCAGTACAGTTGGAAAGAAGATCCTAAAGGAAGAGTTCAACTTGTCATGATGCAACATGTCAATCTCTTCAACAGAGAAGATCATAGTGAACTCGTGAAGATCGTTGAAGACCGTTGTAACCCCTTCCCTCTTTTCTTACCTAGGAATCTCGAGGTCGAGATTTTTGTAAGGTGGGTAGAGCTGTAACAGCCCATGTTTGCAATTAAGATCATTTGCACCATTAGCATCATCAAAATCCACTAAGAAAAATTTGCATTTGAAAATTAGAGTGAAAACCCTAACAAATGCCTATTCTTCCTATATTTTGAAATATTTTCAGATGTTTCAGAAACACAAACAAAAAATATGTGGACCTTCACATATATGTTAAGAAGGCCACTAAAATATTTCACAACCTTTTGAACTTGTTTGTATCACAAAATCTTGCAAAACTAGTGCAATTTTCAAAATTGCCAGAAAACCCCGAAGCCAAAGGGGCTTTTTGCAAATATTTTTTCTTCTTTTTTCCTGTCTTCTCCCCGAGCAGGTGCGTGGCAGAGCAGCAGCTCGCCGCCGATGCCACCTCCTGCTTGCCGCTTGAGGTCGAGGAGACCACCTAGAGACGCCACGAGGACGCCCTGCTCCCTCTCCCTCATCCTCTTCCTCTCTCGGTCGTCCTCTCCCCTTCTCTGTTCTTCCCGCGCGCGCACCTGAGCTCGCCGCGCATGGCCTCCGCCTGCCCTCGCTGTTCCCCTCCTCCCTAGGGTCCACCGCCATGCCCTACCGCTCCGGCTCGTTCCGCAGGACCTCCCCGTCGAAGGAATCGAGCCAAGACGCCTTAAATCGCCGCCGCCGTCGCCATTTCCCCGCAGACGTCCAAGCTCCGCCGCCGTCAATTGCACCGCCGAGCGGCTCCCTCCGGCCAAGCGTACCTGACTGGTGTTCCCCTGGTGAGCACCTGGTGCTCCCGCACCTCTCCCTTCAGCCCCGCTTGCTCTCTGTCGCCGGTCCGGCGACTCGCCGGCGTTTGGTCGTCGGTGACCATGGTCGGGTTGGGTCTTTGACCCTATTGACCTGGCCAGCCTGGCTAGCCAACGTGGAGGCCGGCCCCCTGGTCAGTGACCGTGGGTCAACAGACCCCGGGTACAAACAGATTCTGTAACCTTTTCAATTTTAGAAAAAAATAGCAGAAAATATTATAAAATTGCAAAATTCATAGATTATTCCCTATAAGTCAGAAAAATGCGAATGACCTACCAAAATTCTCAAAAAAATGTGAACTACTTGTTTATGTCAATAATCATGCATTATAAACAACTTTGAACCCTGCTTAATTTAGAAGAACAATTACACCCCCTTCAATGTAAACTAGGGTTTGTCGGATTGCTACCCTAGAGCATCTGAACCCCTCCCAACTTGCTATTCATGTAATAGGGTTTATTTTGAGTATCTCTAATATGTCATATCATCATATTTGTTTGCGCATCGATGCCATGTATTGAATGCTATTCCTTTTCCGGTGTGTTTCTGCTTCTCCCCGGTAGGATCCGGAGTTGATGTGAGCAACGAGTTCGATATCAAGATCGACAACATCGGAGGACCAATACTTGTCCATCAATGAACAAGTCAAGAAGAAGAACCCTGGATATATCTATTTTATTTGGTTATCAACAAACAAGGCAAGCAGCCCCCCCTCTAAACCTATGTTTCAAAGTATTTCAAAACTTACTATTTTGTACCACACGGTTCAACTGTCTTTTATCGATAGGTAGAGTTAACCTATCTAATGCATGTTCCATTCTTGTCGCCTAAATACCCTGATCCACTACTCCTAGCATGACTAGGTTTTGCTTGTGTGCGTCGCTAGAGCTTTATATCTGAAGTGCTTAGCCATGCTTAGTTGTTTACTCTGGTACATATGGTTAATGAATCAGAGCTGCAAATGAATCTAGTATGACAGGATGACGTGGTATGATGAGAATTGTGTGTTTAAACATGCTAAAAGGCTTGGATGAGCCGCCACATTGGGATGTGGTTGTTTGACTCATTCTTGTCGCCCTAGGACCCGAGTTCTTGTCTCTTGATCCAAGACTGAGCGTACGACCACACGTGGAGGTATGGGACTCTCGTCGACTGACTAACTTGCTTAGACTTATCCATGAGCTACCTAGTTCGGGCTTTTCATTTGACATATGCATCAAAATTGTTTTGAAACGAGATGGTGGAAGAGGTGCATACATACAGGATGTGGCCGGGGTGAAGGATGCTTGGTGGCATTGAACTGGATCCCCTGCACACAACGAACGGTTCCGCATCTGAGAACGGCCGATCTCGCGATGGCGGACTAAAACCTTTTGGCATTGATCATGGAATAGGTCGACGTGAGGTAAAGGTTGTAGGCGATCACCACTCCGCCAGCGTCTCACGGAATGATGTCATGTGGCTAATGGAGACGGTCGTCACGTGTGGGTAAAGTTGTACACCCCTGCAGGGTTAAATCTTTTCGAAAAGCCGTGTCCACGATTATGGACGACTTGGAGACGGATGCCTGATCATAAAGAACTTTAACCTCATCGTAAAACTTGAAAAATAAGGTGTGAATAGGATTGCTTTCCTCTGGGGTTTCGAGGATGTAATCCTAGTGGATAGGTTCGGCTGATGATGATTCGGTGGATGTCTTATTGATTAAAGATATCGCTCTCTTACTCCTTTTAAATGTTCTGAGTAGTCGAGTTTCTACTCTTACTTGTTTTATGCAAATAAAGATTGCTTTACGCAAACAATTCCACAAAAAGCCTTTCTTAACCAAGTTTAGCTAATAGGATATGTAAGTCTTGCTGAGTACCTTATGTACTCACCCCTGCTTTGTTGATATTTTTGCAGCAGAGTAAGTTCCACAACAAAGATGAGTTCCGTACAAAGATCGACACCGACGAGTAGCTTGGGGTTCCCAGACAGCAGCTTGGGGCTGCGGAATGGGTTGTCGCTGTTATGCTTCTGGCCTCTTAGGCCATTTTATCCTTGCTATGTCTAATAGCATAACCTTCCTTCTGTTGTCTGATGTAATGTTGATCAGTGACCTCTGCTTGTAATACTTTGGTTTTTTGCTCAGGTAAGAGCTTTACAATATTACCTTTGAGTCGTAGAGTCACTGTTGTGTACCAACTTTTGTTACCCATCTCGTGCATGATGCGTGTATGGATATAAAGTGCACGAGAGGGGTTTAAGATTCTCGAGCTCTTTGTTATGCAGTCTTGGTTATGATTAGTTTCACGGTGCTTCGAGATGTGTAGAGCCGATGTTTAATTCTGGCCTGCCTGCCGATGGTGTTCCGGCCTGGGACTGGTAACCCCAGTATCACTCGTTGCTAGCGTGACTAATACACATAACATCTCTGTATAGCTTAGATCCCGGGGGTCCCCACACAACACTTCGACCATAGGGCAAAAGTTGGTGCTTTCGCTGTAGTCTGAACCTGTGTCACAGAGGGGGTCAAGCACATCGGTTACCTCCTCCGGGAAGGGCTTGGCGACATAGAAGCGGTGACCGCCGATGTCGAGGAAGGAGCCACTGTCGCTGAAGCCGTCCTTGAAGTAGGCAAGGTTGTCGCTGACGCAGTCGAAGGTGTCAAACCTCCAGACAAGGCCGGAGGCGACCTTCTCGCCGAGAGTCGATGGGGATCCCGGCCGGAACTTTACTCTGGTCGTCGCCGCGTGTTGCCCCACGGTGGGCGCTAACTGTCGTGGGATTTTAGTGACAGTAGCCATGGGAATGGCTTAATGGAGGGGCTCGATGGTGTGCGACGATGGGTCTGGCTCGGGATTGTGTAACTAGGACACCACGGTTTACCCAGGTTCAGGGCCCTCCACGCCGGAGGTAACACCCCTACTTCCTGCCTTGTTTCTTATTAGCTTGATAGTGGTTACAACGCTCCTCGAGCTGTTCGGTCTAGAGGAGGAAGAAGAAGGATCGGATCTTCCTAGTCTAAGGGTCTAGACCCCCTTATATAGGCAGGGGTCTGGTTACAGGTTAGGTGGCTGGCTGCCCGGCTGCCGGCTCCTCGGTGGCTGCGGTTTCGGCGTGATCCGCTATCCTCTAACTCCTTGTTTGACGATGGCAACTTTATAAAGTGCCTTTCCCCCTTGGACCGGCATCTCGGAGGCATATGCTCTCCCTTTTGCCTCGGATCCTTTCGTGGGGAAGGCTCCTGCCCGCTGATTGGTGGAGACCAGGCGTGGCTGGCGTTACGCCTGTCCCTCGCTCCTATCGATCTTGTCGGGGCCAGGCTGCTTTCGGCGAACCAGCCGTTGGAAGTGTCTTGTCGTCTTCTCCGGCTCTAGCCCTCCTCGGTGGAGTCACCAGCCGGCTGCTGGCGCAGCCGGTCTTCCTGGCTTAGCGCCGTAGAGATTCCTGGGACGTCAGCCGGCAGTCAGCTCTACCCTTGGCCTACCCTGGAAGTCATCCTCACGACAGTCCGCAAGAGAGTTCTCCTTGGATGAGCCAGACGAAGACATGGTGACTCTAAAGCTGCGACAACTCCTGATAGGAAAAGATCGAAACAAAAACACGATGAGAACATGATATACAGACCTCGGGGAATCCGGGGGGTTATATAGGCAAAAATTAAACATCGAAACGAAGTCATAGGAGGAAACCGGGACGGAAACGAGTTCCGGGGTGGTCTCACCACAGGGCGGCGCGGCCTAGAGTGGGCCCGCGCCCCCTGGTGGTGAGGAGCCACCGAACTCCGTATCCTGCCCATTTTTGTCTCGTGATTTTTCATATTTAATAAAAACATCAAAAATATAAATAGAAAAACTTATCGTGAACCTTTTCTGACTAGAACTGTTACCTATTCGAAAACGAACTCTGCAGTTTCCTGCATATGCTCTTTGATGAATTTTTTCGGAGTAATCATTTGAATAACATCAACATCTTCATTATAAGAATCTCCAACAATATAATGTTTGAGTCTTTGCCCATTCACCACTTGTGTAGTGTTATCTTTTAGCAAAGAAATCTTTATCGCACCTAAGCGATACACCTCTTCAATAACAAAGGGTCCTTCCCATTTTGAGAGTAATTTTCCTGCAAAAAATTTGAGACGAGACCTATACAATAGAACTTTCTCACCAACATGAAACTCTCTCTTAAGAATTCTCTTATCATGCCATTGCTTGACTTTCTCTTTGAAAAGTCTGGCATTCTCATAAGCTTCGTTTCTCCACTCATCTAAAGAACTCAAATCAATCAACCTTTTCTTACCAGCGAGTTTAAAATCCCTATTAAGCTCTCTCACTGCCCAAAAAGCTTTGTGTTCTAATTCTAAGGGCAAGTGACATGCTTTTCCGTAAACCATTTTGTAAGGAGACATGCCCATGGGGTTCTTATAAGCAGTTCTATAAGCCCATAAAGCATCGTTTAACTTGCTAGTCCAATTTTTCCTAGATCTATTAACAGTCTTCTGCAAGATAGACTTGATCTCTCTATTCGATAGCTCTACCTGCCCACTAGTTTGGGGATGATAAGCAGTTCTATGATTAACGTCATATCTAGCAAGAGTTTTCCTAAAACCGCCATGAATAAAATGAGAACCTCCGTCAGTCATAAGATATCTAGGCACACCAAACCTAGGAAAAATAACATCCTTAAGCATTTCTAACGAGGTCTCACCATCGGCGCTCTTCATAGGTATAGCTTCTACCCACTTAGTAACATAATCAATAGAAACAAGTATATGAGTATAACCTTCTGAAGGAGGAAAAGGACCCGTAAAGTCAAATCCCCAACAATCAAATGGTTCAATAACAAGAGAATAACTCATAGGCATTTCATTACGTCTAGAAATATTACCAACTCTTTGACATTCATCACAAGATAAAATAATTTTCTAGCATCTTTAAAAAGGGTTGGCCAATAAAAACCTGATTGTAGAACCTTTTGCGCAGTTCTATCTCCAGCATGATGTCCTCCATAAGCACTACCATGGCATTTTCTCAATAGCTCTTGTTGTTCATACTCTGGAACACATCTTCGCATAATACCATCAACTCCTTTATATAAGTGTGGGTCATCCCAAAATTAATGCCTCAAATCATAAAAGAATTTCCTTGTTTGCTGAGTTGTAAAGGTTGGAGGCAAGTACTTGGAAACAATAAAGTTAGCATAATCGGCATACCAAGGATTCTCTCGCAAAGTTACCTTTATTGAAGCCAACTGTTCATTTGGAAAACTATCATTAACAGGAATAGGATCAAAAGAAATGTTTTCCAACCTAGACAAATTGGCAGCAATAGGATTTTCAGCACCTTTCCTATCTACAATATGCAAATCAAACTCTTGTAAAAGCAACACCCATCTGATAAGCCTAGTCTTAGCATCCTTCTTCGGCATAAGATATCTAATAGCAGCGTGATTAGTATGAATAGTAACTTTTGAATCAATGATATAAGGTCTAAACTTATCGCATGCAAAAACAATAGCAAGAAACTCTTTCTTAGTAGTAGCATAATTCTTCTGAGCAGCATCTAGAGTCTTACTAGCATAATGAATAACATTCAACTTCTTATCTACGCGCTATCCAAGAACAGCACCCATAGCAAAATCACTAGCATCGCACATAATTTCAAAGGGTAAATTCCAATCAGGTGGTTGAACAATAGGAGAAGTAGTTAAAGCCTTCTTAAGAGTTTCGAAAGCTCCCTTACAATCATCATCAAAAACAAATGGTACATCTTTTTGAAGAAGATTAGTAAGAGGCTTTGAAATCTTGGAGAAATCTTTAATAAACCTCCTATAGAAACCAGCATGACCAAGAATACTACGAATACCTTTAACATCCCTGCGACAGGGCATTTTCTCAATTGCTTCAACCTTTGCTCTGTCATCTTCAATACCTCTTTCGGAGATTTTATGTCCAAGAAAAATTCCTTCATTCACCATAAAGTGGCATTTCTCCCAATTAAGAACAAGATTAGTTTCTTCACATCTCTGCAAAACTTTATCAAGATTGTGCAAACAATTATCAAAAGAAGTTCCATAGACGGAGAAATCGTCCATGAATACCTCCACAATTTCTTCACAAAAGCCATGAAAAATAGGAGACATGCATCTTTGAAAAGTAGCAGGAGCATTGCACAAACCAAACGGCATACGTCTATAAGCATAAGTTCCATAAGGACAAGTAAAAGTGGTTTTCTCTTGATCTTGCTTTTTAACGGCAATCTGAGAGAAACCAGAATAACCATTAAGAAAACAAAATTGAGTTTTCTTAGATAACCTCTCTAACATTTGATCTATAAATGGTAAAGGATAATGATCTTTCTTAGTAACTTTGTTAACCTTCCTAAAATCAATGCACATCCTATAACCAACTACTACCCTTTGAGGAATAAGCTCATTATTCTCATTAGGCACAACAGTAATACCTCCTTTCTTAGGAACACAATGAACAGGACTAACCCATCTACTATCAGTAATAGGATAAATAATACCGGCATCAAGGAGCTTCAATACCTCATTTCCTACCACTTCCTTTATCTTAGGAATTAAGCGGCGTTGATGTTTAACAACTAGCTTTGCATCTGGCTCCATGTTAATAGCATGCTGACATATAGTAGGAGAAATCCCTTTTAAATCATCAAGAGTATATCCCATAGCTCCTTGGTGTTTCCTCAATGTTTCTAATAACCTTTCTTCTTCCTTTCCTGAAGGTTTAGAACTGATAATAACAGGATATATCTTCTTATCATCAATATAATCATATTTAAGATCATCAGGTAAAGGTTTTAAATCAAAAACTGGATCTCCCTTGGATGGCAAAGTGGTACCCAAATCCTCCACCGGTAAATTGTGTTTAATCAACGGTGGTTGATGAAGAAGAATGTCATCAATTTCATCTCTTTCTTCCTTGAAGACATCACTTTCATGGTCCTCCATAAATTGCTGCAAAGCATTTTTAGGAGCAAGAGCAATAGAGGCAAGCTGTTCAACTCGAAAATCTTCATTAGGCAATTCATTTTCATAAGGAGTTTTAGTAAACTTAGAAAAATTAATCTCATAAGATTCTCCATCAAACTTAGTCAAAATTTTCTCCTTCTTACAATCTATAACAGCACCACAAGTATTCAAAAAGGGTCTAACGAAAATAATAGGACAAGTTTTACTAGCTTCTTTACCAAGTACTAGAAAATTAGTAGGATATTTAGTCTTACCACATAGAACTTTGACATCTCGAACAATACCAATTGGCAAGACAGTCTCTCTGTTAGCCAGCTGAATAACCACATCAATATCTTCAAGTTCACAAGGGGCAATTTCATACATGATTTCTTTGTAAAGCTTGAAAGGAATAGCACTTGAACTTGCACCAATATCGCATAAACCATAATAGCAATGATCACCAATCCTGGCAGAGAGCACATGAACACTTGTTTTCCTAATCTTCTAGGATGTGAAACAATGTTAGAAGCATCTTCACAAAAGACAATATGTTCATCTTCTACATTTTTAGTAATAAGATCCTTCACTATAGCTATAGGAGACTTAATAGTAATTTGCTCATCAGGTTCTACAACTTTCTTTGCACTTTTCTTAAGCACACTAACTAAAGTAGAATGTTCCTTTACCTTAGCAGGGAAAGGCGTTTTCTAAAGATAAAGCTTAGGCAATATGCAATCAACAGTACAATTCATTAGTTCTAGCAAGAGCACAACTAATAGTATCTTTATAAGGCGCATGATACTTGTTCCAATCCTTCTTTGGAACATCAAGGTACGAGGTAAAGGCCTTAAAACAGTTAACAAGTATTTGGGAATCAATACCATAAACAACACTAACATCATGAAAGTCATCGGTTCCCATAAAAGCTTTAATGCATTCATAATCATAATTTATACCTGACTTCCTACCTTTGTCGTTCTCCCATCCTTCAGTATTTTCTTGAATACGGTCAAGAAGATCTCATTTAGCTTCTCCTTTCATATGGGTAAATGATCCAAAGTAAGAAGCATCCAATAAATCCTTGTCGTGAAGAGCAAGCCTTGCATAAAAGTTATCAATAACAATATTACTGGGGAGCTCATGAATGGGACATTTGAGCATTAGTGACTTCAATCTCCCCCACGCTTGGGCAATACTCTCTCCATTATGAGGCCAAAAGTTATATATCTGATTACAATCTTTATGAATCTCACTTGGAGGATAAAATTTGGAATAAAAGAGAGGTACAATTTCCTCCCAGCCAATAGATGGACCATCCTTGAGCAGCCTATACCATTCCGCAGCTCTGTCCTTCAGTGATAAAGAGAATAGCTTTCTCTTAACCTGGCTTGATGAAATACCTGCACACTTAAACAATTCACATAATTCATGTATAAAGAGTGATCACCCGGATGGACAGTTCCATCTCCTGAATAGCGGTTATTTATAACACATTCAACAATTTTCATAGGTATTTTAAAAGGATCTAACTGAGCAGGCGGTGGTTCATCTATTACCATAGCAGAGGCAGTAGCGTTCCCAAATAGGGAACCAATAGGAGAATTCTCCATGGCAAAATAAGATAAAAATAAAAGATAGAAATATAAATAAAAATAAAAACAATACTCACAGCGAAGGTTACCTTTACCAATTTCACTCTTCAATAGCGCTTCACTCCCCGGCAACGGCGCTAGAAAATAGTCTTGATGACCCACAAGTATAGGGGGTGTATCGTAGTACTTTTGATAAATAAGAGTGTCTATCCCAACGAGGAGCAGAAGGTGTTGACAAGTGGTTTTGATCAAGGATTCACTGTAAATACTAGCAAACGGGTTTTTAGGGGTATTTGGTAGTGCAAGTAAATAAAGTACGAGTAAATAAAAGACAAAAATAGTAATTGCTGCAAGTGGCCCAATCCTTTCTAGAGCAAAGGACAAGCCGGTTGTGTAACTTATGATTACCAAACGTTCTTGAGGACACACGGGAGTTTCTGTCAAGAGCTTTCGCTTCATGCTGCTAAATAATCTTTATTGGTTTGATAAGTGTTATGGGGGTGAACCTGTGCTAGCGTACTACCCTTACTAGGACTAATACACACTTGTGATTATACCCCCTGCAAGCATCCGCAAATACAAGAAAGTAATTAAGATAAATCTAACCACATCCTTAAACTCTGAGATCCTACGTGTTGATGCCAAGCTGACGTGTAGCAGACAGTCCTTGTGCGTGGTGAATGACCAGCCCGTTGGGAACCCCAAGAGGAAGGTATGATGAGTACAGCAGCTAGTTTTCCCTCAGTTAAGAAACCAAGGTTTCATATCGTTCAGGAGAAAAGCAGACAGCGACGACTAAAGGTGATGCAAACTGGCTTAATAACACTCCAACAAGGGCGCCGTTTAACGATACTTGTTGACTTGTCTTCGGCCAATAGCAACGCGGAACCTGCACACAACAGAACCAAGTACTTTGCTCCCAACTTGCGATGAGGTTGTCAATCTCACCGGTTTGCTTGAAACAAAGGTTATGAGCGTATCGAGTGGAAAACAGTAGAGTATGCGAGTAAAGTAAATAGTGCGAGTAAAGTAAACAGGTAATAACAATATAATGGAAATAGGACCGGGGTCCACAGTTCACTAGTGGTGTCTCTCCATAAGATAAATAACACATGCTGGGTAAAAAAATTACAGTTGGGCAATTGATAGAATAAAGATAAACGTGATATGTCAAGAAGATCACTATGAGATTTACTCTGGGCATTACAACAAAATACATAGATCGCCATCCAACTGCATCTATGACTAATAATCCACTCCCGGGGATATCAATCCGAACACCCCATGAGTATTAAGTTGCGAACAACAGATAATTGCATTAAGCAAAGTGTGTAATGTAAACAAAGCATATGCCCTCGAGCATATGAATGTTGTTTTCTCCCTAGTAGCAACAGCACATCTACAACCTTAGAGGTTTCTGTCACTCCCCCAGGTTAAGCAGAGGCATGAACCCACTATCGAGCATAAATACCCCCTCTTGGAGTCACTAGCAACTACTCGGCCAAGATAGCTACTAACAACGGAGAGCATGCAAGATCATAAACAACATAAAGATAACATAAGATAATATTCAGTACAGCAACTCAATCATAAACACCAATATTCATCGGATCCCAACAAACCAAACATGTAGAATTACATAACGGTGATCTCAATCATGTAGGGCAGCTCATGAGATCTAAACATGAAGCACATGGTGGAGAAGACAACCATCTAGCTACTGCTATGGACCCATAGTCCAAGGTAGACTACTCACTCATCACTCCGGAGGCAAGCATGGCGATGAAGAAGACCTCCGGTGGCGATTCCCCTCTCAGGCAGGGTGCCGAGAAGAGCTTCTGGACCCTCCTGATCTTTGGGTCGACGGCGGCGGCGGATCGCGATGTGTTCTGGAAAAGTGATCTGGTACTTAGGTTTTTTCCGTCGGGGGGTCTTTATAGGCGAAGGGGCAATGTCAGAGGAGGAGCCAGGCGCCCTCATGCCAGGCTCACGCGGCCAGGGCCCTGGCCGCGCCGCCCTGGCGTGTGGGGCCCTGGTGGCCCCCCTCCTACTCTCCTTCGGATCTCTGGAAGCTTCCGGGTAAAATAAGACTTCAGGAACTTGTTTCGTCCAATTCCAAGAATATTTCCTGTGTATCACTTTTGAAACACAAAAACAGCAGAAAACAGGAAACTGGCACTATGGCAACTCGTTAATAGGTTAGTTCCGGAAAATGCATAAAAGTGCCACGAAGTGTAACGAAACAGTAGGCAAATAGTGTAAAAACAAGCATGGAGCATCAAAAATTATAGATACGTTGGAGACGTTTCAAGCATCCCCAAGCTTAACTCCTGCTCGTCCTCGAGTAGGTAAGTGATAACAAAGAATAATTTTTGAGGTGACATGCACCTACACAATCTTGATCATGTACATAAGCATTTGTGAGCTGGGATCATAAGAACTTAAAACATGGGCATGAAGATATAATCTTGACAATAAGAACTTAGCAACCATGTTGTAAACATGCAAATGAACACAAACAAAAGATCATGAAAATGAAACAATGAAAGTCAAACGTGTGTTCAAATCATAAGGAAAACATACAAATGGTTTTCAGCTTGTCCTTCAAAGAGAGCAAAACATAAAAGCATAGGACACCTTCAAGTTTAAGAGGGCGACTAGATACAAATAATTTAAGAACAAGTGAAACCAACAATATGAATCAATCAATGAACTTTGGGACAATGCATATCACACTAAGAATGACAACTATGCTCTCTTAATGGTGCATAAAGAAAGAAGGTGGTGACTCAACATAAAAGTAGAAGAAAGGCCCTTCGCAGAGGGAAGCAGTGATTGCAAGTTTTATAACCTTCAAAAATTATGGTACTTACTAGCTTTGAGCTCTCATTGCCCCCATCATAAGCATCTTGAATGGTTAAAGTTAATGCGAGAACAATTATGATGCATATGCTTGACAAATCATAAGTTGAAAACCTCGTGCCCCGTGAATACGAGTACCCAAACCTCATGCTACTTTACTTAGAGTCCCAAGCAAGGCTCTTGTCATTGTAAGTATATGCATATCATTGAGAACCGCCAATGGGGTACCTTCGTGCCCGATGACATGGAACAAGCCCACACCAAAATGACAGGACAAGCAGACAATCAACACCTCGACATCTCTTTTATTTGCCTTTTGTTTAGCTTTTTATTGTGAGATGCGTCGTCGTATGTTCACCATGGGTATGCTGCAAATTTCCACCATTAATTATGCATGGCTTAGATTGGCGGCCCGGCGTTTCCCTAACACATATACAAACTCCATGATCCCCACAAGATTCCCAATTCATTTCACACCGCGGGCATCCATAAACAAAAGATCACGATATCAACTCAATTAAGAAGTGCAATGTTGAAAGCTTGCCCATGACAGCATGGCTGGGCTAGAATCCAACTTACAACTTGCAAGCATAACAACTCAACATAAGAGACCACAATGTCAAATTTTTAAGAACAGGAAAAAGTAAAGTGTGCCTTCCGGTTCGTGAGAGCTTTACTGACCGAATTTCGCATAACACTGGTAAGAGTTTAATTTGAAGAGATAATAAAAGCAAGTCAAATTTACTTGGAATAGCAAATTGCTAGTAGGTATGTATGGTGGACACTTTGGAAAACTTTGGCTTTTAGGAGTTGGATGCACGAGTAGAGCTCATACTCAGTACAAGGCGAGGGCTAGCAAAAGACTGGGAGCGACCAACTAAGAGAGCAATAATGGCCATAATCATGCAAAGCGACAAAGCGACATTAAAAGAAGCATAAGATGGCATCAAAAGTCAAAAACTAAATGATCATAGAGGCTATTGGCGACTTTGTAAGAGTCTAACATGTGTGAGCATGCGCCAAGTCAACCCAAATAAAGCATCAAGGAGAAAACCAAAATAATGCTTCCAAACAATAAAAACAACGCATGATTTTTTCAAAGGCTCATTAAGCAATCTCAGTTATTTGAGACAAGTCATGCTACAGAAAAACCACTAAGAATACTATCAAAAAGACATCAAGCATGACATGAAAAAGCCTAAGTCGCAGTCTACACAAGCTCCTTCTTGTACCACTATTTTGCACAAAGCTTTTTCTCTTTTCCAACACCATTTGAAATTTTTATAAACACCTCTTTTGATGAAAACCAATAAAGATCAGAGGCAAAAATACACCTTGATGAAAAGATATGACAAGGTCTGAACGCAAATCAAGGTGAAAACGAAAACCAAAAGCAGTAGCAGAAAAAGAAGAATACTCGATTTTTAATAAGAGTGAAAACTAGAGCGTTCTTTGCAAATTAAAGCAAGGCAACTTCTCCAAAAGAAAATTCGTTGGGGTCCAACCATTTATTGCAGCAAACAAACTAACTAAACCAACTAAGAAAACTAAAACAACTGACGCTCCAAGAAAAACACATAGTGCATGAAGCAATAAAAATATAGTGTTTTGAAAGGTGACCTGATTTTTGCCGATGAAGAAGGGGTGCCTCGGGGGCATCCCCAAGCTTTGACGCTTGTACTTCTTGGATATTTCTTGGGGTGATGCATGGGCATCCCCAAGATTGAGCTTTTGTCCATTCTTCAACTCATCTCATCATTCTCCAATCCCTACACTTGAAAACTTCCTTCATACAAAACTAAACACAAATCTATTAGCAACATTAGTGTAAGCATAACATATAATCAACCTCTTTTTGCTTCAGTTTTCAACTCAAAACCACCACATATATAGCAAATACTACTGTAGCAACCTCCCCAAAAGTTCCGTGATCAAAAGAACTCAAAAGAAAGTGATAAAGTGGCAAACACAAATATTGGCAGAAATCTGTCAAAACTGAATAGCTGACAAAGGTCGAATTTTTGAGGGGCTTTCTGTTGCTCAAATCAAAAAGTGTTCAACTAACAAAAGTTTGGATATAACCTGGGGCATATTCACAAGAAATCGCAGGTCCAAAAGATAAACAGAGAATTTATACGAATGTTTACGGTGCAGCACCGAAAACAGTTTCAGGACAGCAACATCCCCAAATCTTTACCTCGCTTGAATTAGAGGCTTCTCTTGGCACAAAAACAAAATAAACAAGATAAGGAGCGGTCATTACAGTAGTAATGACTTCCAAGACTCAAATAAAAGAAAAAGTACTAAAAATAAAAACATTGGGTTATCTCCCAAGAGTGCTTTTCTTTAACGCCTTTGAGCTAGGCGCAGAAAATTGCGAATCAAGTAACATCAAGTGATGAAGCATCAAGCTCATAATTTGCTCTAAGAATAGAGTCAAAAAGTAATTTCTTTATTTTCCTAGGGAAGTGTTCCATACCTTTCTTAAGTGGGAATTGATATTTGATAGTGCCTTCCCTCATATCAATGATGGCACCTACAGTTCGAAGAAAGGGTCTTCCCAAAATAATAGGACATAAAGCATGGCATTCAACGTCCATAACAAGAAAATCAACGGGAACAAGGTTATTGTTAACCACAATAAGAACATCATTAATCCTTCCCAAAGGTTTCTTCTTAGCAACATCAGCAATAGGAACATCAAAATAACATTTTTCAAGCGGTGGTAAATCAAGCATGTCATAAATCTTTCTAGGCATGATAGAAATACTAGCACCTAGATCACATAAAGCATGGCAATCATAACCATTAACATGCATATCAATGATGGGTTCCCAACCATCTTCTAACTTCTTGGGAACAGAGGCTTTTTGCTTCAACTTTTCATCCCTAATTTTTATGAGAGCATTGGTAATATGCTTAGTAAAAGCAATATTTAAAGAACTAGCATTGGGAGTCAAAGCAAGCTTTTGCAAGAACAAAATAACTTCAGATATATTGCAGCCATCAACATCAAAATCATTAAAATAAGTAGAGCTATCATCTCCTACACTCCGAAAATTTTCAGCACTCTTTTGAGAAAAAGTTTTGGCAGTTTTAGGCTTTTTAACACAAGGAGTGGAAGTTTTCTCTACACCAATCAAAGTAAGAGGATTGCTAGTATTAGGAGCAACATCATTAGAGGTAGTAATGGTACATACCTTCATCTCTCTAGCCATCTCATCTTCTCTTTCCCACCTGGCATGCAATTCCGCTAACAATCTAATATTTTCATCAATTCCAATTTGAATAGCATTAGCGGTAGCAAAAACATTGTTCTCTTTCACATCATTAGGCAACACTTTTAATTTCAGAATTTCAACATCATGAGCAAGGCTATCAACTTTAGAAGCAAGAATATCAATTTTGCCTAACTTTTCCTCAACAGACTTGTTAAAAGCAGTTTGCTTACCGATGAAGTCCTTGAGCATTACCTCAAGCTCGGAGGGCACGGCCCTAGTGTTGTTGTAGGAATTACCATAAGAATTACCATAACCATTACCATTGGTAGAAGGATACGGCCTATAATTGTTACTAGCAAAATTGTTCCTATAAGCATTGTTGTTAAAATTATTGTTTCTAATGAAATTCACATCAACATGCTCTTCTTGAGCAACCAGAGAGGCCAAAGGAACATTATTAGGATCAACATGAGTCCTATCATTAGCAAGCATAGCCATAATTGTATCAATCTTATCACTCAAGGAAGAGGTTTCCTCAACAGAATTTACCTTCTTACCTTGTGGAGCTCTCTCGGTGTGCCATTCGGAATAATTTACCATCATGTTGTCGAGTAGCTTTGTTGCGGCGCCCAAGGTAAGGGACATAAAAGTGCCTCCAGCAGCTGAATCAAGTAGGTTCCTCGAAGAAAAATTCAGTCCTGCATAAAAAGTTTGGACAATCATCCAAGTAGTCAGTCCATGAGTGGGGCAATTCTTTATCATAGATTTCATTCTTTCCCAAGCTTGGGCAACATGTTCATTATCAAACTGAGTAAACTTCATAATATTGCTACGCAAGGATATAATCTTAGCAGGAGGATAGTATCTACCAATAAAAGCATCCTTACACTTAGCCCATGAATCAATACTATTCTTAGTCAAAGACATCAACCAATCTTTAGCTTTTCCTCTCAAAGAAAAAGGAAACAATTTGAGCTTAATAATATCACTTTGTACATCCTTATATTTCTGCATCTCACATAGCTCAACAAAATTGTTGAGATGAGCTGCAGCATCTTCAGTACTAGCACCAAAAAATTGCTCTTTCATAACAAGGTTCAACAAAGCAGGCTTAATCTCATAAAAGTTTGCAGCAGGAGCAGGTGGTGCAATAGGAGTGCAGATAAAATCACTATTGTTTTTCGATTAAAAATCACTATTGTTTGTGCTAGTAAAGTCACACAACTTGGTGTTTTCAGGATTGGCCATTTCAGCAAAACGAAAGTAAACAAGTAAAAACAACTACCAAGGATTCTAATTTGTTTGGGTTTTTGATATAAAGCAATGCAGGTAAAATAAATAAAGTAAAGCAAAACAATAACAAAGTAAAGGATGTGTGTGCGAAAAACTCCCCTCGCAGAAGTCTTCCACTCTTCTCCCCGGAAACGGCGCCAGAAAAGAAGCTGCTAATGCCAAGCTGACGTGTAGCAGACAGTCCTTGTGCGTGGTGAATGACCAGCCCGTTGGGAACCCCAAGAGGAAGGTATGATGAGTATAGCAGCTAGTTTTCCCTCAGTTAAGAAACCAAGGTTTAATATCGTTCAGGAGAAAAGCAGACATCGACGACTGAAGGTGATGCAAACTGGCTTAATAGCACTCCAACAAGGGCGCCGTTTAACGATACTTGTTGACTCGTCTTTGGCCAATAGCAACGCGGAACCTGCACACAACAGAACCAAGTACTTTGCTCCCAACTTGCGATGAGGTTGTCAATCTCACCGGTTTGCTTGAAACAAAGGTTATGAGCGTATCGAGTGGAAAACAGTAGAGTATGCGAGTAAAGTAAATAGTACGAGTAAAGTAAACAGGTAATCTTATATTTACTAATTAGAGGCACCATACGAGACACCACGTTAATCCTAGAGGTCAAACGATTTCATCCGTCCGATTTTCTATTTGTGAGATCTAAACTGTTGAATTACCGAAACAATAAGATAAGAGTCATAACTTCATACGACAAGCCTGGTCACCGCGTCCAAGAAGCCTCAAACTTTATCTAATTATTAGTCGTATGTTTTTTCCTGTCCGCTGCGGCATCTCTTCCTCAAGCCCGGCTGTTTCCTACAAACCACCGCCACAATTTCTGAGCAAGTTGCTGCCCACGAGACATCTTTATTCACCGGACAGTTGAACAATTTGGTCGTGTGCATGTTGTTCACGTGATTCTCAACAAAGACATGGCTGGTGCACTCCAGTATGAGTCATTTTCTACCAGCTATTATGGTGATCAGATCGATTTATGTAGCCAGCATCCCTGGCGATGATCATGTAGGTATTCAAGTTTAAGATAGCTGCATCGCCTTTTATCCGCCGCCGCCAACGGTCTCCATCCGTTTCATTGTGTCAGCATGCTCACGACTTAATTAAATATCTAACCCTAGATGTCATCGTGGTGTTGGGGCAGGAAACCGGCTGTTGCATGGCGCGCGGAAGCTAAGACAGCAGCAAGCTGCAGCATCGCCTTGGATTTTGGATCAGACAAGAACGTAAATCCCCAACAGTCTCATGCAATTAGATTGAATAGGCAAACATGATTTTTTTCGTGTGCAGATTTCAAAAGCTAACTGGAACATTGCTGAATGACTGAAGTCGAACAAAGCAGATGGCAGGCCGGTCAGAAAGCTAATACAGCCTCGAGCTGCATGTCTCCCGCTGGCCGCGTCCCCTTTTGCAACAAACAAGAGCGTATATCATCAAAACTTGAAAAGGACAAAGAGGGTGTGAGTATTAATGAAGTTAGAGAAATAGTCAAATCTATTGTTCTTGTGCATACCTGAAGAACTGATGTACCATGAAACAGAATAATACAGTTTTGATGAAATTGCATGCCAACAACAATTCCAAGATACAGTTTGCTGGATATCAGGTAATGGATATAATGTGACTGAATAGTTATAATTCTGTCCTCCAGTGTTATTTTTAAATATAGTTTCTCAGAATAAGCCTTTTGATTTATTATGTTTTTGTGTTGCTAGACCATGATCTAAGATGTGTAAAAAGATGGCTTTCTTCACATTAAGCATGTATACCATATACTGATGTGCTCTTGAGCTATTATATTAACTACGTTGATCATTTGTCGCCGAAAGAAAATGTTTCAGCCAATTAAGGAGCCAAAACTCGAGTAAGTGCAGGGCAATGTCCCTAATATTTTGAATTGATGAGAGAAATATATGGAAAATATGGCATCAGTGACATCCTATATATGTGTGATGAATTGATTACAGTAAGTAGTTAATTAAAATATAGATTCTTAGTTCTTGGCCGCCATTTTTTAGTTCATACCATCTTTGTACATATAATGAATTAAATATTGTCGTGCTGCTTCGTGTGTGCGAGGAAACATGTTTTGGATCATTGCCTACGGCTTAATTATACAATATAGCCACCAGATAATCTTTGCATGTGATGGCATCCTCATCCAACAAGAAACATATCAATATAAGTAGACTTTTGTATTAGTAAAAGTTGGTAGATCAAGTCTATTGATTTGGGATATTTGTATGTTTCACAAACTAACTAAGCTAGCCCGTGCGGGTGCACGGGTTGATGACTAGTAACAATATAATGGAAATAGGACCGGGGTCCACAGTTCACTAGTGGTGTCTCTCCATAAGATAAATAACACATGCTGGGTAAACAAATTACAGTTGGGCAATTGATAGAATAAAGATAAACGTGATATGTCAAGAAGATCACTATGAGATTTACTCTGGGCATTACAACAAAATACATAGACCGCCATCCAACTGCATCTATGACTAATAATCCACTCCCGGGGATATCAATCCGAACACCCCATGAGTATTAAGTTGCGAACAACAGATAATTGCATTAAGCAAAGTGTGTAATGTAAACAAAGCATATGCCCTCGAGCATATGAATGTTGTTTTCTCCCTAGTGGCAACATCACATCTACAACCTTACAGGTTTCTGTCACTCCCCCAGGTTAAGCAGAGGCATGAACCCACTATCGAGCATAAATACCCCCTCTTGGAGTCACTAGCAACTACTCAGCCAAGATAGCTACTAACAACGGAGAGCATGCAAGATCATAAACAACATAGAGATAACATAAGATAATATTCAGTACAGCAACTCAATCATAAACACCAATATTCATCGGATCCCAACAAACCAAACATGTAGAATTACATAACGGTGATCTCAATCATGTAGGGCAGCTCATGAGATCTAAACATGAAGCACATGGTGGAGAAGACAACCATCTAGCTACTGCTATGGACCCATAGTCCAAGGTAGACTACTCACTCATCGCTTCAGAGGCAAGCATGGCGATGAAGAAGACCTCCGGTGGTGATTCCCCTCTCTGGCAGGGTTTCGGGAAGAGCTTCTGGACCCTCCCGATCTTCGGGTCGACGGCGGCGGCGGATCGCGACGTGTTCTGGAAAAGTGATCGGGTACTTAGGTTTTTTCCGTCGGGGGGTCTTTATAGGCGAAGGGGCGATGTCAGAGGAGGAGCCAGGCGCCCTCACGCCAGGCTCGCGCGGCCAGGGCCCTGGCCGCGCCGCCCTGGCATGTGGGGCCCTGGTGGCCCCCCTCCTACTCTCCTTCGGATCTCTGGAAGCTTCCGGGTAAAATAAGACTTCAGGAACTTGTTTCGTCCAATTCCGAGAATATTTCATGTGTATCACTTCTGAAACACAAAAACAGCAGAAAACAGGAAACTGGCACTGTGGCAACTCGTTAATAGGTTAGTTCCGGAAAATGCATAAAAGTGCCACGAAGTGTAACGAAACAGTAGGCAAATGGTGTAAAAACAAGCATGGAGCATCAAAAATTATAGATACGTTGGAGACGTATCACTACGCTCCCTGGTGCAATGGTTTCCTAACGGGGGTTTAGGTTTTCGTCGCTCTGGGAACCCCACAATTAGTAGCCAAATACACAATGCATTCTACTAGGCCCATAAATGGTGAAGTATCATGTAGTCGACGTTCACATGACACCACTAGTAGAATAACACCACAACATAAATATCAAACCATTAAATATTACTCAACATAGTTTCACTACTAACATCTCAACTTCTCCCATGTCCTCAAGAACTAAACGAACTACTCACAAGACATCATATGGACCATGACCAGAGGTGAAATAATGGTAAATAACAATCTGAACATAAACCTTAATTCAATGATTCCACTCAATAGCATCAACTACAAAGGTAATCAACACCGGGAAAGTTTCCCCTAAGAATTTGACAAGATTCAACCCAAGATGTTACAGCGGGATGGCGTGGTGATGGTGGAGATGAAGGTGCTGCTAATGATGATGATGGTGATGATGATCTCGATGAAGTCCAGCGCGATGATGATGACGATGGCGACGATCTCCCCTCTCCGAGAAGGAATTTCCCTAGCAAATTTCTGCCTATCGGAGAGCTTTTCTCTCTCGGTGTTTTCCACCCCGCAGAGGCGGCGATGTCTATCTCTGAGCCCCCCTTTGACTTAGGTTTTCAGGGACGACAATATACGTGAGGGGGTGATGGCATTAGTGGGCCAGGGTGGCCTCACCACAGGCCGGCGCGGCCAGGGGTGGACTGACACGTCTCAAGCGTATCTATAATTTTTGATGCTCCATGCTTGTTTTTACACCATTTGCCTACTGTTTCGTTACACTTCGTGGCACTTTTATGCATTTTCCGGAACTAACCTATTGACAAGATGCCACAGTGCCAGTTCCCTGTTTTCTGCTGTTTTTGTGTTTCAGAAGTGATACACAGGAAATATTCTTGGAATTGGATGAAACAAGTTCCTGAAGTCTTATTTTACCCGGAAGCTTCCAGAGATCCGAAGAGGAGTAGGAGAGGGGCCACCAGGGCCCCACACACATGGATGGCACGGCCCAGGCCCTGGCCGCGCCGCCATGGTGTGAGGGGGCCTGGGGCCACCTCTGACATCGCCCCTTCGCCTATAAGAAGCCTCGGGACGGAAAACCCTAAGGGATTCGACGATTTTTCCAGAACAGTTCCGTAGCTCCGCCGTCATCGCCGACGAATTTCGGGGGACAGAAGTCTCTGTTCCGGCACCCTGCCGGGACGGGGAAGTGCCCCCGGAGCCATCTCCATCGGTCTCCATCGCCGTCTCCGCCGTCTCCATCGACCTCACCGCCATCTCCATCAACCTTGCTGTCTCCTATGATGATGAGGGAGTAGTTCATCCCTGGGGCTGAGGGCTCTACCGGTAGCTATGTGGTTCACCTCTCTCTCCCATGATATGATCTTTATGTGATCGTGAGCTTTGTATCATGTTGAACAAGTAGATGTTATTATTCAGATATTATGTGTACTCTAGTGGTGATTGTTAAAGTAATCTATTCCTCCTGCCATGGTGTAACGGTGACAGTGCGTGCATCATGGTGGTACTTGGTTTAGGCTATGATTGTGATCTCTTGTGGATTATGAGAATAATTATTGCTATGATAGTTTGAGTGATCTATTCCTCCTTTCATGGTGTAATGGTGATAGTGTGTGCACCGTGTTAGTACTTGGTCTAAGTTGCAATGATATCTATCTTGAGTTGTGATCTGATTTGAATATCTCTATGAGTGGTGTTTGTCAAGTACTTGATGAACTTTAAGGGGTGCTTCTGTAGCCACTACACAATGATTAGTGTTATTCAATAGGATAGTAATTTAGAGTACCATAGTGGAGAGAAGTTATCTATTTGTTCATTCATGTTATATTGTTGGGAGTGTGTCCACTAGTGAAAGTATGATCCCTAGGCCTTGTTTCCAAGCTTTGCACACCGTTTACTTGCTGTTTTGTTACATGTTTGCTCGCAGCGATGTTTATTTCATACCACATTTGCTACTTATAATCATCACTACTACTTGTATTTCACTATCTCTTCGCCGAACTAGTGCACCTATACATCTGACAAGTGTATTGGGTGTGTTGGGGACACAAGAGACTTTCTGTATCATAATTGCAGGGTTGCTTGAGAGGGATAGCTTTGACCTCTTCCTCCCTGAGTTCGATAAACCTTGGGTGATCCACTTAAGGGAAACTTGCTGCTGTTCTACAAACCTCTGCACTTGGAGGCCCAACAAGTGTCTACAAGAATAGAAGTGCGTAGACATCATGGACCCGCGCCCCCTGGTGGTGAGCCCACCCTGCTGCTCCACTCGCCTCCTCCTTCTGGCTACTTTCGTCTTCTGATATTATATGAATTTCTGGGTATTTCTCTGGAATTGTTCATCTTCAGAAATATGGTGTCTTGACGGTCCTTTTTCCAGCAGAATCCTGACTCCGACAGCAAGTTCTCCAATGATCATCAAACATGTAAAAACAGAGGAAACAACATAAGTATCATTTCTAAATATGAAATATATAAATGAATAATAGTAAATTATGATACAAAATAGTGATGCAAAATGGACGTATCAAGGTGCACTAGTTCGGCGAAGAGATAGTGAAATACAAGTAATATGGATGATTATAAGTGGTAATTGCAATCTGAAATAAAAATCGCTGCGAGCAAACATGTAGCAGAACTGGTTGTAAACGGTGTTTCAATGCTTAGAAACAAGGCCTAGGAATCATACTTTCACTAGTAGACACTCTCAACAATGATAACATAATTGAACACAAAAATATCTTTCTTCACTATGCTACCCCGAACTACTCTCTAATTGGATAACAAACACTAATCATGCGTAGGGCTATAAAAGCTCTCCTTAAAGTTCACATTCCCCAATCTAGATTACCCCACACTGTCACCTTGAGTGCACTAGACGGTTCCAGATAAACACCACAATTCATATAGACATCCAACTCAAATCATAACTCATAATAAGTATTACAGTAAACTTTAGCCTAAGAGCCACACACGATGCACACACTGTCAACTTCACATCGTGAGACAAGGTGTCTCCGGAGATTACTCTAATAAAAGCACTTGAGTAGCATAATAGATGAAGAGTAACATCTACCAATTCAACTAGATTACAAAGCTCGTGATCACATAAAGATCACACCATGGGAGAGAGATGAACACATAGCTACCAGTAGAGCCCTGAGCCTCGGGGAAGAACTACTCCCTCCTCATCATGGGAGACAACAACGATGATGGAGATGGCAGTGGAGTCGATGGAGATGGCTCCGGGGGCAATTCTCCATCCCGATAGGGTGCCGGAATAGAGACTTCTGTCCCCCAAAATTGGTCTTCGATGGAGGCGGCGCTGTGGAACTTTTCGTGGACGGAGACTGGATGATTTAGTGTTTTTGCCTCGGAGAGAATATATAGGCGGAAGGGCAATGTCAGAGGGTGGACCAGGGGGCCACACCACCTGGTGGCTGATGTCTCACAGGACCAGTTGGGAAACCCCAAGAGGAAGGTATGATGAGCAGCAGTAAGTTTTCCCTCAATTATGAAACCAAAGTTTAATCGACCAGTAGGAGAAAGAAACCACTTTCGAAGGTTGTTGCTAGCTGACTTTGGCAACGGCGCCAGAAGAAGCCTTTGATGGCGCGGTGTCTGCGCCAGCAGCAACGTGGAACCTGCACACAACACAACCAAGATACTTTGCCCCAACTTGCAGTGAGGTTGTCAATCTCACTGGTTTGCTGAAAACAAAGGATTAAACGTATCGTGTGGAAAATAATATTTGTTTGTAGTAAGTAAATAATAAATGTGGAAAGTAAACAGTGCTTGCAATAGAAAGTAATATATGTAAAAGAATGGATCGGGGTCCACAGGTCACTAGAGGTGTCTCTCCATAAAGATAAATAACATGTTGGGTAAATAAATTACAGTTGGGCAATTGACAGAATAAAGAATGCAAAACAATGCATGTACATGTCATGAAGATCACTATGAGATTCACTTAGGTATTACAACATAATACATATACCATAATCCAACTGCATCTATGACTAATAATCCACCCGCAGGATATCATCCAAACAACCCTTGGGTATTAAGTTGCAAGCAACAGATTATCGCCTTAAGCAAAGTGTGTAATGTAAACAATACAATTACCCTTGAACAAAAGATTGTTGTTTTCTCCATAGTAGCAACAACACATCTACAACCTTAGAAGTTATTGTCACTCCCCCAGATTACTAGAGGCATGAACCCACTATCGAGCATAAATACTCCCTCTTAGAGTCACTAGCATCTACTCGGCCAAAGTATCTACTAGCAACGAAGAGCATGCAAGATCACAAATAACATAGACATGATAAATCAACAAATCAACTTGACATAGTACTCAATATTCATCGGATCCCAACAAACACAACATGTGGAATTACATAAAGATGATTTTGATCATGATAGGCAGCTCACAAGATCTGAACATGAGGCGCATGGAGGAGAAGACAACCATCTAGCTACTGCTATGGACCCATAGTCCAAGGTGAACTACTCACGCATCACTCCGGAGGCTGGCATGGTGATGAAGAAGGCCTCGGTGATGATTCCCCTCTCTGGCAGGGTGTCGGGAAGAGCTTCTGGACCCTCCTAATCTCGGGACGACGATGGCGGTGGCTTGTAGTATGTTTCGTGGAAAAGTGTTCGTCTCTTTAGGGTTTTCCCGTCGAAGGGAATTTATAGGCAGAAGGGCGATGTCAGAGGGTGGACCAGGGGCCCACAACACCTGGTGGCGTGGCCAGGGGTGGCCCGCGCCACCCTATGGTGTGGCTGCCCCTTGGTCTGTCTCCGTCTCTCCTCTGGACTCCGTCTTCGTGTCAGGTAAATAGGAACTTTGGCTTTCGTTTCGTCCAATTCTGAGAATATTTCTTGTGTAACTTTTCTGAAACACAAAAACAGCAGAAAACAGGAACTGGCACTGTGGCATCTCGTTAATAGGTTAGTTTTGGAAAATGCATAAAAATGCCACCAAGTGTAAACAAAACACAAAGCAATTAGTGTAAAACAAGCATGGAGCATAAAAAATTATAGAGACATTTAAGACGTATCAGCATCCCCAAGCTTGAGCATTTGTCCGTCCTTCATCTCATCGTTCTCCTTTCCCTACACTTGAAAACTTCCTTCATACAAAACTTCACACAATTCTCATTAGCAACATTAGTGTATGCAAGATAGTAGATCCACTTTTGGTTCAGTTTCAACTCAAGTAAAACATCCATTAAAACATTAGCTACTGTTGAAACTTCTTTTAAAAGCTCTTTTGATCAAAAGAACTAAAAAAGAAAGAGATTAAGAGGCAAATGCAAATAGTGGTAGAAATCTGTCAAAATAGAACAGCAGGTAAAGATCGATTTTTTCGAAAATCTTCTGTTGCTAAATTGAAAAGTGCAAAACTAACGAAAGTTAGATAATAACCTGGGGCATGCACACACAAAATTGTAGATCAAAATACTATTCTGAGATTTTTCACGATTTTTTACAGCGAAGCACAAAAATCTGTTTTGGGACAGCAACTTCCCCAAATCTTACCTTCCTCCTATTAGAGGCTATTCTTGGCACAAAAACAACATAAAAAGGATAAGGAGAGGTCACTATAGTAGTAACAAATTCCAAGACTCAAAGAAACAAAAATAAACTGAAAGCAAAAATATAATGGGTTGTCTCCCAAAAGCTCTTTCTTTATATATAGCCATTAAGATAGGCATAGTGATTTTAAAAGATCCTCACGTAAGAAATAAGAGTTGAAGCAAAAGAGAGCATCAAAAATAAAAATACGAAACAATTTTTAAATCTAAACCACTTCCTATGAAAAAGAATTTTGTAAAGAAACAAGTCATGAAAGCACAGAGCAACAAGCACGGGAAAGCAAAACAAGTGCAACTTCGAGATTTTCAACATAAAGAGGGGAAACTTAATATTGTTGAGATGCATAAAACCATGTTTCCCCCTCTCATAATAACTTTCAGTAGCATCATGAACAAACTAACAATATAACTATCACCTAAAACATTCTTATCATGAGCCACATGCATAAAAGAATTAATACTCTCCACATAAACATAGTCATTCTTATTAATCGTAGTGGGAGAAAATTCAACAAAATAGCTATCATTATTATTCTCAACACCATAGTCATCAAATATAGGAGGCATATTGTAATCATAATTAATTTTCTTCTCAATAGTAGGTGGACTGAAAATATCATATTCATCATTGTAATCATCATATATTGGAGGTATAGTATCATCAAAGTAAATTTTCTCCTGTATGCTTGGGGGACTAAAAAGATCATTTTCATAAAAACTAGCTTCCCCAAGCTTAGACTTCTCCATAGCATTAGCAATAATGGTGTTCAAAAAATTCATACTAATAACATTGCTATTAGCATGCAAATAAAGTTCCATAGGTTTTTTAATTTTCTCTTCAAACACTTCATGTCCTAACTCAAGATAAATACTATAAAGCTCTCTAATTTTGTTGTTGTTTTCCATTAAGCCTAACTAGTGAAAATAAAAATAAGAAACAAAAAGATATAATTGCAGAATCTAAAGGAAATAACTTTGAGCACTCACACACTAGCAACAGTAATAGAAGATAGCTTAGTAGCCAGAGGATGTGAGTACCTTTTACCTTACCTCCCCGGCAACGGCGCCAGAAAAGAGCTTGATGTCTACGCACGCTTCTATTCTTGTAGACAGTGTAGGGTCTCCAAGTGCAGAGGTTTGTAGAACAGCAGCAAGTTTCCCTTAAGTGGATCACCCAAGGTTTATCGAACTCAGGGAGGAAGAGGTCAAAGGTATCCCTGTCAAGCAACCCTGCAATTAAGATACAAGAAGTCTCTTGTGTCCCCAACACACCCAATACACTTGTCAGGTGTATATGTGCACTAGTTCGGCGAAGAGATAGTGAAATACAAGTAATATGGATGATTATAAGTGGTAATTGCAATCTGAAATAAAAATGGCTGCGAGCAAAAATGTAGCAGAACTGGTTGTAAACGATATTTCAATGCTTAGAAACAAGTCCTAGGGATCATACTTTCACTAGTGGACACTCTCAACAATGATATCATAATTGAAAACATAAATATCTTTTCTTCACTATGCTATCCTGAACTACTCTCCGGTTGGATAACGAACACCAATTCATTGCGTAGGGCCATAAAAGCACTCCTTAAAGTTTGCATTCCCCAATCTAGATAACCCCACAATATCACCTTGAGCGCACTAGATGGTTCCAAACAAACACCGTAATTTCATAGAGACATCCAACTCAAATTATAACTCATGATAAGTATTACTATAATCTTTAGCCTAAGAGCCACACACAATGCACACACTGTCACCTTCACATCGTGGGACAAGGTGTCTTCGGAGATCACATTAATAAAAGCACTTGAGTATGCATAATAGATGAAGAGTAACATCTACTTATTCAACTAGATTACAAAGCTCATGATCACATAAAGATCACACCATGGGAGAGAGATAAACCACATAGCTACCGGTAGAGCCCTCAGCCTCGGGGGAGAACTACTCCCTCCTCAGCATGGGAGTTGATACGTCTCAAACGTATCTATAATTTTTGATGCTCCATGCTTGTTTTACACTATTTGCTTCATGTTTTGTTTACACTTCGTGGCGTTTTTATGCATTTTCCGGAACTAACCTATTGACGAGATGCCACAGTGCTAGTTCCCTGTTTTCTACTATTTTTGTGTTTTAGAAAAGCTACATAGGAAATATTCTCGGAATTGGACGAAACGAAGACCAAAACTCCTATTTTTCTCGGACGAAGGACGAGGACCGAACGGGAGCCGGAGGGGGGCCAGAGGGCAGCCACACCCTAGGGTGGCGCACCCTCTGGCCTACGCGGCCCTATGGTAAGGTGGCCCTGGTCCACTTCTGACGCCGCCTCTTTGCCTATATAAAGCCTCGGGGACGGAAAACCCTAAATCAATCGGCATTTTTCCCAGAACAGTTCCGCAGCACCGCCGCCGTCAAAGACAAATTTCAAGGGACAGAAGTCTCTGTTCTGGCACTCTTCCGGGATGGGGAAGTGCCCCCGGAGCCATCTCCATTGACGCCGTCGCCTCCACCGCCGTCTCCATCGACTTCACCGCCATCTCCACCAACGTTGATGTCTCTTATGATGAGGAGGGAGTAGTTCTCCCCCGGGGCTGAGGGCTCTACCGATAGCTATGTGGTTCATCTCTCTCTCCCATGATGTGATCTATATGTGATCGTGAGCTTTGTATCTAGTTGAATTGGTAGATGCTATTATTCAGATATTATGCTACTCCCGTGCTTTATTATTGTGAACTCCGGAGACACCTTGTATCATGATGTGAAGGTGACAGTGTGTGCATTATGTGTTTCTTTTCGGCTAGTATCTCTATGATTGTTGGTGTTTGTTGGAACCATCTAGTGCGCTCAAGGTGATAGTGTGGGGCAATCTAGTTTGGGGAAATACGAACTTTGAGGAGTGCTTCGTAGCCCTACGCATGATTAGTGTTCGTTATCCATTGGAGAATAGTTTAGAGTGGCATAGTGAAGTTAGTATCTATGGGTTCAATTGTGTTATATTTGTTGAGAGTGACCACTAGTGAAAGTATGATCCCGAGGCCTTGTTTCCAAGCATTGAACACCATTTACATTCAGTTTTGTTACATGTTTTCTCACATCGATATTTATTTCAGATTATATTTACTACTTATAATCATCACTACTACTTGTATTTCACTATCTCTTCGCCGAACTAGTGCACCTATACATCTAACAAGTGTATTGGGTGTGTTGGGAACACAAGAGACTTTCTATATCGTAATTGCAGGGGCGCTTGAGAGGGATAGCTTTGACCTCCTCGTCCCTGAGTTCAATAAACCTTGGGTGATCCACTTAACGGAAACTTGTTGCTGTTCTACGAACCTCTGCACTTAGAGGCCCAACACTGTCTACAAGGATAGAAGTGTGTGTAGACATCAAGCTCTTTTCTGGCGTCGTTGCCAGGGAGGTAAGGTAAAAGGTACTCACATCCTTTGGCTACTAAGTCTTTTAGTTGCTGGTGAGTGCTCGAAGTTATTTCCTTTAGATTCTGCAATTATATCTTTTTGTTTCTTGTTTTTATTTTTACTAGTTAGGCTTAATGGAAAACAAAGAGTTTTATAGTATTTTTCCTGAGTTAGGACATGAAGTGTTTGAAAAACCTTTGGAGCTTTATTCGCATAGCAATGTTATTTGTATGAATTCTTTGAACACCGTTATTGCTAATGCTATAGAAAAGTCTAAGCTTGGGGAAGCTGGTTTTGTTAAGCATGATATGTTTAGTTCCCCAGCTTTAGTGGAGAAAATTTGCTTTGATGATATTTTATCTCCCATATGTGATGATTCTAATGATGTTTATGATCCTTGTTCTTTTAAAATACCTATGAAAATTGTTGAACGTGCTATGAATAACTGCTATCTAGGGGATGTAACTGTCCATCCTGGTGATCATTTGCTCTTTATACATGAATTATGCGAGTTATTCAAGTGTGCAGGTATTTCTACAGGTGAAGTTAAGAGGAAGCTAGTCTCTTTATCACTAAAGGGTAGAGCTGCAGAATGGTATGAGACGGTGAAGGATGGCCGATCTATTGGCTGGGAGGAAATTGTACCTCTCTTTTATTCTAAATTCTATCATTCTAGTGAGGTTCATAAAGATAGGAATTATATTTATAATTTTCATACTCATGATGGAGAAAGCATTGCCCAAGCGTGGGGAAGATTGAAGTCACTAATGCTCAAATGTCCTATTCATGAGCTTCCCCGTAATATTGTTATTAATAATTTTTATGCAAGGCTTTCAGGATATTACAAGGACTATCTAGATGCATGCTTTGATGGGTCTTTCACAAGCAAGGATGTCGACGTCAAGTGGGATCTGCTTGAAACAATTCAAAGCAATATTGAAGATTGCGATAGTGACAAAGGTAAAGGATCATATATAAATTATGAGTATGATTGCATTAAGTCTTTCACTGAAACTGCTGATTTTCAAGAGCTTAGTGCTAAATATGGTCTTGATCATCAAATTATGGTTGATTGCTTTAGAGCCTTTGCTTCCCATATTAATGTTCCCAAAGGAAATGGGGATGTGTATCATGAACCTTTTAAAGACACTTGCATAGAAAGTGAAATTGTTATTGATGATTACAATGAACATGCTCAAACTTCTGAAAGTACAATTTCTTATAAGCATGCTAATTTTTGTGGAGTACTTAGACCTTGTGAAAAGAGTCACGACAAATAAGATTATTGTATCCACCACAGGAATGAAGAAACCCGAATGTGGGACAAGGCTCTAGATGAGCTTGGTGAAAAGGTTTGTGCCCTTTATCCTTTTATTTGTGAACTTTGCCATGAAAAGGGTCATTTTAATTTTCAATGCTCAGGCCATAATAATGACCTTTCTAATCCAATGAGTACCGCAAGTTTGTATTGTGATGACAAGATCACCCTCAAGCAGCATGATGAGCTTACTTTATTCTTGGGGTGTGAAGAGTTATCTAGAAAAACTTCTTTGGTAGATATGAGTGCTTTTGATACTATTAGCATCCTGCGTGGTTGTCGTCTTTATTGTGTTAAAGATTGTCATGCAAATACTTACATACAAAATGTTATAAAACATGATGTTTTACCAAGCTATGACAGGACTAATATATGTTTCCATCTTATTAATAAAGAGGAGGAATCCTCCAAAGTTTCTTCTATCGTTTCTGTCAGTAAACCAGATTATGTGGAGAAGCTTCCTTTCAAGCCTCTCCCTCCTAAAGAAGTGAAGAAGAAGAGGAGGAGTAAAAGGAGAGAGGAAACGGTATCTTCCCCTAAGCATGTTGCTCCTATTATAGTCTTTGATGAATCTGAACTCGATGATGTTCTTATGCCTGCTATCTATATTAGTGATCATGATTGGGAAAAGCACTCTACTTTTGATATTGAAAATCTTTTTGGTACCGATTCTAAAAATTATGAGGTTAATAATTGTTGTACCATTAGTGCTATCCATGTTCCTTCCAATGATGATATGTTTACATATGAACACACTTTGGAGGATAGCTATTCTATTACTTATGATGATTACAATGATGAGTATAATATTTTCAGTTCACCTACCATTGAGGAGAAAGCAAGGTATGATTACAATACGCCTCCTATTTTTGATGATTATGGTGATGAGAATAGTTATTTCATTGAATTTTCTCCTACTATGATTGTTCATGTAGGGAGTATTAATTCTTTTACTCATATGGCTCATGATAAGAATGTTTTATGTGATAGTTCTATTGTTAATTCTATTCATGATGTTACTGAAAGTTATTATGAGAGAGGGAAACATGGTTTTATGGATCTCAACAATATTAAGTTTCCCCTCTTTATGTTGCAAATCTTGAAGTTGCACTTGTTTTATCTACCCATGCTTGTTACTATGTGCCTCGTTGATTTATTTTCTTACAAGATTCCTATGCATAGGAAGTGGTTTAGATTTAAATGTGTTTTATATTTGCTTTTTGATGCTCTCTCTTGCTTCAAGTTCTTTTATGGCGCCTTTGCCTTAAGCTCTTTTATGGCGCCTACATGAGCATCTTTTCAAATCACTGCGCCTAGCTCAAAGGCGTTAAAGAAAAGCACTCTTGGGAGATAACCCAATGTTTTCTTTTCAGTACTTTTTCTTTTATTTAAGTCTTGGAAGTTATTACTACTGTAATGACCTCTCATTATCATTTTTATTTCATTTTTGTGCCAAGAAGAACCTCTAATGGGAGGAAGGTAAGATTTGGGGAAGTTGCTGTCCTGAAACAGATTTATGCGCTGCATCGTAAAAATTTGTGAAAATTCTCAGGATATCTTTTTGATCTAAAATTTCTTGTGCATATACCCCAGGTTATTTCTAAACTTTCATTAGTTTTGCACTTTTCGATTTGAGCAACAGAAGGTCCTCGAAAAAATCGATCTTTGTCAGCTGTTCTGTTTTGATAGATTCTGCCACTATTTGTGTTTGCCTCTCGATCGCTTTCTTTTTGAGTTCTTTTGATCACAGAACTTTTGAGAAAGTTGCTACAGTATCTTATTCTTTAATGGTTGATATATTTGAGTTTGAAACTAAACCAAAAGGGTAGATTAATTATTATCTTGTTTATACTAATGTTGCTAATAGAATTGTGTGAAGTTTTGTATGAAGGAAGTTTTCAAGTGCATGGAATGGAGAGTGATGAGATGAGATGAAGTATGGACAAAAGCTCAAGCTTGGGGATGCCCATGTCACCCCAAGAAATATCCAAGAGGTACTAGCGTCAAAGCTTGGGGATGCCCCGAGGCACCCCTTCTTCATCGGCAAAAATCAGGTCACCTTTCAAGACACTATATTTTTATTGCTTCATATTCTATGCGTTTTTCTTGGAGCGTCTTTACTATTGCTTTCAGTTTTCTTTCATTTTGATTGCTGCAATAAATGGTTGGATCACATCATGTTTGTTTTGGAGAGAGACTTACTCCGTTTTTCATTGCCAAGAACACTCTAGTTTTCACTCTTTTCGTTCAACGAGTGTTCTCTTTTTCTAGAACTGCGATTAGCTTTTGTTTTTCGCCTTGGTTTTTGTTCAGATCTTGTTATATATTTGCATCAAGGTGTACTTAGACCACTGGTCTATGTTGGTTTTCATCAAAAGAGTTGTCTCAAAAAGGTTTGAATGGTGTTGGAAAAGAGAAAAAAAAGTTTCATGCAAAAAGAGGTACAAATGGGAGCTTGTTTAGACTGTGGCTTAGACTTTTGTATGCCATGCTTGATGTCATTTTGATAGTATTCCTAGTAGTTTTTGCTATAGCATGACTTGTCTCAAATGACTGAGATTGCTTAATGAGCCTTTGAAAAAATCATGCGTTATTTTTATTATATGAAAGCATTTTATTGTGGTTTTCTCCTTGATGCTTTATTTGGGTTGACTTGGCGTATGCTTACAACATGTTTGACTCTAACAAGTCACCATAAGCCTCTATGATCATTTGGTTTTTGACTTGTGATACCACTTTATGCTTCGGTTTATGATGTTTTGTTGCTATGCATGATTATGGTCGTTATTGCTCTCTTAGTTGGTCGCTCCCAATCTTTTGCTAGACTTCATTTTGTACTGAGTATGAGCTCTACTCGTGCATCCAACTCCCAAAAACCAAGTCTTCCAATGTGTCCACCATACATACCTAATTAGCAATTTGCTATTCCAAGTACATTTGACTTGCTTTTATCTATCCATCAAATTAAACTCTTTTTGGTGTTATGTGAAAATTAGTCAGTAAAGCTCTCACGAACCTCACGGCACACTTTACTTTTCTCGCTTTTCATAATTTTGACATTGTGGCTCTCTTATGTTGATGTTATGCTTGTAAGTTGTAAGTTGGAAATTAGCCCAGGCATGCCATCATGGGGCAAGCTTTCAACATTGCACTTTCTCTCATTTGAGTTGATATAGTGATCTTTTGTTTATGGATACTCGCGATGTGAAATAAGTTGGGATCTTGTGAGGTCATGGAGTTTGTATATGTGTTAGAGAAATGCCTGGGCCGCTAATCTAAGCCATGCATCATTCATGGTGGAAATTTACAGCATGCCCATAGTGAACATTCAACGACGCATCTCACAATAAAAAGCTATACCAATGGTAAATAAAAGAGATGCCGAAGTGTTTATTATCTATTTGTCCTGTCATTTTGATGTGGGCTTGTTCCATGTCATCGGGCAGGAGGTACCCCGTTGGCGGTTCTCGATGATACGTGTATGCTTACAATGACAAGAGCTTGCTTGGGACCTAAGTTGAGTAGCATGAGGTTTGGGTATTCGTACTTCACGGGACACGAGGTTTTCAACTTATGACTTGTTAAGCATATGCTTCATAATTGTACTTGCATTTACCTTAACCATTCAAGATGCCCATAATGGGGGCAATGAGAGCTCAAAGCTAGTAAGTATCATAATTTTTGGAGGTTTATAAAACTTGTAATCACTGCTTCCCTCTGCGAAGGGCCCTTCTTTTACTTTTATGTTGAGTCTCCACCTTCTACCTTTATGCATCGTCTAAGAGAGCATAGTTGCCATTCTGAGTTTAATGTGCATAGTCCCAAAGTTTATCATTGATTGATTTATGATTATGGTTTCGCTTGTTCTTAAATTATTTGTATCTAGTCGCCCTCTTAAACTTGAAGGTGTCCTATGCATTTATGTTTTGCTATTCCATGAAGGACAAGCTGAAAACCACTTTGCTATGTTTTTCCATATGATTTGAACACACACTTGACTTTAAATGTATTGTTCATGATCTTTTGTTTGTGTTACTTTTCATGTTATAACATGGTTGCTAAGTTTTATTGTCAAGATTATGTCTCTTATGCCCATGTTTTGAGTACTTTGATCCCAACACTCAATGCTTTACATCGTTGATCAAGATTGTGATGGTGCATGTCACCTCAAAAATTATTCTTTTGTTATCACTTACCTACTCGAGGACGAGCAGGAGTTAAGCTTGGGGATGCTTGATACGTCTCAAACGTATCTATAATTTTTGATGCTCCATGCTTGTTTTACACCATTTGCTTCATCTTTTGTTTACACTTCATGGCACTTTTATGCGTTTTCTAGAACTAACCTATTGACGAGATGCCACAGTTCCAGTTCCCTGTATTTTGTTGTTTTTGTGTTTCAGAAAAGCTACACAGGAAATATTCTCGGAATTGGACGAAACGAAGACCGAAACTCCTATTTTTCCCGGACGAAGGACGAGTACCGAACGGGAGCTGGAGGGGACCAGAGGGCAGCCACACCCTAGGGTGGTACGCCTCCTGGCCCGCGTGGCCCTATGGTGAGGTGGCCCTGGTCCACTTCTGATGCCGCCTCTTCGCCTATATAAAGCTTCGGGACAGAAAACCCTAAATCAATCAGCGTTTTTTCCAGAACAGTTCCGCAGTGCCATCGCCGTCAAAGACAAATTTCGGGGGACAAAAGTCTCTGTTCTGGCACCCTGGTGGGACGAGGAAGTACCCCCGGAGCCATCTCCATCGACGCCGTCGCCTCCACCGCCGTCTCCATCGACTTCACCGCCATCTCCACCAACGTTGTTGTCTCCTATGATGAGGAGGGAGTAGTTCTCCCCCGGGGCTAAGGGCTCTACCGGTAGCTATGTGGTTTATCTCTCTCTCCCATGATGTGATCTATATGTGATCGTGAGCTTTGTATCTAGTTGAATTGGTAGATGCTATTATTTAGATATTATGCTACTCCCGTGCTTTATTATTGTAAACTCCGGAGACAACTTGTATCATGATGTGAAGGTGACAGTGTGCGCATTATTTGTGTCTTTTTGGCTAGTGTCTCTATGATTGTTGGTGTTTGTTGGAACCATCTAGTGCGCTCAAGGTGATAGTGTGGGGAAATCTAGTTTGGGGAAATACGAACTTTGAGGAGTGCTTCGTAGCCCTACGCATGATTAGTATTTGTTATCCATTGGAGAATAGTTTAGAGTGGTATAGTGAAGTTAGTATCTATGGGTTCAATTATGTTATATTTGTTGAGAGTGACCACTAGTGAAAGTATGATCCCGAGGCCTTGTTTCCAAGCATTGAACACCATTTACATTCAGTTTTGTTACATGTTTGCTCGCTACGATATTTATTTCAGATTATATTTACTACTTATAATCATCACTACTACTTGTATTTCACTATCTCTTCGCCGAACTAGTGCACCTATACATCTGACAAGTGTATTGGGTGTGTTGGGGACACAAGAGACTTTCTATATCGTAATTGCAGGGTTGCTTGAGAGGGATAGCTTTGACCTCCTCCTCCATGAGTTCGATAAACCTTGGGTGATCCACTTAAGGGAAACTTGCTGCTGTTCTACGAACCTCTGCACTTGGAGGCCCAACACTGTCTACAAGGATAGAAGTGTGCGTAGACATCAGGAGTCAGCAACGACGATGAAGATGGCGGTAGAGTCGATGGAGATGGCTCCGGGGGGTAATTCCCTGTCCCGGCAGGGTGCCGGAACAGAGACTTATGTCCCCCAAAATTGGTCTTCGATGGCGGCGGTGCTGCGGAACTTTTCGTGGATGGATACTGGACAATTTAAGAGTTTTTGTATCAGAGGCAATTTATAGGCGGAAGTGCGATGTTAGAGGGCACCCGAGGGGCCCACACCACACGGTGGCGCGACCAGAGGGGGGGGGGAGGGCACCACCCTATGGTGTGGCTGCCTCGGTGCCCTCCTCCGTCTCTGCTTTGGACTCCATCTTCGTGTCGGCAAAATAGGGACTTCGGACTTCATTTTGTCCAATTCCGAGAATATTTTATGTATAACTTTTCTGAAATACAAAAATAGCAGAAAACAGGAACTCACACTGTGGCATCTTGTTAATAGGTTAGTTCTAGAAAATGCATAAAAATACCACTAAGTGTAAACAAAACATATAGTAATTGGTGTAAAACAAGCATACAACATCAAAAATTATAGATTCGTTTGCAACGTATCAGTATGTACTATGATTGTTGTTTAGATTTTGTCCACAAACTCATCTGCTAGCTAGCTCGTGTTTTTTTGCCACCCAAGCCAATACTCGCTAGCTACCGATCGACGAACTATATCTTCCTACTCCATTAAGGTTATATATTCGTCACAGTGATGTTTAAGTTTTTAATTGTCTTCACACCATCACCTATGTTGAAGTGTATAAGTGAATTGTACTAGCCATTTCCATCAGTTTGGAATTTTGGTTGCATTGGCTAGTGCATAAAGCTTAACATGGTATCAGAGCCTAAGGTCTCGAGTTCGAGTCTTGGCTTTCACAATTTATTGTAAAATTGATGTTACCCTTTGGTGTCAGTGTATAGGATTACCTATGACATCGGACCACGTACAAGGCCTGTTGTGTCTACCTCTGAGTCTCTACACGTGTTGACTTGTCCTCTCCGTCACACGTGAGTGGGGGTGTTGAAGTGTATAAGTGAATTGTACTAGCCCTTTCCATCAGTTCAGACTTTTGATTGCGTTGGCTAGTGCATAAAGCTTAACAACCTAAACTTGTTTCCCTTTTGATTGATAGTCGTCTACTAATGTTTTCTAGAAATCCAATCTCCACGTACCTCAGCAAAGGCACCCACTAGCCCACTGCTACCTCTATTTCGATGAATAAGCGGCGCACACATATGTCAAGACGAACTTTGACTGAAAAATTTGAACAACAAAATATTGATTATATTAAACATATGTAGTATTTGGTTGATTCGTATTGGAAAATACTTATGCTAATTTTATACCAACAATCTTTATATATTTGAAGTAATTTTTCATAAAAAACCACATAAAACGAGGGTGCCTTACTCATTTTAATGGAGGGAGTAGGAATCTAGGATCCTAACAGGACTCCAATTACGAGGGCCTAGCTTAGGCCGCCTGGCGTTAGATTAATGACACCCACATTGGCGGAAGGTTACGAAGTGTTAAACGAGATTACAACACAACATCACAACCAAGCAAACAAAAAACACCAACGAGAGTTGGGGTGAACAACAAAGCACATTGAGAGAGGGAGTACAACGCAAGCTAGGCCAGAGGCCACACTATGCAAAAATCAGAAATGCCCAAAGACACAAAGACACCGACGAAGGGAAATAGAAATCAGACCACCGGAAAATGTCATCCCACCATTAACAAAAGGAGCACCCCCAAGAGCTCAAGTAGGCGTTGACACACATTGCAACTTGTCCAAGACAACCACACCACATCACGGCGGACTCGACCTTAGATGGACACTGCTATTAGTGCCACCACACGAGAGAAGAGAACGATAGACTCCAAGGTGGCGCCTTCAAGAAGGACACGATACCACAACAGCCGCCACCCGATCCCAGCGGGGTCAAGATTTTCACCCAGAGTACCACGAAGGAGGACCAATCGCAACAACACCTTCAAGAAGGTCATGACGCTTGAGAACGCCATCATCGTTGGCCCTGCTCACGCCAGGGTAGGTTTTTGCCCCGGACAAAGCCCCTCTTGCTAGAACAGAGCACAAATATCCGCCAAGACAACCACAACACGACCCTTCTAACCGCTGCACCATCCTCATGGACATGCCGACTGGCCAATCGAGTCACAAGCCCAGCAACAAATCACCTAAACTCCCATATTTTCCATGGCTGCCGCCCCGACATCCATCAAAGAAACCGCTTCCAAGATGGAATATCAGCGTGTAGCCAGCCAACCAGCTTCCGCGCAACACTCCTCAACAACCAGAGTACCCACACCACCGCCATCAACCACCCGATCACAATGGAGACGAAGATCTGCACCAAAAGGATTGGCAAGGCAGCATCGATATCACAATGGAGCCGATGTCACCATAGATTTCCCTCGAGATTTGATAGTGAGCAGCATAGTGACAAAATCAGGGGGAAAGCAGCAGAATGCACGCATCAAAATAAAACATTGCTAGCAAACTGAGGCTTCTCAGGTAACATGTGATTCTGGCATCGCCAAATCAATTTTGGACGTCCGTTTCAATCGGTACTGCCTTCTCTAACCGCTACTCATCCTAGCCGATCTCATTGGTTAATAGGTATGCTTTTTGTGTGGCCCACGCCCGCTCGTCAGTGAGTGTCGCTGCATATTTCTCGACATGAGACAAAAAGAGAGGAGTATTTCATACTGAGATCTTGCAAGTTTATAGTATTCATCATTGATAACCTATAAAATTTTATTTAAATTATTTTAAAATACAATAAATGTTTAAATATAAATAGCTATGTGTAGCTCGGTCTATATATTGAGTTTCAGCCTTTAATTTTTTTAAGGACAAGCAGCCTCTATTATTATTTTTGAGTAGAACAAGCAGCCTCTAATTATGAAGAGTACTACACAGAATACGGCTCACTAATTGGAATCGCAGCCCAGTTCGGTCTGTCCCCAATCTATCCTGCTCCACTCTCTGGTGGGCCTCAGCCCACCACGTATCGCAGTCGCACGCCCTCGCTCTAGGGTTTCTCTCTTCCCCCGTCTCTCTCCTCCCAATCGAATCGGAATCCATGGAGTCGTCGCGGTCGCGGAAGCGCACGCGTCAAGAGTTGGACGGTGCCGGCGCGCCGCCGCCGGAGCGGGAGGTGGTAAGGAGCCTTTACTGTGGGTGCTTATGCCTACGATTAGGGCTTAGGTGTTAGGGTTCTTTACTGACCTGGATTTTGCCCTGCTGTCGGTTGCAGGTAGCGAGGGGCGGCGCGTCGCCGCCGTGGAGGGAGGACGATCGCGACGGACATTACGTGTTTGATCTCGGCGAAAACTTGACTCGCCGGTGTAAGCACCCGCCTCTTGAGCCTCTTATTTACTCCTAGAGCTATTGCGTACTCATAAGTACTTATGTATGTATACATAATTCTGAGAAACACGGTGAAGAAATATTTGTCAATGTGCATGTATTTAGAAAAAAAATGGTGGCTAAAGACTTTTTGCATAATATGTATGAATAATTCTTAACTAATGGTGGCATTTATCTGTGCTCTGTTTGAGTGGCCTTATATCCTATTCGGCACTGCCAGTTACTTATCATAGGTTGTTTCAGCTGTTGAAAAAAACCCTGGCTAAAGTTCACCTCGACAACATGGATGAGTCATTGGATTGTTCTATGTTCTATAGAAGTTGTTAATTTTTCTTTGGGCAAAGGGGATGATGAAGCAAAGTTTCCATTCAGATTCTCCACTTCTGTGTTTGTATTAGTACATATACTTGATTGGCCTATTAATTTTTTCTGTCCCAGAACCGAAGATAGCCTAGATATGTCTAAGTCTAAACTGTGAATACCTTAGTTTTGGTAATTTTACATGCCCTGCATTATTGTTTGTTGACAATCCCCTTTTTGGTGACGCAGACAAAATCTTGAGCAAAATGGGTGAAGGTTCGGGTTTCCTTCAATATGGCATGTTTTCTTGTACTCAGAGTTTTCGCCATTATTCTAATGTAGAGCAACACGAGTATGATTTTCATAGGTACTTTTGGACGAGTTTTGGAATGCTGGGATCGCGAAACACGCGAATATGTTGCAATAAAAGTTATTCGGAACATCCGGAAGTACCGGGATGCTGCAATGATTGAGATTGATGTGCTCAATCGTCTTGCAGAAAATGAGAGTTACAGATCCCTGTTAGTGTCTCAACAAACTTAATCCTAGAATCTTACTCTTGTCTGTTTCTTACTTAATGTATTTTCATTGATGGCCAGCTGTGTCCAAATTCAAAGATGGTTTGACTATCGCAATCATATATGCATTGTAAGTCTTATTTCTTTTGTTCATATATGCAAGTAATACAAGTTGATTCGAAGTATCTGTTGTTGCATTCACTTCCATATCCAGTGACACATTAAATTCCTGTTTATTTGCCTTGTTTGTTTATAATTAATTTTACCTGCCCTCCCAGTATCTCTTACTTATACATAGTGAGAGATGCTGGCATGCTGGTACATGTAACATGATAATGTAGTAGTAATACTTTAAAACATTTGCTTCTCCTTGCTCTTTGCTCATGACGGTTCCCTGAGATGGAAACAAAATAAGATAACTTTTTATTCAATGGATATCAATGGTTTTGTCAGGTATTTGAGAAGCTTGGGCCAAGCTTGTATGATTTTCTAAAGAGAAATAGATACCAACCTTTCCCTGTGGAACTTGTGCGGGAGTTTGGACGACAACTGTTGGAATCTGTAGCATGTGTGTGATTGCTTGATTCTGCATATCCGTTCTTAACAAGTTTGGCAGTTGCAGATTCATTCTTCTCTTGCTTTCAAGTGGCATGCTTGACCATCTTTTTTTCTTTTTCTAAAATAGATATGCACGAATTACGCCTTATTCACACTGATCTGAAGCCAGAAAACATACTCCTCGTATCTTCTGAATATATAAAGCTCCCAACTACCAAGGTACCTAATCTTAACCAGTTTTTTAGCGAGTATATGCTATTTTGAAGTTAGGTATACGGTGCTAGCAGTTATCTTGAATGACCACTTGGGGTTGTACAGAAGAATTCACAAGATGAGATACACTTCAAGTGCTTGCCAAAGTCCAGTGCCATAAAGCTGATAGATTTTGGTAGTACTGCCTTTGATAATCAGGAACATAGCTCGATTGTTTCTACGAGGCATTACAGGGCTCCTGAAATAATCTTAGGTAAATTGGTTATTCTTGAAGGTTTGCTTTTGTTCATGTTGCTTGAGGTATAGGTTTCTTATGTCTTTTAATATGCTTGTGAAGAACAGAAAACAAATGTAATTTATCTTCCTAGGAGTCCAAGTATGATGCATGCCAGTTGATACTCTTATTTATCATTAAGTGAAAAAACTTGTTTAGAAGAGCAACTTGCCATTTCCATAGTTGGCTAGTGAGAAAGAACCTTCGAATTGAAGGATCAAATATTGGGCCAATGACAGAAAATATAAATCTACAGACATTGCTGTGTTTGATTGTTCAAACTACTGGTTGGTTATGTAGAATAGTAACTGTACATGTTATACGTCGGCATTTTTGGGCATCTGACAGTTTTTCCTTTGCTCATTTGTTTCTTCTGTGTTTTAGTTCTTGCTCTGTAAGATTTTAGAGATGGCCCTGCCTCTTCTGATGAGGGAAAAGGGTGTTTTTAGGATGGCTACATTTACTATATATATGTTAGCACTGTTGGTTTGTTAGAATCTAATTTGGACATGCCTAGAATGTATGGGCCTGAAGATTGTATTAGTTTGAATGAGTCAAAATTGGATGAATAGATAAATGACCCATCTTCCTCTTTGTAAAATGGTCCATCTAAGAACATATTTAGCTCTATGTTTGATGGTGCTATACCTATCAAGACCGTAGGTCTTACATAAATCGTTATATAGCTGGGTGTTTATTGGTCTAAATTGTACAAATGCTTTTTTTATGTCACCCTGAAACCTGCACAATGCTCATGTTATGCTACTGTGCTGAGCTACTGAAAACAATTGATTAGACTGACCAATGTTCTTTCTGTGTAAGAACTCATATTTTCTCCTGTTTCCTTGAGCTTAGACCAACTGCTGAAGTAGTTGCTAATGTTTCTTCTTCCAGAGAGGAATCTTGAGTTTCTGATGTTACTGAATGTTGTTTTCCAGGTTTGGGCTGGAGTTTGCCATGTGATATCTGGAGCGTTGGTTGCATCCTCGTCGAGTTATGCTCGGTTAGATTGCTTGTGATGCCTGTCTTTCCTCTTTTACCAACATATGTTCCTAACCCTTTGACATTTTTAGGGGGAAGCATTGTTTCAGACACATGAGAACCTGGAACACCTAGCAATGATGGAGAGAGTTTTGGGTCCCGTACCAGAACACATGATACGGAAAGCTAGGTTCGTGTTTATACCATTAATTTGATTAGTATCGTTTTTTCATTCTCCATGTGCTATCTTTAACAAACCAATTATCTCCACCTGTGTCCTGCTGGTCTGGGGTGAACTTTGAGAATCAATCCCTTTTTATTTAGCTTGTTTCTTGAGAGAAACACAATATCTCCAGTTCTCCACCTGTACCCTGGAGGTCCAGATTTTGATCCAGTCGTCTTGAAAAAGAAACAAGGGAAAGGCTGCCTAAGTGCCTAATAAATCCAAAGTGAAATATATATTTTCTCACTAGAGTAAATCTTCCGTATCAAATGTTTTAAAAAAACATTGGCACATCCTACCTGTGTAAAGAAGTATTTTTCTTTTGTTTTTGTGCGCAAGCGGACTTCTTTGATTTCTGGTTCCTTCAGTTGTACTGTTAGTAATTATTTACTGGTTTGGTAGTGACAAGTAGTCTTAGCTTGCATCTCTTTGTATTGGCTTATACATATGGTTCTTGTAAAGGTATTTTTTGCAAGCATTTGCTGGAATGCTTTTGCAGAACATGTTACATGTTAGGATGCTCTACGGAACATATATTTTGTGTTGCTTATGCTAACGCCTTTTTCTTAATATTATATTGAAGAATACAACTGTTTCAACTTCCATACATCTGTACACCATTATGTAAGCTTAAACAGAAACATTTAAATTAATCATAAATTAATACTAAGGTGCTACTCCCTCCAGTTTACAAACAAGTGACATTTTGGATGATATTGTCAAGCTTCATGCACTAGCCAGCCAACACAACCAAAAGTCCGAACTGATGGAAAGGGCTAGTACAATCCACTTATACACTTCAACACCCCCACTCAACAGATATAACTTTGATGCCTAATTTGTACTAAACTATATGTATACAACTCAACAAAATATGATATTCTGAGTTTCTGACAATACTTTTTGAGACAAATTTATACATATTATTTTGAAGTATCCAGTCTAAATTATAAAAACAATTTAACAGTTAAATTTGTAGAAGTTTGACCAAGAATGTCTATAGCTTCACTTGTTTGTGATATGGAGGGAGTATTGTGTATTGCATGCAGTTCTCTGTTTATTCTTCCCTTTAATGCTATACTCATCTGTCGTACTGACATCCTGTATGTTACTTGGAATATGCAGTTCATCAGCTCAGAAATACTTTAGACGAGGGACACGTCTGAATTGGCCTGAAGGTGCTGTTACAAGAGAAAGCATCAGAGCAGTCAGAAAACTACATCGGCTAAAGGTTTTGATTCCTCTATTGGCCTTTTCGGTTTTCTTGGGCACACTTTTCTACCAATTGTCATTAAACTTGTGCATTTTATGGTCCCTGGTTTATCTTTTGATTATGTTTAGAGTATTGGACATCGATACATAAGTTATTTACATCTGTGACTGCACATGGATAGATAATTCTTCTCCCACTGGCTTAAGACTGTACGGTAGTGCATATTTGTGATTAATTTTAACACATAGTTTAGTTATGTTTGTTGGAGTGCAAATACAAAAGGTAAATAAGTTTCACTTCCAGTCAGTTAGTAAGTTAATTTGTAGTTGTATTAATCCAGAATAGTTGGCGCTGGGTTACTGGCTACTGCTTTACTTTGTGACTTAAGAGAGTATGAAATGAAGAGTTTTGTAATGTGAAGCTGACTTAAGAGAGTATCTGCCAACTTCAGGACTTGGTTGCGAGAAATGCTGACCATTCAAGGGCATCCCTGGCAGACTTGCTATATGGTCTTCTAAGATTCGAGCCTTCAGAGCGCCTTACTGCCCAAGAAGCTCTAGACCATCCATTCTTCCGAAATCCAGCCCCAGCATGACTTGTTAGAACATGTTTTGACTCTGCCCCTCGCGGTATCTACGCGAGAAATAGGCCTGGAGAAGCAGGCACGAGGCCCAGAGCGGCGGCTGTAGCTAATCTCTACCATAAAGATCATGTAAGCAGAGCTTTAATGCTCGCGGTGGTGATAAGCTGTTGTTCTGGTCACCCCTTGTAATGTACAATAGCATTTATTGTAGGAAGATTAGTGCACCAAAATGGGGCCTGTACATCATGTGTTCGGGTGCACATTGTTACTCAGCATCCTATCCCGGTTTTGTAACCGCACTGCAATGACCACTGAGCAAGGCAGCCGTTCCAGTGCTTGTATGTTGCCTGGGAATTTCCTGTTCAATGGCATCTGAGAAAAAGTTAACTTGAGGATTTGGAAACAAATGCACGTTGAATAATGTTAGTTTTTTTGAGGAACTTTGAAAGAGCAGTGGGTTCTTTCTAGTCGAACCTTGCTGCTGAAGGTTGAAACTAGCCGAAGGCGTGCGATTGTGACTCGTGAACTGTTCATGCTGAATAGCATCGATGGTTGGACTTTGTAAAGCACTGCTTAATTAGGCGGCATTTTCCGAGAACGCTACTCACCTTTCTACTTTCCCATTAAAACTGATAAATTGATTGGAGACTTTGATTTCTGTTTATTTTCCATGGCACTTGGTCTGTCACTTTCTGTCCTTTACAGGGTGCAGCAAACGCGACCATCGATTTCACTGGTTGTCACACACTCTGTTCCCTGGCTCTGCATCCTCCCTCCTTTGGTGTTTGTTTGGTCAGGAGATGGCCACATCGTGGGAGATCCATCAAGTTAGCAGCGACACGTTACGCATGCGGCACGCATATACGGGAGTCACAAGGATTTTGTGGCAGAAATTTCGCCGCGATGAGTAGAACAGGTTTTTTGGTTATGTCATGGGTTCTCGCGACAGCTATTCCCTGTTTCTGATGCAGCACACTGACCGCATGCTGGACTCCCCGAGCGACACGCCGTTGGCGAAAACCTTTTTGTACAGCGGAGCCGCAAGCCAGATGCTGACTTTTTGGAAGTTCGGCCGCCGTGGCCTCGCCGGCGACGACATGTATCCTGGGATCGATCGTCAGCGGCGGCCGCATCGCTAGCTGAATTTTTTATGCATCGGACCACCTGCACCAATGTAATGTCAAAAAGGACAATCTCTGAAAATATTTGTTAAAAGAGATCCCCTAAAGGTGGTGGCACGTGCGACACGTGGCACATGCCGCCTGGGCCAACGACGGCAAGGGGGTGCCGCCATCCCCAAAGCCGACATGTTTGCTAGGCCATGCCGCCAATGCCAACGCCGGCAGGGTGGCCGGCAGGGTGACGTGGCTGGTTGCGGCTGGAGGCTAGGCTTCAGGGGGTGCCGCCACCGCCAGTGGCGGCAGGCTGCCACGTCAGCATGCCGCCTGGAGGAGAGCCGGCATGGCCCACGGCGGCTACGGCAGGCAGCGTGCCGGAGTTGGCTGTGGCGGCATGTCCTTGCCGTCTTTGGCCCAGGCGGCACGTGCCACGTGTCGCCTGGCCAGACGTGCCGCCACCGACGGATGGTCCTTTTTGACAAATTTATTCAAGAGTGGTCCTTTTTGACAATTCATTGGTGCAGCTGGTCTCTTTTGTCAAAAATTCTCGCTAGCTAGCCTTTGACGTAGGAGGTTTTGACGACGGTGCGGCCTGAGGATTGAGGTTGAGGATATGTATATCCACGTGGTGTTTGCTCGTTGGTTTCAGTTCATGCCAACGCGTGCCTGCCTGCGCCTCCGCTTTCACTCTGCAAAATGACCTGCGGATTTGTTTGGAACAATGCTGCTCCTTCTAGAGGGTATGTAAACGCACATAGGATTCCAGGATCCACAAATGGAGGTCACAGCAGCAGGTGGCTACTGCTGCTGCTGTAGGAATACTACTAGTAGTAGCATAAACACTGCAGACAGACAGAGTGATGGTGTTTCGTGTTCTGCAAGTGCTATTCTTCAGCAAACTGGGAAAAAACAAGGAAATGGTCATCTTATTTAAGATTCCATTAGGTCCATGTGATGTTTGACAACACTTAATGTCACGTGCAGCAGTGTTGACTGTCGACTGCAGAAATGGCGAGAATCGTGGCCTCCTGTAATTTTCGCCATCGCTCCTTTTTGGATTTGGTTGCGAGCATCATGGATACAGACTTGCAGGCTTCTCTCACTGCGAGAAAAGAGAGCACATGCACTTTTCATCGGTGTGCGCCAATTGTCCCTTTCTGACACGGGCACTCCATCCGCTAACTCAAGTACTCAACTGATCATGCTAATGTTCGGATCAACTATGTCTCCATCGGATCGGAAAGTCCACCGCTACGTTTGGGATTGACAATAGCTTGCTCTCAGGCTTGTAAATAAGCCATCTCATTATTGTGGTTTCTGGAGAAAAATGGAGTACTATCATAATGAAAGAGCTCTCCTCTTAATCGTGCAAAAGACCAAACAATCTGAGGAAAAAGAAAGTAACGTACAGCACATCTCCTGCTCTCACGCAAATACGGACACAGTATGTGACAACAAGTCTGTCAATTTTGGCTCTTTGCCCTCGCCTTCTTTAAAATGCCTAGCCCCCTAACTCACACATACACACACAGACAGAGAGCCACCCCTCTTCTTCTATCCCACCGAGCCCAAGGACGGAGGGACGATCCATGGCGGCAGCGAACGGCGACAAGGGGTTCGTGGTGCCAGAGCTGGAGATCAAGTTCACCAAGCTCTTCATCAATGGCCAGTTCGTCGACGCGGTCTCCGGTAAGCACCTCTTCCCCTCCGCCTGGCTACAATCTTCTCTTTTCTTTTCCACGGCATTCCGGGCAGTAGCCGGCGTACTCATGCGGCGCTCGCTTGCCGCAGCTAAAGCCCCTGCCGGCCGTTCTATCTTCTTCCTCTTCCTAGGATAATTTTCAGAAGGGGGTTTTCCTTTTTCTGGTAGAATCCTATCGTGTCGTATTTCCATTTCGCCACATATTTTCGAGATGCATGGGCGGACGATGTTTAACTGTAAATTTTTGCAAGCAAGAAATTAGAAATATATTCGTGGAACAGATTCGAGGTGAGGATGCTTTCCTTGGGTTTAGGGATGAATCTTGACATCTAGCGACGGGCGGCGACCCCATCTCTAGGTCCTCGAAGAACTAGCATTGCTCTACCTACATTTAATTAAGTGTTAATCATACGTTTGACTTGGCTGCATCTTGTACAGCCTAGCTGGGAAATCAACGTACTTCCTCCAATTACAGATAGATCGATTCGTCTCTTGTGCATATGATCCGCCCGAGTGACATGGTCACCGGCCGGTCTAGTATTTTGACTCTTACTCTTGGTTTCAGATTAGGTAGTCCATGGTTTTCTACTGATAAATAATACTATACGAATTTATAAGTATCGGTTTTGCTATTTCTCAGTAGACTGAGAAATAGCTTATGGCTCAGTAGAATTATAGACCATTAGATTTGCATCGTAATTCGTGCAATTGAGTTGCAAGTTGAGTTGCAACTGAGATTTTTTCAGTTGCAAGTGATGTTGCAACTAGGAACCATACATCTAGAACGTTAAATTGCTTCGTGATTCGTGCTAATAGTGAGTTACAACATGAGTTGCAACTGAGATATGATGATATCATTCTACTGAGCCATAAACTATTGCTCAGTAGACTGAGCCCTAGACACACCCTATAGGTATATGTGCGCATAGCCTATTCCACACCAGAAAAAGTGCTATAGAAAAACAGAAATTATGAACATGAAACGCTAGCTAGGATCATACTCCCTCTGTCAAGAATTACCCTGCATTCTGGGTTTAGTCAAAGTTAAACTTTATAAACTTTGACTAAGCGTATAAGAAAAAATATTAATAATTATAATATGAAATAACCATCATTAGAATTGCATAAAATATATTTTCATATTGTATGTATTTGGTTTTATAGTTATTGATAGTTTTACCAATATGTTTGGTCAAAATTTAATTTTTTTGACTTTGACCAAACACAGAATGTAGGATAATTCCTGACGGAGGGAGTATATAGGAGCTCTCCTTCCGGATTGGTGATGATTGATTACGATGTGTACAGAAATAGAGAGGCCCAGATGGATCGCTCATCCTTTTGGAGTGTAAAAGCGTAGCATGAAAGGAACCAATGCTAGGCTAGCTAGCTATGGCGTTCACTGACGTGTTGACTTCGCTCGGAGCTGAGCATGACGCCTTCTGGGTAGAACTCATGTGTTCTTCTTTCTTCACTGACGTACTCGCGTGAAATTTCTGTGTCCCAGACGTGATGTTCAAAGTTTTTTTCAAGTACCGCAGGCCCTTTGATGTTTAAAGGTCGTTTAACTTGCCGTGCAACTCTGATTAACACTAGCAGCACATCAGTCTAATATGTGACCAGAAGTACATTATATACTAGTGTATGATTACGAAAAGTGGCGACCATCGAAATAAAATAATTGGCCATCAAAAAATTTACGACAAGTGGCCTGTTGAATTGGGGATCGATATCAGCGGTGTCAAATCTGACAAGTAGCTTTCGTCATGCGTCGGCTCCGCTTCCCTTCTGGAATGGCCCTTTTGTATACATACATAGCCGTCGTCATCTTTGCTGTAGCTTGTGCTGTCCTTGGGTTGATCATGTAGCTTTTTTTGTAAGCTTGTCGATTTGATCGAATTCTTCTTGATGGTTACACGTACCTCACACTGTCGTACCACTACATGTGTCGGGTAAAATCCACTTACAAGTGGGATAATTTCGCCGTCCTTATCATGGTAAGACCACACACACAAGGCCTTGAAAAAACCTAATTGTCACTCACTGCCAATTATTGATGGCTTTTTGGACGAAATTATTGGTTGTTAATAGTGCGAGAACGCAAAATGGTAGTTTTGATACGTAATAAAAATTCTAGTAGTCAATACTAGAAATAAATTGTACTTTTTCAAAGGGAGAATGTTTACTACTAGTAGTTGGATGTATATCGCCCGTGCACGCTAAGTCGTTAACTGGACATGTGTGAACACTAGCATAAGTCTTAACTTTGATGAACAAAGTCACCGGCTGATGCTAGCTACTGGCTAAACTCAATGCTAAACTTCAGTCCAATTAGTTAACGGAATAGACGTGACATTGCAAACAAGCTAACTAGGCTGGATGATGACGGCTAATAAGAAATCAGAGGGGGGGGATTAGGATATGATCTTGAGATGGGGACAACCTAACTTGCGAATACAAGCATGTGCAACGGAAGCATTTTTGTGATGCGGATACTTGGCGTATTGCTATCTTTGGGTGTACACAGAAATTCATAATTCAGATCCCAGCTGGTCCAGAGATCAAGCCATTGTCGAGCTCGTTGGCTGCATGTGTACGTATGCATGTGTGTATATGGACTATGGACTCCCGTGATCGATGGGAGTTCACAGGCTATGTAGGCCGGTATGGGTCCCTTGTGGCGCATGATCGCCCAGATCGGTCGAGCTGTAGCCGTCAGCCAAGAAACTGATCATATTTTGCAATTGGTTTTTTTAGGAAGAGAAAGGAAATTCAGAACTGACAGCTGGTGGTGTGTGTGCTCTACTGATTATTGTTGCTTGGCTTAGATTTAGAAGCTAGCCCTTGCCTGTTTGCTACTGAGGCACAAATATCAAACCAGGAATCTAGGGTATACTGTAGTTAACTTGGTCTAGCCATGTGGGACGTTGAAACTTGTACTGTCATGGGTTATTGTGATGGGAGGTTTCTTAGTTTCTAAGGGGAGTTTTTTTCAAGTTCTTTGTTCTAATTTAACACGTACACTATGTCACTATGAACAAGTTTTTAAGTAGTTATTACATGTTTGTAAAATGAAATGTCGAATTTCATGTTTTAGAAGAATTTCCATTTCTTACTTTAACACGTACACTATAATGAATACAGGCAAGACGTTCGAGACGCGGGACCCACGCACCGGCGAGGTGATCGCCGCGATCGCTGAGGGAGACAAGGCTGATGTGGACCTCGCCGTCAAGGCCGCTCGCGAGGCCTTCGACAACGGCCCATGGCCCAGGATGCCCGGCTGCGTATGTACAAACAGCCTCTGTAAACGCAATAAGCTCGGCCCGTTGGCACTTCATTGCTAGCCCATGAAACGATTAGTTCGTTTTCTTTTTCCCGCCGATAACAGTGCATAACTTTTCCTACGCGTGCGTGAGCAGGCGAGGGGTAGGATCCTGAACAAGTTCGCGGACCTCGTGGATCAGCACGTCGAGGAGCTGGCGGCGCTGGACACGGTGGACGCCGGCAAGCTGTTCAGCATGGGCAAGATGATGGACATCCCCGGCGGCGCCAACCTGCTCCGGTACTACGCCGGCGCCGCCGACAAGATCCACGGAGAGACGCTCAAGATGGCCCGCCCGCTGCAGGCGTACACGCTCAAGGAGCCCGTCGGCGTGGTGGGCCACATCGTCCCCTGGAACTACCCCACCACCATGTTCTTCTTCAAGGTCAGCCCCGCGCTGGCCGCCGGGTGCACCATGGTCGTCAAGCCCGCGGAGCAGACACCCCTCTCCGCGCTCTTCTACGCCCACCTCGCCAAGGAGGCCGGGATCCCCGACGGCGTCCTCAACATCGTGCCCGGGTTCGGCCCCACCGCCGGCGCCGCCATCGCCTCTCACATGGACATCGACAAGATCAGCTTCACCGGCTCCACGGAGGTTGGGAGGATCATCATGCAGGCAGCGGCCATGAGCAACCTCAAGTCCGTCTCGCTTGAGCTCGGCGGCAAGTCTCCCGTCATCGTGTTCGACGACGCCGACGTCGACATGGCCGTGAACCTCGTCAACATGGCCACTTACACCAACAAGGTACTGCTGGTGCTCACCGTGTCAACCACCTGTTAACTGGAAGCAAAAGGCTCAAGTTCTCTTGTACATTTCTGCTGCTGTGACAGGGCGAGATCTGCGTCGCTGGCTCGCGCATATACGTGCAGGAAGGGATCTACGACGCCTTCGTGAAGAAGTCGGTCGAGCTCGCCAAGAAATCGGTGGTCGGAGATCCATTCAACCCCAATGTACACCAAGGACCTCAGGTAATGACCATGAATGACCTACCCATCTGAAAATGCACACTTCAGTGAACACAGCCCTAACAACCACTTGTGCACAAATCCACCCAAGGTTGACAAGGATCAATACGAGAAGGTCCTGAAATACATCGACGTCGGTAAGCGGGAAGGCGCCACCCTCCTCACCGGAGGGAAGCCCTGCAGCGAGAAGGGGTACTACATCGAGCCCACCATCTTCACGGACGTCAAGGCATAAGTCCTCCCTACTCATCTTCAGTATTTACCATGAACAATTGAAGAGGGGAATAACATGCTGAATTGTTCCAAAACGTACCCCTTTCTTGCAGGAGGATATGTCGATTGCGCAAGAGGAAATCTTTGGGCCGGTGATGGCTCTCATGAAATTCAAGTAGGAATTTAGTCTTAATTAGTTTCCCTGAACATTTTCAACTTGACATTAGGCACGCAGATGAACTAAGTTGACAGCCTGAAACTGTTGTTAATTCAGGACGGTGGAGGAGGCTATTCAGAAGGCGAACAACACCCGGTATGGCCTGGCCGCCGGCGTGGTGACCAAGAACATCGACACCATGAACACCGTGTCGCGGTCGGTCAGGGCCGGCGTCATCTGGGTGAACTGCTACTTCGCCTTCGACCCCGACGCCCCGTTCGGCGGGTACAAGATGAGCGGCTTCGGCAAGGACATGGGCATCGACGCCCTCGACAAGTACCTGCACACCAAGACGGTGGTCACTCCACTCTACAACACGCCCTGGCTATGATCTGGATCGATATCGGATCACAAATAGCACAGGCGTTTTTACAGTTTATACCTGATTGGATGAATGCTTTCGGTTGCTTGTACTTATTACTTGCTTTGATCAACGTGCATGATGTGTTGCTCTTCCCGGCACAATCAAAAACACATGTTTCGGTTGCGTGGTATATTTACTATTGGGTTCAGTGTACATATATATCATTTTCTTGCAAGTCTACATCCAAGTTAACTATGACATTCTTTGATTCTTATGTTTAAATCGACTTCTAAAAGGTGAACCTTCAGTGTCGTGGATTCAAGGTACACCTTTTGCACTTCGTCTTATAACAATATATAAAAAACGAGGGTACTTAGCATTGGCAAGACCACTATATTCTGCGAGTGAGGTTAAGACGAGGACATGGTCAGCTTTTGAGCAATTATCAGGCCTAAAAATTAACTTCCATAAAAGCGAGTTGTTTTGTTTCGGTGAGGCCCAGGACGAGGTCAATGCATACGATGAATTATTTGGCTGTGGGCAAGGACAATTTCCTATGCGGTATTTGGGGATTCCGATTCATTATCGGAGACTAACAATTGCCGAATGGAAACTCGTCGAGGAAAGACTACAAAAACGCCTTAGTAGTTGGAAAGGGAAATTGTTGTCCCTGGGAGGAAGACTGATACTCATTAATTCGGTACTATCCAATATGGTACTACATATGATTTCATTCTTTCTCTTGCCTAAAGGAGTCTTGCATAAACTGGATTATTACCGGTCTAGATTCTTTTGGCAAGGGGACAACGAGAAAAAGAAATACAGATTGGCTAAATGGAGTGTCGTGTGCTCTCCTAAAGACCAGGGTGGGCTTGGTATTCAAGACCTTCAGGTCAAAAATACAGCCCTACTGGGGAAGTGGCTTTTTAAACTACTTACTGAGGAGGGGACATGGCAAACCATACTTAAGAGGAAATACATTGGTCAAAAAGCTTTATCACAGGTTCTTTGGAAACCAGGTGATTCACATTTTTGGGCTGGACTCATGGCAACAAAGAAGTTTTTCTTTGGTTTGGGTTCTTTTTCCATTAAGGATGGTTCCGAGGTACGGTTCTGGGAAGATAAATGGCTTGGTAATGCCACTCTTCGGGAACAGTATCCGGCCTTATATAGCATTGTGCGCCACAAAGATGATACTATTGCCAAAGTTTTGGAGAATTCTCCACCTTCAGTGGCTTTTAGAAGGGATTTGTCTGGGCAACGACTTGTAGCTTGGAATGCCTTGCTATTGCGTTTGGCAAACATCCAACTACAAGATGGGCATGATGAATTCCGTTGGAACCTACATGTAAATGGTCAGTTTTCAGTAGCTTCCATGTACAATGCTCTTATTTTATCAAACGTGCCAATCGATAAATCTAGTAATGATAAGCTTTGGAAGTTAAAAATTCCATTACGGATAAAGGTATTTGGATGGTACCTACGTAAAGGGGTTGTTTTAACGAAAGATAATCTTGCAAAGCGGAACTGGCATGGAAGTAAAAAGTGTGTTTTTTGTCATCAGGATGAAACAATTAAACACTTATTCATCCGATGTCGTTTTGCTAGATCTATATGGTCAGTCATCCAAGTAGCTTCAACCTTGTCTCCACCATGCAGTATTACCAATATATTTGGGAATTGGCTTAATGGAATCGACAATAGGTTTAAAAAGCATATTAGGGTGGGAGCGATTGCCTTTATTTGGTCGCTATGGCTATATAGAAATGATAAAGTGTTTAACGATAAAAACTCTTCCATTTTGCAGGTTATCTACAGAGCTACTGGTACACTCCGTTTGTGGTCTTTGCTGCATCGTCCGCAGGATCGCGACCTTTATACGGAGGTCTGTGCACGACTGGAAGCTACGGCGAGGGATACTTTTTCCCAACATGGCTGGCCGCATAGCTTACGGATTACTGCTTCTTGATAGGCGTTATTACAATTGCTCATCATGATATGTAATTTTGCCTGTGTACTTTTTGATACATCTTGGATGTGGGCTGTGTGCATCGTCGTTATGCAGAGGCCGGGTGTAAGCTTAATAACTATTAAGTAATAAAGCGCTCTTTTTCGAAAAAAAAAAGACGAGGACATGGTTCAATTGTGTTTTCAGGGAAAGAAACTTTGCCAATTCCATAGTAGTTTCTTTAGAAAACGACACACAATGCAGTTCTAGAAATCTTGATGACATCCGACCCATCGATGCTGAGAATGACTTTCTTATTGCACCTTTCTCCGAGGATTAGTAAGAAAATACGTATTCCAAATGCAGCATAACAAGGTCATTTCGTTGTGAGTTTTACCAAAACTTTCGTGAACTCATTCAGACATACCTTTTTTTTTGTTTGCATTAATTTCCTTGTGCCGGACAACAGATTTGCTAAGATTTCGTGGTCATATGGTGCCTAAAAATAATAAGGCAAAACAGATCCAACAATACGGCCGATGGATCTGCCTTCTTAATGTCAACTTCGAAATATGACGTGCACCGCTACTATTAGGCTCAATTCGGTGCAGGACATGTGGTTCGTCCAACGTAGACAACTTTTATTCAATGGAGAAATATGGTAGATCCTTCAAAAGATGGTCCACGAATAACAACGGCAACAAGAAATGAAGAGGACCATCAAGATAGATTTTAAAGGCATACAGCAAGGTCAAACAGTATTTTCTTTAGCATGCCTAATAATGCAAGGGTTATATGAATTTAGTCGCGCTTGGAGCCATGTTTCTTTATCACTGGAGGTAGTGGGACCATTAAGGTAAATGATGATATAGGTCATTACTTTCAAATTTAAAAAGCTACGGCGAGCCGATCCTTTATAACCCATGTTATTCAACATTATGGCAGATATTTTTGTTAAACATGTATAGTCTTTCTTTTCTATTTGGAGTCGATCGGGCGGCCGCGATCTGTTCCACCGGCGACTAGAATATGTCGCCCAACCGCTGATCTCCTGCGCCTCCTCCTGGATCGGCCAGCTCTTCCCCGACTTGGCCGGAATCGGCCGGCTCATGCGCCACCACTGCCAGACAACTAGGTGAGCTTGTCCGTTGGTGAGTGTTGTCAAACAAAAAGAAGAAGAAGAAAAGGATTGATGGTATCACCATGGCGTCATCTTTGTCAGGCTATGTTGTTGTTCCTCGCTGCCCGATGACCTTCGATGGTACCAACTATGCGGACTTTGCCGCTCATATGCGTGGTCTTCGGCTTTGGGGTGTTTTTTGTGGTGAGGTCCACTATCCCCCGCGCCCTCTTGCTCCAGTGGCTCCTATTCCGCTGACGCCACCGGTTATTGCTGTTGATGCTTCTGAGGCCGACAAGGTTGCAGCCAAGACTGTCGATGATGCTGCGGTCAATGCTTATGATCAGCAGGTAGCAGATTTCTCTGAGGCTCTCTCTACTTATTGTGATGCGCAGACTGCTTATACTTAGTGGTGTGATGAGGATGCTCGTTGTTGGGGATATACCAGATAGGTATACCAGCGACGTAGTCCTAAATCAGCAAGCCAGGGTGCCCCATCAGGGGTGGTATGGCGGATTTGCCATACCGGGCGGCCCAGTTGCTGAAGTTGCCACGACGGTACTGGATGCAGGCGCTCATGGCGGATCCTTAGACAGGTCCATGGCGGATCCGGAAACAGGCCCATGGCGGGTTACTGACGACAGGCCCATAGCGGGTCCGGAGACGGCCCATGGCGGGTTACCTTGTGGTACACGCGTAGGACTTAGTCTAGGACTCCAAGTTGTATCCGCTCCGGTACCAACGTGTAGCCCACGCCAGGCGCCTTTATAAGCCCGGCGTGGAGCAGCCCTTGAGGCACGTTCTAGTCATATGGCCAATCGCATAGCGAAACCGCCAACCTCATCATTGTAATCGAGCACTTGTTGCCATATAGTGAATTATAGCAGCACGTAGGATCTCGCCACCGTCGCGGGATCTGAAGCTGGGTAAACTCGTGCTACCACCGTCCCGGATCGCTCCTCCGTGTTCACCCCCTTCCACAAACCGCCAAACCCCTACCTCTATGGCAGATCTGTTGACGAAACCACGACAGTTGGCGCCCATCGTGGGGCTAAGCGCGTCTGGAGCGCGGATCCAGGCGGGATCCGCCTTTGCAGGCATCGGCGACACCGTCGCCATCGGGCGCGTCCTCTACGATTCTGGCTTCCCCATCGTCCCAGCGGATAACCTCTGGGTGCCGGCTAGAGAAGACCCTGCTCGATTCACCGTCGTTTCGATTGGAGATATCCATATCTTCATTGGAGAGACAAACCCTACCCCCGCCACGGAAACCAATTTCCGGCGGATCGGTATGGCTGAAATCCCCAAACGGACCGCTTTCGAGCTGGAGACGGAAGAGGACTCATCTGACCTGGAACTTTCCAAGTTACCCAGATCGGATCTGAAAAATAATCCCACCCAGCCTGCCCTAAAGGTAGGGGAAGTGGTGGAAGACCGCTATGAATCCGCCATGAGTAATCTGGCGTTAGAGACACCACGGTACTGCCTTGTTGCGTTCGCAGGCATCACTTCGGGATCTACCTCCAATGGAGGAGAAGATAGCCCAGGTGAATCCATCCTTGAGGCACTTAACGAAAGTGGTGAATCGGATGACTGTGACAGCAAGGGCTATGATTCTGACCATTACGACGCCGCCATGAGAAAAATCGAGGCGGAGTTGGCGCAGCAGGCACTTGAAGAACAGCAAGCAGCGGCCAAGCAGGTGTTCGTAACCAACAAAGGAGATGATGCTGGGCAGACAACCGGTGATCCGCCATCCCAGGCAGTCCACGACGGAGATACCGGCAAAGAGCAGGGTTACCCGCCACCAGCCGCCGATCCCGCCACGGAGCAACTTCCTGAGATTCACGGCGGACCCAGGCCTCTGCAACCCGCCATCCCCGAGGACCAGCACCCGGAAGACTTCACGACCCCGCTGGATAAGGTCGTCTACGGAACTCTAGTAGATCCAATCACCCCTGACTATGTCAGAGATGTGCACGATCTCGAGAAGAAGAGGCGAGCACTCCTCAAGGAGGCAAAGCGAGTCGAGAAGATAGGCCAGCAGCTTGATGGCGACATTGCTAAAGCTCAAGACACGCTGAAGCGCACAAGGAACATGGAGGAGAAGTATGTTACTCTCATCCAGAACCAGATGACCGAGGGAGGCGACCCGCAACTGGTACGAAACCTTGAGTTCACCGTGCCAACAGCGGAAACTCTGGCCAAGATGTACATCAAGAATCCGCCATACGTGGATAAAAACCGCGATGAAGTCAGGGCTACGCCCATTGAAAATATCGTGGCTGCAAAGGAGCTATTGGAGCATAATAAGAGCCCAGCAGCCCTACAGACGGCGGTGAAACTAATGACCAAAGCATTAGTGCAGCAGGAGAAGGCCACGTCGTCACGATGGCTCGAATCTGATCCCGTGCTATGCAGGTCCAGCACTGCCTCTAAGGCTCGGGGGGCTGGCAACCATGGTACGCGCCCTGACAACGAATCTCATACCGGATCCTCAGAAATCCGAAGAAGAGAAGCTCGCAACCGGGCGAACGCCATCCCAATATCCTCCGATGACAAACCAAATGGCAAAGGCCCACAGAGAAATCCATCGCCACCCCACAAGAACTACCCCGCTTACGGATACCAACAAGACAATGCTGCTCCTCGCCATAAGACCAACATGCCACCACCAAAGTATAAGACGTTCAAAGTCCCAAAGGGAGGGATCGTCATACGTGACAATGATGGCAAGCGAGGACGAAGCCGTGACGCTGGACACAGAGACGATCCGCCACGACGGGAAACCAGCAGAGACGGCGGATCCAAGAGAAGGGACTGATCTCGCCATGACGACGGCGCACACCGTGGCGGCGGCAAGGACAAGCATCGCTCCACTCGCCACCACGATGACAAAGGGCAAGGCTCCCGCCGCCATGACGACGATCCATCTCCACGAAGAACAGAAGGAAGTCGTCGTAGCTGCAAAGATAAGTCGCAGGACGGCGAGAGTAAACGACGACGTGACCCTTCGCCATCCCCACCAGGTAGCCCCCATGGCGGCGGCGGTGGTGGTGGCGGACCAGCAAGGTCACGCAACTCTCGCAAGGATCCGCCGGACCAGAAGCCCTACGACGCACGTACCCATCTAAACGAGATTGCCAAGTCTCAAACAGCCTTCTTCCTCGGCCCAAAGTGCTTTGGACAACGGATTCGTGATGAGCCCATCCCGCATGGGTTCAAAATCGAGAAAAATATCCACCAGTACAATGGGGTCGATAGGCCTTTAACTTGGCTACAAGACTACTTCAACGCAGTGCAGTTCGCCGGGGGATCACCCAATGTTGCTGTCCGCCATTTGCCCCTAATGCTATCCGGCACTGCGAGGCAGTGGATCAACGACTTGGCAGAAAACTCCATCCAAACCTGGTTCGATATGCAAACTGCGTTCACCGAAAATTTCGAGGGGACTTACAAGAGACCCCATAACATTGGTGACCTCCAACGGTGCCGACGGGCCGACGACGAGACCTCCCGAACTTTCCTCGCGCGATGGCTAGATATGAAGAACTCCTGTGAAGGGGTTACTGACGAATCCGCCATCCTCGCATTTATTGACAGTTTGGAGAGAGGCCAGCTGCTCCGCCATCGCCTGTTGCGGGAAAGGAACAAAGGGAAACTAACCCTAAATTCCATGATCACCATTGCAAGCAACTACGTGGCCGCCGCCGCCGACGCCCGCGAATCTCTGAAGGCTTCCGCCATCCAGAACACTGGAAAGCGGAATAGCAACAACAAACGGAAGAATCCGCCAGAAGAGCAGCAGGCTCCGGACATGGTGGCCACAACCTTCGCTGACAAGGGCCAAAGGGGCCAGCGCGGCAGAGGACGCGGTACTAGCAGTGGCCAGCCGCGGAGTTCCGCAACTCCCGCTTCGGCGCCATCCGCCCCCGTGTCTTACGACGAATACCGCGATATGCCATGTTTCGCCCATCGTGACGCTTCGGGAAAGTGCAATCACACCAACCAGAACTGCAAGTTTTCAATGACCTTAAGGCGGATCAAGAGGCTGGCTTCAAGCGCAGCCGGCGACAACGGCCTCGTGGCAAAGGGAAAGCGGACAAAGATAAGGAGTCCAGGGATGGCAGTGACATGGACGAAGACCCCGCACCCAAACCCGCCGAAAAGGCAGAGGGTGGCGCTGGCAAGGGTAACCCAATTAAGGACAAAAAAGGTGCCTTTCACACATTCCTTGGACCCCCCACGGCCAAGGCACAGAGAGCTGCTATGCGCTCCCTCAACGCCACCGTGCCAAAAATCCGCCAGTACGTTCGATGGTCCGAAGTACCGGTGTACTGGAGCCGCGATGATCATCTAGAGCACATCCCAGACAGATATTATGCCATGGTGGTATGCCCTGTAATCCATGGCTATGAGTTCTCCAAATGCCTAATGGATGGCGGCAGCAGCCTGAACATCATGTACGTGGAAACTTTGACGAAGCTCGGCCTTACCAAGACCCAACTCCGCCATAGCGCGGTCACCTTTTATGGGGTGGTTCCTGGTCGCCAAGCCAAGTCCCTTGGGTCCATCACACTCAAGGTTGCCTTCGATAGTGAGGAAAATTACCGTGAAGAGCCTATAACCTTTGAGGTAGTCCCGTTCACGAGCACATACCACGTGATCTTCGGTCGCCCTGCCTTCCACAGCTTCCATGCCAGGCCATGTTACATCTACAATCAGCTGAAGATGCCAGGCCCGGATGGCATAATTACTGTTTATGGCAGTTTCAGAAAGGCAAAGGAGTGCGAGGAAGGAGAAGCCGCCTTCGCGGAAGCAGTGTTCTTCGGTGAGGAGTTCAAAGAAATTTATGCCGCTACGGACCCCGTGGAGATGCCGGCATCCAAGCAGGAGATTTCCGCCTCCCCGCCCACATTCAAGCCTACGGTCGACACAAAACAGGTGGAACTTATCGCTGGTGATGCCGCCAAGACCACCTCCATTGGGACAAACTTGTCTCCTAAATAGGAAAGCGCGCTCGTCGAGTTCCTCCGTGAGAACCGGGACATCTTCGCATGGCAGCCATCTGACATGACGGGTGTACCCAGGGAACTCGCTGAGCACGCTCTGCAGATAATTCCTGGCTCCAAGCCAGTAAGACAAGCCATGAGACACTTCGGAGATGAAAAGCGCCGCGCCATAGCAAAGGAAATTTCCAAGCTGTTGAAAGCAGGCTTCATCAAGGAAGTGATCCATACCAAGTGGGTGGCAAATCCGGTGCTAGTTCCTAAGAAAAACACAAAAGTTCTGCGCATGTGTGTAGATTACACTGGCCTGAACAAAGCATGTCCAACAGACCCTTTTCCCTTGCCTCGCATTGACCAAGTCATTGACTCGACGGCGGGATCGGAGCTGCTGTGTTTCTTAGATGCCTACTCAGGATACCACCAGATCAAGATGAATCAGCTCGCTACGTCGTTCGTAACACCTTATGGCACATATTGCTATGTCACAATGCCATTCGGTCTGAAAAACGCAGGAGCAACGTATCAGCGCACTATGCAAAAGTGCCTGGCGGATCAAATTGGACGAAACATCCACGCATACGTGGACGACATCACAGTTATGTCTAAAAAGCAAGATGGCCTTATAGCAGATTTGCAAGAGACCTTTGACAATCTTAGGAAGTACAACATGATGCTTAACCCCACGAAGTGTGTCTTCGGGGTGCCAGCTGGACAACTTCTAGGATTCATCGTCTCCCACCGCAGAATTGAGGTTAACCCGGAGAAGATCAAGGCAATCCTCGACATCTCCTGGCCCATAGATCTAAAAGATGTACAGCAACTCACAGGCTGCGTGGCAGCAGTGAGCAGATTCATCAGTCGTCTTGGCGAGAAGGCTTTGCCACTCTACAAGCTGATGAAGAAATCAGACGAATTCGTCTGGACCGACGAGGCAGACGCTGCACTTAAGGATTTGAAGAGAGTGTTATCCACTGCACCAGTCCTAGCGGCTCCCGAAGACCAGGAACCCATGTTACTATACATGGCGGGAACTAACAGGGTGGTCAGCATCGTCATGGTGGTAGAGCGTAAGGAAGAAGCGCAGGAGTATGGCGTACAACGACCAGTCTACTATGTCAGCGAGGTCCTGACGGAATCCAAGCAGCGCTACCCTCACTACCAAAAATTGGCATACCGAGTTTTCCTAGCTTCTCGTAAGTTGAGGCATTACTTCTATGACCATAAGATCACAGTGGTGAGCAAAGCCCCACTGAAGGACATCATCAACAACAACGATGCAACAGGACGAGTTGCGAAGTGGGGCATTGAATTGGCCTCTTTCGACATCGACTATAAGCCTCGCACCGCCATCAAGTCTCAGGCTTTGGCAGAATTTATGGCGGATTGGAAGGAAGCGCAGGAAACTACGCCCGTCCCAGAACCAGAGCATTGGGTGATGCACTTTGATGGCTCAAAGTTTCTACACGGCTCGGGGGCTGGAGTGACACTCAAATCTCCCAAGGGAGATGAGCTAAGCTATGTTCTCTAGATCCACTTCCCCACCACCAACAACATTGCGGAATATGAAGCTTTACTGCACGGGCTACGTGTCGCAAAGGAGATCGGCGTACAACACATCATGTGCTGTGGAGACTCTGACCTTGTGGCTCAGAAGGTGGCTGGCACATACAAAGCTCGGAACGAAGTTATGGCGGCATATAGAGACGAAGTGGATGAGATGGCCAAAAGTTTCCTCGGCTACGACATAAAACACGTACGACGAGAAGATAACATGGCGGCCGATACCTTGTCAAAACTAGGATCTAGCCGTAAGGCAGTTCCGCCAGGAGTATTCCTCGAGCATCTGCGCGTACCATCAGTAAAGATGGTGGATCCAGAAAACCCGGAACTAGCAAGCTCCCCCGTCATGGCGGTTTTGCCCAGCAATCCGCCATGGGCAGAGCCCTACCTAGAATTTCTGATGAACAAGAAGCTACCCGAAGACGAAGTCCAAAAAAGACAAATCGAGCGTAGAGCCAAAGCGTACAACATCATAGATGGCCAGCTCTACAAACGAAGCACCTCGGGAGTTTTCATGAAGTGCATATCCCAAGTGGATGGAATCGAAATACTAAGAGAGATCCACGAAGGCGAATGCGGGCATCACGCCGCCGCCAGATCCCTAGTAGCTAAAGCATTCCGCCATGGATTCTACTGGCCAACAGCCAAGGCAGATGCAGACCATATTGTGGAGCTCTGCCACGGTTGCCAGATGTACTCCAAGCAGACCCATATGCCCGCCACAGCACTGCATACGATTCCTATAACTTGGCCCTTTGCAGTCTGGGGGCTGGACATGGTGGGTCCGCTAAAAACAGCACCTTCGGGATTTACGCACCTCCTGGTAGCGGTAGACAAATTCACGAAGTGGGTGGAAGCTAAGCCCATCATAAAACTTGATGGCAAAACTGCCCTCAAGTTTGTCAAGGACATTGTGGTTAGATTCGGCATCCCACATAGCATCATCACCGATAATGGCACTAATCTGTCTCAGGGAGAAGTTGAAGAATACTGCCATCATAACGGAATCCGCCTTGACCTAGCATCTGTGGCACATCCACAGTCTAATGGTCAAGTTGAGTGGACCAACAGACTAATCATGTCAGGGATCAAGCCACGCCTAGAAGCACCGCTACATAGAGCAGCTGGAGCCTAGGCAGAGGAGTTGCCATCTGTGCTGTGGAGTCTACGGACCACACCAAACAGATCAACTGGCCTAACCCCTTTCTTCTTAGTCTACGGAGCAGAGGCAATCTTGCCAAGTGATGTTCAGTACGATTCTCCAAGAGTCAAGGCCTACAAGGAAGAAGATGCAGAAGCGTCCAGACAACTATCTGTGGACCTGCTGGAAGAAGAACGAGACCTAGCAGCCCAGAGATCCGCCATCTACCAGCAGAATCTCCGCTGCTATCATAGCCGACGAGTTCGCCAACGCTCGTTTAAATAAGGCGACCTAGTGCTACGCCTCAAGCAGCAGAAGTCCCACAAGCTATCCCCGCCTTGGGAAGGACCCTTCGTCATCAGCAAAGCTCTACTGAATGGTTCCTACTACCTCGTTGATATTCGCGAGCTAGATAAGCGACCAAGTAAGAAGCACAAACAAAGAGACCCTAACGATATCTACGACGAGACAGATCGTCCGTGGAACATTGCACAGCTACGTCCTTTCTACACTTAGCACTTCTCTAGCTATGTAATAGGCACCTCTATATGATCAATGAAATAAAGCATTTGGTTCACTCTTGATTTTTTCGGAGTCTTTTACCTCCTTTATTGTTCATTTAGATCATATAGAACCTTTTTGCGCAATTGTGCTTTGCACTTGCGTCTCTTTTAAATCCGCCATAAGCGGTCCGCGTAGCTTTTTTATGTTTTGATCTTCATTCGATGTTTTCTGTGTGGATTCCAGAGTAGTGACTTTTTGATGATCTAAGCCGCCATCTGCTCAGGGTTTTGGACGGTTGCTATTAAGTATCGTCGCCCTAGCGGATTGTTCGTGCGAAGATTTCGCCATCTCACGAAAAGTCAAGCACAGAGAGCCGGATGGCGGATCGCATAATCCTACGCGTGATTTTTTTTTCAAAGTGTTGTTTTTTTGGGCATGTCAAAAACTGCAAGTTGCATAAAACTAGGCCTGGCAGTTCCTTCGCACAATAAAACCACTTCATAAAAAACAAGCTGCAAGAGTTCAAAAGCATTCGACTGATCCGCCACAATCAGATCAGTCACAGTGCAGAAACATTCACACGCAGTTTAAGTTTAAATTACAGACCCACTCAGGGGCCGAATTGATGCAAAGTATTTTTTCCTGCCACATTGCAGGGCACATCCTAAGAAGACGGCGAAACCTTGGAGGACACCTCGTCACCGCCATCACCACCTGCAGTAGCCGCGAAGGCTGATGCCGAAGCCTGGCTTGGCGACCCTGGCAGCTCGTATGCTTCGTAGTATACGTTCAACTGAGTGCCAAGGGAACACAGTTGATCGTATCCAAGCACGCTTTGCCGGATGGCGGCCTCGTCCACAGGCGCACCGTCCTCGCCGCTCTCCGGGATGCCGGAGGTGAGCAGGTCCAGGTCCATCTCGGGATAGTGGGCCTTCGCCAAGGTCAGAGCAGTCCTGGCACCACCCCGAGCAGAGGACTGTTTCTAGTCCGCCATGAGCCCTGGCACTAGCAGCAGCTTCTGGGTAAGTGCAATGGCGGAGAGGTTGGAAGAACCCGCTATCTGCAGGCTCCCGCACGCTTGGCGACTAGCGTTGAGAAGGCCATCAAGGTCCTTCTTCGCTGCGTCGGTGGCAACGCGCAAGCCTTCGGCGGTATCCGCCTCGGCCTGCCCCAAAGCGACTGCATAGTGGAAAAAGAAGATGCATCACGCACGGCATAGCAGAAATTGAAAAACTTTACGTTATAAAAAGAAATGGTACCTAGCAAGGTGTCCTGGAAGTGGTGGAGGAGCTCGTTAAAGCCTTCACGCCGCTTGTCAAAATCAGCAGCGGCTTTGCGGAGATCCTCTATCTCCTTGTCTTTCCTCAGGTTCTGGCGTTCCTGGTCCTTCAGTTGCTCTTCGAGGAGGGTGTTTGCGGCCAGAGATTTCTGGAGCTGCTGCTGCAGCCCATCCATCGCAATGGCGTGGCCCTTCTCCACCCCCTCAAGTGTGGACTTGAGCTTGGCAACATCTGCATGGCGGAAGTATTAGCACAGCATTGATTGAATAAGCATAAGGGAATTAAAACTTGTGGAGTAAATTATCGCTATTCTCAAGCTGTTGCTGCAAGTCCGCCACAAGAGCGCTTTTGGTTGCCAGCTCCTTCTCTTGCGAGCTGACAACCTGGACCAGGTCCTCTACCACCTTCTTGTAGTTCTGGCAAAATAATTTGAAGTGTTAGTCACTCTTAGAGCTTTATGTCGGATAAGTATCCGCCATAATGCTCGGGGGCTACTCACGATGATTTTTTAGTCACTCTTAGAGCATCATGATGGATAGAATCTGCCATAAAGCTCGGGGGCTACTTATGCTGATTTTTTGTCTTTCTAAGAGCTTTATGCCGGATAGTGATCCGCCATAACGCTCGGGGGGCTACTCAGTATGAAATTTAAAAGTTCTCTATAGAGCACTATGAACTACCAGCGCTCGAGGGCTGTGCTATTCAAAAACTTACAGAAGTCACTCTTGAAGCTCCATAGCGGATCGAATTTACAAATCCGCCATGGCGCTCGGGGGCTACTGGGAGTACATACCTCTTTGACAAGACTTGTTCTCTGAACAAACGCTGCCATAGCAGATGACACATGGTTACTGGCCTCCTCTTGTAGATTGTCAAGGCGGAAAAGAGCTTCTGATTTCGTCTTCCACTTTGAGGCCTCCCCAGCTCATGCGTCCATCTGAACCGCTTTTCCGCTAAAACTCACCTTCTTGGCACCTTTAGCGGGGCGATCTGACGCTCCAGCACTTTTCTCTGGAGTATCCGCCATCTTGCTAACATGCTGGGAAGAAGTGGAAGGCCCAGTTGGGCGAGCAGGAGCGTCCGATGTAGGTGGAATGGCAGCAGGAGATGGCTTGGCCCTTGGAGGTTTCTGGCCAGGAACTTTTCTTCTTCTGTGCGCAGAAGACAGTCACAGATTAGAATAGTCAAATTATACATGGTATGAAGGCAAGTTATGATTATCCTTACTTCTGCTCTGGCAGATTGATAGTGGCGGAATGCTCGGGCACGGTGTCTAGATGGCCGCGAAGAGCAGGGGACGGATGGCGAGAGATGACTCTCTTGCCTAGTCCACGAATGCGCCCGCCAGCACCACGAACGCCACGAGGAACCGCTATTATGGGCGCATCCGCCACTACCTCCTCTTTCGCCACCTTCTGTCCTTTGGGAGACGAGGATGTCTCGTCCTCATCATCAGTAAGCTCTTTCGTCCAAGGGTAACGGACGAGACGGCTCAGCTCGGAAGGTGGTAGGGAAGAAAGCTGCGGAGAAATGCGAAGTTATTTAAGAAAAACCAGCTATTATGGCGGAATAAGGAGGGACACTCACCTTTGGACAACTGCCATTCTCATACATAGGGATCTTTAGCTTCAAAGGCTCATCCCGCCCCACCTTAATGATGTTGCGGATTCAAAGCTCGATCTCTTCAGCAGATAGTTCCTCCTTGGAATCGCGCTGAGGATCATCAACTCTGCTATATTCGCACATCAGGGATGGGCGGTATTGAAGAGGCTGAATCCGCCGTGAGATCCAGCAGTAGATGGTATCGGCACCTGTCAGTCCAGAGAAGACAAGTTTCGAAATTCGTCGTGAGCATAGCTGACATTCATCATCCATTGTAAAGTCGTCCATGACGCCCCAGCTATCCTGCTCCTCGGCGGGGCCATCAACAAAAGACCGCAGGCCAAACTTCCTTTCAGGAGGGGCCTGGTCAGCCAGATAGAAGAAGGATCCCCGCCATCCCTTTGCAGAGTCATGAGGGATAATGTAGGGGTAGGATTTCCCGCTCCGAGGAACAAAGGAGATCGATCCGCAATTGCGAGGATCTCCGTTCGCATCCCGGTTGTGGCGGATATTAAAGTATAAGCGGAATAAATCTCCGCGTGGGCTGATACCCAGATACCCCTCGCATAGCGCGACGAATCCCGCTAGGGCAGTGAAGCTATTTGGAGCAATGTGGTGTAGCTGTAACCTGTAGTGCCGAAGAACGCCTTTCAGGAAGTAGGATGGCGAAAGACTGAGACCATGATCAATGTGGGACTTCAGTATGACGACCTCTTCATCTGAAGGAGCTTGCATTGCTTCACCAGGTTCAACCCGCCATCTGGAGATCTCCTTAGCAGCTATGCGGCCTTCCTGCTCCAAGGAAGATAGAATCTCCTCATTTATGTTGCAGGAGTCCCAGTCTCCTCCTGAGGTCTCGGGCATGGCGGACTCTGTATCAGAAGACCGCGCTGAGCCCTCAGCAGCTTCAGACTTGGAGGCTTGGTGAGGCGATTCTGGTTCCATGGCGGCTAGCGGCGTGGCGGTAATAACTTCCAAGATTTCAAGCGAAGACGAGGCCAGCTTCTGGCGGAAAGCATCGTCGGCGGTGAGTATTTTCCGCGGTGGCTCGTCGGAGGTGACGTGGCTCTCGTGGCGGCACTGAGGAGAGAGAATGCGACGGGGGCGAATGAGGGGTGACCGGCCGGGGGTGAGAGGCCAGGGTATATATAGACCCCAGACCTCGAGATTCATGCCCGCATCACCACCGCTCGTCCTGATCGCAGAAACCCTAATCTGGTGACATGTGTCCAGGGGTAACAAAGTAACTTGGTGAAAACAGTGCATGCACTGTAAATCTTGCCCTAGAAGGAATTGCGTGCCGGAATTTACGGCGGATTTCCACGGTATGATCCAATGGATCCTGAAAATCTCGCTAACTACGTCGCTTGATCCGTTATTTATGGCGGGTTAATAGATGGAAGAAGGAACATTAAGATGACCGCCATCCCAGCACAGAGGGGAAGAAGAGCTATGGCGGAAGTAACTCACCAAGAACATGCATGGCGGATGTAGATGGCAATCTTGAAGTTCCCTGGGGGCTACTGTTGGGGATATACCAAATAGGTATACCAGCGACGTAGTCCTAAATCAGCAAGCCAGGGTGGCCCATCAGGGGTGGTATGGCGGATTTGCCATACCGGGCGGCCCAGTTGCTGAGGTTGCCACGGCGGTACTGGATGCAGGCGCTCATGGCGGATCCTTAGATAGGTCCATGGCGGATCCGGAAATAGGCCCATGGCGGGTTACTGACGACAGGCCCATAGCGGGTCCGGAGACGGCCCATGGCGGGTTACCTTGTGGTACACGCGTAGGACTTAGTCTAGGACTCCAAGTTGTATCCGCTCCGGTACCAACGTGTAGCCCACGCCAAGCGCCTTTATAAGCCTGGCGTGGAGCAGCCCTTGAGGCACGTTCTAGTCATACGGCCAATCGCATAGCGAAACAGCCAACCTCATCATTGTAATCGAGCACTTGTTGCCATATAGTGAATTATAGCAGCACGTAGGATCTCGCCACCGTCGCGGGATCTGAAGCTGGGTAAACTCGTGCTACCACCGTCCCGGATCGCTCCTCCATGTTCACCCCCTTCCACAAACCGCCATACCCCTACCTCTATGGCAGATCTGTTGACGAAACCACGACACTCGTGCTGCGGCTGTTCTCACCGCTAGTGTTCTGCCATAGTTTGCCTCTGAGTTCATGGCCCTTGCTACTGCTTCTGAGATGTGGGATCACCTTCGCCAGCGGTATCAGTCCTCTAGTGACTCTCTCTACTTATCTGTGGTCTGTCAGGAGCATGCTCTCCAGCAGGGTGATTCTAGTGTTGAGGAGTTTTACACACAGAGTTCAACTATTTGGCGTCAGCTTGACTCTCTCTGCTCTGCTGTCTGTGGGACTTGCCAGTGTTGCCGGACTGTGAGGTCTGATCTGGAGTTTCAGCGAGTCTATGAGTTCTTGTCTCAGCTTCATCCAGAGTTCGAGCCCCGACGGGCTCAGTTGATTGCTCGTGGCTGTATTCCTCTCTCGGCGGTGCTTTTTGAGCTCCGTGCTGAGGCGACCCACCTTTGTGGTGTGGCCAGATTGGAGTTTCATCTGTGCTTGTTGCTTGAGCCCCTACTATGTTGGTTGCTGCTCTAGGGCTCTCTCGTTCTAGTGCACCACCTACTGGCTACTCCTTCTAATGGTATGGGTCGCTTGCCATCAGGTGGTGGGGGTCACTCCTATCATGGTGGGGGTCGTTCTCGTCCTCCTCGCATTCAGTGTGGCTATTGTTAGAAGCTAGGGCACCCCGAGACTGATTGGTACAAGAAGATGCTGGACATGGGCCGTGTGTCTTCGTCTAGGACACGTCCTCCTTCTTTGAGTCCGTCCCTCTCTGTGCAGGATATTGCGATGCTTAGGCGCATATTGGTTGCCTCTGGCTCTTCTTCCTCACAGGCACTGCTGGTTCTGTGACTGCTGTCTCCCGTACTGAGCGCCCACCGTCTCCACAGTCAGATACTTCCTCGTGGGTCTTGGATTCTAGAGCTTCTTTTCATATGACTTCTGACTCTTATGTGTTATCGTCTCTTTGTTCTCTTGATTTTCCTCTTTCTATTCTTACTGCTGATGGCACTTCCCTTCATGTCACTAGCCGTGGCACTCTCTCTACTCCCTCCTTCTCTGTTCCTATTGTTTCTCTTCTTCCTCGCCTCACTATGAATCTGCTTTCTGTCGCTCAAACTGCCGACTCTCGTTGTCATGTTCTCTTTGATGCTGATTCTTTTTCTGTCCAGGATCGTCACACCCAACTTCTGGTTGGAGCTGGCCCTCGACGCCGTGACTCCCCAGGGCTTTGGGATCTTGATTGGCTTCATCTTCCATCTGCCAACACCAGCACCACCACTCGTTCACATGCTTTTGCTACTTCCGCTTCCGCTTCATTTCAGCAGTGACATCATTGACTTGGTCATCTTTGTGGCTCTCGCCTCTTGTCTTTAGTTCATCGCGGTTTTCTGGGGCCTGTCTCAGGAGATGTTTCTCTTCAGTGTCAGGGGTGTAGACATGGCAAACAGACTCAGTTACCCTATCCTACTAGTACCTCTGTGTCAGAGCGTCCTTTTGATTTGATACATTCTGATGTATGGGGTCCGTCTCCCTTCACTTCGAAGGGGGGCCATCGCTACTATGTTATATTTATTGATGATTTCTCTCGCTATACATGAATTTACTTCATGACTTCTTGTAGCGAGGTTCTCTCTATATATAAGCGATTTGCTTCCATGGTTCACACCCAGTTCTCCATGCCTATCCGTGTTTTTTGAGCTGATTTTGCTGGAGAGTATGTCTCCCAGATGTTGTGTGGGTTTCTCGCTGAGCAGGGGACTGTCGCTCAGTTCTCCTGTCCTGGCGCTCACGCTCAGAATGGCATGGCTGAGCACAAGCATCGCCATATGTTTGAGATGGCCCGTGCGCTAATGATTGCCGCCTCTCATCCGCCTCACTTTTGGGCTTAGGCTGTTCCTACTTCCACGTATCTCATTAATCTTTAGCCTTATGCTACCTTACAGGGTGTTATTCCTCTAGAGTGTCTGTTTGCTCGCTCCCCTGATTAGTCGGCCCTTCACTCATTTGGTTACGTTTTCTATGTTCTTCTGGCCCCTCGCGAGCGTACCAAACTCACTGCTCAGTCTGTTGTGTGTGTGTTTCTCGGCTACAGTGATGAGCACAAGGGTTACTAGTGTTGGGACCCTATTGACCATTGAATGCGCATTTCTCGTGATGTCACGTTTGATGAGTCGCGTCCCTTCTACCCGCGCCCCTCCTTCTCGGCCTTCTCGGTGGAAGACATATCCTTCCTATTGTTTCCCGAAACATCACCCTCTGTGCCTATTGATCCTCCTCCACGTCCCATCCTTGCCGATGCTCCACCTTCCCCACCCTCCTTGCCACCTAGTCCTCCTTTCTGTTCCGACCCTCCACCCACCTCTATGCTGTCTCCTTTTCCTTTCCACTATTCTCGTCGGTCTCATGTTCTGGATGCTTCCTTAGATGCTTCTTCTTCTTCTTCTTCTTCTGATCTATTCTCTTCCTCTGATGTGATGACTCCTCCTCTTCCTACTCACCCTCATCGTCCACTTGATCGCTACACTCCTAGTCACTATGGTCTTTTTGTTGCCCCCAAGCCGACTTCTTATCGGGATGCTAAGCGTCATCCCAAATGGTAGCTTGCCATGGCCGAGGAGATTGCTGCGCTTGAGCGCACTGGCACATGGGATCTTGTCTCTCCTCCTCCTGGTGTTCATCCCATCACATGCAAGTGGTCTACAAGATTAAGACCCGCTCCGATGGATCTCTTGAGCGTTACAAAGCGCATCTTGTAGCTCGTGGCTTCCAGCAGGATCAGGCCGTGATTATGACGAGATCTTTGCCCATGTGGCTCATATGACCATCATGTGCACTCTTCTTGCCGTGGCCTCTGTTAGGCACTGGTCTGTGTCTCAGCTTGATGTTCAGAATGCTTTTCTCAATGGCAAGTTGCGTAAGGAGGTTTACATGCAGCCTCCTCCAGGGTACTCTGTCCCTGATGGCATGGTTTGCCGTCTTCAACGCTCTCTTTATGGCCTGAAATAGGCCCCTCGCGCCTAGTTTGAGCGCTTTGCCTCTGTGGTGACTGCTGCTGATTTCACCCCAGCGCTCATGATCCCGCGCTATTTGTTCACACTTCTCCTCGCATGCGTACCCTTCTCCTCCTCTATGTCGATGACATGATTATCACCGGCAATGACTCCGAGTATATTCCCTTTGTCAAGACCCGTCTTCGTGAGCAGTTTCTTATGACTGATCTTGGTCCTCTTTGCTACTTTCTTTGGATCGAGGTTTCCTCCACTTCTGATGGATTTTATATCTCCCAGGAAAAGTATATCCAGGATCTACTTGCTCGTGCTTCTCTTGGTGATGAGCGCACTATTGAGACTCCTATGGAGCTCAATGTTCAGATTCACGTTTCTGATGGTGATCCTATTCCTGATCCGATGCGCTATCGTCATCTTGTTGGGAGTCTTGTCTATCTTGCTGTCACTCACCCAGATATATCCTACCATGTTCACATTCTGAGTCAGTTTTTCCCTGCTCCCACCTCGGGTCACTATAGCCATCTTCTTTATGTTCTTCACTATCTTCGCGGCACGGTCACTCGTCGTCTATTCTTCCCTCATTCCAGTTCCTTATAGCTTCATGCCTATTTTGATGCCACATGGGCCAGTGATCCTTCGGATCGCCGCTCACTTTCCGCATACTGTGTGTTTCTTGGTGGTTCTCTCATTGCATGGAAGACGAAGAAACAGACCACTGTTTCCCGCTCGAGTGCAGAGGCTGAGTTGAGAGCTATGGCCAGTTTGACGGCAAATGTGACTTGGTTACGATGGTTATTGGAGGATTTTGGTGTGTCTGTCACTACACTGACTTCCCTATTGTCAGACAGTACATGTGCTATCAACTGTGCACGAGATCCGGTGAAGCATGAGCTCACCAAACACATAGATGTTGATGCCTCCTTTGTGGGCACTGCTGTGTAGGATCAAATTCTCGCTTTTCAGTATGTGCCTTCTGAGTTACAGTTGGCGGATTTCTTCACGAAGGCCCAGACTAGAGCGTAGCATGGGTTCTTTCTCTCTAAACTCAGTGTTGTTGACCCACCATGAGTTTGAGGGGGGGGGGGTGTTAGACATGTATAGTCTTACTTTTCTATTTCCCTGTAGTATAAGGGGCTTCCTGCATATTGCCTACACCTGTACATGTACTGGTCTTTGCCCCCCTATAAATGATAGTTGCTCATTCCCTAACAATTTTGACAGTCATTATGAAGCACATAAAGGTAAATGTCCACATTGAGGGTGTAATTCCACAACTAGTGTACAACAGACTATCCATCCTTGAATACAACAATGGCATGAATTATTTTTGTGGATCACGACATAAAAAAGGCTAAAAAATGAAGTAATATTGTCAACATTAATTATCTTAATATAAAAATTGCAGTGGAAAACTCTCGTACTATTTCTTCTAAAAAAATACTATCAGAGTTCAAGTAACTCTTGTGCCTCAAACTTAATTTCTGTAAAAGTGAAATATTATCCTTTGAGGAAACCCAAGATGCGATCGACCAATACGCCAAATTATTCAGCTGCAAGCATGATCAGTTTTCAATTAGATATTTGGGTATTATGATTCTATTGGAGACTTATTAATACCGAGTATGTTAGGAAATGCCTCGAGAAGAGGCTGCGTAGTTGGAGAGGAAAGATACTATTTGTCTGCAGACATCGAGTTAAAAGAATAGAGTTTCTTATTTAATTAATGAAAAAACAGAGAAAGCCACTACAGATGCATCAACATGGAACACGATCATATTGGTCACCGCCGGCCGATTTGGTAACCCACATGCAACGCACATACGTTGCCGAGAAGAAAGACCACTATCGAGGCTACCATCAAGCTTCATTGTTATCACTCCTCCTTGTTAGAATTGCATGCTCTAGCCAGTTCGACCAAAAGACCGATCTGATAGAAGAGACTAGGCAATTGTATTTCAACACTCCTCGATATAGCGATTATTACTTAGCCTTCTAAGATCACCTTCTAAGCGTCACTGTTTACGTACGTTATTTGTCGGTGGAGAAGGACCATATGCTTTTTCTCAATCTTAGTTTATGGTCCCTTTTGCAAAAGTTGAGGGATTGTCACTAGTGGAAAAAGGGTCTTATGTTCAGGACCTTTAGCACTGGTTGTGTATTAAACCGGTGCTAAAGGTCCCTCCAGGGAAGACACAATGGCCGTAGCAGTATGGCAACAATTAGTCCCGGTTCGTCCGGTACCTTTAGTCCCGGTTGGAGACAGCAACCGGGACTAAAGGGGTTCGCGGCCAGCTGGCCTGCTGCCAGACCCCTTTAGTCCCGGTTGGTGTCACCAACCGGGACTAAAGGTCCCGACCTATTTAATGCGGCCACCCACCGCTGGCCACGCCCTCTCCCTCTCCCCTGTTTATTTCCTCCTAGAAGAGTGGTAGGGGGGTGTTAGAATTGGTTTCCCCTTCTATGCACAAGAGGTGTTTGATGAAATGTGTGAGTGAATTTTTTCCTTCTCTATTCTTCACCACCGAGCTCTAGTTTATCCACTATTTGTCAAGATTTCGCGCGGTCCCATCTATTCAAGTGTTGTGAGAGGTTGGCAACTATAAGCTCTTGAGTAGTTTTAGTAATGGACTAATTTTAGCATCGTGATTGCATTTGATATACTTATAACTTGCAGATGAGCCATCCATGGATGTACGCTAACCGACGCTCTGCTGAATTCATTGAAGGCATGCGTTCTTTTCTCAAAGTGGCTGAGGCAAACAAGCGGAATGGTTTTATGTGTTGTCCTTGCAGTTCCTGTCGAAATGAGAAGGATTACTCTTGCTTAAGAACCCTTCACTTCCACCTAATTCGGTGGGGTTTCATGCCCAGGTATAATTGTTGGACCAAGCACGGAGAAAAAGGGGTTATGATGGAAGACGGTGAAGAAGAAGAGAATGATGACAACTATCGTCAAATGTTCCCTGAATATGGTGATACTGCAATGGAAGAAGAAGAAGGTGATGAACGGGCATCAGTTGAGCCCGCTGATGATCTTAGTTGGGTCATTTCTGATGCGAAGCGAGACTATGTAACAGAAAAGGAGAGATTGCAGTTCGAGCAGATGTTACAGGACCACAAAAAAATGTTGTACCCAAATTGTGAAGATGGCTAGAAGAAGCTGGGTAGCATATTGGAATTGTTGAGATGGAAGGCAGAGAACGGTGTGACTGACTCGGGATTTAATAAGTTGCTGATAATGATGAAGAAACTGCTTCCAAGGGATAATGAATTGCCCGTCAGTACGTATAAAGCAAAGAAGCTTGTCTGCCCTCTTGGATTAGACGTATAGAAGATACATGCCTGCCCTAATGACTGCATTCTCTACCGGGGTGAGGAGTACGAGAATTTGGATGCATGCCCGGTATGCACTGCGGTATAAGATCAGACGGGATGACCCTGGAGATGTTGAGGGCGAGCCACCCAGGAAGAGGGTTCCTGCCAAGGTGATATGGTATGCTCCTATAATACTGCAATTGAAATGTTTATTCAGAAATGAAGATCATGCCAAGTTGATGCGATGGCACATGGAGGACCGTAAGATAGACGAGATGTTGAGACACCCCGCTGATGGGTCACAGTGGAGAAAAATCGAGAGAGAGTTCCCAGACTTTGCAGGTGATGCAAGAAACTTATGGTTTGGTCTATGTACATATGGCATGAATCCTTTTGGGGAGCAGAACTACAGTCACAACACCTGGCCCATTACTCTATGTATCTATAACCTTCCTCCTTGGTTGTGCATGAAGCAGAAGTTCATTATGATGCCAGTGCTCATCCAAGGTCCGAAGCAACCCGGCAACGATATTGATGTGTACCTAAGGCTATTAGTTGATGAACTTTTACAGCTGTGGGCGAAACCAGGTGTACGTGTGTGGGATGAGCACAAACAAGAGGAATTCGACCTACGAGCGTTGCTTTTCGTAACCATCAATGATTGGCTTGCTCTTAGTAATATTTTAGGACAGTCAAATGATGTCTACGCACTTCTATTCTTGTAGACACTTGTTGGGCCTCCAAGTGCAGAGGTTTGTAGAACAGCAGCAAGTTTCCCTTAAGTGGATCACCCAAGGTTTATCGAAATCAGGGAGGAAGAGGTCAAAGCTATCCCTCTCAAGCAACCCTGCAATTACAATACAGAAAGTCTCTTGTGTCCCCAACACAACCAATACACTTGTCAGATGTATAGGTGCACTAGTTCGGCGAAGAGATAGTAAAATACAAGTGGTATAGATGATTATAAGTAGTAACTGTGATATGAAATAAGTATCGCTGCGAGCAAACATGTAACAAAACAACAGGTAAACGGTGTGCAAAGCTTGGAAACAAGGCCTAGGGATCATACTTTCACTAGTGGACACACTCCCAACAATATAACATGACTGAACAAATAACTTCTCTTTGCTAAGGCACTCTGAATTACTCTCCTATTGAATAACACTAATCACTGTGTAGTGGCTACAGAAGCACCCCTTAAAGTTCACCAAGTACTTGACAAACACCACTCATAGAGATATCCAAATCAGATCACAACTCAAGATAGAAATCATTGCAACTTAGACCAAGTACTAACACGGTGCACACACTGTCAACATTACACCATGAAAGGAGGAATAGATCACTCAAACTATCATAGCAATAATTATTCTCATAATCCACAAGAGATCACAATCATAGCCTAAACCAAGTACCACCATGATGCACGCACTGTCACCGTTACACCATAGCAGGAGGAATAGATTACTTTAATAACATTGCTAGAGTACACAAAATATCTGAATAATAACATGTACTTGTTCAACATGATACAAAGCTCACGATCACATAAAGATCACATCATGGGAGAGAGAGGTGAACCACATAGCTACCGGTAGAGCCCTTAGCCCCGGGGATGAACTACTCCCTCCTCATCATAGGAGACAGCAAGGTTGATGGAGATGGCGGTGAGGTCGATGGAGACGGCGGAGACGGCGATGGAGACCGATGGAGATGGCTCCGGGGGCACTTCCCCGTCCTGGCAGGGTGCCGGAACAGAGACTTCTGTCCCCCAAAATTCGTCGGTGGCGGTGGCGGAGCTGCGGAACTGTTTCTGGAAAATTGCCGAATCCCTTAGGGTTTTCCGTCCCGAGGCTTTATATAGGCGAAGGGGCGTCGCGAGAGGGCAGCCAGGGGCTCCTCACACATGGGTGGCGCGGCCAGGGCCAGGGCCGCGCCACCCTAGTGTGAGGGCAGGCCCTGGCCCCTCTCCGGCTCTCTTTCGGATGTCTGGATGCTCCCGGGTAAAATAAGACTTCAGGAACTTGTTTCGTCCAATTTCGAGAATATTTCTTGTGTATCACTCTGAAACACAAAAACAGCAGAAAACAGGGAACTGACACTGTGGCAACTCGTTAATAGGTTAGTTCCGGAAAATGCATAAAAGTGCCACTAAGTGTAACGAAACAATAGGCAAATGGTGTAAAAACAAGCATGGAGCATCAAAAATTATAGATACGTTGGAGACGTATCATCAAACAAGGGATACAATGCATGCACGCACTGTTTGGATCAGACAGAAAGTATATATCTAGACAAATGTAGGAAGAATGTGTATCCGTGGTATCGTCATTTTCTTCCAAACAAGCATCCCTGTCGGAAAAAAGGCAAGCACTTCAATGGCGAGATAGAGATCCGGTCGAAGCCAACTCGCCGTACCGGCGATGAAGTCTTTGATATGGTCAAGGATTTAAGAGTAATCTTTGGAAAGAGTCTTGGCAGACAACCTGTTCCGAATGACGCTGACGGACACGCACCCATGTGGAAGAAGAAATCTATATTTTGGGAGCTTGAGTATTGGAAAGTCCTGGAGGTCCGCTCTGCGATCGACGTGATGCACCTGACGAAAAATCTTTGCATGAACCTGCTAGGATTCTTGGGCTTATATGGGAAGACAAAAGATACACAAGAAGCATGTGAGGACCAACAACGTTTGAAAGGACAAGACGACATGCATCCAGAGCGGTTTCAAGGTCCTGCCAGCTACGCTCTTACCAAAGAAGAAAAGGAAATATTTTTTGAAGCCCTTTTCAGTATCAAGGTCCCGTCTGGCTTCTCGTCAAATATAAAGGGAATAATAAATATGGCAGAGAAAAAATTCCAAAACCTAAAGTCTCATGACTGCCACGTGCTTATGACGCAATTGGTTCCGATTGCATTGAGGGGAATTCTACCAGAAAATGTTCGACTACCCATTGTGAAGGTATGCGCATTCCTCAATGCAATTTCTCAGAAGGTAATCAATCCAGAAAGTCTACCAGGGTTACAGAAGGATGTGGTCCAGTGTCTTGTCAGTTTTCAGTTATTGTTCCCGCCATCCTTCTTCAATATTATGACGCACCTCCTAGTTCACCTAGTTGAAGAGATTTCCATTCTCGGTCCTGTATTTCTACACAATATGTTCCCCTTTGAGAGGTTCATGGGAGTTTTAAAGAAATATGTTCATAACCGTGCTAGGCCAGAAGGAAGCATCTCCAAGGGCTATGGAACAGAGGAGGTCATTGAGTTTTGTGTTGACTTTATTCCTGACCTTAAGCCGATTGGTGTTCCCGAATCACGGCATGAGGGGAGACTAGGTGGAAAAGGCACGCTAGGAAAGAAAACAACCTATTCTATGGACAGACATTCTTTCACTCAAGCACACTACACAGTTCTACACAATTCAACCTTGGTGGCTCCATATATCGAGGAACACAAGAATATTGTACGCTCCCAAAACCCGGGGAAGCCTAAATCCTAGATTAAACTTGAGCATGAGACGACTTTCGGCGGTTGGTTGCGAGTACTTCTCATAAATGATGACATCACTATTGAGAAAGAACTATACTTGTTGGCAAAGTCACCATCTTCGATCATATCGACTTTCCAAGGGTACGAGATAAATGGGAATACATTTTACACGATCATCCAAGATAAAAAGAGCACCAACCAAAACAGTGGTGTCCGCTATGATGCAACAAATGAGAATGGGAAAAAGGACACATATTATGGGTACATTGAGGAGATATGGGAACTTGACTATGGTTCTAATTTTAAGATCCCTTTGTTTCAGTGCAAATGGATCAAGTTGGCTGGAGGTAGGGTACAGGTAGACCAAAAGTACGGCATGACAACAGTGGATCTCAACAATCTTGCGTACAGAGACAAACCATTTGTCCTAGCCAATGATGTGGCTCAGGTATTCTATGTGAAGGATATGTCTACCAAACCGAGAAAAAGAAAAGATAAGCAAACAAATACATCATACGGTGAGCCAAAGCGCCACATAGTTCTTTCAGGGAAAATAAACATCGTGGGATTGGAGGACAAGACAGACATGTCAGAAGATTACAATAAGTTTCATGAAATTCCGCCTTTCAAAGTGAACACTGATCCAAGCATCCTGCTAAATAATGAAGATGCTCCATGGTTACGGCCCAGAAAAAAACCCCAACAGAGAAAATGATGATGTTGGTGATGTGTAACAATCTATGTAATCTATGAAACTTAATGTCAGTAGCATGCTTCCCGATCATTCTGAATCGATTCTTGCACATTTACTTGAGCATTGTCATATTTATTGTACAGCACATTAACTAGTTGACAACACACTTACAACTAGTTGCCAAGCGCCTCCGCCTCCCGGGGGGTTAGAGATACGATGGAAGCCATGGGAGAGAGTGATGAGGTTTGCATATATGAGTCTAGATGTGATATGTAAATGGAGGCCAAGCGTGGGAAGACGGAGGCAGGAAGACGAAGGCGGGAAGACGGAGGCGGGAAGCGGTGGAAAGCGCGGGAAGAAAATAGGCGGGCAGCGGTGGAAAATAGGCGGGAGGCGGGAAGCGGTCGAAAGCGCGGGAAGAAAGCTGTCGGCAGGATAAGGACGCATGGGTGGATGCACTGCTCGATGAGATAAAGCATGTAGCGCACGACGCCCTGTCGGAGGAACAAGACAAAGTAGAAGCGGCGCCATGCCTATAAAAGGAGCATCAATACGCCATGGCAAGCAGCTCAACAAGCCAACTGAGAAGGTAGGGAGAGTTTCATCCCCATGGATGGAGGACAGGGTTGGGAAATCTCCCGTGGCGGAGCTTCTCGAAGATGTCGTTGGTGCTCACGCCCTACGGCATCTTCGGAAGCTCTGCCTCAGAAAAATTTCCCTACAAGCCCGTGAAAGACTCCATCTCCTCTAACAATGTTGGGTAAAGGGTTGGGAAATCTCCCGTGGCAGAGCTTCTCGAATATGTCGTTGGTGCTCATGCCCTACGGCATCTTTGAAAGCTCCACCTCGGAAAAATTTCCCTGCAAGCCTATGAAATACTCCATCTCCTCTAACAGTGTTGGGTAAAGGGTTGGGAAATCTCCCATGGCGGAGCTTCTCGAAGATGTCGTTGGTGCTCATGCCCTACGACATCTTTGGAAGCTCCGCCTCGGAAAAATTTCCCTACAAGCCCGTGAAAGACTCCATCTCCTCTAACAGTGTTGGGTAAAGGGTTTTGAATTAGTTATTCAATTTGAAACACTTTTCATATTCAAAGTTTTATCAAATTCTAAATTCTGCTAAAAGAATATTAATTAATATAGTTTTTTTTGAAAATGGCAAAATAGTTAATAGTTTAAATAGTTAGAATGACTTTTTTTGAAAATAGAAAATGGTTTTGAATTATTTATTCAATTTGAAAACTTTTCATATTCAAAGTTTTATCAAATTCTAAATTCTGCTAAAAGAATATTAATTAATATAGTTTTAGTTGAAAATGGCAAAATAGTTAATAGTTTAAATAGTTAGAATGACTTTTTTTGAAAATAGAAAATGGTTTTGAATTAGTTATTCAATTTGAAACACTTTTCATATTCAAAGTTTTATCAAATTCTAAATTCTACTAAAAGAATATTAATTAATATAGTTTTATTTGAAAATGGCAAAATAGTTATTAGTTTAAATAGTTAGAATGACTTTTTTTGAAAATAAAAAATGGTTTTGAATTAGTTATTCAAATTCAAACACTTTTCATGTTGTAAGTTTTTTCAGATTCAAAAGTATGCAAAAGTTATTCAAATGCATATTCAAAAATATTTAAAATTCATATTCAAAATTTTGTCTCAGAGATCTGAAAAAGCACCATTAGTCCCGGTTATCCCTACCAACCGGGACTAAAGGTGTGGGTTTCGGCGCGAAACAGAGCGGCCACCAAAATGTCTTTAGTCCCGGTTGGTGCCACCAACCGGGACTAGAGGTGTACCCTTTAGTCCCGGTTCGTGCCACCAACCGGGACTAAAGACTCTTTAGTCCCGGTTGGTGGCACGAACCGGGACTAAAGATCTTGGGGTATAAATACCCCGTCTTCTTCCCCGGCTCGAGCCACCGCCCGCGACGCATCATATTTTCTCGAAGACCAGCGCAGGAGGACTCGCGACGCAGGGGAGGTGCTGCCGCCGCGCCGTTCGGAGGACCACGCCGGCCCGCTGCCACCGCCGCCGTTCGGAGGAGGCCCCGCCAGCCCGCTGCCACCGTGCCGCCCCACCACCTCGCCGTCCCGCCCCGCACGGCGCCCCACCACCTCGCCGCCCCGCGCCACTGGCCACCACCTCGCTGCCCCGCGCCCGCAGACGCGCCACCCCACCTCGCCACCCGACATCTCCCTGCAGATACGCGCTGTTGAGGACGACCGAGATCCCTGTAGCAGATTAATTAGGGTTAGATTAGGTGTAGATTAGGGTTAGTTTAGGGTTAGAGTTAGTTATTAGTTAGATAGATATGTTAGATGTTAGATTAGGGTTAGATAGATATGTTAGATAGATAGATATGTTAGATAGAAATGTTAGATAGATATATGTTACTAGTTAGATAGATATGTTAGTTATTAGTTAGATAGATAGGTTAGATGTTAGATAATTTGTTAGTTAAAGTTTGTCAGTTAGAATTTGTTAGTTAGATTGTTAGAGTTAGTTATTAGTTAGTCAAATTAGTACATATGGGGGCGTTGGCCGGGCGTTGACGCGGTGGGGGGGGGGGTTTCTTCCCCCACCGTGTCGGCGTCCGACCAACGCCCCCTTTTTTTGCACATTGCTCATATGTACATATGGGGGCGTTGGCCAGGCGCCGACGCGGTGGGGGGGGGGGGGGTTTCTTCCCCCACCGCGCCGGTGCCCGGCCAACGCCCCCTTTTTTTGGACATTGCTCATATTTACATAGTTTTTGTCTATCTTTTGTATTAGTTAAGCAATGGATCCCTTCCGCGCCGGAAGAGAGGGTGAAGAGGAACTGTTCGGCTTTATGCGGACATACGCCGATGGAGCAGAAACCGGTGGAGGAGAAGAAGGTGGAGTGGAAGATGGCTCTGAATTTTTGAATGACTCCGGTCCGGGAATGGAGCCGAAAGATGGCGATGACGGTGGCTCAGAACATGGCGATGACGGCGGGTCAGAAGATGTTGGACCGCCAGAGGTATATTAAGCCTCTGGTGAATCACTGCACGATGCAATAATTATTTTGTATATATATATACTAATGAAATGCTTCTTATGAATGTTTCTTCTTTTAGACCTCCGCATCGACCCAATCTTCTAGAGGGAAATGAGGCTATGCCAAAGGGTTGCCCTCTGAAGTGCATCTTGTAATTCAGGCCGTCTCTGCATTGGGCAAACCAACGCATCCCAAAGAGAACGCAACAAAATTTGTTAATGAATGCGGAGTTCTTGTTAGGGACCATATCCCGATCAGCACTCAGGAATGGCATGCGCCAAAAATAACAAGGGAGCTAGTTTTGTCATCGACGAAGAGAAAGATGATCTTTGATCTCGCCTGAGTTCAAAATTCACCCTGTCGACATTGGCAACTGCTGCGGAAACAGAGGCCTTGAAGTTGAAAGTGAAGAAGTGGTCTCTTAAGAAGATGGACCAACTATTCAATAACCACAAGAAAAAGTTATACAATTACTACATCAAGAAGAAGACACCTCCAGAATTTACTGGCCCACTAGAGAAGCAACGGGATCACTGGGAAGCATTTCTGGATTACAGGAAATCAACACTAGCTTTGGAAAGACCGCGCAAGAATAAGGCAAATGCTGCTAATACGTCTCCAACGTATCCATAATTTTTGATGCTCCATGCTTGTTTTTACACCATTTGTTTAGTGTTTCGTTACACTTCGTGGTATTTTTATGCATTTTCTGGAACTAACCTATTAATGAGATGCCACAGTGCCAGTTCCCTGTTTCTGCTATTTTTGTGTTTCAGAAATGTTACACAGGAAATATTCTCGGAATTGGACGAAACAAAAGCCAGACGTCCAGATATTTCACGGAGCTTCCAGAAGACCGAAGAGGAGACGGAGCCGAGCCAGAGGGCGGCCACACCATAGGGCGGCGCAGCCTAGGGATGGCCCGCGCCCCCTGGTGGTGTGGGCCCCCTGGTCCACCTCTGATGCTGCCCCTTCGTCTATAAAGACCCCCCGACGGGAAAAACCTAAAGACCCGATCACTTTTCCAGAACACATCGCGATCCGCCGCCACCGTCGACCCGAAGATCGGGAGGGTCCAGAAGCTCTTCCCGGCACCCTGCTGGAGAGGGGAATCGCCACCGGAGGTCTTCTTCATCGCCATGCTTGCCTCCAGCGCGATGAGTGAGTAGTCTACCTTGGACTATAGGTCCATAGCAGTAGCTAGATGGTTGTCTTCTCCACCATGTGCTTCATGTTTAGATCTCGTGAGCTGCTTTACATGATCGAGACTACCTTTATGTAATTCTACATGTTGTGTTTGTTGGGATCCGATGAATATTGGTGTTATGATTGAGTTGATGTGCTGAATATTATCTTATGTTATCTCTATGATGTTTATGATCTTGCATGCTCTCCGTTGTTAGTAGCTATCTTGACCGAGTAGTTGCTAGTGACTCCAAGAGGGGGTATTTATGCTCGATAGTGGGTTCATGCCTCTATTTAATCTGGAGGAGTGACAGAAACCTCTAAGGTTGTAGATGTGCTATTGCTACTAGGGGGAAAACAACATTCATATGCTCGAGGGCATATGCTTTGTTTACATTACACACTTTGCTTAATGCAGTTATCTGTTGTTCGCAACTTAATACTTGTGGAGTTCTCGGATTGATTCGCCACAAGTGGATTATTAGTCATAGATGCAGTTGGATGGCGGTCTATGTATCTTATTGTAATGCCCAGAGTAAATCTCATAGTGATCCTCTCGACATGCACGTTGTCTTTATTCTATCAATTGCCCAACTGTAATTTATTTACCCAGCATGTGTTATTTTATCTTATGGAGAGACACCACTAGTGAACTGTGGACCCCGGTCCTATTTCCTTTATATTGCTATCACCTGTTTACTTTACTCGCATACTACTACTATTTTCCACTCGATACGCTCATTCCTTTGTTTCAAGCAAACCGATGAGATTGACAACCTCATCGTAAGTTGGGAGCAAAGTATTTTGGTTGTGTTGTGTGCAGGTTCCGCGTTGCTACTAGTTGAAGACGAGTCAACAAGAATCATTAACAGCGCCCTTGTTGGAGTGTTAGTAGGCTAGTCAGCATCACCTTCTGGAGTTTGGCTTTTTCCTAGATACGATTAAACCTTGGTTTCTTACTGAGGGAAAATTTGCTGCTGTACTCATCATACCTTCCTCTTAGGGTTCCCAACTGGGTGGTTATCCTGCCCGCATCAAGCATAATTTTCTGGCGCCGTTACCGGGGATTGAAGAAGAAGAAGCTCTCACATCAACTACACGTTCCCTGTCAACTTGGCACCAGCAACAATTTTCTGGCGCCGTTGCCGGGGAAAAAGAAAACTTCTGCAAGGGGAGTTTCGCACGCACATCCTTTACTTTGTTTTAAGTTTTGCTTTTACTTTATTTCTACTTGCATCGTTTTATAAAAAAACACAAAAAAATTTGTATCCTTTATAGTTGTTATTTCTTTACATTTAGTTCATTATGTTGTTCCCTAAGTACGTTTTGGAGGACCTCTGAGTAGGTAGTGGTTCAATTATTGGAAAAAGTAATATTGAGGAGTTCTTTAATCATATTAGTATGCATAAAGATGTTGAGGAAAAGTCTTTGGATGATCTTGCTCCTAGTATTGAAGTTGCTTCTGCTTATTTAATTCACATGTTGGAAGCTAGGTTTGCTAGCCTTAATCCTTTTATGCAATACATGTTTCTTAAGCTTCATGATATTGAGGATCTCGAAAAGAAAGCTTTTATCTTGGAAACTTTGCGCTTAGAATTTAGAGATGTTGCTTTTGAGTCTAGGGAAGTTTTTAAGAAATTTAATAAGCTTGGCTCGCCTGTTGAAGTTGTTGGTATACCAAATGATTCTAGAATGCCAATACCTTGTAAACTTGTAGGAATTTATGATGCCTTGGAAAATAATTTTAATTGGATTTGTCCTGAAAATCTTTTTGATGAAAGTAGTGTACCAAGGCGTGACTACAAGGGGTACTCAAAAGCTCATTTGGACAGAATTCATTTCTTTGTTCCTACAGTTGATCTTAATGATTCACTTGACATCACTTGATTCGCATTTTCTGTGCCTAGCTCAAAGGCGTTAAAGAAAAGCACTCTTGGGAGATAACCCAATGTTTTTTACATTTAGTTCTTTTTCTTTTATTTGAGTCTTGGAAGTTATTACGACTGTAATGACCTATCCTTATCATTTTTATTTCGTTTTTGTGCCAAGAGAAGCCTCTAATTTGAGTGAGGTAAGATTTGGGGATGTTGCTTTCCTGAAATAGATTTCGGTGCTGCACCATAAAAATTCGTGAAAATTCTCTGTATATCTTTTGGACCTGCGATTTCTTGTGCATATGCCCCAGGTTATATCAAAACTTTCATTAGTTGAACACTTTTTTATTTGAGCAACAGAAAACTCTCTAAAAATTCGACCTTTGTCAGCTGTTCAGTTTTGACAGATTTCTGCCAATATTTGTGTTTGCCGCTTTATCGCTTTCTTTTTGAGTTCTTTTGATCACGAAACTTTTGGGGAAGTTGCTACAGTAGTATATGCTTTATATGTGGTGGTTTTGCGTTGAAACCTGAAGCAAAAAGGGTTGATTCATTGTTATGCTTACACTAATGTTGCTAATAGAATTGTGTTTAGTTTTGTATGAAGGAAGTTTTCAAGTGTAGAGATCGGAGAATGATGAGATGAGTTGAAGAATGGACAAAAACTCAAGCTTGGGGATACCCATGTCACCCCAAGAAATATCCAAGAAGTACAAGCGTCAAAGCTTGGGGATGCCCCCGAGGCACCCCTTCTTCATCGGCAAAAATCAGGTCACCTTTCAAGACACTATATTTTTATTGCTTCATGCATTATGCGTTTTTCTTGGAGCGTCAGTTGTTTTAGTTTTCAGTTTTGTTTAGTTTTGTTTGCTGCAATAAATGGTTGGACCCCAACAAATTCCTTTTGGAGAAGTTGCCTTGCTTTTCATTTGCCAAGAACACTCTGTTTTTCACTCTATTCGTTTCAACGAGTGTTCTCTTTTTCTAGAACTGCGTTTAGCTTTCGATTTTCGCCTTAATTTGTATTCAGATCTTGTTATATCTTTTTATCAAGGTGTATTTTTTGCCTCTGGTCTATATTGGTTTTCATCAAAAGAGTTGGTTATAAAAAGTTTGAATGGTGTTGGAAAAGAGAAAAAGCTTTATGCAAAAAAGTGGTACAAGAAGGAGCTTGTGTAGACTGCGGCCTAGGCTTTTGCATGTCATGCTTAATGTCTTTTTGATAGTATGCTTAGTGGTTTTTCTGTAGCATGACTTGACTCAAATAACTGAGATTGCTTAATGAGCCTTTGAAAAAAGCATGCGTTGTTTTAATTATTTGGAAGCATTATTTTGGGTTTCTCCTTGATGCTTTATTTGGGTTGACTTGGTGCATGCTCACACATGTTAGACTCATACAAAGTCGCCATTGCCTCTATGATCATTTAGTTTTTGACTTTTGATGCCATCTTATGCATCTTTTAATGTCGCTTTGTCGCTTTGCATGATTATGGCCATTATTGCTCTCTTAGTTGGTCGCTCCCAGTCTTTTGCTAGCCTTCGTTTTGTACTGAGTATGAGCTCTACTCGTGCATCCAACTCTTAAAAACCAAGTTGTTCTAAAGTGTCCACCATACATACCTATTAGCAATTTGCTATTCTAAAGTACATTTGACTTGCTTTTATCTATCCTTCAAATTAAACTCTTTTTGGTGTTATGCGAAAATTGGTCAGTAAAGCTCTCACGAACCGGATGGCACACTTTACTTTTCTCGCTTTAAAATTTTGACATTGTGGTCTCTTATGTTGAGTTGTTATGCTTGCAAGTTGTAAGTTGGGAATTAGCCCAGCCATGCCGTCATGGGGCAAGCTTTCAACATTGCACTATCTTTCATTTGAGTTGATATCGTGATCTTTTGTTTATGGATACTCGCGGTGTGAAATGAATTGGGAATCTTGCGGGATCATGGAGTTTGTATACGTGTTAGAGAAACGTCTGGGCCGCTAATCTAAGCAATGCATAATTCATGGTGAAAATTTACAGCATGCCCATAGTGAACATTCGACGACGCATCTCGCAATAAAAAGCTATACCAATGGTAAATAAAAGAGATGCCGAGGTGTTCATTGTCTGTTTGTCCTGTCATTTTGATGTGGGCTTGTTCCATGTCATCGGGCACGGAGGTACCCCGTTGGCGGTTCTCGATGATATGTGTATACTTACAATGACAAGAGCTTGCTTGGGACTCTAAGTAAAGTAGCATGAGGTTTGGGTATTCGTACTTCACGGGACACGAGGTTTTCAACTTATGATTTGTCAAGCATATGCAGCATAAGTGTTCTTGCATTAACTTTAACCATTCAAGATGCTTATGATGGGGGCAATGAGAGCTCAAAGCCGGTAAGTACCATAATTTTTGAAGGTTTATAAAACTTGCAATCACTGCTTCCCTCCGCGAAGGGCCTTTCTTTTACTTTTATGTTGAGTCACCACCTTCTATCTTTATGCACCATCTAAGAGAGCATAGTTGTCATTCTGAGTATAATGTGCATTGTCCCAAAGTTTTCATTGATTGATTCATGATGTTGGTTTCACTTGTTCTTAAATTATTTGTATCTAGTCGCCCTCTTAAACTTGAAGGTGTCGTATGCATTTATGTTTTGCTCTCTCATGAAGGACAAGCTGAAAACCATTTGTATGTTTTTCCTTATGATTTGAACACACGTTTGACTTTCATTGTTTCATTTTCATGATCTTTTGATTGTGTTCATTTTCATGTTATAACATGGTTGCTAAGTGTCTTCTATCAAGATTATATCTTTCATGCCCATGTTTTAAGTTCTTTGATCCCAGCGCACAACGCTTACATATATGGTCAAGATTGTGTAGGTGCATGTCACCTCAAAATTTATTTCTTTTGTTATCACTTACCTACTTGAGGACGAGCAGGAGTTAAGCTTGGGGATGCTGATACGTCTCCAACGTATCCATAATTTTTGATGCTCCATGCTTGTTTTTACACCATTTGTTTAGTGTTTCGTTACACTTCGTGGCATTTTTATGCATTTTCCGGAACTAACCTATTAATGAGATGCCACAGTGCCAGTTCCCTGTTTCTGCTGTTTTTGTGTTTCAGAAATGTTACACAGGAAATATTCTCGGAATTGGACAAAACAAAAGCCAGACGTCCAGATATTTCACGGAGCTTCTAGAAGACCGAAGAGGAGACGGAGCCGAGCCAGAGGGCGGCCACACCATAGGGCGGCGCGGCCTAGGGCTGGCCCGCGCCCCCTGGTGGTGTGGGCCCCCTGGTCCACCTCTGACGCTGCCTCTTCGCCTATAAAGACCCCGCGACGGGAAAAACCTAAAGACCCGATCACTTTTCCAGAACACATCGCGATCCGCCGCCGTCGACCCGAAGATCAGGAGGGTCCAGAAGCTCTTCCCGGCACCCTGCCGGAGAGGGGAATTGCCACCGGAGGTCTTCTTCATCGCCATGCTTGCCTCCGGCGCGATGAGTGAGTAGTCTACCTTGGACTATGGGTCCATAGCAGTAGCTAGATGGTTGTCTTCTTGTAACAACTCAGAAAATTGTAATCCTTTCCTATGAATTAAAGTACCAAATTTTGGGCCAAGATAAAACTTTTTATCTATTATTGCATGTATGCATGTATTTTCTATTATTTGTATTCTATGATTCCATGTGTGTTATTATTTGTTGTGCAATAGTTAGTTACTTCTAACTTAACCAACAAAAGCAGTAGAGAAGTATTATAAGAGCCAAAGAAACCAGAAACAAAAGAAAGAAAGAAAAAGAGAAGAATAAGATGATCTAGGAAATCTTATTAACTACCCTACTTTGGCTACTTAGAATAAGAAATCTGTAACTCAAGCAAAGGTATGGTCAGTTAGTTGATCTTGACCAAGTTGCATACTAACTCAACCAAGAAGTTTCTAACCAAAATTCAAATCAGAACATCACTCAAACTTCAGCCAAACTTTGAATCTGAAACAGTGACAATACCAAAATTTGAAATATGATTTCTGCAAAACTTAACCTTTCTTTGTAACAAAAATATCTCTGGAAACCTTATCTAATATGTTGACCACCGAAAGTGAAAAATTTCAAAAATTCGAATTTGAATTTCTTGCGGGCATTTGGTCGAACACCTGGCGAGCAAAAATCTAGAAAATCGGAGGCACTGTGGGCATCACTGTTCCCGTTCGTCTCGTGCCTGTAGCCATGCTCGTGGACGTCTCCGCGGTCGAGCCCAGCCCCCTCTGCCCCGACCCGAGCCATGCGAAATGGAGGAGAAGAGGAAGACGCCGCCCGGACCCCCCTCTCTGTCCTTCTTCCTCTCTGCAAGCTGCCGACCGCCGTGACCTCGCCAGAGCCGACCCACAGCACCCCGCCGCCGAGACCAAACCCCTCCAGCACGCGAGCAAGGCCGTCGAGCCCGGTGTCGCCCGTGCACGTCGCCAGCACAACCTGCGCCGGCCACCCACTGGGCGCCCTTGTCCCCGCTCCTCTGGCCTATAAAAGCCCCCGCCGATCAAACGAATGGACGCACACCGCTCCCAGCTCGCTCCCATACATCTTCACTTCTCCCCGCTCGCTCTCGTTCGACGTCGCCATCCCCGCCGGCGAGGTACTGGACGCGGAGGGCGCCGCCGCGTTCGGCCTCCGTGGAGCAAGCCGACGCCGGGAATTGGTGGAGAAGTCTCACCAGAGTCTTTTCCGCCCGTCGCCGTCAAGCTCTGCTTCCTCTACGAGCGCCGCCGTCGCCGTCGTCTTCTTCTCTGCGCGCAGGTGAGCTCCCTCCTCGCCGACGAGCACGAAGCAGACGCGCCGTTGGATTAGAATCCAACGGCAGCGTACCGCTTCGGGTCACTTAAGTGACCTGACGAGTAGGACCCACATGTCAGTTTGTTTAAAAACAAATCCCGCCCGGCGCAAAACGGTATCGGGCCGGCCCGTTCGGGTTTCGTTTGAAATCGGCCCGGTTCAGTTTAGTTTCGGTCCGATTCGTTTTATTTAATTTCCCGCCCGTTTGAATTATTTCAAATAAGTTTCATATATGATTTTCAAACTTTAATTCCAAGAGATTTAGAAATCCATTTTTAGCAAATGAATATGCGTTGGAAAGCTTAGGAATTGCTCTACCCTCTGAAACTGGTTAGAATTCAAATTGAGTTAGGGATTTAAATAAATAAGAATACTTTGACCTTAGCTTTATTAATCATAGGAAAATTCTAGAAAATTATTTAAACCTCCTAAAATTTTGAAACTTGGTTTGTGAACTCACTAATTAACTCCTCTACTGTTTAGTTCAACCTTAATCCACTCAAACCTTGTTAGTGGTACCAAGTAGACCCTAATCCAATCTTAGTTTGAAGCATAAAATGATAGATCTCCATTACACACTTAGTTAATTTTTCCCTCAATACCAATATACTTAGTTAGTCAATCCCCACTTGAACTAGCCCTAATAACCCTAGTTACCTACCCTTACTCAAAAAGTAAACAACACATGGCACATAGTAGAAAATCTAACTTGCACACTTAATAAAAACTTGGAAGAAAAACTTGCAATCCAACTCAATAAAATCCAACATGAACTCTATTGTTTGAAAACAATGTTGTGTGCTTGAAGTGATGCTAGTATTGTGTAGTGATTGTGTGTATTGTGTTTATTCGTTATTAGACGCTAGTGTTGCGGAGGAGGATATTGAGGGGGAATTCTATCAAGAAGAAGAAGACTACCCCGGACACTTTGCCAACCAAGGCAAGCCATCTTTTGAATCATACTCCAAATGCCTAGTTTTACTATTGCATTCTACTTGTTTTAAGTAAATTGCATGATTGAATTGCTAGAGTAGAATGATAGATGTGTAGTGATATCTTGCTTAGCAAGAGCATCAAGCTGAGTTTATCCAACCCTATTTTAGTGGTATCATCACTCAATGTAGTTGCTTAGTCGCTAATAAAATTGAGGCCATCTCTAAGGGGAACCCCGTTTGAACTTGGTGACTTGAACTTGAAAGCTTGAATTGGAGATCCCTCCTACATGATGTTTTTATGAAGGAAAATAATATTGACTAAGGACTATGGAATGTATTTGCTAAATGATAATAAGTGATGTACCATGTGAGCCAACCATTACCGTACGACCACATTACCCCTAAATGGGAAGGGGCTTAGTCCGTAGCTTGTTTGCCCTAGTATGGGAGGCCTTGTATTATCCTTTATAGAAGTGCACCGTGCGCGGGTACTTCTGAACCGAGTGGAAATTCCATTCATCTGGCATCCCGGAGCGGGCAAAACTAGAGACACCGGAACGGAGATGTCCGTGTCTCGGGCTCTAGGGAAGGATCCTGTACTAGAGTGAGCAAGTGAAAGAGTTTGTTTGATTATCTAAACCTCGCATACTTTGTGTATGACGAACCGTGGATTTCTCCCGGCAGATGTATCGAATCTTGTGGGTAAAGTGTACCCTTCTGCAGAGGTTTCAAACTATTCGAATAGCCGCGTCCTCAGTTATGGACAGTTGGCAAGCTGTACTTGACTTTTGTCAAGAATGATAATAACTTATGGTGAACTTGGTGAATGACATGACCTGACTTGACATTGATATTGACACACTTGAAGTTCCTTTAGATTGAACTTAGAGAACTAAACCTCTTTACTACCAACGAACATTCTTGGGAAACAAAACTAGCTTTTGCAACTAAACTTCGTGCTTAGTCCACCATATCGACCTTGCATACCTACTTCATCATTTCATTTATAAGATGGTTTGCGAGTGCATCCAATGTACTCATGGCTGTGTCCCTGGCTATCAACTTGGCCAGACTATGGGGAAGAGTATCCGGAGGAAGGTTATGAAGAAGAGTATCAGAACTAAGATCTTCTACTGAGTCGCCATTGCCTGTAGGGTGAAGGCATGGACCCGAAGACGTTATTTCCGCTGCTATATTGTGTTGTAATATGAACTTGGTCACTATGACCATTGTATTTGCACCATCGTATTGTAATGTCTATGGAACTGGTTACCAACTACGTTATGTGTATCACAACAATGATTCTGGGATTGTGGTGGAATGCATAACGGGCACTTCGAATATGTGCTTCATGTTTAGATCTTGTGAGCTGCTTTATATGATCGAGACTACCTTTATGTAATTCTAAATGTTGTGTTTGTTGGGATCCGATGAATATTGGTGTTATGATTGAGTTGATGTGCTGAATATTATCTTATGTTATCTCTATGATGTTTATGATCTTGCATGCTCTCCGTTGTTAGTAGCTATCTTGGCCGAGTAGTTGCTAGTGACTCCAAGAGGGGGTATTTATGCTCGATAGTGGGTTCATGCCTCTATTTAATCTGGGGGAGTGACAGAAACCTCTAAGGTTGTAGATGTGCTATTGCTACTAGGGGGAAAACAACATTCATATGCTCGAGGGCATATGCTTTGTTTACATTACACACTTTGCTTAATGCAGTTATCTGTTGTTCGCAACTTAATACTTGTGGAGTTCTCGGATTGATTCACCACAAGTGGATTATTAGTCATAGATGCAGTTGGATGGCGGTCTATGTATCTTGTTGTAATGCCCAAAGTAAATCTCATAGTGATCCTCTCGACATGCACGTTGTCTTTATTCTATCAATTGCCCAACTGTAATTTGTTTACCCAGCATGTGTTATTTTATCTTATGGAGAGACACCACTAGTGAACTGTGGACCCTGGTCCTATTTCCTTTATATTGCTATCACCTGCTTACTTTACTCGCATTGTTTACTTTACTCGCATACTACTACTATTTTCCACTCGATACGCTCATTCCTTTGTTTCAAGCAAACCGGTGAGATTGACAACCTCATCGTAAGTTGGGAGCAAAGTATTTGGTTGTGTTGTGTGCAGGTTCCGCTGTTGCTACTAGTTGAAGACGAGTCAACAAGAATCGTTAACGGCGCCCTTGTTGGAGTGTTAGTAGGCTAGTCAGCATCACCTTCTAGAGTTTGGCTTTTTCCTGGATACGATTAAACCTTGGTTTCTTACTGAGGGAAAATTTGCTGCTGTACTCATCATACCTTCCTCTTGGGGTTCCCAACTGGGTGGTTATCCTGCCCGCATCAAGCATAATTTTCTGGCGCCGTTGCCGGGGATTGAAGAAGAAGAAGCTCTCACACCAACTACTCGTTCCCCTGTCAACTTGGCACCAGCAGCTGCCAAGAAGATTTATCACCATAAAATGGGTTCAGGTGGCTACAAGACTTCCGTGCCGGAGTGGGATAAAAAGGACGCCGACTTGATTGCTAAAGGGGTCATTCCAGCTACACAACAATTGCCCCCGAGGGCAAGATATTGGTTTTTGGGTCATGGCGGATACGTAGACGAACAAACAGGGGAGTTAATTGCACCTCCTCCTATTGCTACTCCCAAGAATGAACTTGTGAAAGCACTCAAATAGGTTGAAGAGGGCAAGTTCATTCCTGACAGAGAGAGGGACATGTTGACAAAGGCCCTCGGGAATGCCGAACACACTGGGCGAACACGAGGACTGGGACCTAATTATCCATGGAGCATCGGGTTTGCCGAGGATGTAGATTCTTATAGAAAAAGGGAGAGAGGAAAGAAGGGGAAGGAGGAGGAGGAGAAAGAGCGGATAAAGAAGTTGGAAGAAAAGTATGATGGAATGTTCATGTCCATGCAGAAGCAGATTCAAGAACTGCGCCAAACTCAAGCTGGGCCAAGTCATCAACTGCAGCTGGAAGGTCCTGCATTTGACAGTAACGACGGCCCATCTCAGCGGAGAAGCAGTGTAGCTTCCATGGCGCTTGGGGCTGATGAGACACCGATGGGTCGCTACCCCGTGGATGAAGTTTGGGGCAAGACACATTGTGAGCTCTATCAGTCGATGAAGAACATCTCCATGAAGGTGGCTGTTGGCTATGCTTTACCCTGTGAACCTGGAGTTACTTGCCATGGCCGTCAGATTCCAGATAGCTATCCTCGTGTCGGGGTGGATGAAGTTCTACGCTGATATGAGTCACTAGAGCTTGACATAGCTGGACCTGAAGATGAGGCGACACTCGGAGAAATCTTGGGTGGTGTCATTCTATGGAAGAAGAAAGACATCAAGCTTCCAGGCTTGGCGCCACCGCCACCGAGTCATCGCAGGTCACCATCACCTCTGAGTCCACCCCGTGACTACGACGACCACCACAACGCAAGTCCATCTCGATCTCCAATGTCGGGTCAGCCATCGTCGCCACCGCTTGCGCCCACTAAGCAATCGTCGCCACCGCTAGCGCCTACTAAGCCATCGGCGCCACCGCTAGCGCCCACTAAGCTTCAGGGCCAAAAGCGGAAGAAGAGTACCACCACCCCAGGTACACAATCATCAGGAACCCGAGAGGAGCCCCTCCCAAAAAAATCCACTCCGGAGGACGTCTATTGGGCTAAGAGCATGCTGAATCAGCCACCCCAATCTCTATCAATAAAGCGGCTATGCGACCGTCTGTAGGTACGTACGTCGGTTATTTGACAATTCAGCCCTCCAGATTTTGATAACCAACCCGCAGTCCAGTTTCGACCGTTGTTTTACACTTCAGTCCCTCGGCAAGCCAAAGCGAAACACCCGACTCCAACTAACGAATCGTACTCCTCTCTGCCTGCCGCTTGCGAGCGGATCTGGGCTGCCGCCGTTGTCGGACTAACGAATCGTACTCCTCTCTGCCTGCCGCTTGCGAGCGGATCTGGGCTGCCGCCGTTGTCGGCGCTGTGCAGTTGACGCGCGCCGGCCATCAGGCGCTCCCCCTCAGGCTTCCCCAACCACGAACCACACTGCGCCACTGCGCACCGCCCCCTGCCGGCAAGCTCTTGCAGCCATGCGCCGCCCGGAGCTCGCCTCCCCGCGCCTTCTATTCCGGTGAGATCCCTTCCTACATCTGTCTCCGGATATCATGGGGTGCAGTGGATCGAGGCTGGGGCTGATGGGGCGCGACGCCGCGACCTCGATTGATCTGGCCTGTGGGATCTTGCCATGGGTAGGCAGGGGCTGATGGAGCGCGAGCTCGATACAGTTCCATGTCCTCCGCCTTGCAGTACCGCTCATCGCACACCACCATCACCGCTTTCCCCCTTCCTCTCTTGCCGCACTGCTCATGCGCTCATGCAGCGGCTCACAAGGGAGCCACCGAACGGCGTTACCGGCGGTCAGGGCGAGGGAGCATATTCGTCGGCCTGGAGTGCCGCCAGCGTCTTGACTGCTGCTGCTGGAGTTCTTCGGTGGAGGTCCAGTTGGTGGAGTCTCGTGGCGAGATCTGTGTCACGAGCTCCATGGTCCGGTCTCTGCCTCGTATCGCTGGAGCAGGCCTTCGGTGGCAACACAGAGTCCAAGTACGCGGCATATAAATTATAAGATCATTCTTCTGATAAGCATTGTTATCGAGATTAACACCTTATATAATTGTAACTGAAAGCAATACACGGCTTGTATGGCCGGACATGGCAAGATTTTCATGGTGAGTTTGGCCTGCACAGCTCGGCAGAAGCTCTCTGCGCACTGTGATTTCACAGTCCTTCTGCTGCGATGTTGTTCTCGTCAGACATGGGATGGAAGTATAAAGCAAGGGCATGGTGGTGCTAAAAAGTCTGAGCGTATTCATGTAGGTGAGCCTCAACCTGCACAAGATACCTTTCCCTGGGATGCCAATACGTTTTTTTGTAAAGAACGGAAAATTCAACAACTTAACCCCTGGTTCGGATATTTATGCAAGAATTTCAGTGTAAAATCTGTTCTTGTCATTTTAAGCATATAAAACTAAGACAATTGCTTCATATTTTTAGAATTATCTTTAGCAGACCAAGTTTACAGACAACAACAGTTTCTGCATTAGAATATCTCATCTGAAATCACTAGCAGTTAGCTTACAAAACTGACCATTAACTGAACTTGGAAAGTAAACTGACTGTTAACTGAACTTGCAAAGTAGCTGATTGTAATGTACAAGTAAATAAAGTTTAGGTCTGGCCATAGTAGATGCTAGCAATGCAATGCCATATTAGTTGCATAGACTACATGCATAACTGAATTCAGAGTTAAGCGCATTTGTGGTTATTAAATAAAATTACATAGATTCATAGAATATGGCACCGTAGCAACGCACGGGTTTTGTGCTAGTATATATTAAATGCGCCAGATGACTATACATGCACACTCAAGAAGCAATATGAGAAAAGACAAGACGTTCCCCAGCTCGGACAGCAGGCAAAACAATCGATCCCCCCTCCAGGTATCTTCAGAAGTTCCCCAGGGGATAAACATGGACGAAGCCGTGAGACTAGCGGCCCAAATGAATATCACTCTGGCTGAATTGCTAGGTGGCGCAGAATTACCCAAGTCTCCTTTAGCACGGTAATGTCTATGGGCAGCCGTTGGTCGACGCCGAGAAGTTACGTGAAATGCCAACAATGATGCAAAGATTCCATGACTGGTACATGAAGACGTCAGAGCGTGGTGAGCAAACAATGCTCGTGGCAAAAGTTGGATCAGAGTATTACTACCGTGAAGACGAGATCCATATTGAATTTTCAGAATTCTTTCAGTTCATGAATCTAGACGCCCTCGACAAATCTCTCATGAGTTGCTATTGTCTATAAGTTGATCAATTCTTTGTTTCTAAGTTGTTCAATTTTTTCAGTTCATTAATCTGTAATAATCATTATTATATCACTGTGTATTCTGTTTTGCAGAATGAAGATGCTGGAATGTACAAGGACAACCGCAATCAATGTTGGATTCATTGATCCAGATAAAGTTTATATACATACGCTACAGACTGAAACCTAAGGAAACAGCGCGTAACATTCTAAAGTTTTTAAAGGAGCAACATTTCTGTAATAGCATACTATTTCCTTCTCGATATCAAGTACAATTGATAAGTTACTGACATATATATAAACATGTGCAGGTTTCACTGGATTCTGTTTAATATTGAAGTTGACAATGGAAGAGTTGAAATACTCGACCCATTAAGGAGAGACATGGAAGAGTTCCGTGACATGCAGAATATGCTCCAAAAGTAATTTTCAATCATTTTAGCACTATATCGGCCTCTTTCGTTGAAAAGCTGAGATATCATTTAATTCATAACTCATTGATTTATTTGTATTTCCTGGGCAGTGTTTGGGAATGGTTCAAAGGGGTGGTAAAGGGACCATGGCGTGATCGGCTGATATTTACTAGAGTCGACGTAAGTAGCACGAGCTAGTTTCGCACATCTGTTTACTTCTAGTTTCAATACAATTATGATGCTTGATTATTATTTTGATTGAGTTCTATTCTTGTAAAGTGTGCGCATCAGCCACAGGGAAAGAACTTATGTGGATACTATATTTGTGAGTTCATTCGCAGATTTACCACTGAGTGCAGGACATTAGCTGTGAGTAATTTATCAATTGTGTTGAGTTTCATTCATAATTTTTGTTATGATAATTAATAAATTTATATTGATCTCTCTTTTATTGTAGAATGATCGCATGCGGGAGAAGCTCCTACCACATCAACGTCTACTAGCAATTCAAGAGGAATTGGCGGGATTTTTGTTGAAAGAGGTCATAGATGAAAAACATGGAAGATTTCATGTTAATAGGCGGAATTCCTAGAAAATTACAATGATCTTCATGTAATAGAGGTCATAGCCTCTGTGTTATCGAATAGACGGATTTTGTCTCGATAATTGTGATGTCCATGTAACTAACACAATTATATATATTTGTTCGCTCGTAAGACAAAGTATGTTATATATATGCATATATGAATGTACAAGTTATCTTATTACAGTATGTAGTACCGTATAATATACGGAAACTTCTTTAAAATAAAGAAAAACAAATGAATAATACAAAACAACAGGGACTCTTTAGTCTCGGTCGGTGTTACGAACCGGGACTAAAGGTCCCTGCCGAGGCGCGCCGGGGTGAGGCCACGTGGTACCTCTTTAGCACCGGTTCGTCAGGCAATCGGTGCTAATGGCGACTTTTAGCACCGGATAATTAGCACCGATTGCGCAACCGGTGCTAAAAATCCTTACGGACCGGTTCTAAAGGCCCGTTTTCCACTAGTGTGTTTAGAATTTTATTTTTCTCTAAGGTCCTCTTTGTAATATGATAACCACCGATTAATGCAGCTTTGTACTCTTCGAGGTCCTTTCCTGGTTCAGAAAAAAAAAACTTGATAGAGGTGCCAGGATTATTCATTTACACCATACGCTTCTATGCAGAGCATCTTTCTATCATTTATTAACTGTGTTCCCTCTATTATTTATTTGTCTGTATCTCATTTTTCTAAGATCAACGGTTGATACTCCCTCCTTCTAAGAGGTTTTGGTAAACTATTTTAGCTTGCCAAGAAGTTTTATATTGTTGGAAAAATATAATATTTTATATAAACTTAAAAAGTCAAACTCAGGGAGGTAATACTGTTTTTGTTTTATATTTACATCTCTTTTCAATTAGTTAACTCGATCTTATTCCCATGTATGTGAGAATGTGTTCTTGTGCATGTCTCTTTAAAATAGATTATCATTGCAATGGAAACTGACTTTCCATCGATGGCGACATGTCTGTTGGTGATTATGTTTTTGTAAAGGTCCATATTCTTAGTCTTAATCACTAGACAACGTGTGAATTCGTTTGGGGGGGGGGGGGGGGTGATAGTGTACATTTGGTAAATTCAAGGTAAATGGAAAAAAATATAAAAATCTTAAATTTTGTGCAACTATCTTTGTTATTATGGTGAGTTTTTGTGGAACTTGTCATTTTAGCACATGCCATTATATTTTCTTTCGTACATAAAAATTTGCAAATTATCAAGAGACATGCTCATTTCTATTTTTATTATTATCATCTTATTATTCATAAAATTATTTTTAATAACCATAAATATATGTTGTTAGGAGCCGAGTTGTATACCCGAGTTATGGCTGTTATTTTTTTAAAGTGGGATAGAGAGAGAGAGAGAGAGAGAGAGAGAGAGAGAGAGAGAGGGGAGAAAATTAAGAAGTTTATTTATTTTATTGCAATCTGGCTAACATGTCTCTGATACTAGAAGAATACCCTGCGCGTTGCGACGAGAACATGGAAAGGCAAATTATTAAATATTTGAAAGGTTGAACATATTAATATATATTTTTTGAAAAATTCTGTTATCTGGAAAGAGTACATTAGACATTGAATAATGTAAGGTACAAAATGTGCCTCTTTCAAACTTCACTATCAATGTAGGAATCTGGTAGTAATAGCTTGTAGCCGTAGTATAGTAATATCATACTCTATGTTGTATTTAGGTATATAGTTGTAGTACATTAATACCATCCTAGAGAGATCGGAAATCGATCTTAAGTTCTTAACATGTTAAAAATACTACAGTTCTAAAGGTCTACTGCACCTTTCAATGACATCCAATATTAATATACTAAAGAAATAGCGACGATTTATATAGACTGCATGCAGTTGCTGGAAATCAAAACCAGGCATGGTCGAGCTGGGTTGAAGAGACAAAGAAGCAAAAATCAGTTGTACTCGTGGAGTAGGTTGCATGCATACTACAATTAATTATTGACCACAAGGAAGGTTAAAAACCGGGAACGCCTGGGTTAGATTGGAGGCACAAAAGCAGCAAAAAATTGTTGTAAGTTGCATGCATGCTATAATTAATTATCAACCTTGAGATTAAAACCCACTTGTATGCACTAATGCATGTTTTACGGTGGAAAGACTCTCCATGTGTTGATCATACGGTTATTGCTGGGCCAAGATAGTAAATTCAATGGCTAAAACAATTTTGATGATGTGGATAGGCTGTATGTGAAGATAGACAACTTAAATGATCCTGTAGTGGGGTTTTACTTTATAAGAAGTATAGATATGTAATTTATATCAAAAAATGGCTTTGTTCCTGCATAAGCCGCCCAGAAAGACTTACAATAGCCTCAAATCTTGGATTGAGAATTTCACATAAGTTTCTTCCATTTATTTCAGTCTGTTAGTTTCTGGCTTGCTCTTGTTGGCTTGGAGCTCCACTCGAGCTCTTGTTGTACAGAACCTCTATTATATTTTAAAATAAAATAAATATAAGCAATAGGAAAATCTACTGTAAACGCTTAAAAAACATAATTTATTTGCGTAGTGCTGCACGGCATCTTCTAGCAAGCTAGTACTCAGAGTTGTTTTAGACAATTATGATTTTAGACAGGATAACATACTCCCTCCATTCGAGTGAATACGACTTGCAAGTATTTCAAAATTTGTCATTGATCAAGAAATAATGCATGTATACAATAGATATTTAATATTAAGTTGGTATCCTTAGAAAGTTTTTTAACATGAATTTAACAATACTCCCTCTATCCTAAAATTGGATGCCATAGTTTTTATATAAGTTAAACTTTGTAAAGTTCGACCAACTTTTTTGAAAAAAGTGTTAATATTTATAACCCCAAACCAATACTTTTAAAAACATTATGAAATATATTTTCATATTATATGCATTTAATATTGTAGATGTTGATATTTTTTGGCATATAATTGGTTAAACTTTATAAGGTTTCACTTTAATCCAAAACTATAGGCATCTTAATTTGGGAAAAAGGGAGCATGTATCAATTATACTACTCCCTCCGATCAAAAATAAGTATCGGTGAATTAGTACAAACTTTGTACTAAGTTAGTACAAAATTACCAACACTTATTTCCGATCGGAGGGAGTATGTAATTAAGAATTGTTGCTCAATATTTTTGTCAAATTTTGCCTTAACATATGTGTGGGTCTTATTAATAGAAACCAAGGCATCAGCTGTATTAAGAAGGATCGATTTCTCTGATTGTTCCGGACTGACAGCTAAGTTTGTTTTCTATAACGATAAATTATCGTTGGGTTAGTGGTTACCCAATCAAGATTTCGATGGAAGTTGGGATATACTTATATAACAACCGGCAGCTCATGAGATTATCAAAGTCTCCGAGTTCTGATTGCTCAATCGAGCTTGGAGATGTGATCGGTGATGTATTCCGTAGATAATGCAGCGCCTTTTTCTACTTGCAATATTCAATCTTTGATAGAGCTAGTGTCGGTGTGCTAGGTGGCTTCGTAACAGCACTGTGACACGTCAAGCCAACCTCTAATTGCGCGCCAGGGAAGACGAAACTATGCAGATGTTTCCCCTCTAAACTGGTTGCGAAGATACTTCCTAGTTCTCACATATATTACTACTACTTTGTATACTTTACGTGTAACTATTTTCTGAACATGTTCGCATATATACTACTCCAAACATAATGAGCAGATGTCCGCAAATGTTAACTTAATACTTGCATCATGTGTATAACTGAAAAATGGAAGGATATTGGGCGTGTGGCTGTGTGCCATACCGCTAACAAATGATCACCGTGGTTTTTGTTTATTCAAAATTGAATACTACCTATCCATTCCCTCGGTTGTAGGATCAAGTCGTTTCATGCAACAGAATTCTGCTGCATGCATGTTTTATGTTCGGCGCCTCAATAAAGGATAGGAGTATGTATATCTGGAAGTATAAAATATGAGTCCTATATATATATATATAAATAGAAACTTTTGCTCAGCCTATAACTTGGAATCTCATAGCATCACCAATGGTCCAGATTGATGTGTCCACAGAATCATTACGTAACAAAGCTTGGCAGCCTAGTTTTTTTTTGAAACGTCGCAGGAGAGCTGCGGTATTCATTAGAAGAAGACTCGGGTTACAAGGAACCGGTTACAAGCAAAGAAAAGAAAGCAAAAAAAAACAGCGCAAAGCGCTGGAGCCTAGCCCTCACTCTCGCAAGGTAAGTTGCCGGCCTCTTGCCAGCTCCCAGACCGCGAGCTCGTCGGCGATCTCGGCGACTACGATGTGCACCGGCCTATCCTTGCTATCAAAGATGCGGCGATTACGCTCCTTCCAGATGATCCATATGACCAGGAGGAAAACGGACTTGGCGCGCTTGCGATCCTGCGCTGGTGCCACGCCAATCACGGACGCAAGCCGAGAACCAACGTGAGGTTGGGTGGTTAGGAGGGTGGTTGTACCCCCAGCCCACCAGAGTTCAAACCCTAGGTTTGACATCTGTGTGTCTCATAAAGGCGGAATATTCTTTCAGTGGGAGGCGACGTTCCCGTCGATAGCGAGGCGCCCGTGGTGACTTCGTCAATCTCAAGACCCGATCTGCCGGCTCAGTCTTTCGGAGGTGCTCATAGGGGTAGGGTGTGTGTGTGTGCGTTCATAGGAATGAGTGTATGCGCGTGTATATGAGCGCTTGCGTTTGTACTGTGTTTCTCAAAAAAAATCACGGACGCAAGCCAGTCAAGCGTGCACGAGGGCGTAGGCCAGGCCGAGGGAGACAGCCCCGGGAGGTGGTGGGCAGCCGCGACCTCCGTCCAGACACGACGCGCCCAAGGGCACTCCGCCATGAGGTGCAGAGCTGTCTCCAAGTTCCGCCGACATAGGGGGCAGAAGTAGGAGTTCGGCCACCTACGCGCGAGGAGCCGGTCGGCCGTGAGCAGCCTATTTTGAGCAAACAGCCAACCGAAGAAACGCCACTTGGGCGCCGCGCGGGCACTCCAAATGAGCTTCACGAACGGCGAGGAGATTGCCCCGGCAAACTGCAGGCGGTAGGCGGACTTGGAAGAGATAGCTGATCATAGTAATAAGGAATCTCTCGTGCGATCTGCACCGGGACGGAAGCCATGTGCTCTCTCCCACCTACCGCGCCCTCCCCCACGGAGAGCACGGCCACCAGCCTCACGCCGGCGCCGCCCAGCGCGCCGACGGCCACCCCCCCCGCTGTCCTCCACTCCGGAATCTGCGGCCACCCCATCCCCCATTGTCCACAACCGTTGGGTGCCGACGCGCGAGGGCGAGACAGCTGCCTCCTTCCTGCGGCTGCTCCATCCCCCTACGGCTCCACCTCCGGCTAGCCCTGTGGCTCGCCCTGCGCCGTCCTACTCCGGGTTGCGCATTCTTAGCAGGATTGATGGCGGGCTTCCGGGCTTGGCTGACCAGCCATCCCCCTCCGGACCGCCGGAGCTTTCATTGCCCCTGCCAGGCGCGTCCCCTGCTAGCCCTGCGTCTAGGCCTGCTTCGACGACCTCGGTGGAGCACCTCCAGCGCCGAGGCGCTCCCCATACCCAGGTTTCCCGCAAAGCTTCCTTTCCCATTAACGTTGCGCCTGCAGCCGACCCGGGTTGGGAACTTCCTCGCTCGGAGCGCCGAAGGAGGCAGCGGACCGTACCGCTTCCGGAGGTGCCGGTTAATGGCGGGCGCCATGCCGCCCATAAGCACGCACGCCGTGAAGGCCTTCTTAAACGCTTCCGCGGCAAGTGTTTTCGCTGCCTTGCTCGTGACCACCGCGCTTCCGAGTGCCGTGACCCAGTGAAGTGCGCCTACTGCAAGTGGTCCGGCCACCGTGCGCGCTCTTGCCGCAAGCGACACAAGTCTTCTGCGGCGGCCGCGTCCCCGGTTGCCGGCTCTGTGGCACTCGGCGCCCCTCCTCCTCCGCCACCGCCCCCGCCTCCTCCTTCGTCCCCTGCTCCGATGGCGTCCCGCCCCGGAGACGCGAGCCGCCGGCCGCTGTCGAGCCACTCCTTCATGGAGTACACCCCGGCTATGCGGATGGCCGCCGGCAGGCTGCGCTCCAACGCCATCCTCGTCTCGCTCTCGGAGGACCGCCACAATGTCACCCCCCACCTCATCGCCAAGGCCCTGGAGCGGGACCTGCGCATCCCCTGGAACCAGATGGTCGTCTCCAGGCACTCCCCGGAGCCGTTCCTGGTCCGCTTCGACCTGGGCAGGTTCTGAAGGAAATATGCCCTAGAGGCAATAATAATATTGTTATTATCATATTTCTTGTTCATGATAATGTTTATACTCCATGCTATAATTGTATTAAGCGGAAACATTAATACTTGTGTGGTTTATGAACAACACCGTGTCCCTAGTACGCCTCTACTAGACTAGCTCATTGATTAATGATGGTTAAGGTTTCCTAACCATAGACATGAGTTGTCAATTAATAATGAGATCATATCATTAGGAGAATGATATGATGGACAGACCTAAATAAAGCAGAGCAATTAGATCGTGTCATCGTGTTCATCTTTGCGAAGCTTTTCCTATGTCATGTATTGTATTCCTTAGACCATGAGATAATACAACTCCCTAGTATCGGAAGAAAGCTTTGAAGTCATCAAACGTCATCCTATGTGAGGGTGATAATAAAGGTGTCTCTCAGGTGATCAGAAAGTACTTGTTGAGTTGTATGTATCGAGATGGAATTTGTCCCTCCCAAGTCGGAGAGATATACTTCGGGCCCACTCGGTAATCGATATCAACACCGCTTGCAAGCATGTGGTTAAGGAGTTAATCACGAAGTGATATCGGATTACGGAACGAGTAAAGTACTTGCTGTGAACGAGATTGAACTAGGTATGGCGATACCGACGATCAAATCTCGGGCAAGTAAAATATCGTGTGACGAAGGGAATACATATACGGGATTAATTGAATCCTGACATCGTGGTTCATTCGATATGATTATCGATGAATATGTAGGAGTCAATATGGGTTTCCAGATCCCGCTATTGATTATTGATAGAAGATCATGTCTGCATATTCTCGAACCCGTAGGGTCACACACTTAACGTGTATCGATGCTAGGATAGAATGGATAATTGGTTTATGAGTTTTAGTTCGGAGTCTCAGATGAGATCCAGGACGTCACGAGAGGTTCCGGAATGGTCCGGAGAATAAGATTCATATAAAGGAAAGCAGTTTTTGGATTCCGGAAAGGTTTCGGAGTTTATCGGTATTGTACCGGAAGGTTCTAGAAGGTTCCGGAGTGGGACCAACGTGGGCCCACTTGACGGAGGCCTGCGTGGGCCTAAGGGGAAGTGCCCTGGCCGCCTTGGGCCAGGTGCACAAGGCCCCTAAGGCCCAGCCGGCCAAGCCCAAGGGGAAACCCTAAAGGAAACTTCAAATAAGGAAAGGGGGGAAACTTGCCCCCCACTCCTCCTTATCCAAGTCGGCTAGGGATTGGAGGAGGGGGCTATGCTGGCCGCCCAGCCCTCCATATAAGGGGGGGCAGGGGGCGCAGCCCTCCCTCACCTGAAGACCCAAACCCTAGCCGCCCCTGCTGCCCTCCCTCTCTCTCTCGTGACTGCGCGTAGGCGAAGCCCTGCCGCAGAAACTCTCCACCATAAGCACCACGCCGTCGTGCTGCCGATCCAATCTATCTCTCCACCATACTTGCTGGACCAAGGAAGGAGGAGACGTCGCTGCACCGCACGTGTGCAACTCTCGGAGGCGCCGCCACTTGCGGCGTAGGATCGGATCGGATCGCGAGGAGGAGAAGGCGAGTACGACTACGTCAACCACGTTCTCTTGAACGTTTCCGCTGTGCGAATCTTCAAGGGTATGAAGATCTCATCTACCTCTCTCGTTGATTACTTCTCCTAGATTAGATCTTGGCTTTCTTGTTCGTTGCGTAGGAAAATTTTTGTTTACTATGCTACGAAACCCTTCAGTGGTATCAGAGCTAGATCTATGCGTAGATGTGTTTCACGAGTAGAACGCAACATGTTTGTTGCGGGCGTTGATGTTTTCTGTTGCAAACCTCTTGTTGTGTATCTCTTATGGCGCGGTATAGTGAGATCGAAGCAGTCCAGGCCAACTTTACGCGACCGCGTTCGCGAGACCGGCTCCGCACTTGACGTGTGGCTTGTTCCATACATGCGGCTGGTGGATGTCAGTTTCTCTCACTATAGTAGTCATGGGAATTACATCGGATGTTAGCAACCATAATATCACCGTTGTGGCTTTTCGTAGGTAAGAATCGTTCTTAGCTTGCTACTCCCATAAGCCACGTAAAACTTGCAACAACAAAGTAGAGGCGTCTAACTTGTTTTTGCAGGGAGTGTTTTGTGATATGGTATGGCCACAAGATGTGATGTGATATATGTGATGTATGCGATGATCATGTTTTGTAATCTTTCACGACTTGCATGTCGATGAGTTCACAACCGGCAGGAGCCATATGGTTGTCTTTATAATTGTGTATGACCTGCGTGTCAACTTCTTATACGCCATGTAATAGCTTTACTTTATCGCTAAGTAGTTAGCAATAGTTGTAGTTGCTATTCGTGGTGGAGGCAATCATGGTGGAATGATGGAGATCATGCCGGTGCGCACAAGATGGAGATCATGGCGCAAAGATTGGCTATACCATGTCACATAAAATTATATGCATGTGATGTTTATCCTTTTATGTATCTTATTATGCTTAGATCGCGACGGTAGCATTATAAGATGATTCCTCACTTAAAGATCAAGATAAAATTGTGTTCTTCCCTCGTATGCGCCGTTGCGAAAGTTCGTCGTGTTCAAGCATCTCGTGATGATCGGGTGCTATAAACTCTACGTTCACATACAACGGGTGCAAGCCAGTATTTGCACATGCGGAGATACTTGGGTTTGACTTGACGAGCCTAGCATGTACAGACATGGCCTCGGAACACACGGACCGAAAGGTCAAGCATGAGTCATATGGATGATATGATCAACATGTTGATGTTCACCATTAAAGCTACATCATTCACGTGATGATCGGTCTCGGTGTAGTGAATTTGGATCATGCTTCACTAAACAACTTTGAGGGATGTTGAATTTAGTGGGAGTTCATTAGTAATTTGATTAACTTGAACTAATTATCTTGAACTAAATCTTGTTGTATTTGCATAAGTCGTTGTAGTCTTTGGCACCGTTTCCCACCGACACTTAGCTTAAATTGAGTTAAAAGAAACTATAGAATTCTGGATAATCTTTTTTGGTCTAGTGCCGTTTAGTTAGAATGTCAAGACTAAAGATTAAGTCCTATTGCAAACTTTAGCAAACCTTGCTTGCTCCATATGATTTAATAAATTGTATTAATCTAAGAGCAACGATTCAAGTTTAGTATCTAAAGATCATATGTTTGCCTTCATGATAAATTGATCTTCAAAATTGTTTGAGAATCAAAGTGATCATCAAGCTGAAAGAATTGTTTCAGAAACAAACAAGAAGTGAAAGATATTTGATATCTAAAACTTTGATTGTTTGCAAAAATGATGAAGTATAATTTAGTAAAAGAACATATGCTCATATTGTATGAATATATGTGAAGATTGAAGATGCTAGGCGTCCCGATCACCCAAAAGTTTGGGAAACTAATATTATACTTGCATTCATCCTTATAAGCTATAGTAGTTTCATCATGAAAGTTGTCATGATAAGATGAATGAAAAGGTATCGGCTAAATTGTTTTGCTATACCAAAGGAATACTAAAGAATGGAATCTGGAAGAATACCAATCATATGATGATGGTGATCCACTTCAAAGTGCAAAATCCAAGGCTATTAGTATTTGACTAAAAATCCTTTGGACTATGTGTCAAATGATTGACGCCACTATTGATGTCGATAGATTCTTCTAAAAGGAGAGGAAATGCTAAATAGGATCTACAAAAGTATTTGGTAGAAAAGGAAAAGACTGGAAATGTCCAGCTCAGGTATATAAATGATATACATGTTATAGATGTATTCTTTGCTAGTACATAATGTAATTCTTGGGTATTGGATACTAGATTGTTGGTATGAAATGTCATACAAAGCAACAATACAAGAACTACGATGGCCCCTAAGTAACTAGCAAAAGAATGTGGTAACAATGCGTATCGAGAAACAAATAAGTGTGTTATTATGTTTTTCGTTGGCATAAAACCTAGCCTTCTAGATTTGTTAAGAACTTAATAATTGTTATTTTGTTCCGGTATTATGAGAGCAATGGTTGTTCAAATTATTACCATCTTCCATAATCGATGGATAGATTATTATTATCTTGTTGGTGAAATATACATTTATAACACTGATGCTAAAGGTCGCAAGACAAAACAAATTTCACTTATATGTGACACCGCCGTTTAAGTCATATTGGAAACAAAACATGAAAGAAATTCTATATTGATAGATTTTCGAGTCATTTGATTTTGAATTGATTGACGCTTGTGAGACTTTTCCTAAAGATGATTAAACTCCGTTCGTGGGCCATAGAAAGAACAAGCGACTAACTACATGGAGATCGTACATGTTGATGTATATAGTTCATGTGTGAAGTCAAGCGTGGTGTATTTTCTATTTCATCAATGACTCGAATAGATGTATTGTATATCTACTTGATGAGATAGAAGTATGAAATAATTGAAATTGTTCAATTTATGAAGTGGAAATTATTGTAACAAGAAAAATTCAAGTTTTTATGATTGGATCATAAAGAAGAATATTTGAGTTACAAGTTTAGCAAGCATCTAAGAGTTAGAGGAATTGTTCCACAAACTTGCATCATGATAAACACCATAGGAGTATGGAGTTTTCGATGGATGTAATCAAACCTTGTTTGACATGGTTAGATCAATGATGAAATAAACTACCAATATAATTTGTGGATTATGCTTTAGAGACTACCGCTTTTCACTGAATAAAGTGCCATCATAATCTGCCGAAATGACACCATACAAGTTATAGTTGTCTTTTCTTGAATTTTGGTATGCAAGGCATATGTGTAAAATGTTTACAACCAAAATTGGATTAGTAAGTCTTTGTAGGTTATCCCAAAGAATGTCGATGGGTATTCCTTCTACTATGAACCCAAACACATAGTGATTGTCACTAAAAGAAGTGAATTTCTTATGAAGGAGTTTTTCGCGAAAGGTTTAAGTGGGAGGAAGATAGAACTTGATGAGGTTATTGAATCTGAGCAAGATGATCAAAGTAGCGCAGCACCAGAATATGTTCTGGAAGCGGCAACTGCATTCATAGATCACGCGTCTACAATATGTTGTAGTCACGACATCGAAGTTCCTATTTAACCAAGTTGGTCGTAATCAAATAGCAAGATTTGAGGACGAGATATTATTAGATAATAGTAACCAACAATATACAAAAAAGCGATGATGGGCCCTGACTTCGTCATATGAATTATTCTAGCAACAATTACATATTGAGATATGATAGTTGAATAAACGAAACAACGTTCCTCTACTGGAATGCACACCAAGGACGTGTATCTGACACGACCCAATGGGTTTTGTTGATTCAAAGGTTGCTAGATATGTATGCAAACTTCTATGGTAGAAGAAAGCATAGCGAAGTTGGAATCTTCAATGATGAAAATGTTAAAGTGTTAATTTCATCAAGATATTTGAAGATGCTTGTATTACAAGAAAGTAAGTGGGAGCGCTAAGACATATTTCTAATGCTTTATGTAGATGACATATCGTTCATTAGAAATTATGTGTTTTTCTTGATATTGTTAAGTTTTCATTAAAATTAGTTTTTGATGAAAGACTTAGGTAAAACCAGAATATTAAGCATCAATGTCTATACAGATAGATTGAGGCGTTAATATAGTTTTGCCAGAGTACATAGATGAAATATTGAATTTGTTCAATATGGAAACAATAAGAATGGTTCTTGTTGCATGGAAGAGGTTGGAGCAAGAATCAATTGTTTTGACACTTGATGAGTGAAACCACAAGAATGATTTTATCAATCTTGTATACCATGATATGTAGATCCAGATGTGTCCAATGCTCTAAAGGTTATAGCATTTATATGATGATCGTTGGACAATAGTAAAGATATTCTTATGCACTTTTGAAGAAGTAAGAATATGTTCTGTATGCAGAAGTGACAAATGGTTCATTGCAATGAGTTACATTGGCTTTGTCACACATACAAGTAAAATTTTATCTCAATTTTAAGCTATTTGTTTTGAGTTAGAAGGTGGCATAATAAGATGGAAGAAAGTTCCATGATAACTTGGATGAGTTCCAATGTTAATATTGTGGCGGACACTGCAACGAGGGCTAAGTATATAATCGCTTTAGAAGTGGCATAAAAGATGCAAAGTAGATAGTGATAATCCAACTTTTTATGGCACTGTCGTCTAGGTCATATTGGCGTTAAACGCATGAAGAAACTCCATTCTGATGGATTTTTGGAGTCTCTTGATTTTGAATCATTTGACACGTGCAAGCCATGCCTCATGGGCAAGATGATCAAAAACCCGTTCTCCAGAATAATGGAGCGAGCAACGGACTTATTGGAAATCATACATACCGATGTGTGCAGACCAATGAGTATTTCGACGCACGGTGGATATCGCTATTTTTCTAAGTGTGCTAGTACTATGTAGTTCTATTGTATGACAATAGTGACAACATAGTCTCGGCTAAGATACAAAAGTCTCACCAGAAGACTAAGTTTATACGATGCCATCTCATAGAAGATGAGAAATGCGTGCTGACGCAAAATAATATGCAAATACAAACGGACCTGAAAGTGTCAGACCCGTAGATAAGGTTTACCACGTGCAAGGCGTATGAATAACACCGGAATGCCATAGGTGTTAAAGGCGCAAGTATGACTAGATTATTGACTCTAGTGCAAGTGGGAGACTGAAGGAAATATGCCCTAGAGGCAATAATAATATTGTTATTATCATATTTCTTGTTCATGATAATGTTTATACTCCATGCTATAATTGTATTAAGCGGAAACATTAATACTTGTGTGGTTTATGAACAACACCGTGTCCCTAGTACGCCTCTACTAGACTAGCTCATTGATTAATGATGGTTAAGGTTTCCTAACCATAGACATGAGTTGTCAATTAATAATGAGATCATATCATTAGGAGAATGATATGATGGACAGACCTAAATAAAGCAGAGCAATTAGATCGTGTCATCGTGTTCATCTTTGCGAAGCTTTTCCTATGTCATGTATTGTATTCCTTAGACCATGAGATAATATAACTCCCTAGTATCGGAAGAAAGCTTTGAAGTCATCAAACATCATCCTATGTGAGGGTGATAATAAAGGTGTCTCTCAGGTGATCAGAAAGTACTTGTTGAGTTGTATGTATCGAGATGGAATTTGTCCCTCCCAAGTCGGAGAGATATACTTCGGGCCCACTCGGTAATCGATATCAACACCGCTTGCAAGCATGTGGTTAAGGAGTTAATCACGAAGTGATATCGGATTACGGAACGAGTAAAGTACTTGCTGTGAACGAGATTGAACTAGGTATGGCGATACCGACGATCAAATCTCGGGCAAGTAAAATATCGTGTGACGAAGGGAATACATATACGGGATTAATTGAATCCTGACATCGTGGTTCATTCGATATGATTATCGATGAATATGTAGGAGTCAATATGGGTTTCCAGATCCCGCTATTGATTATTGATAGAAGATCATGTCTGCATATTCTCGAACCCGTAGGGTCACACACTTAACGTGTATCGATGCTAGGATAGAATGGATAATTGGTTTATGAGTTTTAGTTCGGAGTCTCAGATGAGATCCAGGACGTCACGAGAGGTTCCGGAATGGTCCGGAGAATAAGATTCATATAAAGGAAAGCAGTTTTTGGATTCCGGAAAGGTTTCGGAGTTTATCGGTATTGTACCGGAAGGTTCTAGAAGGTTCCGGAGTGGGACCAACGTGGGCCCACTTGACGGAGGCCTGCGTGGGCCTAAGGGGAAGTGCCCTGGCCGCCTTGGGCCAGGTGCACAAGGCCCCTAAGGCCCAGCCGGCCAAGCCCAAGGGGAAACCCTAAAGGAAACTTCAAATAAGGAAAGGGGGGAAACTTGCCCCCCACTCCTCCTTATCCAAGTCGGCTAGGGATTGGAGGAGGGGGCTATGCTGGCCGCCCAGCCCTCCATATAAGGGGGGGCAGGGGGCGCAGCCCTCCCTCACCTGAAGACCCAAACCCTAGCCGCCCCTGCTGCCCTCCCTCTCTCTCTCTCGTGACTGCGCGTAGGCGAAGCCCTGCCGCAGAAACTCTCCACCATAAGCACCACGCCGTCGTGCTGCCGATCCAATCTATCTCTCCACCATACTTGCTGGACCAAGGAAGGAGGAGACGTCGCTGCACCGCACGTGTGCAACTCTCGGAGGCGCCGCCACTTGCGGCGTAGGATCGGATCGGATCGCGAGGAGGAGAAGGCGAGTACGACTACGTCAACCACGTTCTCTTGAACGTTTCCGCTGTGCGAATCTTCAAGGGTATGAAGATCTCATCTACCTCTCTCGTTGATTACTTCTCCTAGATTAGATCTTGGCTTTCTTGTTCGTTGCGTAGGAAAATTTTTGTTTACTATGCTACGAAACCCTTCAGGTTCCGGGACATCGCCATGGAAGCTGGCGGTGGCTCGGTCTGTGGGGTGGCCATGACCTTCACCCCTTGGTCCCCGACGGCCAATGGGCACCAGCGCGTGTGGCGCTTCTACTGCCGGGTTGCCATCGAGCGCCTTCCTCTCATGTCCTGGCGGAAGGAGGCTGTGCAGCGCGTGCTGGGCGGCTCCTGCAAGGTTGACCATCTGGAGCGCGCCTCTGAGTCCCTCGACAACGCCTCGGTGCTCTTTGCCTGGGGCTGGGCGTGGAACCCAGACCTCATCCCCTGCACGCACGACTTCGGCCTTCTGGACGACGCCCCAGATGTGCGGGCGGCGCCGCTGTCGGAGGGTACGCCGCGCGTCGACGGTCTTCAGGGGCCGCACTTCCCGGTCCTCATCCACCTGGACACGATCAAGGAGTACCCACTCTCCTCGGAACGTGCCACCAGCTCAGCCCCTAAGATCGAGCGCCTCGACTGGGTGCCGGGCACGCAGGACAAGCTTGCTGGCAACGGCCGCCGCCGCAGGTCGTCCTCGGTTCATGACAGGCTCATGCCGCGGCGCCGCGACGACGACGACGAACCTGACCGTGACCGCGATGCCGGCCGGCGTAACCGCTCTCGCTCCGGCTGGCATGGCGGCCTCATGGGCTGCCGCAACAACGAGGCGGCCTCGTCGGAGCAGGGCCAGGGCGGGCGTCGCCAAGGGCGCCGCTCGCGTGGTGCACGTGGTCGCCAGCATGGCAGCTGCTCCCCTGGCTCCGGCAGTGCGAGCGGGTCCCACTCGCGGTTGCGGTCTTCGAGGCGGTCTCACAGCTCGGAGGCTGCACGTGACCGTGACGTTGTCCCGGCAGCTGCGGCAGCTGCTGGGGACCGCGACACGCACCTCGGCCTTGTGGTGCCTGCTCCTGAGCTGCTGCCTGTGGGGCAGTGTTCCTTTCTTCCGCCCGTGGTGCCGTGTTTTGACACATATGCTGAGCAGTTTGTGGAGCCTGACTTCCTTGGCTGCGGTGAGGTTGATGAGATCTGGCGCGATCTCACCCGCACTGACCCCATGCTGTTCGAGGTCCAGGCACCATCGGCATGCATGTCCTTCGCTCTAGCCAGTGAGCCCCAGCTCGCCTCGCCAGGTCTGCAGATGGAGCCCGCCCTCACTCCTCCTTGGGCTGGCTCGGTGGGTGATGGGCTCAACCTGGCGGCCCACCTGCTGGACGATGGGCCAGACCTGGACCCGTGGACCCCCACCTACCCCCCTGGCTTTGAGCCCATGATCTACTTTGGTCCAGGGTTGTCGGATGTAGGTCTGCTCACGCCCCAGCCGGAGCATGCCGACTTTGCCCTCGCTGTGGCAGCTCCAGCCTCCATCGACGGCGTCACCAACAAGTTCCAGCAGCTGGAGGTCGACGGCGCGACCACGTTCATGGCGCAGGTCTTTGGACTGTTGCCGGCTTCCCTCATGGGCCCCCAGCCACCCGTGTTGCCGGTCCCTGTGCCGGTCGCGCCGCCGCCGCCGCCGCGACGTGCCAGTGCTAGGCTTGCCAAGGCGGGCAAGCGGGGCCTCACCCAGGAGCAGAAGGCACATGCCAGGCTCGCCAAGCAGCTTCAGTTCATCGACTCGCCCAACGACTTCTCGCCTGCCGTGCGGGCGGCTTATGTCGGCCGCTTCATGGAGCCGCTTGGCAAGGAGCTCTCGGCCATGCTTGGCCGGGCCACGGGGGTCTCCGTTGGGGCTCTCATCGACCTGCCTGACGACCAGCTGCTTGAGCTCGCCGGCGGCGAGGTCGCGGCTTGAGCGTCCGTGCGTCGCATGTCGGGTCCTGCTCGGTCTCTATGTTAGATCGACCTAGTGTTGCGTCCTGCCGCCCACGGGGCGGTTTGTGTTGTGGTCGTCGGCGCCTTGGCCGGGCGTCTGTAATGTCCCTGGCACGTCTGTTTGTTCTTCAAAGTGAGCCGTGCGCCGTTCGTGCGTGCTCGTTGGCTTTGGGTTTGTCTCGGTTTCCTGATGATTAGTGCTTTCTCGCTATTCAATTGGAACGTCCGTGGTCTCAACGACAGAGCGCGCCGGCTTGGCCTGCGTGCGCTGCTCGACCAGACGAGCTGCACCCTGGCATGCATCCAGGAGACCAAGCTCGAGCTTGTCCCTGATTTCATGCTCGCTGAGATCGCGGGGCCGCGCCTTGGCGGACACGCTGTCCTACCGGCGATCGGCACGCGCGGCGGGGTCCTGTTGCTCTGGTCCTCCGATCGCTTCGAGGTCGATGATATTTCGTTCTCTGCGTCGGCCATCACCGCGCGCATCAAGCCGCGCGACGGTGGGGCTGCCTGGACCCTGACTACGGTGTACGGCCCGTCCGAGGATGCCTCAAAGCCCGATTTCATTCATGAACTCGTGCAGATTAGGAACTCCGTCGTGGGGCCTTGGCTTGCCATCGGGGACTTTAACCTAATCTACGAGGCCCGCGACAAGAGCAACGCCAACCTCAACAGGCGGCTCATGTCTCTCTTCCGCGATGCCATTAACGCCTGTGAGTTCAAAGAGCTCAAGCTCCTTGGGCGCAAGTTCACCTGGAGCAACGAGCAAGCCGTGCCCACTCTCGTTCGGCTCGACCGGGCCTTTTGCAACCCGGACTGGGACGTGCTCTTCAACCTTGCGCGGCTGCAGCCCCTCGCCACGGGCATGTCAGACCACTGCCCCATCGTTCTGACCTGCGATTCGTTGCTCAAGCGGCCGCCGCGCTTCCGTTTTGAGGCGTTCTGGCCGCACGTCGCTGGCTTCTCTGATGTTGTTGAGCATGCCTGGAACGCGCCTTGTCCTCCGCTCGACGCGATTGCCAAGGTCGACTACAAGCTGCAGCGCACCGCGCGGGCTTTGCGTCTCTGGCAGAAGAACCACATTGGCGACACAAAGATGCAGCTCCTTATGGCTCAGGACACGATTCTCCAGCTGGACATCGCCCAGGAATCCCGCATTCTTGAGGGTGACGAGCTGGAGCTGCGTCGCGCGCTCAAGTCCCGGGTGCTGGGTCTTGCCGTCGTCGAGCGTATCCGCATCAAACAAAGAGCGCGGGTGAACTGGATGCGCGCCGGGGACGCGAACACGAAGTTCTTTCATGTCAAAGCTTCGGCGCGGCGTCGGAAGAACTTCATCGCAACGCTCGCGGGCGAGGGCGGGATCGCGACGGAGCACCAGCACAAGGCCGCTATGGTCAAGGGCTTCTTCGACAGCTTGCTCGGCGCCGCTCCCTCCCCGTCGGCCGCGATCGACTGGCCGGCCCTTGGGTTCCCGCAACTTGACCTGAGCGAGCTGGACGTGCCGTTCACGGCGGATGAGGTGCGGCAGGCGATTGCTGATCTCCCCGCCGATCGTGCACCGGGACCGGACGGCTTCTCCGGGGGTTTTTTCAAAGCCGCGGCGAGCATTATCGTGCCGGACTTGCTTCTGGCCTTTGGGCAGCTGCACGCCATGAGCCGCAATGGCCTGGCGAGAGTGAACGCTGCCCACATCGTGCTCATCCCGAAAACGGATGGTGCGGCCACGGTGCGGGACTACCGCCCAATTAGTCTCATTCACGGGGTGATCAAGATCTTCATGAAGATCCTCGCCACACGGCTTAGCCGGCGCATCGCCGAGCTCATCTCGCCTGGGCAGAGCGCGTTCATCCGTGGAAGGTGCATACAGGACAACTTCCTGTACGTGCAGAACATCGTCAGGCACTTCCACCGTCGCAAGACGCCAGCCATTCTCCTCAAGCTCGATGTGGAGAAGGCGTTTGATACGGTCTCATGGCCGTACCTCCTGGATGCTTTGCGAGCCCGGGGTTTTAGCTCGCGCTGGTGTAATTGGATCTCCATTATCCTGTCTACGTCCAGCTCTAAGGTGCTTCTCAACGGCATCGAGGGCGAGCCGATTGTGCACCGTCGCGGCCTACGGCAGGGCGACCCCCTCTCCCCGCTGCTTTTCATCCTTGCGATGGAGCCCCTGCAGAGGATTCTTGCTCTGGCCACGGAGCGTGGCCTGCTCTCCCCGCTCAAGGGTAGGGTCGCCAGGCTCCGCTCCTCGCTCTACGCTGACGATGCCACGGTCTTCCTCAACCCGCTGGCCACCGATGTCCGGCTGATCAAGGCTATCCTTGAGCGTTTCGGACTTGCGTCTGGCCTCCGGATTAATTTCCGGAAGAGCGCGGCGTACCCTATCCGGTGTGGCGGTATCGACGTCGCCTCGGTGCTGGCTCCGCTTGGTGTGCCAACGGCCGCCTTGCCCTGCAAGTATCTAGGGCTTCCTCTCAGTACGCGCCAGCTCAGGAGGGTGGACTGGCGGGCCCTGATTGATAAGATCGCTAGCCGCCTTGCCACTTGGAAGGGCAAGCTGATGTCGGCGGCTGGGCGACTAGCGTTGCTTAACGCTGTCCTGTCCTCCATCCCGGTCTATTGGCTCTCGGTGCACCGGCTTCCGGTTTGGGTGCGGAAGAAGATTGACTCCATCCGCCGCGCTTGGCTTTGGCATGGGGAGGTCACATGCAACGGCGGCCACTGCAAGGTCGCTTGGGGAAGGATCTGCAGGCCTCGTGATCTTGGCGGCCTCGGCATCCTCGACCTGGATCGCTTCAGCGCGGCGCTGCGTCTGCGTTGGATGTGGCACGAGCGCTGCAGCCGCGACAGGCCCTGGGTCGGTACGCCGGTTCCCTGCTCGTTGGCTGACCAGGAGATGTTCGCGGTGGCCACTACGGTGACCGTCGGCGATGGGCGAGTTGCGTCCTTCTGGAAGGACAGCTGGGCGGAGGGGGTTGCACCCTTCCTGATCGCGCCTGCCCTGTTCAAGGCCTCTCGCCGCAAGTGTCGTAATCTTGCCGACGCGCTGCACGACGGGAGGTGGATTCTGGACCTTTGTGGGCGAGTCACGGCGGACTCGCTGGCGGAGTTTGTTGACCTATGGGGCCGTGCTCAGCGCGTTACCTTGTTGCACGGCGTGGCGGACTCGTTCACCTGGCGTTTTTCCCGGTGCAGCCTAGTCATAGTTATACAGAGAGATATGTCAATGGCATCCAAATTCAGAGTTGACAGCATCTGTCAAATTATACAAGCACGATAATGGAATTATATAACCACATTTCCTTCTATGTTCTAAGGCGTTGGTCATTTGCTAGTAATTTATAAGATGAATTGTTATAAAATTTAATTTATTCCTCTTGCAGTGCTTATCCAAATTTGCATCTAAGAATAACTTTCCCTGGAATAATACAGATATCGTTGTATTGCATATGCATGCCTTGACTTGGCTAATACGGAAATATTAGAACTTCCATATCACAAATAACTTTCCTCGTTGTACAGTTCTTCAATAAAACCATTTTCGGAAATAAGTTCAGGATAAAAATGAACAGTGCCTGTACAAACTCAGTTTTCAGGAATGAACTATTGAAGTTTGGGAGAAAACACATTATCAAAAGAAACTTGGCTAATACGGTATAGCTTGAATTAGAACTTCCATATCACAAACTAGCTTGAATTAGAACTTCCATATCACAACAGCAAAGCAGTTTCTATCTCAAAAGAGGGAATTAAAAGGGAACCTGCGTGGTATAAAATATATATCGTTGTATTGCATACGCATGCTTTGACTGACTGAAAATTTTTGGATTCTTTTTGCTAACTTCGGATTTACTTTTACCAAATAGCACCAATAATGGACATACATGGATAATCATCCGATCTGATGGGAAATAAAACAGCAAATGTGCCAATAAAATCGCTCCATTAATATCTCATCTTTTTCATGAACATGAGAGAAGCAAAAGAAGAAGAAAAAGGCTACTCCGTATTGAATTCAGTAGCAAGAACAAGTGCCCATTGGAAATCTACCTGTGCCCATTGAAAACAGAACAACTGTCTCTCTCTATAAGAAACGGTGCTTGAACAACTTATCCAAATAAGATCCAAATCAACATCTGTGAGAACATCTACGAAGCCGGAGTCGCGCGGACCAGCTCCTCCTCCCCTCCTCCAACTACACCCGGCGCGGCGGCGGGAGGCCTCCCACCGCCGGAAGAGGAAGGGTCGGAGTGCCCAGCCGTGCCTTCCACCGAGCACGAGCAGCGTCGGCCGAGGACTCCCTCGTCCTTGTCATCCCAGAGGACGACGCACCGACGTAGGAGCCGAGCAGGGCGCGAGCCGGATGTAGGGGGATCTCGACGATGTTCCGGCGGAGGACTCCTCGTCCTCGTCCAGCAGCAACTCAACGCCGCCGCTGGCAGTGATGTCTGGCGGTTGACGGCGCGCTGCCATGGCCAGAGCCGGCGCCCTCCTGTGGCGGTCGACGAAGTCGTGGTCGTCCCGATGAGGCATTGGTTGACGGTCCTCCGACGGTCGGCCGGTCCTCCGATTTGTGTGGTGTTGGCGGCTCGATGCGGTGAGGAAAGGAGTGGAAAGGTTCTGGGTCAATGGGGATCAGACCGGAGGACGGGAGGAGAGACTAGATAGCAGGTCACGAGGGAATCGATGGTGGCCTGTCAGATACTCGGATGGGGCCATGGGGGTCACGAGAACAAATAACAGGCCGTGGGTTGCCAGGCCACAGGCCTAGGCCTGGCATGCGTACATAATATGGGGACCAGATTCGATCAAAGAGGAAATATAGAACTTCATTGCTAAAGAGAGAAAAGTAAAGATGGAAACTTTTGCTCAGCCTATAACTTGGAATCTCATAGCATCACCAATGGTCCAGATTGATGTGTCCACAGAATCATTATGTAACAAAGCTTTTCTCTCTCTCTATATATATAGGAAAAATGAGATGGCATCCCTGGGTGTACATACTCCCATGTTCAATATACCTCATATACAAGGTGACAAGGGTATAGATAATAGAGCCCGTCAGTTGAGTACCCCTGAGGCCCGTTTAGCTAGGCCCAATTGTAATACTAGTCAAAATACGAGTTCATGTCGTATGTCGATATTGTAATCTGTATCGGATCCCTCCCGATCCTCGAGACCTGGCCATCTATATATAGGGGCCAGGAGGAGACGGTGAGGGATAGATTGAAAGAAAGCTAGGTTCTACGCCCACATTTACTTTCGATACACACCTTGTTTGACTAACTTTACCTTCGAGTTCATCTGACGCCCTATCTCCCCGATCCTAAGTCCTTCATCTAGGATATTTGTCGAGTTAACCCTCGTCAATTGGCGCCGACCGTGGGGACCCTGGGCGTTGGAATCATGAATTCAACGGCTTTTTTGCTTTTAGCCAACAACAATCCGGAAGTCGACGAAATCCAAATACCCTTCAGAACCGTCAATTTTCAACCTCACCACTCAAGTTTCACGCAAGTATTCGAGAGCATGGATCAAGATATGGATTTGACGATCGGAAGTCTAAACTTTCGCGTCAGATCACTAGGTTCGATTCGCCTTTCAGATCCGGCGAAACCGGATCCGTCGGCAAGTGAACCCAAGACAGTAGCAATGTCAGAATCATCAGAAGGCTCTTCCAGCGAGGTAAACTTGCCGGTCAGCTTAGTAGAAACAGAAGAAGGAAAAAGCGCAGGAGGCGACGAAATCATGGAGAATTTTGACTTAGAAGTTCAACTCGAAGATCTCACGATCCGCCGCAACAATACCTCAGACAAATCAACAGACACCTGGAAGACATGATTAGAGCTTTCTGAAGATGACAATTCGATCTTCTCAAGTTCCAACAGCAAACTCGATAATCGATGCCAGGTACTCGCCATCACAGGAGACAACTCAGAAGAACTCGACGAATACAACAATCCAGTGCTCAATCCAGCAAACATAAACAGAGGAGCAAATTATTTAACAGAAGGAGAGATTGCAGACTCCCTAACAACTAGGGAGAAAGTTTGACTATCAGTCGACGAGTGGAGAATAATCAAAACAGCCGTGGAGCACGGCACGCCAATACCAACGAACTCCAGTAAAAATATGCTTTTGGGGTACCACTACACCCTAAGGCAGCAGGTGAAGCAATTAGCAAAGGAGAGGATTGAAATACAGGAGATGAAAGACTCAGCCATTGCAGCAAGCGACGCTGCTCGTAGAGCACGTAGTGACGCGCCATACACAAACAAAAGACATCATCGACATGGGTCAAGATATGAAAACCTCGAGTACTCAGAAAGGCAAAGTATCTCCAAAAAGCTCGACTCGTCTTTCCTATCGGTCGACGAGCAAGGAAACATCATACCAAAAACTCCTGAAGCAGCACTGGTGGCAGCCCAAGCATACTTACATACAACACGACCAAATCCAGGAGACCCGAGGGAACATATGCACCGAGCAGCACTAAATGGGTTGAAGATGGTAGCCAACAAATTATCAGCAAAAGAGGAGGAAGCAGATCGCAACAAAGGAAACCACAAGCCAAGATCACTGCGCCGTCACAATAGTCCTCGGCACAGAAGTAGCAGTAGACGATCCAGAACACCATCACCAAGGCGACACAAAAGCCCGAAATACGGAGGAACCCGAAGATCCAGATCTCCAAACAAGATGTACGACTACGAAGACGATGAAAATGAGATGGGGGCATCATGCTTTACACACAGGGTTCGCACCATGCTAGTACCCAAAGGTTTCAAATTACCTCATGATCAGCAAAAATATAATGGATCCCAGGAACCACAGTCATGGCTCTTGGATTATCTGCAAGCAGTAAAAATATTGGGAGGAACCAAGGAAACAGCTATGCAAAGTTTGCAACTACACCTCACCGGCGCAGCAAGGTCATGGTTGAGCAAATTAGAAAAAGAAGCAATTGGAAACTGTGAAGAGCTCACAAAGCAATTCACGAGTAACTTCAAGTCGACATATAAACGGCCAGCATCCATAGAAGAAGTCAAAGCCTACGTACAACAACGCGGTGAGACATTAAGGGCGTATATCCAAAGATGGAGCATCATCAAAAACTCAGCAGTCGAAGTATCAGACGAAAGAGCAATAGACGCATTCATAGTCGGGTTACAACGAGGAGACCTAGTCGAAGAGATGGGTAGAATCAAGCCAAAAACAGTATCAGATTTAATGGATATAGCAAATAGATTTGCAGATGGAGAAGATGCGTGCAACAACAAATGAACACGATCGCCAGAGGATGATAGAGGAAACAGATAGGGAGGTCAAAGGAGGAGATCCCGCAATTACGATAACTACGGCTCTCACAGCCAAGTAGCCACAGGGTCCAAGGATAATAGCTATCAAGGGAACGACCATAAAAGCTCAGGATATCGCAGCTACGGAAAGGAAGACTACAAAAAATTTCAGACAAGAGAATCCAGAGAGTACAACCCATCACCTGAAGATATGCTAAACGGACCATGTCATATACACTCCGCGTTTGTTGATGGGAAACGAGTATCTAGGCACGCAATGAAAGATTGCACGATGTTTTTGAAACTGCAGGAAGCAGCACTAAACAAGCAAGCCGAAGCAAAACGACAGGGATATGAAGGAAACACAAGCAGTGCGCCTGCAAATCAGCAAGGAAACAATGGAGTCCCTAAAAATCAAGACCAGCCGAACCAGGGACGTGATGACGATGGAGGATATGTTCCATCTAAAGGGCACATTACAGCAATGATACAGCCTGTGCCGAAGTCGAACAAAGAGGAAAAGAGCATAACTCGCAAAGTTAACCTAGCAGTGACTTCGCCTCCAGCAACAACGAAATATTTACACTAGGTCCGAGAAACCCATAGAATTCAGCAGAGATGATCACCCAATAACAGTACCTCGGCCAGAAAATGCGCCTTTGGTACTCAAAGCCCAAATCGGGACTTACGATATCGACAGAATATTCATGGATGCAGGATGTGGCATAAATCTTATATATGCAAAGACCCTAAGAGCAATGCATATCTCATTGGAGTTCCTGAAACCAACTGATTGTTCCTTCCATGGAATAGTCCCAGGAAGTGCTAACTACCCACTTGGTCGAATAGCACTCAACATTTGCTTCGGAAATTAACAAAACTACAGAAGAGAGAAACTCGATTTCGAAGTCATGGACTGGCCATCACAATATCACGCGATCCTCGGGCGACCCACGTTTTTGCAATTCATGGCAGTACCTCACTACACCTACCTGGTACTCAAAATGCCAGGGCCAAAGGGAATCATCACAGTTAAAGGAAGTTTCAAACTCTCAGATCTATGCGACAAAGAGTTCCACAAGATGGCTCAAAACTTCGGTATGATGGCAAGCTATGGAGAACCTAAAGACAAAACAAAAAGCTCGACTACAGGAGCCGCACAACAACCCGAATGGCACCCAGCAGAGCCCGAGGTTAAAAAGCCACGGGTACAGCTGTCAGAAAAAGCAAGCCAATAGAACAAGAAGAGAAGACCGCGGCGGCATAGGCGACAAAGTACTTCAAAGAATAGAGTAGAAGTAATAAGGCTGTAAAAGCCACAAGCTGTTCTAGGGCAATGCCCTCTAGATCCAGAACACAGGTCATTGGCCGGATCTCTTGGGTCACCCTATGTATCTTACATTATAAGCATAAATAAAGACAAAAGTTCCTCCTATTCGAGTATACGTGTCTTTAAGCAAAAACTGCGGCAAACGCACCAAAATAATAATAAAAAGAAACGCTTTGAGAAAAATTTCTGACAACAAGGTTAGGAAACATCAACTCTCGCATTCTATATCCAAAGAACATGAGCATCATAACATCGGGTTATCAGAATCGTTCACCCCTAGGGGGTCTAAGTAATGATGCTCGCAGAAAAACGTGTCATCCTCTCACAGCAACCTAGCTATAATCCTTCTGGCGGGTTGCAGGGTGTTCTCCAGATGAACTCGCAAACTAGATCCACCTGGAGGATAACTCAGTGACATGGAACTATAATTAAGCCTTGGATGCCACTTACGCACCCACCCAAGAGCAAAGTTGGCTCCAGCCACCAAGTTCAGCTCTATCAGCCGATGAATTCGCTGACTAGATCTAAAAGTATCGAGTAACAGTGGAAAGCTTCCAGGCAGAGGATTGCGAGGAAGCATGACAGAATGCATGGTCGTCAGAGATCTTCGACAACCATCAACTGCCTCTCCAATATGCTGAGCACGATCCTGAAGTGGCACAATAGCACGACGGCGTCGGGGATCATACCACAAACTGTCGATTCCCTCTGATGCTTTCTCCAGAGCTGTATTTCGCTCAGCAACCCGACGTGCTTCAGCAGCAAAGTCCAGACAAGTACCTAAGATAACAAAGGTATTATACAACAACAGTGGAATAAAAGGAAACAATAAAGGCTGCAAGGAACCTCACATCGCAACATCTCGCAGACAGACTCGACAATACCAATGAGAAAGGAGTCACATTCTTCGAGGTGCACGATTTTTGCCATCAGACCCGACACCTTATCCTCAAGAACGGATATCTGTTTCATAAAACCACAAGATTTGCTCGCCTTGTCCAAAGCAATCTGTGCCTGACGCTTCAGCAAAGACAGACGACTCTCAAGATCCGAAATTCTCAACGTATATTCTTTGCATCGACAAGAAGAGCGAGGAGGCGAAGCAACTCCGGAGTCAAACATATCGACAGGAGATGGAACCCGATCACGACCCGACGATTCACCAGCGTGCATAGGCTGGAAGCCAAAAGAAAGGAAAAAAGAGCATCTCAGAAACTAAACACGACATTTCATAAAGGAGGAATATTTACAAAAAGCACAAGTCCTCTGACTAGTTCTCGGGCTCAATGTGACTAAAAGTTCACTACATCAAAAATAAACTAAGATTACAAAGGGAGGCTAAGTCTACGCCACCTCAGCCTCCGGGTCCGTGGCAGCAGTAGGCGTGGAAGAGGTAGCTCCAGTGTTGGGAGGCGGCTTCGACGCACTTGTCGTCGGAGTCAAAGAAACTAGCGCCGAAGAGGTCGTCGAAGCTGCCGAAGGAGAAACAATGGACGCAATGCCTGGGGCATATTTCTTTGCCTTCTCGAAGAAACCCCGCAGCTCCGAGAGAGGTCGACCGCGGGAAGATCTCACCTTCTCCCAGTCGACCTCCTCGCCATGCGCATAGGTCAATGCAATGGCCCCCTCCGCGCCTCGCTTCACAGAGCAGTTCTTCATCAGCAGGATCAGATCTTCAGGGGTGTCGAAAACCTTGGCAAGCTTCCTCAGGTCATCAGCTGGCATGTCCGCTTTCTGCTTAGGCCATAACCCGACAAAAATCTGCGTGAGCACGCAGCTAGCCAACTCGAAGATCTCCTGGACAGAAATCCAGTTTGCCTCCAACAAGTTAACAGCAGCCATGAGAGAATCATCGTCTGGCTGCAAAGACGACGCAGACACCCCAGTATGTTCTACACAATCAAGGAAGCAAAGGCAGAGGAATAAGGCACATCAGCAAGTATAAGAGCGAGTAACACAATAAAAAGGGAAAAGATATTCACCTTGAGAAAGAGCAGACATTTTGTTAAGCCGTTTAGTCACGGCCTGTTCCCGCTGGGTGTGCTCCTTTTTAGCGTCAGAAAGGGCTTTCTCCACTTTCTTTACCTTAGCCAATGCTGATTTAGTGGCTTTCTCAGCAGTGGTTTTGGCAGCAGTGGCAGCATCCCAAGCTTTTCTGGAAGCTTCAAGTTCAGCTTCCAAAGAAGAAATATGAGCATTAGCTGCCTCCAAAGCATCTACAGTTCAAACAAAGGGAGAGGAAAGTCAAATAAAGAAGCAGAGAATGGCACTCGAGACAAGCAAAGTATAGGAAAGAAGATTACCCTCAGAAGCCTTCGTAGCCTTCAAATACTTGACACATTCAGTGCCCAAGGTGACAAACTTCTTCATCAAGATCTGTGCAGGAACAAACACGTGAGTATAAAGATCACGCAAGGAACAAAAGCAAAAATACCAGGACCAACATGCACATCGTAGGAGGAGCTCGTGGACTGATGGATTTCCAGGGAAACACCGGCGTCTGTCGACTTCTTCAAACGCTTGGAACCACGAGTAGCGACGGGCTTCTTAACAGGGGCCTTCGAAGCCTTTGGAGCCTTTGAAGACTTCACGACCGGCTCAACCTCTTGCACAAAAGGTTCGTCGGTAGCCCTAGTCTCAGCAGAAGGAGTAGTAGTAGCATCCCTTTTCGGGTCCTTGTTGTCACTGCAAAGAAAATAAAAGGCAAGCGCTTTCGCATAAGTCAAAAGGAAGAAAGCAAGGTACAAAATAAAGAGTTGAGTTAACAAAAACTCATGAATCCAAGGCGTAAAAAAATTCTTCATCGTCCTCTATATCAAGGGTCTCCCCGACCACAGTTTTATGAGTGGAGGCACTCGAAGAAGCGAACTCTTTGACACGCTTCCTCTTCCTGTCAACGCCAAAATCTTCAGAAAGCGCAGGAGGAGGTGACGTCATTGAGCTGGTCCTTTCCAGCGAATCTTTGCCTTCGTCACCATCTTGGCTGTCCTCAGCCTCGGGGGCTTCGGAGGCCGCGTAAACAGGCGAGAAACAAGGGATTGATGATCCTGAAAGGAAAATAAGCCGAGAATTACAAGACAAACAAATGATAAGATAAAAGAAGGCGAATAAAGACAGTAAACATACCGCAGGCAAAGGATGCTCAGAGTCGAAGTATCTAGCGGCCAAATCCGTAATTTGATGATCTTTAGTGAGAGTAGTAAGAGCTCTCACTCGCTTATCAAGATCATTCTTCTCCATAAGATTTTTGGATACTCGAGAAGGATCTCGCAAGCCAGAAAATGTCCACAGTTTGGAGAGACGATGCTGCAGGGGTTGAATTCGACGTTGCAGGAAAAACGCCATGAGTTGAGTACCCGAAAGTGCACCTCCTCTACCACTCTTCAGCTCCTGGATGTGGGTAGGAAGTGGCTTGATCTCCTCCATCTCAGCTTCCGTGGGAGGCGAATCCCACGAGGCCAGTTTCCTTACTTCTTTGGAGGCATCAAAAGGGGCAATGCCGTACTGATCAGAGGAAGAGACCTTCCGGTCTTTGATATAAAACCACTTCTTCCTCCAACCTTGTACTGAGGCAGCCATGGAAAACTCCAGATACTGAGATTCAGCATGGATAGAGACAACAGCCCCGCCCAGTTCAGGCTTCTTTGTTAAAGCGACACTGGGGCGGAGCCGAAAGAGGGATTTCCAGAGAAGAAAATGGGGTTTGATCCCCAGAAATGATTCACAAAGGGTAATAAAACAAGCAATGCGGAGAATCGAGTTTGGTGTGAGCTGGTGAAGCTGCACACCATACACGAAAAGAAGCCCACGAAGGAACTCGTGGGCAGGGAGAGAAATACCGCGCAAGAGGAAAGCAAAAAACATCACCCGAAAGCTGCTCTGGGGCTTGGGGATCCGCTCGATGCTAGGGAAGATGACCTGATCAGCGTCGAAGATGAGGCCATCACCTTGGGCCTTGTCCAGATTCTTCTGCGTGAAATCAGAAGGCACCCAGCTGGTCGCGGAGTTCGCAGTGTTGCCTTTGCCCATCTTGTTCTTCTGCGCAAGATGCTTGACGCGCATCTAAGGCTTGCGCACGGGGGCTGTGCAGGAGCTCAGAGGTGCGCAGGGTGTGCAACAATGGTGGCGGCGACGGAAGCAAGGAACTGGTAAACAGTAAAATTCTCCACTCTCTCCCTTATATAGCTTCCTGATGAAGGAACGTGCGCTGAGACGTGGCGCAAGAAGCGGAAACGGCAGCCCACTAACGGTAGGGAAATTGTGAAATTACTGCGCTACCCATGAGTAACGGTCAGCGCCGAAATCAAAATTACACACGGTGTAATTATATTAATGACGTCACGTGAATTCGAGTGAAGGGGAATAAAGCTATGAAAAGTTTGGAATGACATATCCGCGTATTGATGATAACCAAGGAAGTCGACGAAAAGCCGGTATGAAAGCTACAGAGAAGTTAAAGAAGAACATATCACTCTTTGAGTCTATACCCAAAAATATTCTACTATAGCCTCGGGAGCTACTGCTATCGAGAGCGCTGAGCGCGCACCCGACGCTATTATCATACAAAGCTTTGATTTAATGATTAAGAGTAGGCACAATATATTTGAGCCTATACTCGAAACAATACTTTTTTCGACTATAGCCTTGGGGGCTACTCCCATCTGGAGCGCTGGGCGCGCACCCGACGATGTTTTTTCATAAATACTAGAGAGAGGAAGGCGAGAGAAGCTTCAGGAAGCATTATTACTCCCATCGGGAGCGAGATTTTTTAATCAAGGTTTGATAAACCCGAATACTTGGGATATTGAATCAGTCAAACAAGGCTGCGACATACGATTCTTGAGTTGCTTCATCGCGACAAAACTTGAATGCCGTGGTTGAAATACATCACGAAGGTAAGACCCCAGGATCCGTCCTGTGTGGCCCGGTATACGCACATGGATGCGCTCTGCTGGTACGTATCCGTGTCTACGACGCGAAGAAAAATCCTGGTGGACGCACTGGGTACCCTGAGAACCACTGGGACTTATCTTTTGTAAGTCCTAAATGCGGCAAAAGGATGAGTTTGACCGGTTTCCCGAATTCAAGTCCAAGAGGATTGAATTTGAAGTAGGTGACAAGTATCTGTTCCGACAGTTAACTAACCTCTTGATCCATCGGAGTTGTCAGGCTTGTTCATCAAAACCCCTTGCGAAACATTATAATGAAAGATAAGTCGAAAGACCAAGTCGAAGATTTGAAGATCTGAAGAAGTCAAGTATTGATCAAGTCGAAGATTTGAAGATCTGAGATTCAACCCGAATCAACAATTCTGGTAGAATCTCGGGGGCTACTGACAAGGGTATAGATAATAGAGCCCGTCAGTTGAGTACCCCTGAGGCCCGTTTAGCTAGGACCAATTGTAATACTAGTCGAAATACGAGTTCATGTCGTATGTCGATATTGTAATCTGTATCGGATCCCTCCCGATCCTCAAGACCTGACCATCTATATATAGGGGCCAGGAGGGGACGGTGAGGGACAGATTGAAAGCAAGCCAGGTTCTACGCACACGTTTACTTTCGATACACACCTTGTTTGACTGACTTTACCTTCGAGTTCATCCGACGCCCTATCTCCCTGATCCTAAGTCCTTCATCTAGGACATTTGTCGAGTTAACCCTCGTCACAAGGGTATTATACCTCTTTATTATTTTTAATATACTTCATTAGTTAATACTAGATATCTCAAAGTAAGTTTTATGAAAAATTTCATTTGAGTCTATATACCTCATATTATTTGCATATATACTGTATTTATGCACGTAAAAGTGATATATTAAAAAGTAAGGGTTTCGATGGTTTTTTTTTGCATACTACTTATATTGAGGTATATTAGAATAATTAATGAGGTATATTAAAAATGATAAAGAGGTATAATATCCTTGTATATAAGGTATATTGAATATGGGAGTATGTACACTCAGGAGTATATAAGAGAGAGGGAGATAGATAAGAGAGGAGAAAAGAAAGAAGTTTATTTATTTTGTTGCAATCTGGCTAACATGTCTCTGCTATATATATGTAATTTCTTTCCGTAGTGCTGCACGGCAGCTTCTAGCAAGCTAGTACTCAAAGTTGATTTAGACAATTATGATTTTAGATAGGATAACATACTCTCTCCATTCCAGTGAATAAGACGTGCAAGTATTTCAAAATCGTCATCGATCAAGAAATAATGCATGTATAATATCTATAATATATATAAAATTCATCCCCACTAAAATGCATTTAATGTTTGCAAGCTGAAATTTGGTGAAGCCACATCACCCTAATTATTCTTATCCGTATGATGTGAGATCTATGGTCATTTGTAAGTTGTAACCAGTAAGACCAGAGCATATCAACCATGCAGCCTAATACGCCCAAATGCATCTCATAACTATAGCTGGCTCATCGTTTCCCCTCCCCAGTCCCCCCTACGATGCTTCCCTGTTGTCTTTCACTCCATCTCCCTGATTTAAGCTGCCGATTATATTTTCAGTTCTTCCTATTTTCCAAGTCAATTTTCTTCGATCTCCCCCACTGGTTGCTGCCTACACTCCTCCCCCATCCCCAATCTAGACAAAGAACATCCTTCTGCACTAACACCATCGTCTGTTCTCCTAAGATCGCCTGATAATGTAGGGGATATATAACTTCATGGGGCACTTTCTCACCTGGAAACCGGCGTCGCGGAGGACACTGATGGCCTAGCCCGTCAGGCGTCCGCCATGCCCGTTAGCTACGCGAACAGCAGATCCCAGTACGCTTTGCCGATGCCGGTAGGTGGGACTTGAGAGCAGAGCATCACGGAGGAGGGCCCGCGGCTACCGCGCTCCAGGACGAAGGCGGCGCAACCGGTGTAGCAGGCGTGAGTGTCAAGGATGCCGCCGTGATTCGTCGACGGCATGCCGAGCGACTCCGTGGGCGACCTTGACGCCGCGGTGAACGCTCTCCTCCGCTGTGGCGCACACGTCCCGACATAAGCCTCGATGGTCGTCCTATGCACGAAGGTGCGCCCACCGCCGTTGCACGCGAGCCGCGAGCGCATCCATGAAGGTGAAGTAGTCGATGGCCGGCTGCACTGTGGCAGCAGCAGCGATTCGCACGCAATCGCTGCAACTGCATCTGCTGATCCGTTCCATCCCGTCGCCCTCATCTCAAATTTGGGAAAAGAGAATAAAGCCTACACGTCTAGCTCTTAAATATACTTCTTACATTTCTATGACCAGCTACCTATGTTTTTGCAGGAATTATAGTTTTTATGTTCGACCAAGTTGCCTTTTTGCATTTTATATTCATCTCATGCCATCAAACATTACACATGTAATTAGCTCTTCTATTCATATTTTGTTGTAGGTTGAGGGAAGTCACATGTATAGCAAAATGCACTCGAGGTGCAAATTAGCAATTCGGCATACTTAAATCAGTGCCCATCAGGTCAGTATATTTTATTGCAATTATATACGTATGTTTCTTCAGCAACGTACTTTTAAATATTTTTTCCCTTTAGTATCAAAGATGCATGGTGCATTCTGTGATCTGTCCTTCTTTTTGCGGTTGACCAATTCCATTTTGACAATTGGTAGTTGACAAATAGCTATAAGTAGAGTCGTTATTTTGTTAAACTTTGCTCTTATAAGAAATGCATCTCTCACATAATTTGGTTGGCACGCATGCTAATGTGCCGCAGCAACGCGCGGGGTATCAACTAGTTTAATATAAACTTGGTATCATTAGAAAGTTTTAATATGAATTTAAGAATATGTATCAATTATACAATGTAATTAAGAATTGCTGCTCAATATTTTGGTCAAATTTTGTCTTAAAATACGTGTCAGTCTTATTAATAGGAACAGAGGCAGCTGTATTAAGAAGGATCGATTTCTCTGATTGTTCCGGACTGACAGCTAAGTTTGTTTTCTATAAAGATAAATTATCGTTGGGTTAGTGGTTACCCAATCAAGATTTCGATGGAAGTTGGGATATATATAACAACTGGCAGCTCATGAGATTATCAAAGTCTCCGAGTTCTGATCGCTCAATCGAGCTTGGAGATGTGATCCGTGATGTATTCCGTAGATAATGCAGCGCCTTTTTCTACTTGCAATATTCAATCTTTGATAGAGAGCTAGTGTCGGTGTGCTAGGTGGCTTCGTAACAGCCATGTGACACGTCCGCCAACCTCTGATTACGCGCCAGGGAAGACGAAACTATGCAGGCGTTTTTTTTTGGGAACAAACTATGAAGGTGTGGATCTAATGATCGACCTCCATACACATAAGACAATGTGTCATCTGTGCACATATTGCATTACAAAAAGGCAAGTAGCTCCCAGCGAGACTTAAACTATACTCACTGTAGTTGCTAGTCTCAGCTTATCCAAGACTAGGTGCCGTCTGGGATAGGATAAAAATCAGGCAGCCATGGCTGTAACGATCAATACTTAATCGAACCACGTTGAATTTTTTGGACTGTCCTTCTCGGGAGGATGGATCTGATAATGGTCGCTAGTGCCATCAAGTTTGAAGGAAGCCATGCATAGTTTTATGCATTTCAAATTTTGTAAGAAGCATATTCTGGCGTAGAGGCACCCAACAAAATTATTGACTATCGCACTTACTTAAAATGTAATCTCATGTTCATCTTAAAAATACTTACGTATGCTGATTTAATGAACAATGTAACCACAGTCCACAATGCAGCTTAAAATTTGAAAGCGTGCTCCGACATTTTTTTTTGAAACGGGAGCTCAGACCATTATGAAAATTTAATATATGGCAAAAAACAAGAGGACTCTCACAAGAGTAAGAACAACTCCAGCAGAACCCTTAAATAGAGCCTCTATCCTTGTTTTCTAAGGCTAAAAGAGTTCCTTGCCGTGCAGGTGTGGTGCTATAGGACCTCGGGCTTCCTACGTCATTTTTTGTCCCATTTTTTCACACCCCCGCACGACTGCCTCCGTACAAATCCCATGTTGTCGCCACGCTTCTCCACTTCCTCGTCTCGCTCACAACCTCCCCTCGTACTCCTCGACATACAATGGCTCCCTTCCCAAGTGTCGTCTATTCTTTCCTTCCCGGATCCCTCGCTCCGGCTTCCCTCCCGTCTCTCCCGATGGTGTTGGTCTTCCCCTATCCACCAATCGCCGTGACAATTAGACACGAATATAGACAACGGCGCAATCGTCAGTCCGGTCACCCCTACCACATGCATTTCCCTCTCATGATCTTATGCCTAGCCTATCACTTTCTCTACTCTATTCTTTATTTGGGGTGGATGGAGGTTTTGTGTGTTTTGGACGAAATTGTCCATCTAAAACCAGTAGTAGAATATGAATGTCCACATGCTGGCTACTCTTAAAATGGAACTCCGCTAGTATGCAGCTTGATAGTGAAGCCAATTTTTTTTGAATCAGTCCCACAGTCAGTCTGGTCACAACTACCACAGGCATTTCCCTCCCATGCATGATCGTATGTCTAGCCTATCAGTTTCTCTAAACTATTTTCTATCAGGGGGGATCGAGGCTTTTTTTGTGTGTGTTTTAGACGAATATGTCTATGTAAAACATTTTTTAAAACAAGGCAAAAGCTTTGCATATTTTATTGATTAATAAGAGGGAGAGTTTAAATCACAAAGGAGCACACCTCCTAACACAAATGCGGCAGAACCCCACGAAATACGGTTACTATGAATGTGAGAGATAAAAGAGTTGACCGGTCCATGGAACACATTACCATCTATCTATTAGTTGGAACGAGATGCAACATCGACTAGCTGACATATACTCCCCTCAAAAAAAAAAGTAGTAACTGACACGTACAAGGTGGAGGAGAAGGAGTCTTTGTCCAAGTTCAACAGTGCTTCCTCCAGGCTGTAGCAAAGCGGCCAGAGTCCTCTCTATATAAGAAACCCATGGTCTCCAAGACTGTTTCTTCCATAGAGGAAGAGGAACTGTTTCTCCAAGACTAATCAAGATTGTGTTGCTAAGTTGACACACATATCACAATGGGGAGCAACGAGGGCAGCGGTGGCGAGGGGAAGCAGACGGTGGTGGTGCCGGAGATCAAGTTCACCAAGCTCTTCATCAACGGCGAGTTCGTCGACGCCGCCTCGGGTACGTTATGATTAATATGCGTATATACGAGTTCCAGCTCCGGGGCAACTTGTCTGTGAGAGATCGAGAAGCTATGCGCCAAAATTTCTATGAGAGATCGATGAGAAACTAGGCGCTAATTAATTTGGAGTCACGCATATACGCTAGCTTCCCCCTTGTTGTCTTCGCCAACATATCTTGTTTTGGTGGTTGTTATATACTTAAAACATGTCTTAGTTTGAGTTCTAGCAATCAGTTATGTTCCAGAAGAGGTTAAAAATTAGGTGCTAAAATCTACTCATCAGTTTTCTTTGTCCATTCAAACATGTACATGCTCTGCTTGAGAAGCCATACAGGGGCTACTGGCTAGCACCATGCTTAATTAGGTTCGGGCCTGAGCAAAGTACATCCACAATCATGTGCTCCCGACTATATCGAACATCTTGCGTTCTATGAAAATTTCGTAAACATTCACAAATATAGATAACTCACTATCATGTGTGTGTATGTGTGTATATATATTTTGAGTTTCACGTAAGTATTTGCATTCTTGGGGCCTGTGTGCCGGACAGAATGGATTTTAGCTTGGCTCGCCGCCTGCCGTTTTGGAGGACTGACTTCAAAGACATTTCTGGTTCGTTCGAAGTCTGACTTGAAAGAATCATATGACTACTATTGCAAGAAAGCTAGACATACTATCTTGTCCTCAAAGGAAGGGAAGAAAGAGAGAAAAAAATGAATTAGCATTCCCCCTTCTCCTGCTTTGCCTTGTGGCTCCACGTCACGGTGAGGGAGGACGTGTTAGTTGACTTCTATATTGTATATTGTGATTGGTACTTCCTCTGACCTATATTACTTGTCACTAGTATTGTTGACACTAAAATATATTTAGATATATCTATATTAATTAATATAAATCGGAGGGACCAACTTGCCGCATATTCCTTAAACCAAGCCCACAAGGTATACCAAATTAATTCAGAGCCGCAATTAAGCGGTAAGTAGGAACCACAGATCTACTACTGATCTTGCTTGCGAAATATCTGCTCGATCCGTGGACCGACCGAACCTGAACTATACTTCTTGTCTCTATCAAGCTAGTTCACAAGATTCAAATTTAACATACGGAATTATTGCAACTTACATAACCCCGCCACTGATGCTGCACCCTACGTACCTGTCGATATTTTTTTAAGAGAGTCGTACCGGTCGATGCTAACGACTCGTGGCTGCTAGCTTAACCATATATAATTTGTTTTGCTGATTCCATTTGACACTTGACAGGCAAGACTTTCGAGACGAGGGACCCACGGACAGGCGACGTGCTGGCGAACGTCGCGGAGGCGGACAAAGCCGACGTGGACATCGCCGTCGCCGCCGCCAGAGAGGCCTTCGAGCATGGCCCCTGGCCCCGCATGTCAGGCTACGTACGTAATCATCGCCACCCGCTCAACTCGCTCGCTGTACCAGCGCAGCTTGATCATCTGACGAACTGACTGACTGACAACGTCGTCGGCATCTATGGATGAACGCAGGCGAGGGGCAGGGCCATGAGCAAGCTGGCTGACCTGATGGAGGAGCACATGGAGGAGCTGGCGCTGCTGGACAGCGCCGACGCCGGGAAGCTGCTGCTGCTGGGCAAGATCATCGACATCCCCAGCGCGGTGCAGATGCTGCGCTACTACGCCGGCGCCGCCGACAAGATCCACGGCGACTCGCTGCGCGTGTCCGGAAAGTACCAGGGGTACACCCTCAAGGAGCCCATCGGCGTCGTCGGCGTCATCATCCCGTGGAACTTCCCCAGCCTCATGTTCTTCCTCAAGATCAGCCCGGCGCTCGCCGCGGGGTGCACCGTCGTCGTCAAGCCCGCCGAGCAGACGCCGCTCTCGGCACTCTACTACGCTAGCCTCGCGAAGCAGGCCGGTATCCCGGACGGGGTGATCAACGTCGTCCCAGGTTTCGGCCCGACCGCCGGCGCCGCCATCGCCTCCCACATGGACGTTGACAGCGTAAGTATTTAACCTGCAATTTGGTTACTATTCACTCACTACATGTGCCATGCTAGTTCCTCACTACCGCCCGTATCAGGTTGCATTCACTGGCTCCGGAGAAGTCGGCCGCCTCGTCATGGAGGCATCTGCCAGGAGCAACCTGAAGACGGTCTCCCTTGAGCTCGGCGGCAAGTCGCCGCTGATAATCTTCGACGACGCGGACGTGGACATGGCGGTCGAGCTCTCAAGGCTTGCCATCTTCTTCAACAAGGTAATAAAGCATTTACAGTTTCTTTAGGAATTTGTAAGGTTCAGAAAGTAAACAGTTCCACCGAGCAACAGACTGACTGACCATATGTAAACTATAACTACTGCTATCTGAATCTGAACTACCACAGGGAGAGGTTTGCGTCGCCGGGTCTCGTGTTTATGTTCAGGAAGGGATCTACGATGAGTTCGTCAAGAAGGCCGTCGTGGCTGCACAGAACTGGAAGGTTGGAGATCCGTTCGATGTCGCCACCAACATGGGTCCCCAGGTAAATCATGCCTGCTCTTTCACCAGTGCCGTACAAATTTGACGGATGCCGTCGATTTCATGACGGGAGAGGAAGTGGTAAGTATTTAACTCGATCGATCGTTGTTTTCCTTGGATCTAGGTTGACAAGGTCCAGTTCGAGAGGGTCCTAAAGTACATTGATATTGGTAAGAGCGAGGGGGCGACTCTTCTCACCGGCGGCAAACCCGCCGGCGACAAAGGATACTACATTGAACCTACAATATTCGCAGATGTCAAGGTAACTTCTATAGGGCACAATACAGAAATTGTACACATCGAACAAGAAGTTGTGCACATATTGCTTCCCATTCTTTTAGACAGAGTGACACTAAATGTGTACGTGTTATCTACAGGAGGACATGAAGATCGCCCAAGATGAGATCTTTGGCCCTGTGATGTCCCTCATGAAGTTCAAGTACGCCAAAGTTTTCACAACGAAAATTAACTTGGTTCTTAAATTATGAAATGTAAGTATCTGACCATGTGCCATTTTTAACCTTTTGTACACCAGAACGGTCGATGAGGCGATAGAGAAGGCTAACTGCACCAAGTACGGACTCGCAGCCGGGATCATCACCAAGGATTTGAACATCGCCAACAAGGTGTCGAGGTCGGTGCGCGCCGGGACCGTGTGGGTGAACTGCTACTTCGCCTTCGACCCCGAGGCGCCGTTCGGCGGGTACAAGATGAGCGGCTTCGGCCGGGACCAGGGGATGATGGCCATAGACAAGTACATGCAGGTGAAGAGCGTTATCACCGCAGTCCCTGACTCGCCTTGGTATTAGACAAGACACTTCAAAGGTTCTTATTTCTGTGCACTGCACGCGCTTGATGAGTTGGCTGGTGCTTGTGTAGCGGTCTGTGGCTTGTGTTGTGGCTGTTATGTTTTGGTTGTGTGCCAAGATGTTGGAGCTGTGATGGTTAAAGTGATTCTCTTCTTCTTCTTTTTTGAAAAGGAGGCCTCGTCCCAGCCTCTGCATCGATAGATGCATGCGGCTTTTATTGCTTCATTATTGGTACAATAACAAGTTTACAGAGGAATACATTATGGGTCATATAAAGTCTCAACATGGATTAACCATCTAAAAAACCCGGAACTCATAGCACATCTAATCGACAACATGTCAACCGAAGATCAAAACGCCAATTGCACTGGCTGTATAAATCCCGTACAACCTTCTCTAGGTGGTTGCACCCAGAAATCAAATCCTCTTGTTTCTCCGTTAGTTGTAGGCAAGACCACATACAGATCCAATGAGATGCCAGCGGAATAACCTGCATAAACGAAGTAGATTTTGCATTGTTAAAAATATAATCATTCCGAACTTTCCAAATGGCCCACGCTAAGGCGCAAGCACCCACTCGGATATATGCTCTTTCGTGCTTGGAAACACCCACCAACCAGTTACCAAACAGATTTTTTATACTTTTTGGTGATATTATAGCAAAAGCCATGTGCACAACACGCCACACCATTTTGGCTAAAGGACATTTAATAAAAAGGTGTTGAGCTGTCTCCTTATGATCACAGAAACAACACTTTTCATTACCTTGCCATTTCCTTTTGATTAGATTGTCCTTAGTGAGCATCACCTTTTTATGCAAGAACTACATAAAAATTCTGATTTTTAGTGAAACTTTAATCTTCCATAGATATTTGTGAAGATACTTAGTATGATCATCCATATAGTCTAAATACATGGACTTAACCGAAAACAAACCAGATTTTGTTAGACCCCATTTAAAAAGATCTGGTTGAGTTGTTAACTGAACATCTATTAATCGAGTGCACAAATGAATACATCTATTCGCCCTTGTACCAGATAATGCTTGCATAAATCCAATGTTAATAGGCGTTTGTGACAAAACAGTAGCAACTGAAACTTGTTTTTGTTGTACTATATTATATAATGATGGATATTGTTGTGCTAACGGTGAACTCCCTAACCAAGTATCTTCCCAAAAACGAGCTTCCTCACCATTACCTATTGTAAAGGAACCCCTTTCAAAAAAATCATCTTTCAATTTCATCAAACCTTTCCAAAAAGGAGAATCCGAGGGCTTTACCGTAACTTGAGATAAAGACTTGGAGTGTAAATACTTATTAGAGATTAATTCATGCCACACACCATTTTCGGTTATAATTTTAAACAACCATTTACACAATAAGCATTTGTTTTTTACCTTGAGAACCTCAATACCCAGACCCCCTTGGTCTTTTGGGCGACAAATGATATTCCATCGAGTAAGTCTATACTTTTTCTTATGGCCATCACTTTGCCAGAAGAAACGAGACCTAAAATAATCCAATCTTTTCCGCACCCCTATAGGTATCTCAAAGAAGGATAGCATGAACATTGGTAAGCTTGTTAAGACCGCATTAATCAATACCAAACGATCCCCATAAGAAAGCAACTTCCCTAACCAACAGGCTAACTTTTTCTCAAACCGGTCCTCAATTAACTTCCACTCTCCATTTTTCAATTTTCGGAAATGAATTGGTATTCCCAAATACTTGAATGGAAAAGAACCCGATTCACAACCAAATAAGGAGATATACTCATTTTCTACATCTTTTGCCTTACCAAAACAGAAAACTTTGCTCTTATGAAAGTTTATTTTGATCCCAGACAACTCCTCAAAAATACAAAGAATGAGTTTCATATTTAGTGCTTTTTGTAGATCATGTTCCATGAATAAAATTGTATCGTCTGCATATTGTAGGATAGAGATTCCCCCCATCAACCAAATGAGGTATAAGACCCTCCACTTGCCCATCCTCTGTGGCTCTAGCAATTAGGATGGCCAACATATCCGCAATGAGATTAAAAAGGATAGGAGAGAGAGGATCCCCTTGCCTAAGCCCCTTATGAGTTTGAAAATAGTGACCGATATCATCATTAACTTTAACTCCAACAATTCCCCGACTTACAAAATCTTGAATCCATTTACACCATTTACTATCAAAACCTTTCATACGAAGAGTTTGTTGCAAAAACGGCCATTTTACTTTGTCATACGCCTTCTCAAAGTCAATTTTAAGTAACACACCATCCAATTTCTTCCTATGAAGTTCATGAATGGTTTCATGTAACACAAGAACGCCTTCTAAAATATGCATGTCTGGCATAAAAGCCGTCTGTGTTGGTCTAATTACCGACATCGCAACCCTTGTCACCCTATTGGTGCCAACCTTTGTAATTTTTTTGAAGTTGACATTGATACGTCTCAAACGTATCTATAATTTTTGATGTTCCATGCTTGTTTATACACCATTTGCTTTGTGTTTTGTTACACTTCGTGGCATTTTTATGCATTTTCCAGAACTAACCTACTAACGAGATGCCACAGTGCCAGTTCCCAGTTTTTTGCTGTTTTTGTGTTTCAGAAAAGCTATACAGGAAATATTCTCGGAATTGGACGAAACAAAAGCCAAACCTGCTATTTTTCCTGAAGCGTCGCGAAGTCCGAAGATGAGACGGAGGGGGGACAGAGACCAGCCTCACCCTAGGATGGCACGGCCCAGGCCCTGGCCGCGCCACCAGGGGGTGAGACCACCTGGTCCACCTCTTGATGCCGCCCTTCCACCTATATATTCCCCTCGACGGGAAAAACATAAAGGACCAATCAATTTTCCTCGAAACATACTGCAAGCCATCGTCGACGTGAGATTGGGAGGATCCAGGAGCTCTTCCCGGCACCCTGCCGAAGAGGGGAATCCCTGCCGGAGGCCTTCTCCACCACCATGGTTGCCTCCGGAGTGATGTGTGAGTAGTCTACCTTGGACTACGGGTCCATAGCAGTAGCTAGATGGTCATCTTATCCACCATGTGCTTCATGTTTAGATCTTGTGAGCTGCCTATCATGATCAAGATCATCTTTGTGTAATTCTACGTGTTGTGTTTGTTGGGATCCGATGAGTATTGGTACTATGTCAAGTTGATGTGCTGAATATTATCTTTATGTTATCTCTATGTTATTTATGATCTTGCATGCTCTCCGTTGCTAGTAGATATCTTGGCCGAGTAGATGCTAGTGACTCCAAGAGGGAGTATTTATGCTCGATAGTTGGGTTCATGCTTCTAGTAATCTCGGGGAGTGACAGAAACATCTAAGGTTGTAGATGTGTTGTTGCCACTAAGGAGAAAACAACATTCTTGTGTCCAAGGACATTTGCATTGTTTACATTACGCACTTTGCTTAAGGCGATAATCTGTTGTTCGCAACTTAATACCTGATGGTTGCTCGGATGACATCCGAAGGATGGATTATTAGTCATAGATGCAGTTGGATTACGGTCTATGTATTTTGTTGTAATTCCCAGAGTGAATCTCATAGTGATCCTCATGGCATATGTACGTTATTTTTACTCTATCAATTGCCCAACTGTAATTTGTTTACCCAGCATGTTGTTATTTATCTTATGGAGAGACACCACTAGTGAACTATGGACCCCGGTCCAATTCCTTTTATATTGCTATTACCGTTTTACTTTTACTCGCACTATTTACATTCTCGCATACTATTACCTTTTACCACTCGATACGCTCAATCCTTTGTTTATAGTAAACCGGTGAGATTGACAACCTCATCGTAAGTTGGGGCAAAGTTCTTGGGTGCGTTGTGTGCAGGTTCCACGTTGTTGCTAGGTGAAGAAGCTCCCACGTCAACTACGCACCAGTATTTTCTGGCGCCATTGTCCAGAGTGTCGCGAAGCTAGCAAGCATCACCTTCTGAAGTTTGGCTTTCTCCTACTGGTTTGATAAACCTTGGTTTCACAACTGAGGAAAACTTGCTGCTGTGCTCCTCATACCTTCCTCTTGGGGTTCCCAAGTGGGTGCCTAACACGCACCATCAGACATTTAGCAAACAAATTGGCCTATACTGTTGAATTTGAATTGCATTTTCCTTTTTAGGGAGCAACACAATCGTTCCATAATTCAAATGGAAAAGGGGCAGCTCGCCCTTGTGAAAAGCTGCAAAGAGCTTCATGAGATCGTCCTTAATAACATCCCAAAAAGCTTGGTAAAACTCCGCTGGAAACCCATCTGGTCCAAGAGCTTTATTCTTTTTCATTTGCATAATTGCTTCAATAATTTCCTTCTCTCTGAACTTAGCAGAAAGGATATCATTCTCCTCATTTGAAACTTGGGTATATCATGAGTTACCGACTCATCAAGAGAGAAGTTATTCAACGCTGGCGGTCCAAAAAGCTGTTTATAAAAAACAGAAATGTAATTCTTGATACTCTCTTGTCCAATTATGGTACCTTCATCTTGCTCTAATTGAAAGATCCGCTTTCTTCTATGTTTACCATTCGCTATTAGATGAAAATATTTTGTGTTATTACCTCCCTCTTGTATGTGTTTCACTTTAGCTCGTTGAGCCCATTTACTTTCTTCGTCCCTGCGTAACTTAACTAGGACAACATTAGCCTCACAAAGTTCGTCTCTCTATGAATCATTTAGAGGCACAACTTCAGCCTGGAGATCTAGCCTATCAATTAATGCCATTAATCTTTCCTTCTCCTTTTTATAGAAACCACTAAGGTTCTTTGCCCAACCCCAGAGGAAATGACGAAGATGGCGAATCTTATTTTGCCAAATCTCCATTAGACCAATACCATGAGAAACTGCTGCCCATTCCTTTGCCACCATATCATGAAAACCCGCATGCTTAAGCCCGTACACCTCGAAGAGAAAGATCAGAAGAGAAAGTGATTCTCTTCTGATCTTTCCTTGCGTCTTTGACAATGGATGTAACATCTTCGTGCCGGAATTGACCTTGGCTCCTAACTAACCGAGAGCTATAGAGAGGTCATCCCCAACACCTTGAACAAATTAAAGCCCGTACTACAAGTCTACAATCCTCAAGATGGTTTTGGGGGATTTTGAATTAAAAAATGGAGCTCCAGCACTGCAGCTCTCAAAATAATTTGGCACACAATTTTTTTTTGCCTCCGACGCTACTATAGGATCCTAAATTTTCCCTAGGGTTGAATAAGTTTCATGTCGGTTATAGTCTGGCAAATAGAGAGTATTGTTAGTAAAAATATATATCAAATATTAAGGTCTTAGGGAAAACTTTTTCTTGGGAGGGTGTGGGAGGGGGGGGGGGCGACACTACGCATAGGTCCGCCTCGATTGTGTGTCATGGAGCACTCCTTTGATAAACATGCAGTTATGTGTCGGTTATTGTAAATTCTCAAGTTTCACAATGTCAGGCGTTGTTGTTGTTCAACTAGACAAGACATGGTGGGACGTCCTTTGGAGGGAGACCTCTCGGTCTACCACATGCCACGACCACCCCTTGCCTACCTGACATGTTTGCTTTTTTGGCGTCTCATGAGAACGTCTTCGTATCCTAGTGAAATAGAAAGATTGCAACAAATGAGGTCAAAGTCCTTCACGTTTTGACTGTTGTATGTGTAGATAGCCATTACATGCCGTAAAGTCTTTTTCTAACGGCACTCCACCCTAGCGGTGTCTTCTTTGACCAATGCGCTTGCACCACCTCCTCAGCTATCCTAGGCATAGACCTTTGTATTGGCTCATTTTGCATGTTTACTGCGTTGTATATATTCCTAGACCAAGCATGTTTTGGCTCATTCACTTTTCTCTCACACTAAGGGCATCTCCAACGACGGACGCAAACGGACTGCGGCCGCCCGTTTTGGTCCTTTTTTGATCGGGGCTAGAAAAACCTAGCCCAACGGCCCGACGCATTTTCATCGGCCTGTCCGCGTGGACGCAAACGCGGCACAAATTTGGGCGCAGTTTGTATCGCCGCAGACTGACCGTGTTGTCCGAGCGTGTCCTCCCCTTTTGCCCACAAGCCCGTCTGCCAGCGATCGCGGCCACTTCGTCTCCTGCGCCCCGTGCCAATTCAGATGCCTGCATCGGGAGAAGGCTGCCGCTGCTTCCAACTCTGCGCCGCCATCAATAGCGCTGTATCACTGGCCAACACCGCTTCTAACTCGGCGCCACCATCAATGGCCTTGCAAGACCGTGTCCTCTTCCCTTTAAGAGGAGGTCCCGTGACTGCGTCCATAAACCAGTCCACTTCCTTCTCCCAAACCATGACTAGGCGCTGGCCTTTCTACAAGTCTAACGCCGGCGCGTTGTCCTTGGCAGGTAAGAAGAAGGCGCCGCCGCCCAAGAAGGAGCGGAAGCGCCCGTACATGTCGGTGGAGATCGCGCATGCCCACTACGACCAGCAAGCGTTGGTGGGCCTGCACGACGTCCATCTCCCCGGTGGCTGGCACCCATAGTTTAAAAAATCGGACCGGTGATCGAACCAATGAGGCTGTCGGTTTAGGTTTTTACCGGTCAGACCACTGGTTCACTGTCTGGTTTTTTAATATATAAAGAAATATTTTTATTATAATAAATGATGTAATAAGCATATAATTATGTATATAAAAATATTTTAGGGTCACAATTTTGCATAATAATTCACATAATGACATAAGAAAATACAACTTCCAACATTGCCATGTCGAAGACTCCCAAGTCCCAACCGCAAGTTGCAAGTAATAGTCAATTAGCTAGCGCATTATTTTGCACGGGCATACTGCAACGCAGCAAAAAGCAAAGTCGTTCAGTAGAAAAATAAAGCAAACCGCAAGCCCTTCATCTTGTTGAATCTATTGCTACCATGTAGCTAATATATAAAAAGGGGAGCGCTGAGCGTGCCCTCGGGGATCGGAACCCATGATCCCCCGGGTCCAGAACCGTCCGATCGGACCAAGCTGATCAGGCACGTCCACTGGATCGGGTACAAGTGACGCACGACCGCATGTCTTTCTCTCCTCCCATCCCATGTGGGTGGACCCTACCAACACATCACCAGACAAGTTACAATCCCCATCTCGTCTCCCAGGAGCGCACGGTGCTTCTCCGCGCTGCAAAATCTAGGAACTCCGGCGAGAGTTTGCCGCTGCTCGCAGCAGCGCTGCCGCTCTAGCAGCACCATCGCCTTGTCCTCGTACTCATAGCACCGCGCTCCACCCCTGTAGGCTGTAGCATCCTAGTTCCAGCTTGTAGCACCGCCGTGGAGCTTTGCAGCAAACCAATGTCCACGGCACCGCACTGATACGTCTCCAACGTATCTATAATTTTTGATGCTCCATGCTTGTTTATGCACCATTTGCTTTGTGTTTTGTTACACTTCGTGGCGTTTTTATGCATTTTCCGGAATTAACCTATTAACGAGATGCTACAGTGCCAGTTTCCTGTTTTCTGCTGTTTTTGTGTTTCAGAAAAGTTACACAGGAAATATTCTCAAAATTGGATAAAACAAAAGCCGAAGTTCCTATTTTTCCCAACATGAGATAGAGTCCAAAGCAGAGACGGAGGGGGGCCAGAGGGCAGCCGCACCATGCCATGGCGCGGGACACCCCCTGGCCATGCCAGGCTATGGTGTGGGCCCCTGGTCCACCCCCTGACATCGCCCTTCCGCCTATATATTCTCCTCAACGAGAAAACCCTAAGGGCGCGAACTCTTTTCCAGAAAACATACTGCAAGCTGCCACCGTCATCGACGTGAGATCGGGAGGGTCCAGAAGCTCTTCTCGGCACCCTGCCGGAGAGGGGAATCACCACCGGAGGCCTTCTTCATCACCATACCTGCCTCCGGAGTGATGTGTGTGTAGTCTACCTTGGACTACGGGTCTATAGCAGTAGCTAGATGGATGTCTTCTCCTCTATGTGCTTCATGTTTAGATATTGTGAGCTGCCTATCATGATCAAGATCATTGTTATGTAATTCAACATGATGTGTTTGTTTGGATCTGATGAATATTGAGTACTATGTCAAGTAGATTTGTGATTTATCATCTCTATGTTATTTATGATCTTGCAAGCTCTCCGTTGCTAGTAGATATCTTGGCCGAGTAGATGCTAGTGACTCCAAGAGGGAGTATTTATGCTCGATAGTGGGTTCATGCCTCTGGTAACTTGGGGGAGTGACAACAACCTCTAAAGTTGTAGATGTGTTATTGCTACTAGGGAGAAAACAACAATCTTGTGTCCAAGGACATTTAATTTGTATTGTTTACTTTACACACTTTGCTTAAGACGATAATCTGTTGCTTGCAACTTAATACCCAACGGTTGTTTGGATGATATCTGGCGGGTGGATTATTAGTCATAGATGCAGTTGGATTACGGTCTATGTATTATGTTGTAATGCCCAAGTGAATCTCATAGTGATCCTCGTGACATGTACATGCATTGTTTGCATTCTTTACCCAGCATGTTATTTATCTTTATGGAGAGACACCTCTAGTGAACTATGGACCCCGGTCCATTCTTTTACATTCATATTACCGTTTACTATTTACAAGCATTATTTACTTTCTTGCAAACAACTATGTTTTACCACACGATATGTTTAATCCTTTGTTTACAGCAAACCGGTGAGATTGACAACCTCACTGCAAGTTGGGGCAAAGTACTTTGGTTGTTTTGTGTGCAGGTTCCACGTTGCTGCTGGTGCAAAGCTACGCCCCAGATAAGGCGCCATATATAAATTGTCTGGAGCAGTCGCCAAGCCAGCTAGCATCAACCTTCGAAAGTTGGTTCTTTCTCCTACTGGTTCGATCAAACCTTGGTTTTATACTGAGGGAAGACTTGCCGCTGTGCTCATCATACCTTCCTCTTGGGGTTCCCAACTGGGCGGCTAGCACTGCTATCATGCACCTCGATGCCGGGAGCAACGCATCTCTGGCTAGCAGCACCGCCGTCATCCCTTTGCAGCTCCGCCGCCTTTCCATGGAAGCACCGCTGGCCGCCCTTTGCAGCTCCGCCGATGTTCCTCAAAAGCACCGTCGGCTGCTACTCGTGTGATGGCGCCAGAAAAGAGCTGTGGCGTTTAGTTGACGTGGGAGCAGTAAGTCCTTGTGCGTGGTGAATGACCAGCCCGTTGGGAACCCCAAGAGGAAGGTATGATGAGTGTAGCGGCTAGTTTTCCCTCAGTTAAGAAACCAAGGTTTATCGATCAGGAGAAGAGAGACGATGACGACTGAAGGTGTTTGTGGAACCTGCACACACACAAACAAATACTTTGTTCCCAACTTGCGATGAGGTTGTCAATCTCACCGGTTTGCTTGAAACAAAGGTTATGAGTGTATCGAGTGGAAAACAGTAGTAATATGCGAGTAAAGTAAACAGTGCGGGAAAAGTAAACAGGTGATTGCAATATGATTAAAATAGGACCGGGGTCCACAGTTCACTAGTGGTGTCTCTCCATAGATAAAATAACATGCTGGGTAAACAAATTACAGTTGGGCAATTGATAGAATAAAGATAACGTGATATGTCAAGAAGATCACTATGAGATTTACTCTGGGCATTACAACAAAATACATAGACCGCCATCCAACTGCATCTATGACTAATAATCCACCCCCGGGGATATCATCCGAACACCCTAGAAGTATTAAGTTGCGAACAACAGATAATTGCATTAAGCAAAGTGTGTAATGTAAACAAAGCATATGCCCTTGAGCATATGAATGTTGTTTTCTCCCTAGTAGCAACAGCACATCTACCACCTTAGAGGTTTCTGTCACTCCCCCAGGTGAAATAGAGACATGAACCCACTATCGAGCATAAATACCCCCTCTTGGAGTCACTAGCAACTACTCGGCCAAGATAGCTACTAACAACGGAGAGCATGCAAGATCATAAACAACATAGAGATAACAAAAGATATAATTCAGTACAGCAACTTAATCATAAACACCAATATTCATCGGATCCCAACAAACCAACATCATAGAATTACATAACGGTGATCTCAATCATGTATGGCAGCTCATGAGATCTAAACATGAAGCACATAGTGGAGAAGACAACCATCTAGCTACTGCTATGGACCCATAGTCCAAGGTAGACTACTCACTCATCGCTCCGGAGGCAAGCATGGCGATGAAGAAGACCTCCGGTGGCGATTCCCCTCTCCGGCAGGGTGCCGGGAAGAGCTTCTGGACCCTCCCGATCTTCGGGTCGACGGCGGCGGCGGATCGCGATGTATTCTGGAAAACTGATCGGGCGCTTAGGTTTTTCTCGTCAGGGGGTATATATAGGCGAAGGGGCGATGTCAGAGGAGGGACCACACCCCCTCACATGGGGCTGGCGCGGCCAGGGGGGTGGCCGCGCCGCCCCTGTGTCTGGGGCCCACGTGGCCCCACTCCGTCAGGTCTTCGGATGTCTGGAAGCCTCCCCTTGATATAAGACTTCAGGAACTTGTTTTGTCCAATTCCGAGAATATTTCCCGTGTATCACTTCTGAAACACAAAAACAGCAGAAAACAGGAAACTGGCACTATGGCACTTCGTTAATAGGTTAGTTCCGGAAAATGTATAAAAGTACCACTAAGTGTAACGAAACAATAGGCAAATGGTGTAAAAACAAGCATGGAGCATCAAAAATTATAGATACGTTTGAGACGTATCAAGCATCCCCAAGCTTAACTCCTGCTCGTCCTCGAGTAGGTAAGTGATAACAAAGAATAATTTTTGAGGTGACATGCACCTACACAATCTTGATCATATATGTAAGCATTGGTGAGCTGGGATCAATAGAACTTAGAACATGGGCATGAAAGATATAATCATGACAATAAGAACTTAGCAACCATGTTGTAAACATGTAAATGAACACAAACAAAAGATCATGATAATGAAACAATGAAAGTCAAACGTGTGTTCAAATCATAAGGAAAAACATACAAATGGTTTTCAGCTTGTCCTTCAAAGAGAGCAAAACATAAATGCATAGGACACCTCAAAGTTTAAGAGGGCGACTAGATACAAATAATTTAAGAACAAGTGAAACCAACAATATGAGTCAATCAATGAACTTTGGGACAATGCATATCACACTAAGAATGACAACTATGCTCTCTTAATGGTGCATAAAGAAAGAAGGTGGTGACTCAACATAAAAGTAAAAGAAAGGCCCTTCGCAGAGGGAAGCAGTGATTTAAACATGTGCTAGAGCTTTTCATTTGTAAAACAGAGATAAAACTTGATTTTTGAGAGGTGGTTGTCTTTGTCAACGACTGGCAATGGGGTTCTTACTATCTTCCATACAAAAATAAAGCAAGTTTTTGAGAGAGAGATTGGCACTCTTGTGCTCTTTTTATAAAACTTGGCACTCCTCCCCACCTTTTCCTTTCACATACCATGGCTAACCGATTCCATCGGGTGCCCACCAACATTCACATTCTTTGGAGGAGTGCCTTTTTTCTTTCTTTTTTCTCTTTTTTTTCTTTTTGGAATAAGCAATATGGAAGATAGCAAATCCGACCACTACGTCCCCATGAGCTGAAAACAGTGTCACAAAACGAGAAGTATTTTGAAGGTTTTTGAAAGGTAGCACACGAAAATTTTACTTTGGAATGGCTTACAAATACCATGCATAGGAATTTATAGTGGACACAATGGCAAACTTTGGCTTTTAGGAGTTGGATGCACGAGTAGAGCTCATACTCAGTACAAGGCGAGGGCTAGCAAAAGACTGGGAGCGACCAACTAAGAGAGCAATAATGGCCATAATCATGCAAAGCGACATTAAAAGAAGCATACGATGGCATCAAAAGTCAAAAACTAAATGATCATGAAGGCTAATGGCGACTTTGTAAGAGTCTAACATGTGTGAGCATGCGCCAAGTCAACCCAAATAAAGCATCAAGGAGAAAACCAAAATAATGCTTCCATACAATAAAAACAACGCATGATTTTTCAAAGGCTCATTAAGCAATCTCAGTTATTTGAGACAAGTCATGCTACAACAAAACCACTAAGCATACTATCAAAAAGACATCAAGCATGACATGAAAAAGCCTAAGCTGCAGTCTACACAAGCTCCTTCTTGTACCACTATTTTGCACAAAGCTTTTTCTCTTTTCCAACACCATTTGAAATTTTTATAAACACCTCTTTTGATGAAAACCAATGAAGATCAGAGGCAAAAATACACCTTGATGAAAAGATATGACAAGATCTGAACGCATATCAAGGCGAAAACGAAAACCAAAAGCAGTAGCAGAAAAAGATGAACGCTCGATTTTTTATAAGAGTGAAAACTAGAGCGTTCTTTGCAAATGAAAACGAGTACATCTCCTCCAAAGGGAAATTTGTTGGGGTCCAACCATTTATTGCATCAAACAAACAACTAAACAAACTAAGAAAACTAAAACAACTGACGCTCCAAGAAAAACACATAGTGCATGAAGCAATAAAAATATAGTGTCTTGAAAGGTGACCTGATTTTTGCCGATGAAGAAGGGGTGCCTCGGGGGCATCCCCAAGCTTTGACGCTTGTACTTCTTGGATATTTCTTGGGGTGATGCATGGGCATCCCCAAGCTTGAGCTTTTGTCCATTCTTCAACTCATCTCATCATTCTCCAATCCCTACACTTGAAAACTTCCTTCATACAAAACTAAACACAATTCTATTAGCAACATTAGTGTAAGCATAAAATATATTCAACCTCTTTTAGCTTCAGGTTTCAACCCAAAACCACCACATATAAAGTATATACTACTGTAGCAACTTCCACAAGAGTTCCATGATCAAAAAGAACTCAAAAGAAAGCGATAAAGTGGCAAAAACAAATATTGGCAGAAATCTTTCAAAACTGGACAGCTGATAATGGACGAATTTTTGAGGGATTTTCCGTTGCTCAAATAAAAAAGTGTTCAACTAAGAAAAGTTTGGATATAACCTGGGGCATATGCACAAGAAATCGCAGCTCCAAAAGATAAACAGAGAATTTTCACGAATTTTTACGGTGCAGCACCGAAAACAGTTTCAGGACAGCAATAACCCCAAATCTTTACCTCACTCAAATTAGAGGCTTCTCTTGGCACAAAAACGAAATAAACAAGATAAGGAGCGGTCATTACAGTAGTAATGACTTCCAAGACTCAAATAAAAGAAAAAGTACTGAAAAGTAAACAATGGGTTATCTCCCAAGAGTGCTTTTCTTTAACGCCTTTGAGCTAGGCGCGGAAAATTGCGAATCAAGTAATATCAACAGATGCATTAAGATCAACAGCAGAGATCTTTTCAACAATGAAGGAAAATGTGTTCAACTGAGTTTTTGAAACTCCTTTACGATCACGCTTTGGCACACTACTTTCATCGAAAAGATTTTCAGGGCAAATCCAACTAGAATTCTTTTCCCAAGCATCATGAATTCCTATAAGTTCATAAGGTATTGGTGTTTTAAAATCATCAGGCGTACCAACAACCTTAACAGGCGAGCCAAGCTTATTAAACTTCTTAAAAACTTTGCTAGCCTCAATTGCAACATCTCTAAATTCCGTGCGCAAGGTTTCTAAGATGAAAGCTTTCTTTTCGGGATCCTCAATTTCATGAAGCTTAAGGAACATGTATTGCATAGAAGAATTAAGACTAGCAAACCTAGCTTCTAACATGTGAACTAAATGAGCAGAAACAACTTCATAACTAGGAGCTAACTCAACCAAAGACTTTTCCTCATCTTCATCATGCATACTAATGTGATTAAAGAACTCCTCAATGTTACTTTTGCCAATAATCGAACCACTGCCTACAGAGAGGTCCTCCAGAACGAACTCAGGGAACAACATGATAAACTAAAGTAAAGAAATAACAACTACCAAGGATTCTAATTTTTTTGGGTTTTTGATATAAAAAGCAATGCAGGTAAAATAAAATAAAGTAAAGCAAAACAAATAATAAAGTAAAGAATGTGTGTGCGAAGAACTCCCCTCGCAGAAGTCTTCTCTCTTCCCCGGCAACGGCGCCAGAAAAGAAGCTGCTACTCGTGTGATGGCGCCAGAAAAGAGCTGTGGCGTTTAGTTGACGTGGGAGTAGTAAGTCCTTGTGCGTGGTGAATGACCAGCCCGTTGGGAACCCCAAGAGGAAGGTATGATGAGTGTAGCGGCTAGTTTTCCCTCAGTTAAGAAACCAAGGTTTATCGATCAGGAGAAGAGAGACGATGACGACTGAAGGTGTTTGTGGAACCTGCACACACACAAACAAATACTTTGTTCCCAACTTGCGATGAGGTTGTCAATCTCACCGGTTTGCTTGAAACAAAGGTTATGAGTGTATCGAGTGGAAAACAGTAGTAATATGCGAGTAAAGTAAACAGTGCGGGAAAAGTAAACAGGTGATTGCAATATGATTAAAATAGGACCGGGGTCCACAGTTCACTAGTGGTGTCTCTCCATAGATAAAATAACATGCTGGGTAAACAAATTACAGTTGGGCAATTGATAGAATAAAGATAACATGATATGTCAAGAAGATCACTATGAGATTTACTCTGGGCATTACAACAAAATACATAGACCGCCATCCAACTGCATCTATGACTAATAATCCACCCCCGGGGATATCATCCGAACACCCTAGAAGTATTAAGTTGCGAACAACAGATAATTGCATTAAGCAAAGTGTGTAATGTAAACAAAGCATATGCCCTTGAGCATATGAATGTTGTTTTCTCCCTAGTAGCAACAGCACATCTACCACCTTAGAGGTTTCTGTCACTCCCCCAGGTGAAATAGAGACATGAACCCACTATCGAGCATAAATACCCCCTCTTGGAGTCACTAGCAACTACTCGGCCAAGATAGCTACTAACAATGGAGAGCATGCAAGATCATAAACAACATAGAGATAACAAAAGATATAATTCAGTACAGCAACTTAATCATAAACACCAATATTCATCGGATCCCAACAAACCAACATCATAGAATTACATAACGGTGATCGCAATCATGTATGGCAGCTCATGAGATCTAAACATGAAGCACATAGTGGAGAAGACAACCATCTAGCTACTGCTATGGACCCATAGTCCAAGGTAGACTACTCACTCATCGCTCCGGAGGCAAGCATGGCGATGAAGAAGACCTCCGGTGGCGATTCCCCTCTCCGGCAGGGTGCCGGGAAGAGCTTCTGGACCCTCCCGATCTTCGGGTCGACGGCGGCGGCGGATCGCGATGTATTCTGGAAAACTGATCGGGCGCTTAGGTTTTTCTCGTCAGGGGGTATATATAGGCGAAAGGGCGATGTCAGAGGAGGGACCACGCCCCCTCACACGGGGCTGGCGCGGCCAGGGGGTGGCCGCGCCGCCCCTGTGTCTGGGGCCCACATGGCCCCACTCCGTCAGGTCTTCGGATGTCTGGAAGCCTCCCCTTGATATAAGACTTCAGGAACTTGTTTCGTCCAATTCCGAGAATATTTCCTGTGTATCACTTCTGAAACACAAAAACAGCAGAAAACAGGAAACTGGCACTGTGGCACTTCGTTAATAAGTTAGTTCCGGAAAATGTATAAAAGTACCACTAAGTGTAACGAAACAATAGGCAAATGGTGTAAAAACAAGCATGGAGCATCAAAAATTATAGATACGTTTGAGACGTATCATCGGCCGCCCTTTGCAACTCCGCCGCTGTTCCTCATAAGCACCACCGGCCGCCCTTTGCAGCTCCGCCGCCGTTCCTCGGAAGCACTGCCGGCCGCCCTTTGCAGCTCTGCTGCCGTTCCATGGAAGCACCGCCGGCCTAACTTTGCAGCTCTGTCGCCTTTTCATGGAAGCACCGCCGCCGACCCATTGCAGCTCTGCCGCCTTTCCTCGGTAGCACCACCGGCCACCCTTTGCAGTTCCACCTTTCCTCATAAGCACCGCCAGCCACCCTTTGTAGCTTCACCGCCGACGGATAGCAGCACTGCATCCTAGCATGTCCGGGGCTTCATGGAGGATGTTGTGGACTAAAATCTGTGTACCTGCTCCACTGGAACTAGACGAGGAGAGGGAGATGGTGACTAGGGCTGAGGTTGCGGATCCGGCGGGAGGATGGTCAGCAGCGGTTCTCCGACAATTGAGAAACCTCGTGAGCTCAGCCTCCTCCGGTTCAATAGTGGAAGCGGCGATACCATCGTGTGGGAGAGGGAACACAGCGGTGTATGGGTGGGAGGGAGGCGGCGCATGGAGGCGGCGGTGCATGGGAGCGGTGGCGCATGGTGGGCGGAGGCGTGGGCTGGGATGCCGAGACGATGGTAGCGCTCTGTTCAACAGAGAGGAGATGCCTCTCGAGGATAACAATTGGGGGGAGGGGAGAGGATAACGATGCCACAACGTGAGGATTGGGGCCCACCCACATGCACCTAAGGACGCATGGCAGGCTCCGGATGCAGAGGACGCCGCGCGCGCGATCCCTCGGCGGATTAGAAGCGTTTTCCATATAAAAAGGATGTGTCTTTTGATTATTCAACAAACGAACGTAGCTCAGCTGGTTTGTGACCTGGCACTGTTGGGCGTGCGCTGCTGGAGAACATATCTAGTGATAAATAAGCTATATGATACCATGATACCACTCTTCAAAATTCAAATTATAAGTTTTAAAAAATTCCAAAATAAGTTTGTGAATGTTTATAAGATATGTGTTTACAATCCGTAGGAGTTATAAAACCAAATAAGAAATACATTTGGAGAAAAAAGGCAAACTCAACATGAATAGTGTCACAAAAAGACAAAGACACAAATGACACTATTCACATAGCAATTTGTACATTTTATTTCTCTTAGTGTATTTCAAATTTGATTCTCAAAAGTATAGGGAATGTAAACACATATCTTTTGAACATCCACAAATTTATTTCAGAATTTTTTGAAACTTGCTAAATCAAATTTTAAAAAATTTAATCATGGTATGTAGATTGTGGTATCACTAGATATTTTCCTGAGGGGTCGAATCTCGCTTCGTGCAATTACATTTTACCAAGCTTAGACAATTGAGTCGGTCAGACCGGCTGTCCGATTTAGTACAGATTTAATCTGGCTCACCTGCGCGTCTGGTCTAGTGCGCTTAAACAACCAGACGAGGCACTGATTTCGGTTTTTCCAAACCGCCGGTCTAGTCTGGTTTTTAAAACAATGTTGGCATCTCAATGCCAGGAGGGTGCCGACCCCTCCTGTAGCGCCCTACCTTTTGCTAAAGGCAGAGCTCCTGTGTGAATATGCTACTCCTTGGATCATTAGATAGCACCACAGTACAAAAATATAGTAATTATTGCAATAGTATCAAATATTACGGCGTAAATCCAGTTACATAAGTCTTCAACCTTACGTGTACACAGCATAAAGTATAGTAGCAATGAGCCTCTATCTTCATCACGGGCCACAGGCAGACATGTTGGAATGTAGACTCGAGATCCTACAAATCGTTCTCCATCCGAATAAAACCCGCACGTTTGAATATGCAGCCCCAGAGGAGTCAGTACAACAACATATTGGCATATGACACATACTTGGTGGCTTTTGTGAAAAGACTATACTACATGACATTTGGCTGGTGGATCTCAAGGCTAATTTGCATAAAGCCAATTTTATCCTACAACTCTTTTCAAAACTTTCTTTCAAAATTTTAGTTTATAAGGGTCAAGATAACCCCCATACACTACATGTTAATTAGGCATGTAGTTCTAGGCGAAACTCAACAAAATTGGAACAACAGAAACCACCACCCCTCAGAGTGTATAGGCCCTGAGCTCCTGCCTAAGGGTTTCTAGTCAAGTTTTAAAGCATTCAAAAACGATGATGAGATTCTTCCGAACATTCCATGACTAGAGACTTAATTGTCCATAACCGAGGACACGGCTAAACGCTTAGATTTGACACCCTACAGGGGTTGTGCACTTTCACCTTACGACTCATTTTACCCCATAAATAAAATGAGACAAGACCTTTCAGAAAAAGCATTCAACCAAACGGATCTGACCGTGCCCCCTATATTTTGCTACCACCCTCTATCAGTACCCATGGCTGAACCCTTAATCCTACTCAATCAAGACAGAGCCCATAGTGTCATAAGGTTACACTGGAAGTAATCTAAACATGGAAGACATAGTAATCTCTTTAATCCTGAGTGGCCATCCCGAGCAGTATCTTAAGTACACATCCTCAATGAGGCATGTGCCCCAGAACCCACCTTTTTGCCTCATCTTATCAAACCAATCCACCCAGGTGTTTTATTTTAGTTGAAGTTGTTAATTTGTTCACAAAACAACTTTAACAAGTGATCAGAGCATGGCATCAATATTTTTCAAAGTATTTAGCATCCTATCAGGTGGGGTTCATGGATAGCTACTCACTACTAGGATCTAGCATTTTTGTAAAACAGTTGAATATTCCACCTATCATGCATACTACTGAAAACACTAATGCAGTAATAAAAGTAGGTAGAAGATATGTGTGTCACTTGCCTTTTCGAAGTCCAAGGTATTTCAATCCTCTCAACTAAGCAAGTAGCTCTTCGCACAAACTATAACAAAGAAATAACACAACATAAACATACAACTCAAACATAATCAAGCAAGACAAATAATTGAAAAGGGTTTGTTTAACAATTTAGATTTCTTAAGATATTGTCATAATAGATATGGCAAAAGATTATGGATTGCAAGAAATAGATTTGAGAGTTTAGTTGAAAAGATCAAAGTGATTGAACTAAGCAAGATATGGGTAGTGAAGTATTTAGGCTTTACTAAAGCATAAATAGAATTTAGAAAGATTCATGTGAAATAGATCACATAAGTGTCAAGTAGTGTCACATAAATAGAATTCAGATCTTATGTGGATCGAAAGCACCAGATCGGTTGGTACCTCTTCGGGTAAGTGATTTTTTTGCACCGTTTGATCTAGATTGGATGGACAGGAAAGGTCAGAGAGAAAATAAGCTCACCTAGGGTTCTGGTGAAGCCGCTCTGGCGAGACTGCGGCCTGGGAGTGAAGGACGGCGACGTTCTGAGAGTCTCCGAGGGAAAGGAAGGGGTGGACAGCGTTCAGCTCAATGAGGGAATCTTGTTCATTTGATCGAGGACGACGATCGTGTCTTGTCGTGAGAGGGAGAGGTGGCTGGAGCGGCTTCGGGCGGAGACGATCGTCGGGTGGTGTTGTCTTCACGGTTTTGCTGCGGGATTGAATCAAGCGAGGCCATCAGGACGTGCACTAGTGCACTAGGGAGAGGAGAAGAGAATAGGAGGACGAAGAGGAGCTCGGGCTCACCATGGGCGTCAGATTTGAGAAGGAGAGCCTGCAGATAGGCGGAGCTCCATCGAGTGATCTCGACAGCCTGGCGGCGAATTGAGATGGGAAAAGAAGGGAGAGAGGAGAAGGGGTCGTGGGGGTCTTATAGTGGCCGTAGCTTGGGGAGGGGGCTAGGGTTTTGAGAGAATCGACGAGGCGATGAACGGCAAGAGAGAGAACCGTGCGCGCCCTGGACTTCGGTCGAAGATAGGTGATGACAAGTGGGACCCACTTGTCGGCGGGAGAAGGAGAGGCAGCCGTACCGGTTCGGGAGAAGGCCCAGATGGGTCGTGGGCTTCTTCTGGGGCTGGGCTGGAAGGTTCCCTCGCGGCCTCCTTTCATATTTTTTTGTTCTTTTATTTTTTCTTTTTCCTGTTTTCTCTTTTATTCATAACTTTTGCAAAATTGACTCAAAACCATTCAAACCAATTTCTAAATTCTTCTAAAATTCAGAGTAATGTTTTAAACAAGTAAAACATGTTTTCCAAAATTAATAGGAGATTTTCAACAAAACCATCTGAACTTTGCAAAAAGGGCTTGCTTGCATAATAAAAATAGAATTAGGGTTTTCTAAAATAATCCTTTGAAAATCAAGGAATATGTTTTATAAATAATATTTTGAAATCCATTTTCAAACATGGTTTTAGAAATGCAACTTTATAAATCTTAACACATTTTGTAATTCTTCTCTTTGCAAGCAAGCTTGCATAGAAGTGGGTGCAAAGAATAATACTTTGGAAACTTTCATTTCTCAAAGCAACTCTTCAAGAAATAATGGAAAGTTTTAAATAGTTTTATAATAAAGTTTTTAAATAAACCTAAAAAGTTTTAAATCCCTGTGAATTTTCAATCAATACATACAAAACAAAAACAAAAATTTTACCCAAAATTTGATAAAATCTTGGGATGTTACAGACTACCACCCTTAAGAGAAATCTCATCCCCGAGATTTGGAGAGGCTAGAAAGAAAGAAGTTTTTGGGGTTACCTAGGTGGCTACCACCCTTAAAAGAAACTTTGTGGGTAGTCTAGGTCCTTGGGTTTAACCATAAACACCTTGGTCTTGACTTGGCACTGGGTCATCTTTTGACTTGACACTGGGTCATCTTTTGAACCCATAGTTAGTCTTCATCTTCATTTCCAATAGGTGGGTGTCTATTCAGAAACTTGGGCACCAACCTTCCTCAAGGGTTGCTTGGGTATAACCTTGCTCCCTTGTATAGCTTCTATCCAACAAGGTAGTTGTTGAACTACTTTGGACACTGAAGAGTCACTCTTTGGGTCAATCAGAAAACCAAGCTAAGGGGTCTCCTGTCTTCATCTCAGCCTTTTAGTCAACATTCTTGGAGGTCCTTAATCTTATGTTTCCTTCCTTTGTTAACACTTTCAGATCAAACGACTTTCCATGTTGGTAGGACTTCTTCTGTTGCATGTCTTCTTCAACAGTAAGCTTGTGGTTCATCCTCACCGTATTTCTATGTTTTGGCAGCACTTGCCTACTATAAGGGGTATGATATCCTATCTTCCTAAGGTCAAGGCTTAACAACGTCATCTCTCATAGGTATGTCTCTCTAGGTTCGCAAAGCCAACATTATGAGAGCGAATAATAAGAGTAGTAAGAATGGTGATCAATCCATTCTGCACCCAAATCATTACTCCATACATGGTTTATTAAACCTCGTATTCTAACCCTTGGTCAACCTCACTAGCTTTACAACAGTTTTCTTGGATATGGACTCAATGTTCCAAATCCCATTTTTGGATTTTGAAAACTAAATCTATCGTTCCTTAGCTAGGGGTTTGCGACAAAACTCATGGCATTAACCTTGAGTTGCAGATACTTTGGTTTGCCCTTTCATATGAAATATGTATAATCCATTCCATTAGGTCAATCATTGCTCTTACATGTCCTTTCAACTTTTATTACAAGTAGTTGCTGAACACAATTGCTCCCAAATTAGTTACATCTTGGTGTGTCTTCTTCTTGTATTTGCGGCATACTTCAGTTGTCCCAGTTTACTGAAGTCCTCAAGTACTTTTCTCGGTGCATTTATCTGCACAGTGCCCTTTTGTTTGCACTTGTAACAGGTGATCATACTGAGGTCCTTCTTCACACTACCTTGTGTGTTTGCTTTGTTGTTCCTTTCTGGACATTGGTCTGCAAAATGTCCTTGCTCCTTGCAATTGAAGCATAAAATCTTGCTACAGTCATGCTTCTTCTTCTTCTTTTTGGGTCTCTCTAAGGCTAGGAGGTCTCTTATTTCATTTTCTTCATATTCTACCACTGTGGTGGAAAGCCTTTCTAGTTTCTTCGAACATTTGCTAGATAAGTGTCCTTCTTCTTCATATGAATAGCAACACTTGGTGGTGGTATCAGGTGTCTTTTCCATAACTTTAGTTCCCATCTTCACCTTGGGTCTTCCATCTACCGGGGTCTTTTCCAGCAGTTGGTATAATCCATCTTTGGCTCGTTGATTCATTCATTGTACCGTGGGGTCAAACTTGCAATTATTAGGAATATGATTGCTTCCATCACATAGGAAACAAGTAACATGGGCCATGGGATATTCTCCAACTGGGTGGCTTGTGTCACAGTAAGGGCACTGTTCACAACATCCTTTTGACGTGTGTCCTATTTCTCCATGGATCTTGCAGGCTAACAATGTTATCTCAGCTTCACCTCTTGGTTCCTTGGTACCAAGATTGTTTTGGGGCAAGTTGTTACTGATACTAGATAAAATCTGGGGCATCATTTGTACCATTCGAGAATGATCATCCAGTGCTTGTTGCATTCCTGGTGGTAACTCTTTGCTATCTGAGTCGATCAAGTTCTGAGTCAAAACTCGCATCAACTCCGCATGTACTTCTACCATCTTTTGTATTGCTACAACCATCTAGGGTTTGTTGAGACTGTTCTGGTGTCGAGAGTACATCTGTTTGGGTTTTAGGACAAGTTTAGAACTTAGCATAGATGAGAACAGATAGAAGGGGTCTAAAGAAGATTCCTACCCAAACACAGTAGATCAAGACAATTCATTTTACAAGCAACATCTAACAAACATTCATCACATAAAACAAACTAGTTTTAAAACACACGAAAAGGTACGATCATCCACAAGTCGGTATGACCATAACATTTATTACACGTTGTCGTTTATTAAAATCTTAGGTGGAGGTCCAACTAAAGTTTCTTGGTTCCCTTTTATGTAGATCCATGGTTCTGGTCTAGCTGCTTCTTTAGGTCTGCAATCTGTTCATCCTTGGTTGTGATGAGGTCTCCTTGAGCAATAAGCTCAAATGCTAACTATTCCATGCCACTTTGAAGTTGACTTATGGTTTCCTTCAATGCAGTAGTATCCTCCTTTTCTTCCTTGAGGTCCTTGTGGGTATTATGAAGTCTCCACTTGAGTCTTTCTCCAAGTTCCCTTACAGCTGACCAAGCAGCACATCTTGCGGAGTCAAGGAATGATGTATGCATCTCGGAGTTGGTAAATATCCAGAGTCCCATCTTCTTGTGGTCTTCTTCTTTGTTTTTATATAGGTGGAGTTGTACCCACCAATATTCTTGACCTTCATCAATCACGGGAAATCCTTTGTCAACAGCTTCTCCTTGCATCCCTATGCTTAACATGAGGTTCTTCAGTGCTTTGGGAAATCCCGTCTTACACTTCAAGGTCATGGTCATCACGGGTCCTTTCTTGATGGATTCGTGGATGCTGGTCATCTAAAATTTGAAAGCAAAGTAGTGTAAAACAAATGAATGTGGTAAGTCTTATGAGGAGAGGTGTTAGCCTGGAATGTAGATAAATTTTATTTAGAAACTGAATTGATTTTTCTTTTTAAAGGAAGAAAGATTCCTAGGGCTTCCTATTCTATTCCAAACCTACGGTCTCGATCCTACATGCAACACTATGCTCTAATACCATTCTGTAGCGCCCTACCTTTTGCTAAAGGCAGAACTCATGTGTGAATGTGCTACTCCCTGTATCATTAGATAGCACCACAGTACAAAATATAATAATCATTGCAATAGTATCAAATATTACAACGTAAATCCAGTTACATAAGTCTTCAACCTTACATGTACACAGCATAAAGCATAGTAGCAATGAGCCTCCATCTTCATCACGTGCCACAGACAGACATGTTGAAATGTAGACTCGAGATCCTACAAATCGTTCCCCATCCAAATAAAACCTGCACGTTTGAACATGCAGCCCTAGAGGGGTTAGTACAACAACGTACTGGCAAATGACACATACTTGGTGGCTTTTGTGAAAAGACTATACTACACGACATTTGGCTGGTGGATCTCAAGGCTAATTTGCATAAAGCTAATTTTATCCTACAATTATTTTCAAAACTTTCTTTCAAAATTTTAGTTTATAAGGGTCAAGATAACCCCCATACACTACATGTTAATTAGGTATGTAGTTCTAGGAAAAACTCAACAAAGTTGGAACAACAGAAACCACCACCCCTCGGAGTGTATGGCCCTGAGCTCCTGCCTAAGGGTTTCTAGTCAAGTTTTAAAGCATTCAGAAATGGTGATGAGATTCTTCGAAACATTCCATGACTAGAGACTCAATTGTCCATAACCAAGGACATGGCTAAACGCTTAGATTTAACACCCTGCAGGGGTTGTGCACTTTCACCTTAAGACTCATTTTACCCCATAAATAAAATGAGACAAGACCTTTCAGAAAAAGCATTCAACCAAACGGATCTGACCGTGCCCCCTATATTTTGCTACCACCCTCTGTCAGTACCCATGGCTGAACCCTTAATCCTACTCAATCAAGACAGAGCCCATAGTGTCATAAGGCTGCACTGGAAGTACTCTAAACATGGAAGACATAGTAATCTCTTTAATCCTGAGTGGCCATCCTGAGCAGTATCCTGAGTACACATCCTCAACGAGGCATGTGCCCCAGAACCCACCTTCTCCGCCTCATCTTATCAAACCAATCCACCCAGGTGTTTCATTTTAGTTGAAGTTGTTAATTTGTTCACAAAACAACTTTAACAAGTGATCAGAGCATGGCATCAATATTTTTCAAAGTATTTAGCATCCTATCATGTGGGGTTCATGGATAGCTACTCACTACTAGGATCTAGCATTTTTGTAAAATAGTTGAATATTCCACCTATCATGCATACTACTGAAAACACTAATGCAGTAATAAAAGTAGGTAGAAGATATGTGTGTCACTTGCCTTTTTGAAGTCCAAGGTATTTCACTCCTCTCAACTAAGCACGTAGCTCTTCGCACGAACTATAACACAGAAATAACACAACATAAACATACAAGTCAAACATAATCAAGCAAGACAAACAATTGAAAAGGGTTTGTTTAACAATTTAGATTTCTTAAGATATTGTAATAATAGATATGGCAAAAGATTATGGATTGCAAGAAATAGATTTGAGAGTTTAGTTGAAAAGATCAAAGTGATTGAACTAAGCAAGATATGGGTAGTGAAGTATTTAGGCTTTACTAAAGCATAAATAGAATTTAGAAAGACTCATGTGAAATAGATCACATAAGTGTCAAGTAGTGCACTAGCAATACTAATGAATATGTGTGACAACAAATATTCATAAATAGTATGCATTACACTTAAGCTTGGGTATGGATTTATGAAGCATTGAATTACCTAATTAACTCATTTGTAAATTGAATAGTGCAATACATGTGAACCAGATTAAGTGGGCATGGGGTTGGATATGAATTGAATGATATTTGAGAATATGGTTCAAAGGTTCTATTGGATACATGGAGTAGTGATATGTGTTGTGGAGTAAAGTCTAACAATACTACAAAGGTAGAATAAAGCCAAATATTGAGATACAACACAATGTACTCAAATAACACAATTGTAATTTGAATATATGTGAACTAGACAAGATAGATTTAGATAGACATGATATGTGTCAAGGTAGTGTCAAGATGATATTTAATAGCTAGCTATGATCATAGAATTTACTATGGTGGAAAAGAACAAGCTGAAAAGAAATACAATTAATCTATAAAGGAAATACTCAAATTCTCATATTTGAATTTGAATGTTTGTTAAGTGATTCTACAAAATTGGAAAGTGATGCTACTGGATAGAATACAGTAAAACAAAGCTACTGCAATTGGATACATTCTAAAATAAATTTTAGAAATCAAATTATGATCAAATTAGTGATTTGGAGGAATTTGATTGCACAAAGTGTGTGCACATATCAACTTTGATGTTTCTTGATTCTATGATGTTCTACATGATTAGAGGATTCCAAAGACTACAAATTTGTAATTTTTGGATGTGTGAAACAAAAGATATGAATTAATTAGTGAAACAGATGAGTTTGAATCAATTTGAAAATGAATTCAAATTAATTACTTAACCTATAGAATATTATTGCACGAATGGATTCTACACTTGATAAGCTTTCTAGAGACATATTATTTGTAATTTTTTGACGCATGGTTTGAAAGTTATGAATTTTCAGATTCAGCACAAATCTGATTCAAAATTCTAATTTGAATTCTATTTGAACTGGGGGCTGACACATGTCGCAGCGCTATAGGCGTGTACCAGTTCGTTTGGATCACGGCCGAGGGCTGTTAGATGTTATGTGGATCGAAAGCACCAGATCGGCTGGTACCTCTTCGGGTAAGTGATTTGTTTTGCACTGTTTGATCTAGATCGGATGGACAGGAAAGATTAGAGAGAAAAGAAGCTCACCTAGGGTTCCGGTGAAGCTGCTCCGGCGAGACTGCAGCCTGGGAGTGAAGGACGGCGACGTTCTGAGAGTCTCCGAGGGAAACAAAGGGGTGGACGGTGTTCAGCTCGACGAGGGAATCTCGTTCATTTGATCGAGGACGTCGATCGTGTCTTGCTGCGAGAGGGAGAGGTGGCTGGAGCGGCTTCAGGCAGAGACGATCGTCGGGTGGCGTTGGCTTCACGGTTTTGCTGCGGGATTGAATCAAGCGAGGCCATCAACACGTGCGCTAGGGAGAGGAGAAAAGAATAGGAGGAGGGAGGGGAGCTCGGGCTCACCGTGGGCGTTGGATTTGAGCAGGAAAGCCCGCAAATAGGCGGAGCTCCATCGAGCGATCTCGACGGCCTGGCGGCGAATTGAGCTGGGAAAAGAAGGGAGAGAGGAGAGGGGGTCGTGGGGGTCTTATAGTGGCCGTAGCTTGGGGAGGGGGCTAGGATTTTGATAGAATCGGCGAGGCGATGGACGGCCAGAGAGAGAACCATGCGCGCCCTGGACTTCGGCGGAAGATAGGTGATGACAAGTGGGACCCACTTGTCGGCGGGAGAAGGAGAGGCAGCTGTACCAGTTCGGGAGAAGGCCCAGATGGGCCGTGGGCTTCTTCTGGGGCTGGGCTGGAAGGTTCCCTCACGGCCTCCTTTCATATTTTTTTTGTTCTTTTATTTTTTCTTTTTCCCGTTTTCTCTTTTATTCATAACTTTTGCAAAATTGACTCAAAACCATTCAAACCAATTTCTAAATTCTTCTAAAATTCAGAGTAATGTTTCAAACCAGTAAAACATGTTTTCCAAAATTAATAGGAGATTTTCAATATAACCTTTGGAACTTTGCAAAAAGGGCTTGTGTAGTGATCTCACCTGTTAAAGATGACGATCCCTGTGCTTTTCTGTGCTAGTCCCTGGATCAATGCTAGCACACACAGTTTAAGATGTAATATCAAGAAACAAGGGTCATTTTATTACATCGAATGATCCGGCAATTACATAAAGAAACTTTACAATGCTCAAAGCATAGAGTTATCAGAGTTTACAACAAAAACATAAATAGCATGGAGTCCTTCTTCTTCATGTGCCACAGGCGAACATGCTGCGGATAGACTCGTAACCCTGTCGTACCTTTCTTATCGTCAAAACCTGCAACATGAAATGTTGCAGCCACAAAGGGTCAATACATTTGAATTTTATTGGCAAGATGTCACTTTTGGTGGACACAATGGAACCTAACACATAAATGAATATTTGGCTAAGTGGATCTTTCAGGCTGAGCTGTAGAAAAACAATTATTTATCCTACTTTTCAAAAGATCTCATTTTTCTTTTAAAGCACTATTTGACACACTGGAATCCACCAGGTGCTCCTAGTTAATTATGCACACACAGGAATCCACCAGGTGTACAAAATTATGATCACACAGCAATCCCTTGTTAACCACTCAAGTTTTAATTTAAAGAAGTTGGGATGAGGAGATCCTTGAACAGCTTCAAAACCATGTCGCTTAAAATTGTCCATAACCGGGGACACGGCTAAGTACTTAGTTTTTAACCCTTTGCAGAGGTGGTGCACTTTTCCCACAAGACTCAGTCAACCTCTTTTGCCATGATGCTCATTTTGCTCAAATGACTAAGTGAAGACTAAGACGAGACCATTCAGAAGCAATCCCTCAGACCAACCTGGACGCGTTCCATCCTACAAATCACTACCACCCTCTATCCGTCTGGCTGAGTTCTCGCAACTTAGTTAGTCAAGACAGAGCCCATATGACTCATGGTTGCACTGGAAGCTTCACGACTTGAACGTCTCCAATCTCTTTGCTCCTGGGTGGCCGTCCACAAGTTAGATACACACGACCGCCATAGAGATGGCTCCGGTGTAACCACTCAACATAAATCCATCTTACCAATTTCCACCCAGGTGTTTCATTAACTTAGTTGTTTTCTTAATTTTTGCAAAACATAGTTTTCAAACTTAATAAAAGAACATGTGGAATCCCCACCACGAATTCTATAGCACAACTAAGCAATCTACACTTACGGTGTTTCTTCTAATAGGGTAATCAAAATTATCCTAAATAGGAGATAGCAAGCCTAACAATCTACACATGCATATTATTAAAAGAAGAGAAACACTACATGCATAGTAAAACATCATTGGGAATTTTATAAACAAGAGTGACACTTGCCTTAGAAATTTCTGAAGATTGTACTTCTCTTAATCAACACACGTAGCTCTCCGTACAACTATAAGATAGAAAGGGACACAACATAAACACATCATTCAATCAAACAAGACAATAAAAGTGTTTATTTGTTTTGGCTTAGTCTTGATTTGTCTTAGTGATATTTGGACAAAATATTGGGCAGTGAATTTGACTTGATATGGATGGAGAGATTGGCTAAGTCAAGGTCTTAAAGATTGATTGGGGTTTTCTAATTTTGTTTAAGAAGTGTCAAACACTTAGCAAAAATAGTTTCAAGGGAAAACTTAGGCTTGGGTTGAGAAGTTGGATAAATTCTAAGTCATGAGGTCTAACACTATCATCTTCTTGACTTGAGGCTCTCTTCTCTTGATCTTCTTCTTTTGACTTCCACTCCTTGTCTTCTCTTCAACTTCGTGTTTTGCCTTCAACTTCTTGTATTCTCTTCAACTTCTTCTTCATGGTCTTGATATGGGAAAACTTCTACGCCATAGTGTTGGAGGGGGTAGTCAAAGTACTTAGAAGAATTTTGGGTAAGAGGGAATTGATAGTTTTGCACTTGGGCAAGAATAGAGAGTACATTTTTTACTAAGTCATGGTAGAGTGGGATGGTTATTTAGGACTTAGGATATTTCACACTATTTGTAAAGTCAAAAGGCACAAGGTGCACAATAAGAATTTGATATTTTTGCAAGGGGCTTAGAAACACAACTATTGCTTGCAAAAGGATGAACTAGTGGAGTTTGACTTTGAATGGGTATGAAGTGAAGTATTCTAGTGGTTTTCTATTATCAAGATAAGCAATTTTGCAAAAAGAATTATGCCTAAATATTTATAGAATTATATCTAGGAAGTAAATACCCAAATCCCCATTTGAATTTGAATACTTGATAAAATTGGTTCAAACAATTTCTACAGTGGTTCTACTGGATAGAGGATAACAATATGATTCTATTGCAAAAAGAATCAACTGAAAAGGATTTATAGAATTTGAATTATATTAAAAACACTCAAACTCACATATTTAAATTTGAATGTTTTCAACTCATTCAAAAGACAAATTTTATTACATAATAGTGTTCTACACATTTTTAAAAATCCAGGGACATATTAATTGCAATTTTTGGATCTACAGAACAAAAGATATGATTTAAATAAGCTAATAGATGTGTTTCATTCAATTTGAAAATGGTTTCAAATTGAATACTGAAACTATGAATTATAAGTGCACTAATAGATTCTACATGTTCCAAGGATTCCAATGACATATTATTTGTTAAATTTCGAGTTACAAATCAAAATATATGAATTTCCAAAGTTTGCAGATATTTAGAATGATTTGAATCTAATTTGAATTCAGAACAGACTCGGGCTCGACACGTGGCGCCACCTCATTGGAGGGTACCGGTTCGGCCGGATCACGCACGTGGAGCGTTGGATTAAAAAGGATCTGGATGGATCAGATCGTCCAGTACCCCTTCGTTAAGTGATTCTGTTATAACCGCTGGATCGAGACCCGACGGTGAGGAGCAAAGGCAGAGAGGATCTCACCGTGGGGAGTTAGGGTAGTCTGCGGCTCGGTGGTGAACGGCGGTGGTCTTCCGACTATCTTCGGACGACGGCGATGGCGCGATGGAATTCAACGTGTCGAGGGGAGCTCGAAAACATGATCGCCGTCCTCGATCATTTCCAGGAGAGGGTGAGGGGATCGGCTGGAGCTCGGAGGCGCGGCGGTGTCATCCAGTCGTCGACGTTCTGCTCGATTCTCTGCAGAATAAGATTGGGGAAATGGTCAGGGGGATGCGCCGTGTCAGGAGAGGACGACTGGGAGAAGGAGAGGTGCCTGTGGTCACCGACGGCGGCGAATTTGGCCGGAGAAGCCTACTGTCGTGCGGAGGTTCGGCGAGGGATTTCGTCGGCTTGAGTGGGTTTCCGCGTGAGAGAGAAAAAGGAGGCGAGGGAGGGGCTCCTAGGCTTTATATAGGCACGATCAACTTGAAGAACAAGCTAGGGTTTGGCTCGGGACGAGGCGAGATCGACGGCCAGGGAGGATTGCATGCGGGGGAGGGAGAGTTCGGCCAGGGAAGGTGATGACATGTGGCCCCCCACATGTCAGCGGGAGAGAGGGGAAAAATTCATACCGGTTCGGTACTAAACGATTTTGGGCCGTGGGCTGCTTCTGGCCTGGGCCGGAATGGTTTCCCCCGCGGCCTTTTCTTCTTTTTCTTTATTCTGTTTCATTTTCTTTTTTTTCTTTTTTTCCTGTTTCTTTCATATCTTTTGCAAAATTTACTCAAATCAATTCATTCAAATTCCTAAATTCTTCAAACTTCCAAGCAATATTCTAAGCCAATGAGAAACATGTTTTCAGAAATAAAACAAGATTTTTAATAAAAATTGTTAATTGAGCCAAATAGCTTTGCTTGCATAAAAGAAATAGAATTAGGGTTTCTAATTGAATCTTTTTGAAAATAGGAGAATAGTATTTTATAAAATTAATAATTGAGATTCACACCCAATCATAGGTTTGCAAAAAAATATTTATAAACACTTTTGTAATTCATTTCTCTGCGAGCAAGCTTGCATAAGTTTGAATAAAAGAAGGAAAATAACATTTTTGAAATCTTTCATTTTCTCAAAGAGGTCCTTCAAGAATTATAGAAAGTTTAAAATAGTTTTCAAATAATGCCCTTAAATAAACTCAAAAAGTTTTTAAATCCCTGTGGATTTTCAATCAACACAAGCAAAACAAAAACAAAAAATTCCCCCAAAATTTGATGAAATCTTGGAATGTTACAGACTACCACCCTTAAAAGAAATCTCATCCCCGAGATTGGAGAGGCTAGAAAGAAAATAGGTTTGGGATACTAGGTGGGCTACCACCCTTAAAAGAATTTTTTGTGGGTAGTCTAGATCCTGGGTTTAGACGGGGCACACCTTGGTTTTGACTTGGCACAGGGCCATCTTCCATTGCAAGTCTTCTTCAACGGTAAGCTTGTGGTTCATCCTCACCGAATTCCTACGTTTTGGCAACACTTTGCCTATTATGAGGGTATAGTATCTTACCCTCCTAAGGTTTTGGCTTAACAACGTCGTCTCTCTTGTAGGTATGTCTCTCTAGATTTACCATCCCTCATACCAAGAGCGAACAATTTGAGTAGTCATCATGGGGGCCAATCCATAACGCACCCAATCGTTACCTTGTATTTCAGTTTGGTACATCTCGTACACTAACTCTTGGTCAACCTCACTAGTTTTGACAAAAGATTCCATGGTTATTGAATCCATGTTTCAATTCATGTCAAGAACTTTTAGAAACAAATTTATCAATCCTTAGCTAGTGGTTTGCGTAGTAGAATCCTTCAATGATCTTTTTTTTCCTTGGCGAAAATTGCTTCCCATACCACCTCATCTTATGGGCATTAACAACATTACTAAAGCGAGATCTGTATAAAAGATTGATTCGAAAAGATACATGAAGACCTTCATTCCACCTTATTACATCATGAGAGTACTACCCACACCACATAGTCTTTTATTTCACTCCTTACATGACATTTACTCCAAGATAGCAGTTGCATTACGACATCTTCTACGTTGGTTGCTCATCAATGTGTCACTGTATCCACTATAGTGTGTCATCCTTCAGTTGTCCTTATTTACTGGCGCTCGGAGTACTTCTCCGGACAATTATTTGCATAATGTCCTTTGATGCCACATTTGTAACAAGTGACAAGGCTGAAATCTTTTCCACTATACCCTTCTGGACAATTTATAGCATAATGTCCAGACTCGCGACAGTTGAAACAATTATCTTGAGCATGATCCTTCTTTTGCCCTCCATTTATTACATAACCCCTTTTCTCACTCTTTTTGCGTTTCTCCTTATCCGGGCAGTCCCATGAATAGTGTCCTAATCTTTTACATTCACGGCACTCTACTTGGCTGATATCTTTCTTCTTCTTTGGCTTCTCCAGGGCTAGAAGATCTTCCAATTCTTGCTTCTCATACTCCATTATGATTGAGGGGAACCTTTCTCTCTTCTTCTGGTTATTTTTGGTTACTTGTAGTCTTCCGCTCGGGTTGTTTCTCTTGGTGGTGACAAAATGTTTCTCCTTCTTAGGCTCGAATTCAGCACCTGCTTTCCCGAGTGAGTGATATATCTTCTGCTTGACTTGTTGATTCACTTTATCCACCATAGCATTGAGATGACATTCTGCAAGAACGTGATTTGTTCCTTCACACAAAAGACACATAACCTTCAACAAGCGACATTCTTCATTACAATGATCTCTTCCACAATTATGGCATTGTTCCTTGCAATCCTTAGATATATGTCCTATATCTCCATAGAGTTTGCAAGCTTGGTTTCTTGTCACAACATGTTCTTCGGGCTTATCATTGCTTGGATCACTTGGTGATGCGTTGTTGTTGTTAGTCATGATCTGAGACGCCATTTGCACAATGTGAGTATGTGCATCTAGCAGTTGCTGCACTCTTGGGGGTAACTCATTGCTCTTGCTGCTGATCATATTTTGGGTCACCACTTGGGTCAACTGGGTATGCGTCTCTATCATCCTCTACATCACTAAGTCCATTTGAGAGTTGTTGAGTCTGCTCTGGCTTTGACGATGCATCTGTTAAAGTTTTTGGGTAGGGTTTAGGTTTTCAACATAGAGAATAATAGAGTGGAAAGCTCTAAAGAAAGTTCCTACCAGTTAGCAATGATTCAAGGCAGATCACCTTACAATCAATAAACATTCAACAAGCATTCATCACATCAAGCAACAGGTTTTTAATACAAACGATAGGTACGATCATTCCACAAGTCAGTATGATCATAAACATTTATTACAACGTTGTCGCTTATTAAAATTCTTAAATGGAGGTCCAACTAAAACTTCTTGGTTTCCTTCAGTGCAGTAGTATCTTCTTTTTCTTCTTTGAGGTCCTTCTCTCTGAGTGGGGCAAGTAGTTCATCTTCGCTAAATAATTCGTTGGTCCTATTGCTATCAAGATCCTTCATAAGAATTTCTAAGTCCTAGAACTATTGATGCTTAGACTTTCTTCTTCTAGACTTCTTCAATTTGCTTCCCTTGAGGTGGGTGGATCGTGGAGTCCTTTGAGGTGTTGAAGTTGAAGCTCTTCGTCTTTGAGTTGAAATGAAGAGAAGTAGAGACAAAAATGACTAAGGAAAGAGTTTACGAGGTAATGAGTGTGTAAATTTTTTAACTTAGAAATATAAGCAATTCCTATTTTTCTAAGGGGTCTTTGTCCAATCCTAGGGTTACGAACCTAAGGGCAACACTTTACTCTGATACCATCTGTAGTTATCTCACCTGTTAAAGATGATGATCCCTGTGCTTTTCTGTGCTAGTCCCTGGATCAATGCTAGCACACACAGTTTAAGATGTAATATCAAGAAACAAGGATCATTTTATTACATCGAATGATCCGGCAATTACATAAAGAAACTTTACAATGCTCATAGCATAGAGCTATCATAGTTTACAACAAAAACATAAATAGCATGGAGTCCTTCTTCTTCATGTGCCACAGGCGAACATGCTGCGGATAGACTCGTAACCCTGTCATACCTTTCTTATTGTCAAAACCTGCAACATGAAACGTTGCAGCCACAAAGGGTCAATACATTTGAATTGTATTGGCAAGATGTCATTTTGGTGGACACAATGGAACCTAACACTTAAATGAATATTTGTCTAAGTGGATCTTTCAGGCTGAGCTACAGAAAAACAATTATTTATCCTACTTTTCAAAAGATCTCATTTTTCTTTTAAAGCACTATTGGACACACTGGAATCCACCAGGTGCTCCTAGTTAATTATGCACACACAGGAATCCACCAGGTGTACATAATTATGATCACACAACAATCCCTTGTTAACCACTCAAGTTTTAATTTAAAGAAGTTGGGATGAGGAGATCCTTGAACAGCTTCAAAACCATGCCGCTCAAAATTGTCCGTAACTGGGGACACGGCTAAGTACTTAGTTTTTAACCCTCTGCAGAGGTGGTGCACTTTTCCCACAAGACTCAGTCAACCTCTTTTGCCATGATGCTCATTTTGCTCAAATGGCCAAGTGAAGACTAAGATAAGACCTTTCAGAAGCAATCCCTCAGATCAACCCGGACGCGTTCCATCCTACAAATCACTACCATCCTATGTCCGTCTGGCTGAGTTCTCGCAACTTAGTTAGTCAAGACAGAGCCCATATGACTCGTAGTTGCACTGGAAGCTTCACGACTTGAACGTCTCCAATCTCTTTGCTCCTGGGTGGCCGTCCACAAGTGAGATACACACGACCACCATAGAGATGGCTCCGGTGTAACCACTCAACATAAATCCATCTTACCAATTTCCACCCAGGTGTTTCATTAACTTAGTTGTTTTCTTAATTTTTGCAAAACATAGTTTTCAAACTTAATAAAAGAACATGTGGAATCCCCACCACGAATTCTATAGCACAACTAAGCAATCTACACTTACGGTGTTTCTTCTAACAAGGTAATCAGGGATATCCTAAATAGGAGATAGCAAGCCTAACAATCTACACATGCATATTATTAAAAGAAGAGAAACACTACATGCATAGTAAAACATCATTGAGAATTTTATGAACAAGAGTGACACTTGCCTTAGAAATTTGTGAAGATTGTACTTCTCTTAATCAACACACGTAGCTCTCCATATAAGTATAAGATAGAAAGGGACACAACATAAACACATCATTCAATCAAACAAGACAATAAAAGTGTTTATTTGTTTTGGCTTAGTCTTGATTTGTCTTAGTGATATTTGGACAAAAGATTGGGCATGAAGTTGACTTGATATGGATGGAGAGATTGGCTAAGTCAAGGTCTTAAAGATTGATTGGGGGTTTTCTAATTTTGTTTAAGAAGTGTCAAACACTTAGCAAAAATAGTTTCAAGGGAAAACTTAGGCTTGGGTTGAGAAGTTGGATAAATTCTAAGTCATGAGGTCTAACACTATTATCTTCTTGACTTGAGGCTCTCTTCTCTTGATCTTCTTCTTTTGACTTCAACTCCTTGTCTTCTCTTCAACTTCATGTTTTGCCTTCAACTTCTTGTCTTCTCTTCAACTTCTTCTTCATGGTCTTGATATGGGAAAACTTCTACGCCATAGTGATGGGTTCGTAGCATAGAAAACAAAAAATTTCTTACGCATGAACACAAAACTAGCCAAGAAAACTCTACGAGATGGTAGCAACGATTAACTGACCCTCGATGACCGTAAGCGGGGATTACGTTCCCGCACAAACGTTGACGATGGAGAGTCAATGAACACGCACGTAGTCGACGTAGTTGTTCACTTGACATAGTCGACGTAGTGGTTCACTTGACGATCACAAGATCGTGTACACGGTGCCACAAGTGGCAGTGCCCCCGTGCTCGGTCACACGTACAGCTCGACATCGACTCCTCCACGCCCTCGGTCCAGCGGGGAAGCAGAAGAAGGGATCCGCCAGACACTCCACCACACACTTCTCCAAGTGTATGAACTACGAACTACAATTCCGGCAGAGCTTCGCTAAGCTGAGACGGAAATTGGGCAGGAACTATGCGGGAAGGGGAGGATCAAGAAGTGTGTGAAGAGGTAGAAGAGGGGCTCCTTTTATAGGAGAGGAGGTGGCAGCCCCAAGGAGGGGGTGGCCGGCCAAGGAGAGTCCTCTCCTCCTCTTCATGGCCCTCTTCATGGTGGTAACTCCCTCTTCATGGTGGTAACCCCCTCATCAACATGAGGTAACCCCCCATTTAATTTTGCATGACATTCATGCTAATTAAAATTCACACTTATTGATTTAATAAAACATTTTTATTTCTTTAATATTTGTTAATTCATTCAATTAACAAACATTAACAAATACACCCTTGAGTTATTTCGATATCCCGAAATAGTTTCGGTGCTTTTTTGAAACAACCCTTATGTTGTCCTGTAATTCGATCGGAGTATCGTATCCACTCAAAAACGACGGCGAACCTTAAGTGTGTCACCCTACGGTTCGTGAATAACGTGGACATGATCGAGACCCCTCTCTGATCAATAATCAACAGCGGGATCTGGAAATCCATGATGACTCCCACTTACTCAACGATGAACTAGTGATCGTGTGAACCATTAACAAACATAGTTAATTCCTTTTGTCTCGCGATATTATTACTTGTCTGAGATCCGATCATTTGGTATCAACCATACCTAGTTCGATCTCGTTCCCGACAAGTCTCTTTACTCGTTCCGTGATAATGCATTCCTGTGACCTAGTCACATACTTGCAAGCGATTCCAATGCAATATCACTGAGAAGGGCCCAGAGAATATCTTTCCATCATCCGGATGGACAAATCCCACTCTTGATCCATGAGCCTCAACTAACACTTTCAGAATACCCAAATCAACCTTTATAATCACCCTGTAACGGTGTGACGTTTGATATCATCAAAGCACTCTTCCGGTATCAGTGATTAACATGATCTCATGGTCTGAGGATTAGAACTATTTCATATGAGTTTGATATAATAATGAACTTGATGACTTGATCGTATTGCTAATCTTACTATGGGTGTGAGTGTTCATCGCATCATTCTTCTAATGATATGACCCCGTTATTAACAATATCCAATGTTCATGATCAGGAAACCTTGATCATCGGTTAATCAACGAGCTAGTATAAAAGAGAGGCTTTACTAGGAACCCTTTTAGTTTATTAATCACACAAGTATTAATGTTTCCGATTAATACAATTCTAGCATGAGAAATAAACATTTATCATAAACATGGAATATGATAATAACCACTTTATTATTGCCTCTCGGGCATATTCCCTTCAGTCTCCCACTTGCACTAGAGTCAATAATCTAGTTGATACTTGCGTATATAACACTTATGGCTTTCACGTGTTATCCGTACGCGTTGCATGTGGTTAATCTGATCTCCAGATCTGACACTTTCAGTTCTGTGTGTATTTGCATGTCTTTGCGTCTCTACGCATCACTCATTTTCAAATGAGATAGTTGGGTATAAATTTGGTCCTTAGGTGAGACCTTAGTTCCTTTAGCTAAAATCATGTTGTCACTATTGTCGCACAATAGATCTTCACAGTAATAGCCAGCTTGGAACTACACCTAGTTTGATAACAAACTTCTTGACACAAATGCCCTCTTTTGCTACTTCTAAAGCAGCCATATACTCAACCTTTGTTGTAGAATCCATCACAATATCTTAACTTTGGAACTCATCCAAATCCAATATGGAACTTCCTTCCATTACATTGTGCCGCCTAAACACATAGCTAAAATTGAGATAAACTTAATTTGTATCTTGTGACAAACTTAGTATCAATGTAACACTTTACAATGAACTATGTGTCACTTTGTCATACATAATATATATCCTTAGTCCTTCCAAAGCACATAAGGATATCTTTACTATTGTCCAGTGATCATCTTATGACATTTATCACTCTGGTATATGCTCATAACATTTAGAGCATAGGACATATCTGGATATGTACATATCACGGTATACATGATCGATCAAATCATTCATGTGTCTTCACTCATCAAGTGTCAAAAACACCTAAATCTTGTTTCAACCTTTTCCATGCGGCAAGAACTTTTCTCGTCATTTCCATATTGAACTTCATTCAATATTTCATCTATGTACTTTGGCACAACCATATTGGCACCTCGATCTATCTACATAGACATCGAGACCCAATATTTTGGTTTTGCCTAAGTCTTTCATTGAAATCTAATTTTAATGAAATTCTTAACCTATGTCAATAAAAGATACATCATTTCCAATTAAAAATATGTCTTCTACATATTATACTAGAAATATGTCTCAGCGCTCCCACTTAATTTCTTGTAAATGCAAGCATATTCATCGTATCTGATGAAACTAAACCTTTTAATTATTTCATCACAGTGAATATTCCAACTCCGCGATGCTTACTTCAACCATTGAAGTTTGCATGCCTTTTAGCATCCTTTTGAATTTACAAAACCCATTGGACCATGTCATGTACATGTCCTAGGTAACCATTCTATTAGAAGAATGTTGTCTTGTTTGTTCAACTAACATATACCAAACTTGGCATATGTAGTGGTTGCTACAGTAATCCGTCCAGACAAAATATCGCTATGAAAGATCAAATCTTGTCACAGTCAACTCCTTGAACACAATCGTAAACTCTTTTAACGATGTGTCGACTATTTCATAGATGTTAAACATCCATGTCTGTCTTTATAGATCCAAATACGTTCATTAGGCTTCATGCCTTTTGAGGGTCTTCCAAGTTCATAAACTTGGTTTCTCGTGTATGGAACTATCACGGATTTTATGGCTTCTAGCCATTTGACGGAGTCAGGGCCCATCATCGCTTCTTTGCATGTAGTCGGTTCATCATTGTCAAACAATAATGATCTATTCTCAAATCTAACTATTTGATTGTTACCCGACTCACATGGTTCAATAGGAACTTAGATCTATGTGACCACAACCTTTAAGGTACAACAGCCATGCGCATTGTGGCCGCCTCCGGGACACTTCCCAGCGCTGCACTACTCAGCACATATAGCTTAGGTTCGATAACCCAATCAAAGTTCTATTGTCCTCCCACTTGACTTTTTGCGAAAAATTCCTTCTCAAGAAACTTGACGTTTTCAGCGACAAACACTTTTGTTTCCAGTGTTCTGGAGGAATACCCAACAGTTACTTTGGGATAACCTACAAAGACATATTTATCCGACTTTGGTTGTAAACATTTTCCATATGCCTAGCATACCAAAATTTTAGAAAAGACAACTTGGGTTTTATCCCATGCCATAACTCATATGGTGTCATTTCAACGGATCATGATGGCGCTCTTTTCAGTGTAAAAGCGGTAGTCTCTAAAGCTTTATCCTTAAAATATAATGGCAGTTTTATATACGACACCTTTGATCCAACGATGTCAAACAAAGTTTGATTTCATCTCTCGAACACTCCATACTCCTATGGTGTTTCGGGAAATACAAGTCTATGGAACGATTCCTCAACTTTTAGGTGTTTGCTAAACTTGTAACTCAAATATCTTCCTTTATGATCCAATCATAAATTCTTTATTCTCTTGTTACAATGATTTTCAACTTCATCTAGAAATACTTTGAACAATATTCAAATATTTCATGCTTCTTCCTTATCAAGTAAATATACACATATATCTACTCAAATCATCGGTTAAAGTAAATAAAGTTCAAGAATTCACCACACACGGCTACACATAATGGACTATATACATCAACATGTACAATATCCAATAAGTTAGTCGTCCGTTCTTCTTTGGCCTACAAACGGAGTTTTAATCATCTCTAGGAAATTTTCACAAGCGTCAATTGATTCAAAATCAAAAGACTCCAAAATTCCATCAACATGGAGTTTCTTCATGTTTACTTTCCAATATGATTTAAATGGTGGTGTCACTCATAAGTGATCTTCTAATCATTTGTCTTGAGACACTTTTAGCATCAGTGTTATGGATGTGATTTCTCCAACAAGATAAGCGTTCATCCATCTTTTATGAATGCGGTAATAATTTGAACAACCATTGTTCTCATAATACCAGAACAAAATAACAATTATTCAAACAAATCTTGAAGGCAAGGTTTAATTCCAACAAAACACAATAACACTTTATTTGTTTTCGATGAGAATCATCCCATATTCATTTGCTAGTTAATTAGGCCATTGTAGTTCTTGTATTGCGTTGTTCTGTATGACAGTTCATACCAACCAATTTAGTATCAAATACCCAAGAACCACATTGTTTTAACAAGCAATGAATACACCCATAACATGTATATCTTCTATATACCTGAGCTAGACATTTCCAGTCTTTTCTTTTCTGCCAGAATAAATTTTGGATTCTCTTTTAGCAATTCTTTTCCTTCTAGAAGAATCTATCAACATCAATAGTGGCGCCATTCACATGGCACATAGTTCAAGGCATGATTAGTCAAACACTAATACCCTTGGACTCACACTTTGAAGTAGATCACCATTATCAAATATTTGGCATTCTTCCAAATTCCAATCTTTAGTAATCTTTTAGTGTAGTAAACATTTTACCTACATCTTCTAATTCATCCTATCATGACAACTTTCATGATCAAGCTACTATAGCTCATGAGGACGAATTTTGAGTATAATGTTAGTTCCCAAAACCTTTTAGGAGATCTGGACACCTAGCGTCTCTAATCTTCACAAATTCTCATACAATATGAGAACATGTGTCTTACTAAATTATACTCTATCACTTTGCAACCAAACATTGTTTCAGATATCACAATATCTTCCACACATGATAGTTTATGAAACAATTCTTTCAACTCCTAGATAACCTTGATACTAAAAACAACTTTTGAATATCAAGGATCATGGAGGCAAGTGTGATACTTAGATACTAACACTGGAATTGTTACTCTTGATTTAATACTACTTAGTAAATTTTATCGAGTAAACAAGGTTTGCTAAAAGTTTGCAATAGGACTTCAAACTTTAGATTGACATTCAAACAATACGATACCAGTTCGTAAAGTTAGCATCCAAAATTCAATAGTTCTATTATCTCAATTATAGCTAATCGCAAGGTAGTAAACGGATGCCAATGACTACAACAAACTATGCAAATTCACTTTGATTTAGTTTATGATAAATTGAGTTCTATAATTCAAAATTACTAAGTGAACTCCCACTTAAAAACAACATCCCTCTTAGTTTTCTTAAGTGATTACACGAACCAAATTCACTATACCGCAACCGATCATCACGTGCAATGGCATAGTTTCAAAGGCGAACATCACCATGTTCATCATATCAACCATATGACTCATGCTTAACCTTTCGGTTCGTGTTCCAAGGCCATGTCTGTACATGCTAGGCTCGCCAAGTAGAACCATAACATTTGCGTGTGTAAAACTGTCTTACACCCGTCGTATGTGAACGTAGAGTCTGTCACACCCGATCATCACGTGGTGTCTCGAAACAACGAACTTTCTTGACGGTGCATGTTATGGAAGAACACATTTTTATCTTGATATTTATGTGAGAGGGATCATCTTATAATGCTACCGCGTGATCAAATCTAAGCAAAATAAGATGCATAAAAGGATAAACATCACATGCATATATAATGTGATATGATATGGTCCTTTACGCATTCGATCTCCATCTTGTGCGTCATGGCATGATCTCCATCATTCCACCGGCGTAGCACCAAGGTCCGTGGTGCGCCATCTTGGTTGTCTTCCTCCATTACAATATATCGCTTGGATATATATATTCGGCACGCAGGCCATAAAATGAAAAAGACAACCATATGGCTCCTGCCGGTTGTTTATAACTTACAAAAAGGATCATTGCATACAATTTGTAACATAAACAATTTAACCATATCACATCACATGCCCTGCAAAAACAAGTTAGACGTTTCTAATTTGTCTTGCATATTTTACGTGGTTTGGGGCTTTCTAGGAAGAACCGTTCTTACCTATGAACATGTAACCACAACGGTGATAAAAATATTATTAACAATTCTTTGTAAACTAGATCATAACTATAGTGGGAGAAACGTGCACCCGCAAAGCCACATATGCCGAAGCATGTCAAGTGTGGGACAAGTCTCATGAACTCGGTCACGTAACGTTAGTCTTGGGCAGCTTCAATCCCACTATGCCACTATGATCCAAAATACAAAATAAATTGCAATAACATGATCATCAATGCCCACATCCACATGTGTTCTAACCGTGCATACCAACTACGCATAGAGATGGCTCTGATACCACTGATGGGTTCGTAGCATAGAAAACAAAAAAATTCTTACGCATGAACACAAAACTAGCCAAGAAAACTCTACGAGATGGTAGCAACGATTAACTGACCCTCAATGATCGTAAGCGGGGATTACGTTCCCGCACAAACGTTGATGATGGAGAGTCGATGAAGATGCACGTAGTCGACATAGTTGTTCACTTGACATAGTCGACGTAGTGGTTCACTTGACGATCACAAGATCGTGTACACGGCGCCACAAGTGGCAGCGCCCCCGTGCTCGGTCACACGTACAGCTCGACGTCGACTCCTCCACGCCCTCGGTCCAGCGGGGTAGCGGAAGAAGGGATCCGCCGGACACTCCACCACACACTTCTCCAAGTGTATGAACTACGAACTACAATTCCGGCAGAGCTTCGCTAAGCTGAGACGGAAATTGGGCAGCAACTATGCGGGAAGGGGAGGATCAAGAAGTGTGTGAAGAGGGAGAAGAGGGGCTCCTTTTATAGGAGAGGAGGTGGCAGCCCCAAGGAGGGGGTGGCCGGCCAAGGAGAGTCCTCTCCTCCTCTTCATGGCCCTCTTCATGGTGGTAACTCCCTCTTCATGGTGGTAACCCCCTCATCAACATGAGGTAACCCCCCATTTAATTTTGCATGACATTCATGCTAATTAAAATTCACACTTATTGATTTAATAAAACATTTTTATTTCTTTAATATTTGTTAATTCATTCAATTAACAAACATTAACAAATACACCCTTGAGTTATTTCGATATCCCAAAACAGTTTCGATGCTTTTCTGAAACAACCCTTATGATGTCCTGTAATTCGATCGGAGTATCGTATCCACTCAAAAACAATGGCGAACCTTAAGTGTGTCACCCTACGGTTCGTGAATAACGTGGACATGATCGAGACCCCTCTCTGATCAATAATCAACAGCGGGATCTGAAAATCCATGATGACTCCCACGTACTCAATGATGAACTAGTGATTGTGTGAACCATTAACAAACATAGTTAATTCCTTTTGTCTCGCGATATTATTACTTGTCCGAGATCCGATCATTTGGTACCAACCGTACCTAGTTCGATCTCGTTCCCGACAAGTCTCTTTACTCGTTCCGTGATAATGCATTCATGTGACCTAGTCACATGCTTGCAAGCGATTCCAATGCAATATCACCGAGAAGGGCCCAGAGAATATCTTTCCGTCATCCGGATGGACAAATCCCACTCTTGATCCATGAGCCTCAACTAACACTTTCAGAATACCCAAATCAAACTTTATAATCACCCTGTAACTGGTGTGACGTTTGATATCATCAAAGCACTCTTCCGGTATCAGTGATTAACATGATCTCATGGTCTGAGGATTAGAACTATTTCGTATGAGTTTGATATAGCAATGAACTTGATGACTTGATCGTATTGCTAATCTTACTATGGGTGTGAGTGTTCATCACATCATTCTTCTAATGATATGACCCCGTTATTAACAACATCCAATGTTCATGATCAGGAAACCTTGATCATCGGTTAATCAACGAGCTAGTATAAAAGAGAGGCTTTACTAGGAACCCTTTTAGTTTATTAATCACACAAGTATTAATGTTTCCGATTAATACAATTCTAGCATGAGAAATAAACATTTATCATAAACATGGAATATGATAATAACCACTTTATTATTGCCTCTCGGGCATATTCCCTTCACATAGTGTTGGAGGGGGTAGTCAAAGTACTTAGAAGAATTTTGGGTAAGAGGGAATTGATAGTTTTGCACTTGGGCAAGAATAGAGAGTAGATTTTTACTAAGTCATGGTAGAGTGGGATGGTTATTTAGGACTTATGATATTTCACACTATTTGTAAAGTCAAAAGGCACAAGGTGCACAATAAGAATTTGATATTTTTGCAAGGTGCTTAGAAACACAACTATTGCTTGCAAAAGGATGAACTAGTGGAGTTTGACTTTGAATGGGTATGAAGTGAAGTATTCTAGTGGTTTTCTATTATCAAGATAAGCAATTTTGCAAAAAGAATTATGCCTAAAATATTTATAGAATTAAATCTAGGAAGTAAATACCCAAATCCACATTTGAATTTGAATACTTGATAAAATTGGTTCAAACAATTTCTACAGTGGTTCTACTAGATAGAGGATAACAATATGATTCTATTGCAAAAATAATCAACTAAAAAGGATTTATAGAATTTGTATTATATTAAACACACTCAAACTCACATATTTAAATTTGAATGTTTTCAACTCATTCAAAAGACAAATTTTATTACAGAATAGTGTTCTACACATTTTTAAGAATCCAGGGATATATTAATTGCAATTTTTGGATCTACAGAACAAAAGATATGATTTAAATAAGCTAACAGATGTGTTTGATTCAATTTGAAAATGGTTTCAAATTGAATACTGAAACTATGAATTATAAGTGCACTAATAGATTCTACATGTCAGCGGGAGAGAGGGGAAAAATTCATACCGGTTCAGGTACTATACGATTTTGGGCCGTGGGCTGCTTCTGGCCTGGGCCGGAATGGTTTCCCCCGTGGCCTTTTCTTCTTTTTCTTTATTCGGTTTCATTTTTTTTTCTTTTTTCCTATTTCTTTCATATCTTTTGCAAAATTTACTCAAATCAATTCATTCAAATTCCTAAATTCCTCAAATCTTCCAAGCAATATTCTAAGCCAATGAGAAACATGTTTTCAGAAATAAAACAAGATTTTTAATAAAAATTGTTAATTGAGCCAAATAGCTTTGCTTGCATAAAAGAAATAGAATTAGGGTTTCTAATTGAATCTTTTTGAAAATAGGAGAATAGTATTTTATAAAATTAATAATTGAGATTCACACCCAATCATAGGTTTGCAAAACAATCTTTATAAACACTTTTGTAATTCATTTCTCTGCGAGCAAGCTTGCATAAGTTTGAATAAAAGAAGGAAAAAAACATTTTTGAAATCTTTCATTTTCTCAAAGAGGTTCTTCAAGAATTATAGAAAGTTTAAAATAGTTTTCAAATAAAGCCCTTAAATAAACTCAAAAAGTTTTTAAATCCATATTGATTTTCAATCAACACAAGCAAAACAAAAACAAAAAAAATTCCCCCAAAATTTGATAAAATCTTGGGATGTTACAGCTTGCTTGCATAATAAAAATAGAATTAGGGTTTTCTAAAATAATCCTTTGAAAATTAAGGAATATGTTTTATAAATAATATTTTGAAATCCATTTTCAAACATGGTTTTAGAAATGCAACTTTATAAATCTTAACACATTTCGTAATTCTTCTCTTTGCAAGCAAGCTTGCACAGAAGTGGGTGCAAAGAATAATATTTTGGAAACTTTCATTTCTCAAAGGAGCTCTTCAAGAAATAATGGAAAGTTTTAAATAGTTTTCTAATAAAGTTTTTAAATAAACCTAAAAAGTTTTAAATCCTTATGAATTTTCAATCAATACATACAAAACAAAAACAAAAAATTTATCCAAAATTTGATAAAATCTTGGGATGTTACACCTCCGGTGCCTCGCCGTGGGCGGGTGCGGCATGACGAGATCAGGCGCCGGTGGGCCATCCTTCTGCAGGATCTGCGCGAGGAACCCACCTTCGATATGGACTCGGAGTGGTGGGATTGGCCCGCCTACGAGCCCTGCCCGAGGCGCCGGTTGGGTCTATGATACGTCTCAAACGTATCTATAATTTTTGATGATCCATGCTTGTTTATACACCATTTGCTTTGATTTTTGTTACACTTCCTGGCGTTTTTATGCATTTTTCGGAACTAACCTATTAACAAGATGTCACAGTGCCAGTTCCCTGTTTTCTGCTGTTTTTGTGTTTCAGAAAAGTTACACAGGAAATATTCTCGGAATTGGACGAAACAAAAGCCATAGCTTCGCGAAGACCGAAGATGAGACGGAGGGGGGCCAGGAGCCAGGCTCACCATAGGGGGGCGTGGCCCAGACCCTAGCCGCGCTGCCCCATGGTGAGGCCAGCTGGCCCCACCTCTGACGATGCCCTTTCCCCTATAAGTTCCCCTCGACGGGAAAAACCTAAGGGACGGATCTCTTTTCCACGAAACATAATGCAAGTCGCCGCCTGTCGCCATTGCGAGATCGGGAGGATCCAGGAGCTCTTCCCGGCACCCTGCCGGAGAGGGGAATCCCTGCCGGAGGCCTTCTACACCACCATGGTCGCCTCCGGAGTGATGTGTGAGTAGTCTACCTTGGACTATGGGTCCATAGCAGTAGCTAGATGGTTGTCTCCTCCACCATGTGCTTCATGTTTAGATCTTGTGAGCTGCCCTACATGATCAGGATCATCTTTATGTAATCATACATGTTGTGTTTGTTGGGATCCGATGAGTATTGGTACTATGTTAAGTTGATGTGCTGAATATATATCTTATGTTATCTCTATAATGTGTATGATCTTGCATGCTTTCCATTGCTAGTAGCTATCTTGGCCGAGTAGATGCTAGTAACTCCAAGAGGGAGTATTTATGCTCGATAGTTGGGTTCATGCCTCTATTTAATCTGGGGGAGTGATAGAAACCTCTAAGGTTGTAGATGTGTTGTTGCCACTAGGGAGAAAACAACATTCTTGTGTCCAAGGACATTTGCTTCGTTTACATTACGCACTTTGCTTAATGCGATTATCTGTTGTTCGCAACTTAATACTCAAGGGGTCCTCGGACGATTCCTCGCGAGTGGATTTTTAGTCATAGATGCAGTTGGATGGCGGTCTATGTATTTTATCGTAATGCCCAGAGTGAATCTCATAGTGATCCTCATGACATATGTATGTTATCTTTATTCTATCAATTGCCCAACTGTAATTTGTTTACCTAGCATGTGTTATTTATCTTATGGAGAGACACCACTAGTGAACTGCGGACCCCGGTCCAATTTACTTTACATTGCTCTACCATTTTACTTTTACTCGCACTATTTACTTTCTTGCATACTATTATCCTATTACCACTCGATACGCTCAATCCTTTGTTTACAGCAAACCGGTGAGATTGACAACCTCATCGTAAGTTGGGAGCAAAGTTCTTGGTTGTGTTGTGTGCAGGTTTCACGTTGCTTCTGGTGAAAAGCTACACGCCGACAAGCAGTTTATCTGGCGCCCTTGTCCGGAGTGTCATGAAGCTAGCAAGCATCACCTTCTGAAGTTTGGCTTTCTCGTACTGGTTCGACTCAACCTTGGTTTCACAACTGAGAGAAGACTTGTTGTTGTGCTCATCATACCTTCCTCTTGGGGTTCCCAACGAGCTTTACTTACAAGCCATCAACGAGTTTTCTGGCATTGTTACCGAGGAGGAAGAAGACTTCTGCAAGGGGAGTCTCGCACACACAATCTTTTACTTTGTTTTTGTTTTGCTTTATTTTATTTTTGCTTGCATCGTTTTATAAAAAATACAAAAAAATTAGTTTCCTTTATAGTTGCTTTTATTTACTTGCTTTTAGTTTTGCTAGAATGGGTACTCCTGAAAACACCAAGTTGTGTGATTTTACTAACACCAAAAACAATGATTTTATCTGCACTCCTATTGCACCACCTGCTCGTGAGGCAAATTTTTATGAGATCAAACCTGCTTTGTTAAGTCTTGTTATGAAAGAGCAATTTTTTGGTGCCAGTTCTGATGATGCTGCAGCTTATCTCAACAATTTTGTTGAGTTATGTGAGATGCAAAAGTATAAGGATGTAGACGGTAATATTATTAAGCTTAAGTTGTTTCCTTTCTCTTTAAGAGGAAGAGCTAAGGATTGGTTGCTATCTTTGCCTAGAAATAGTATTGATTCTTGGGATAAGTGTAAGGATGCTTTTATTGGAAAATACTATCCTCCTGCTAAGATTATAGCTTTGCGTAGTGATATCATGAAGTTTAGACAGTTTGATAATGAACATGTTGCTCAGGCTTGGGAAAGAATGAAATCTATGATAAAGAATTGTCCCACTCATGGACTGACTACTAGGATGATTGTCCAAACTTTTTATGCAGGACTGAATTTTTCTTCAAGAAACCTATTGGATTCAGCTGCTGGAGGCACTTTTATGTCCCTTACCTTGGACGCCGCAACAAAGCTTCTCGACAACATGATGGTAAATTATTCTGAGTGGCACATCGAGAGAGCTCCACAAGGTAAGAAGATAAATTCTGTTGAGGAAACCTCTTCCTTGAGTGATAAGATTGATGCTATTATGCTTATGCTTTCTAACGGTAGAGCTCAAGTTGATCCTAATAATGTTCCTTTAGCCTCTTTGGTTACTCAAGAAGAGCATGTTGATGTAAACTTCATTAGAAATAATAATTTCAACAATAATGCTTATAGGAACAATTTTGCTAGCAACAATTATAGGCTGTATCCTTCTACCAATGGTTATGGTTATGGTACCTCTTATGGTAATTCCTCCAACAACACTAGGGGCGCCCTCTGAGCTTGAAGTCATGCTCAAGGACTTCATCGGTAAGCAAACTGCTTTTAACAAGTCTGTTGAGGAAAAGTTGGGTAAAATTGATATTCTTGCTTCTAAAGTTGATAGCCTTGCTCTTGATGTTGAACTTCTGAAACTAAAAGTGTTGCCCAGTGATGTGAAAGAAAGCAATACTTTTGCCGCTACTAATGCCATCCAAGTTAGAATTGATGAAAATGTTAGGATGTTAGCAGAATTGCATGCCAGGTGCGAAAGAGAAGATGAGATGGCTAGAGAGATGAAGGTATGTACTATTACTACTTCTAATGATGTTGTTCCAAATACTAGCAATCCTCTTACTTTGATTGGTATAGAGAAAACTTCTACTCCTTGTGCGAAAAAGCCCAAAACTGTAAAAACTTTTTCTCAAAAGAGTGCTGAAATTTTTCGGAGTATGAGAGATGATAGCTCTATTTCTTTTAATGATTTTGATGTTGATGGCTGCAATATATCTGAAGTTATTTTGTGATTACAAAAGCTTGCTTTGAGTCCTAATGCTAGTTCTTTGAATATTGCTTTTACAAATCATATTACAAGTGCTCTCATGAAAATTAGGGAGGAAAAGTTGAAACAAAAGGCTTCTATTCCTAAGAAGTTAGAAGATGGTTGGGAGCCCATCATTGATATGCATGTTAATGGTTTTGATCGCCATGCTTTATGTGATCTAGGTGCTAGTATTTCTATTATGCCTATAAAGATTTATGACATGCTTGGTTTACCACCGCTTGAAAAGTGTTATTTTGATGTTCCTCTTGCTGATGCTGCTAAGAAGAAACCATTGGGAAGGATTAATGATGTTCTTATTATGGTTAACAATAACCTTGTTCCCGTTGATTTTCTTGTTATGGATGTTGAATGCAATGCTTCATGTACTATTATTTTGGGAAGACCTTTTCTTCGAACTGTAGGTGCCATCATTGATATGAAGGAAGGCACCATCAAATATCAACTCCCATTTAAGAAAGGTATGGAACACTTTCCTATAAGGAGGAAGAAATTACTTTTTGACTCTATTCTTAGAGAAAATTATGAACTTGATGCTTCATCGTGTGATATTACTTGATTTGCACTTTCTGCGCCTAGCTCAAAGGCGTTAAAGAAAAGCACTCTTGGGAAATAACCCATTGTTTTATTTTTAGTAATTTTTCTTTTATTTGAGTCTTGGAAGTTATTACTACTATAATAACCACTTCTTATCCTTTTTATTTTGTTGTTGTGCCAAGAAGAACCTCTAATTTGAGTGAGGTAAGATTTGGGGAAGTTGCTGTCGTGAAACAGATTTCGGTGCTGCACCGTAAAAATTCGTGAAAATTCTCAGAATATCTTTTTGACCTGAGATTTCTTGTGCATATGCCCCAGGTTATATCCAAACTTTCATTATTTTAAACTTTTCGATTTGAGCAACAGAAGGTCCTCGAAAAAATCGACCTTTGTCAGCTGTTCTGTTTTGACAGATTTCTACCACTATTTGTGTTTGCCTCTCGATCGCTTTCTTTTTTAGTTCTTTTGATCACAGAACTTTTGGGGAAGTTGCTACAGTAGTATATGATTTATATGTGGTGTTTTTGAGTTGAAACCTGAACCAAAAAGGGTTGATTTACTTTTATGTTTATGCTAACATTGCTAATAGAATTCTGTTAAGTTTTGTATGAAGGAAGTTTTCAAGTGTAGGGATTGGAGAATGATGAGATGAGATGAAGAATGGACAAAAGCTCAAGCTTGGGGATGCCCATTTCACCCCAAGAAATATCCAAGAGGTACAAGCGTTAAAGCTTGGGGATGCCCCCGAGGCACCCCTTCTTCATCGACAAAAATCAGGTCACCTTTCAACATACTATATTTTTATTGCTTCATGCACTATGCGTTTTTCTTGGAGCGTCTTTACTTTTGCTTTCAGTTTTGTTTTGTTTTGTTTGCTTAAATAAATGGTTGGACCCCAACAAATTTCTTTTGGAGGATATGTACCCGTTTTTCATTTGCCAAGAACACTCCATCTTTCACTCTTATCGTTCAACGAGTGTTCTCTTTTTCTAGAACTGCGTTTAGCTTTCGTTTTTCGCCTTGATTTTTATTCAGATCTCATTTTATCTTTGCATCAAGGTGTATTTGGACCTCTGGTCCATGTTGGTATTCATCAAAAGAGCTGTTTTAAATAGGTTGGAATGGTGTTGGAAAAGAGAAAAAGTTTCATGCAAAAAAGTGGTATAAAAAGGAGCTTGTTTAGACTGCGGCTTAGAATTTTTCATGCCATGCTTGATGTCATTTTGATAGTATGCTTAGTGATTTTTTCTGTAGCATGACTTGTCTCAAATGACTGAGATTGCTTAATTAGCCTTTGAAAAAATCATGCGTTGTTCTTATTATGTGGAAGCATTTATTTGGTTTTCTCCTTTGATGCTTTATTTGGGTTGACTTGGCGCATGCTTACAACATGTTTGACTCTTACAAAGTCGCCATAAGCCTCTATGATCATTTGGTTTTTGACTTGTGATGCCATTTTATGCTTCTCTTAATGATGTTTTGTCGTTATGCATGATTATGGCCGTTATTGCTCTCTTAGTTGGTCGCTCCCAGTCTTTTGCTAGCCCTCATTTTGTACTGAGTATGAGCTCTACTCGTGCATCCAACTCCCAAAAACCAAGTTATTCCAATGTGTCCACCATACATACCTATTAGCAATTTGCTATTCCAAGTACATTTGACTTGCTTTTATCTATCCTTCGAATTAAACTTTTTTTGGTGTTATGCAAAAATTAGTCAGTAAAGCTCTCACGAACCTGATGGCACACTTTACTTTTCTCGGTTTTAAAATTTTGACATTGTGGCTCTTTTATGTTGATGTTATCCTTGCAAGTTGTAAGTTGGGAATTAGCCAAACCATGCCGTCATAGGGAAAGCTTTCAACATTGCACTTCTCTTATTTGAGTTGATATCGTGATCTTTTGTTTATGGATACTCGCAATGTGAAATAAGTTGGGAATCTTGCGGGATCATGGAGTTTGTATATGTGTTAGAAAAACGCTTGGGCCACTAATCTAAGCCATGCATCATTCATGGTGGAAATTTACAGCATGCCCATAGTGGACATTCGATGACACATCTCAAAATAAAAAGCTATACTAATGGTAAATAAAAGAGATGTCGAGGTGTTCATTGTCTGTTTGTCCTGTCATTTTGATGTGGGCTTGTTCCATGTCATCGGGCAAGGAGGTACCCCATTGGCGGTTCTCAATGATACGTGTATACTTACAATGACAAGAGCTTGCTTGGGACCCTAAGTCGAGTAGCATGAGATTTGGGTATTCGTACTTCATGGGACACGAGGTTTTCAACTTATGATTTGTCAAGCATATGCTCATAATTGTTCTCGCATTAACTTTAATCATTCAATATGCCTATGATGGGGGCAATGAGAGCTCAAAGCTAGTAAGTACCATAATTTTTGAAGGTTTATAAAAATTGCAATCACTGCTTCCCTCTGTGAAGGGTATTTCTTTTACTTTTATGTTGAGTCTCCACCTTCTACCTTTATGCACCGTCTAAGAGAGCATAGTTGCCATTCTGAGTATAATGTGCATAGTCCCAAAGTTTATCATTGATTGATTATGGTTTTACTTGTTCTTAAATTATTTGTATCTAGTCGCCCTCTTAAACTTGAAGGTGTCCTATGCATTTATGTTTTGCTATTCTATGAAGGACAAGCTGAAAACCATTTGCTATGTTTTTCCATATGATTTGAACACACGTTTGACTTTCATTGTTTCATTATTCAGGATCTTTCGTTTGTGTTTCTTTTCATGTTATAACATGGTTGCTAAGTTCTTATTGTCAAGATTATGTCTTTTATGCCCATGTTTTAAGTTCTTTCATCCCAGCACTCAATGCTTACATAGATGATCAAGATTGTGATGGTGCATGTCACCTCAAAAATTATTCTTTTGTTATCACTTACCTACTCGAGGATAAGCAGGATTTAAGCTTGGGGATGCTTGATACGTCTCAAACGTATCTATAATTTTTGATGCTCCATGCTTGTTTATACACCATTTGCTTTGAGTTTTGTTACACTTCGTGGCATTTTTATGCATTTTCCGAAACTAACCTATTAATAAGATGCCACAGTGTCAGTTCCCTATTTTCTGCTATTTTTGTGTTTCAGAAAAGTTACACAGGAAATATTCTTGGAATTGGACGAAACAAAAGCCGAACCTCCTATTTTTACCAAAGCTTCCCAAAGACCGAAGATGAGACGGAGGGGGGCCAGGAGCCAGGCTCACCACAGGGGGGCGCGGCCCAGCCCCTGGCCGCGCCGCCCCATGGTGAGGCCAGCTGGCCCCACCTCTAACGATGCCCTTTCGCCTATAAGTTCCCCTCGACGGGAAAAACCTAAGGGACGGATCTCTTTTCCATGAAACATACTGCAAGCCGCCACCGTCGCGAGATCGGGAGGATCCAGGAGCTCTTCCTGGCACCCTGCCGGAGGCCTTCTACACCACCATGGTCGCCTCCGGAGTGATGTGTGACTAGTCTACCTTGGACTATGGGTCCATAGCAGTAGCTAGATGGTTGTCTGCTCCACCATGTGCTTCATGTTTAGATCTTGTGAGCTGCCCTACATGATCAGGATCATCTTTATGTAATCATACATGTTGTGTTTGTTGGGATCCGATGAGTATTGGTACTATGTTAAGTTGATGTGCTGAATATATATCTTATGTTATTTCTATGATGTTTATGATCTTGCATGCTTTTCGTTGCTAGTAGCTATCTTGGCCGAGTAGATGCTAGTAACTCCAAGAGGGAGTATTTATGCTCGATAGTTGGGTTCATGCCTCTATTTAATCTGGGGGAGTGTGTCCAAATTTGGTAGGCTTATAATTTGGGAAAATGATGCTGAAAATAAAGGAAGAATCATTGCTAAGATCAGGTGTGCTGAGCTGAGGGACATTCCCAAGAGTGTCAGGTTTACTGAAGGTGAACAGCCTGAAACTGAATCCTGGACTTTCTCTGTTGAAGTGTTGTCCCAAACTTTACTGGGTGCTGGTCCCCAGGATGAAGACCCCATCCCTGATGATGGCATTGATCCCCACCCTTTACCTGTTCAGCCTTTTCAGCCCCCTGTGATCCAAGAACCTGCTGCCAATGCTTGGGAGAATCAGCAGGTAGAGCCATTTGTTCAGCATGAGGGTGTTGCTCAAAATCAGAACAATGCTTTTGATGATCTGATTAATGCAATGGAAATGGAAGCTGATCTTCCTGAAAACAATCAAGCCAACAATGATGTGCAAGCCATTGATAATCAAAGCAGCATCACTCTGACTGAGCCTTTTTCTGAAGGTGTCAATTCTGTCAATAACCCAGCTATTTTCATTCAAAACCTTGAAGTAAACCAGCTACAGATGGTCCCTGTTGATGACAATGTCATTCCAGGCCCTGTCATTGTGCATGGTAATGAGCAAGGGCTGAATTTCGACATCTTTATGCAACTTGGAGAGGGTGTCCAAAACATAATGCTGGCCTATCTGGATATGGAGGAAAATGAAGAGTTAGATGGTGAAGATCAGAATGGTGACTTGAATGACAATACTGAAGATGAGAGGTCAATGGACCTCAGCAATGACAATGTGCTGGTCCCACCTGAAGTGGCTCACTTGCATATGGGTTTTGTCCACACTCACTTCTTCCCAGTTCCAAACAAGCAAGATCTTTTTTCTGAATTCTCTGAAGAAGGAATGAAGCTCTGGGATAAATACTTTTCCCCTCATTGTGCAAAGGAAGATAGCTCCATTGGGACAAATGTGTTTCAGATTCCTGTAAGTTGGTTCAACTTTATAACCCTTATGCTTTTATCTCCTGAAAAATTTGACTGGACAAAAGGGTTTCTCTGTTCTCCTCTTTGGAATATTCTGTCTGAAGCTGATACCCATGAGGACTTTGTAACTTTTGTGATTCCTGAAAAATGTTGTGTGCAGCAGAAGCCCACCTGCAGAATTTCAGAGCTTGTGGATGATGAAAAGAGCTTGGTCTCTGGCAAGTCTCTTTCAGATAAGGAGGAAGGCCTTGAAGGTCTTGCTGACCAAGCTCCTCTCAATATTACTCCTGATGCCCCCAAGAAAAAGAGAAGGGCAAATGTGAACTTGGTAGAATATGAGGTGAGGAGAAGTCCCAGAATTTCTGAGCTAAATGAGGGTTTCAAAGATCACTCAAATTGCAATAACAAACATTGCCTTCCCTGTAACTCTGCTCCTCCAGCTCTTAAATCAAATCTTGTTAAGAACCTGGCTATCTCATTTTGTAAGGTAAAGGAGGATGGCTTGGACAAGAGGCTTTCCAGGCCCTCCAAGAGCAGAAGAATGGGAGCAGATGATGCTGATCAAGGCCCAAGCAAGAAAAATGGGAAAGCTCCTGTGAAGGATGGAGATCCCAAGGGCAAGGGAAAGAAGGATGTTGGAGCTAGCCCCCAGCATGGAAGGAAGAAAACCTAGGTGTTCCATGTATTGCTTTATGAAGCTGTTTATCAGGTGGTGGTCCACCTTGATATTTGGAAACTTTTGTAATAAGTTAAATTCCTACTAGATTTGTCATGTGGCATGTGAAGAATGTTTACTCCCAGTCATTATGTTAAATGAGTTCTATTGTGATCTCTGTTGCATTTGCTGCAATTTGCCCCTCAAAGGTTTTGAGGGTTTCACACACTGGTTAAATGGATTTAAATAGATCTTGGAAAATTCTGAACTAGAACTTGAGGGGTATTAATTCTGAAAAGAAATGGCTAGCCTTATCCAGTAAAATTGTAGAATTTGGTTGTGATATCATCTGCCTTCAAGAAACCAAGAGAGAATTCTTTGATTTGGATTACATCAAGAAATTTTGCCCCAGAAAATTTAATAAATTTGAATTCCTTCCTTCAGTTGGTGCTTCTGGAGGTCTTATTATTATTTGGAATGGAAACCTGTTCAAAGGGGAACTGACATTTCAAAATGAGTTCTCCTTATCTGTGAAATTCACAAACAACATTTCTGCTGATATCTGGATAGTTTCAAATATTTATGGACCCTGCCAAGCTGATAGAAAAGCTATATTTATTGATTGGTTCTCTAACATTGACATGCTAGATGATTTGGACTAGTTAATTGTTGGTGATTTTAACTTTATTAGAAAACCCTCAGACAGAAACAGGGATGGAGGGGAAGTCAATGAGATGTTCATGTTCAATGAGGCAATCAGTAAGCTTGGCATTGTGGAATTACCCCTCAAAGGTAGACAATTCACTTGGAGTAACATGCAGAAGGCTCCCCTGCTTGAAAGACTTGACTGGTTTTTTACTTCCAGTTCTTGGACCATTTCTTACCCTTCAACTTTTGTCTATCCCCTAGTGAAGCCAACATCTGATCATCTTCCTTGTGTGATTTCCATTGGAACAAAAATTCCTAGAGCAAAAATTTTCAGATTTGAAAATTTCTGGCTTCAGCACAGTGCCTTCATGGATATTGTTAAAAATGCCTGGAACATTCCTTTGACTTTTCCCAACAGTGCTAAAAAGATAAATGCTAAATTTAAAAATGTGAGAAGGGCTCTTAAGATTTGGTCTAGAAATATTCCATGCCTTAAGAAACAAATTGAAAAGGTCAATTCTGTCATTGAAATGCTGGATATTTTTGAGGAATTAAGAGCTCTAGATGACACTGAATGGAATCTGAGAGACATTTTAAAATCTCATGTTTTGTCCCTTCTCCAAGACAAGAAAGCTTACTGGAAACAAAGAGGGAAAATCAAATGGGTCAAGTTAGGGGATGCCAATACAAGATTTTTTCATACCAAAGCCACCATAAACTACAGACACAATTATATTGCCATGCTGAAAGAAAAGGAGAGAGAAATTTCTGATCATGATGGAAAAGTAGATATTCTATGGAAAGCTTTCAAAGAGAGAATGGGTACTACTGAAAATCTGTCCATGAAATTCAACTTGCATGATTTATTTGGCGATTCCCTGGATAGGCAAATGATGGACAATTTGGAAGCTCCTTTCTCTGACAAGGAGATTGAAGACACAATTGCACATCTGCCAAATGAGAAATCTCCTGGTCCTGATGGCTTTAATAATGAATTCATTAAAGCTTGCTGGCCAATCATTGGTTCAGATATAAAAGGTCTCATTCAGGACTTCTTTGAGGAAAAGATTAGCCTGGAAAGCATCAATGATTCCCTAATAACTTTAATTCCTAAAACAGAATCTCCTTCCTCAGCCAATGATTTAGACCCATTTCTCTGCTTAACAGTGTGCTGAAAATTGTAACAAAGTTATTGGCCAACAGATTGCAAAATGTGATACTTAAATTGGTAAAAAACCAATATGGTTTTCTGAAAAAATGATCAATTCATGATTGCCTTGGTTGGGCATTTGAATATCTCTTCCAGTGTCACCAATCCAGGAGTGAAATTGTGGTGCTCAAGCTGGATTTTGAAAAAGCATTTGACAAAATTGAACACTCTACAATCTTGGACATTCTTAGAGCAAGAGGATTTGGGAAAAAATGGATCAAATGGATAGAAATCTTGCTGTCCTCTGGTACCTCTGCAATTCTCTTGAATGGAGTGCCAGGGAAAAAATTCTATTGCAGAAGAGGGGTTAGGCAAGGGGATCCTCTTTCTCCCCTAGTGTTTGTGTTGGCTGCTGACCTGCTTCAAACTATTCTCAACATGGCAATGGTACAAGGAAATATTGCTGCTCCTCTGAGACATGTTTCTTGTCCTGATTTCCCAGTTATCCAATATGTAGATGATACTTTAATCATTTTGCCGGCAGATGCTAAACAGTTGATTTGTTTGAAAGCTATTCTCCATACTTTTGCAGAATCTACTGGTCTCAGAGTGAATTATCAAAAATCAAACATGTATCCAATTAATTTGAGTCAAGAGAGATTGGTTCATTTTGCCAACACTTTGAATTGCAAAACTGGTTGCTTCCCTTTCACCTATTTAGGGTTGCCTTTGGGAATAACCAAGCCAACATTGGAATATTTCCTGCCCATGGTCTCAAGAGTGGAAAGAAGATTGTGTGGAATTGCTGATTTCCTGAACTATGGGGGAAAGCTTGAGATTGTTAAATCTGTACTTTCTTCACTTCCCATCTTCTACATGTGCACCCTAGAAATCCCAGTGACAATCCTGGAGCAATTGGTCAAATATATGAGGCACTGCCTTTGGAGAAAGAAAAACCAAGATGTGCAAGCAAGAGGTAATGCTCTGATATCCTGGGACAAAGTTTGCAAACCCAAAAACCAAGGAGGTCTTGGTGTCCTAAACCTGTCCATTCAAAACAAAGCTCTACTGTTAAAGAATCTGGATAATTTCTATAATAAGCATGATGTCCCTTGGGTTAACCTAATCTGGGAAGCACATTACAGCAATGGAAAGCTTCCTGGCAAGCTAAACGTTGGTTCATTTTGGTGGAAATCTCATTTAAAGCTTCTTGACCTTTATAAAGGTATGGCCAGATGCAAAGCTGGAAATGGTTCATCTGCGATGTTCTGGACTGATCTTTGGCAGGATGTCTGCTTTCACCAAAAATTTCCTCACCTGGTGACTTTTGCTAAGGACTTTAATATCTCAGTCAAGGATGACATTGGTCATGACTATATGCATGATCTTTTTCATCTTCCCCTTTCTCAACAAGCATATGAAGAGTTTCTGAACTTGGAAGATATTTGTAGCAATTTTGAAAATTCTTACCAAGTAGATAATCTGGATTCTTGGACCTATATTTGGGGAAGCAACTCTTTTTCTACCAAGAAGGCTTATCTGCTAATGAATGGTGAGCAGCAGACTCCTCCTCACTTCTCCTGGATTTGGAAATCTTCTTGTCAGGCTAGACACAAATTCTTCTTCTAGCTTCTTCTTCATGACAGATTAAACACAAGGAACCTTCTGGGTAGGAAAAACTTTGTTCTGCAATCATATCTTTGTGTCAACTGTGACTTAAATTAGGAAGAAACTCTCTTTCACCTTTTCTGGTCTTGCCCGTTTGCCTTAAGATGCTGGGAGTACATCTGCCCTCAAAGAATTGGAGGTTCTCCAGTCTTGGAAAGTATCTCTGAAATCAGAGATAATTTGAATCTGCCCTTTTCAATGGAGATAATCGTAATTGGAGCTTGGAGTATTTGGATTGTCAGAAATAATAAGATCTTTGAAGACCATAATCCCAGATTCAATGCTTGGAAAGCTGTCTTCCTTCAAGAGATGCAAATGCTCAGCTATAGAATAAAAAAGAAACATGCTGAGTGCTTCAGAGTCTGGTTGCAAGCTCAACATTAATATTGTATAGTTTTATTTTTCAACTCTTTGATCTCACTTGAGATCTCGTATATACTCTTTGTACAAACTCCTTATTTATAAAATTGAAAAATTGTAGTGGGATTCTCTCCCACTGTTTACCTTTCAAAAAAATAGAAACCTCTAAGGTTGTAGATGTGCTGTTGCCACTAGGGAAAAAACAACATTCTTGTGTCCAAGGACATTTGCTTTGTTTACATTACGCGCTTTGCTTAATGCGATTATCTGTTGTTCGCAACTTAATACTCAAGGGGTCCTCGGACGATTCCTCGCGAGTGGATTTTTAGTCATAGATGCAGTTGGATGGCGGTCTATGTATTTTGTCGTAATGCCCAGAGTGAATCTCATAGTGATCCTCATGACATATGTACATTATCTTTATTCTATCAATTGCCCAACTGTAATTTATTTACCCAGCATGTGTTATTTATCTTATGGAGAGACACCACTAGTGAACTGTGGATCCTGATCCAATTTCCTTTGCATTGCTATACCGTTTTACTTTTACTTACACTGTTTACTTTCTTGCATACTATTATCCTATTACCACTCGATACGCTCAATCCTTTGTTTACAGCAAACCGAAAAATGAGATTGACAACCTCATCGTAAGTTGGGAGCAAAGTTCTTGGTTGTGTTGTGTGCAGGTTTCACGTTGCTGCTGGTGAAAAGCTACACGCTAACAAGCAGTTTATCTGGCGCCCTTGTCCGGAGTGTCAGGAAGCTAGCAAGCATCACCTTCTGAAGTTTGGCTTTCTCCTACTGGTTTGATTCAACCTTGGTTTCACAACTGAGGGAAGACTTGCTACTGTGCTCATCATACCTTCCTCTTGGGGTTCCCAACGAGCTTTACTTACAAGCCATCAGTCTACTCGGTGATGCCGAGTACGACTATGATGCTGATCCTTACCTGCTACAGCAGGTGTCGTACTGGTTGCCGCCACCGCTGGAGGAAGAGGAAGATGAGGTCATGGACGCGCTGGTGCTCCCGGTGGAGGCATACCAGCCGTCAAACCTGTCGGGGGTGGAGGCCCTTTGACAGGCCATAGAGGAGAGCGAGCTCGTCAAGCTCTGCAACTGGGTGGGTCTCGGGGCGCAGCTGACAGCCTCGGCGTCCAGCAGCCACGCCGCCCCACCATGGCCACCGCCTCCACCACCAGTTGCTGAGCCCCAGCCCTGGAACCCTATAATCTCAAGGTAGACATGACATGCTGCACCAGGGTGGCTACACTAGCTTCCATGCACCAGTAAGAGTGTATGAGATTGATACATCCAAAATGTATCTACTTTCCCGAACACTTTTGCTATTGTTTCTCCTCTAATTTGTGTGTTTTGAATACAACTAACACTGTTTTCAGCAGAATTGCTTTGGTGTCTCGTTTTTGTGCAGAAATCCAACTTTCAGTAAAAATTCGGGAAAAATCATCAAAAATCCTATTTCACCAGAAGACCCACGGAGCCAGAAGACGAGATGGAGTGGAGGCACGAGGCCTCCACACACATAGGGGCGCGGCCCAGCCCTGGCCGCACCCACCTGGTGTGAGGGCGGCTCGGCCGTCTCCTCGACCTCTCCTTCCGCCTACATATACCCCTTGACCTGAAAATATCGGGGAGACGGCGTTTTTTCTAGATAGACTTCCGCTGCGCCGCCACCATCAGAAACCGCAAATCGGAACCAGAAACTCCGTTCTGGCACCCTGTCGGGATGGGGATTTGGAGGAGATCTTCATCACCATCATCACCAACGTCCCTCCATCGACCATCCATGATTCCCCCATCCATGTGTGAGTAATTCCCCCCTGTAGGTGAGGGGATGGTAGGGATTGGATGAGATTGTTCATGTAATTTGATATGAGATTGTTAGGGCATGGTGCCTAGTATCTACTATTAGTGCTTATGACATTGTTGCAACTTGTTATGCTTAATGCTTGTCACTTTGGGCCCGAGTGCTATGATTTTAGATCTGAATATGTTATTGTTTCATTATGATAATTGTTGTTTATGGTCATACCTACAAGTTGTTTACACATATTGTTGTCCGGAACCCGAGGCCCCAAAGTGACAGAAATTGGGATAACCGGAGGGGATGGCTACGATGTGAGGATCACATGTGTTCACCGAGTGTTAATGCTTTGCTCCGGTACTTTATTAAAAGGAGTACCTTAATTACCAATAGTTTCCCTTGAGGCCCTGCTGCAACAGGCTGGTAGGACAAAAGATGTCGTGCAAGTTTCTCCTTGTGAGCACGCACGACTATTTACGGAACACATGCCTATGATTGTTTAGTACTAGGATGCTTTATCATTATTTATCAGCAATTGCCCATGTCTCATTGATTTCATGAATTATCTTATCCATGCAATGCCCGTACATCTATCCCTATGCCTACAGTATTTGTTCCTACTGTTTACTATTGCTACTATTACCGCTGTTATTTTACTACTGCTGTTACTGTTTCACTACTATCATCACTATAAAACTATTGCTACTGATAAACCACTGCGAGCAAGACTATTTCCAGGTGCAGCTAAATTGAAAACTCATCTGTTAAGGCTTATAAATATTCTTTGGCTCCCCTTGTGTCGAATCAATAAATTTGGGCTTTACTTCCCTCGAAGACTGTTGCGATCCCCTATACTTGTGGGTCATCAAGACTATTTTCTGGCGCCATTGCCGGGGAGCATAGCTTTATTTGTAAGTTCACTTGGTATTCATATTGTTCGCTGCAATCCTTTCATCATGGGTAAACCTCATGATGGAAAAGTTCCTATATTGCCATCCACTATAAGAAGAGGTACAACTCTCAACACTTCTGTTGCTCTTGATTCGCCATCTATTATGAGTAAGTTGCTTACACCACCACACGCACATGCTACTACTACTACTTCTGCTGAGATTGAAAATGCCAATGATAATTTAGATGATGCTTCTACTGTGCTTGATGAGAGTGGTTCACTAGGTTCCTTTTTAGATGCTACTATTGCTAGAGCTAAGTTGGGAAACACCACTGTTACACCTGTTAGTTCACCTGAGTCTAGGGAATGTCCTAGTGATGATTTTGATGATGCTTATATTGAGCTTAATGATGATTTTATTGCTGAAGCACGTGCTACTCGTAATGCTGCTGAAGTTAAAGAACTTCTTGCAAGACGTACTATTAGATATAAATTGTCTCCTGATCCTAAGTTTGCTGCTTCTCCCATAAATATTAGAGACAAGGATTATGATTTCTCTTTGGATTTATCTTACATATCTATTGTTGAGAAAACTCCTTTTTGTGGTACTAAAGATGAGAGTGCTATGGAGCACATGAATGAGCTTTCTACTTTGAGTAACTTGTTTTCTGATGATATTAAGCTTCGCACTTATTTTGTTGCTAAGATTTTTCCTTTCTCATTAAAAGATGCAGCTAAAACTTGGTTTAATAGCTTGTCTCCTGGATCTCTTAATAGTCCTATTGCTTTGGTTAATGCTTTCTTTCAGAAATATTTTCCTGCTAGTGCTCAACATGCTGCTGTGCAGAAAATCTTTGATTTTGAACAGGAAAAAGGAGAGATACTGCTTGAATCCTGGACAAGGTTTTGTTCTTTAATTAGAGCTTTTCCTAAAGAGCCATTGCCTAAAAATGAAATCCTTGATATATTCTATAATGGACTAACGGATGAATCTAAGACATATCTGGATAGTTGTGCTGGTTGTGTTTTCAGGGAAAGAACTCCGGATGAAGCTGAAGAATTAATGGCTAAAATAAGCCGGAATCATGATGATTGGACTCTAGTTGAGCCAACACCAGCACCAACACCTGCGCCAGTCCCAGAGCCTACACCGAAGAAGAGAGGGATGATTGAACTAAATGATGAAGTGACGAGGGAAGCTAAGAAATCTCTTAAGGAGAAAGGTATTAAAGCCAAAGATGTGAAGAATTTACCTCCTATAGAGGAATTATGTAAGCCAATCCCTCACTCATCTACTATTGAGGTACACTCTCTCCAACGCTTTGATGAAAGAGATATTTCGTATTCTAAACCTCCTGATCAATGCTTAGATGAATCTGATAATTTTATTGTTAAGCAAAATAATTTTAATAGAATGGTGCAGAATCATTTGTTGGAAAATTCTAGAGCTATTAACAAGTTGAAGGATATTGTGGAGAGAACTTCCAATGATGTGAAGATACTTGTTAAACATTTTCAAATGGTTCAAACACAAATTGATCAGCTTACCAAGGTGCAAAAAGACTTGTTGAACTACTATAAGCATTCATCTGAATTCCTCCGCACCAATTCATCTGAATTTGGTGATATACTACTCCAAGTTTAATGTGATCTGTTGTTCCATTGGGAATCAGTAGATTGCAAACTACCGTTTCGTGGTCGACGGCTACGTGCGCAAGTGTGTGGAGTCGTGAATATCCTACAGGGTTTGAGAGTTCCTAATGAGGAAATTTCCACTCTACTTACTAATTATTCTTTTGATGGTAAAGTTCCAGAGAAGCTTGGAGATCCAGGTATACCAACTATTCCTTGCTCTATTAAAAATAACTATGTTAGAACTGCTTTATGTGATTTGGGAGCTGGAGTTAGTGTCATGCCTTTTTCTCTTTATAAGAGACTTGATCTAGAAAAATTGGTATCAACTGATATATCTTTGCAAATGGCTGATAAGTCTACTACTATTCCTATTGGTATATGTGAAAATGTTCATGTTCAAGTTGCTAACAGTTGTTTGATATTAACTGACTTTGTTATGTTGGAAATGCCTGAACATGATAATATGTCTATTATTCTTGGGAGACCTTTTCTAAATACTGCAGGTGCTGTTATTAATTGCAATCAAGGAAAAGTAACTTTTAATGTCAATGACAAAGAGTATACGGTTTATTTTCCCAAGAAGATTGATAGGAAGAATGCTCTAAATTCAATCAAGCATGTTGAGACCATCAGAGTTGGTCAAATTATTTGTTCAGAGCAAAAGTCTAAGGAAGAATATAAAATTGTTATGATTGGGACTATGCCTATCAAAGTTGAGGTAACATAAGCATTTAGTGAAATGCAAAGTTTTTCCTCATATAAAATTAGTTTGGTAACAAGACTTGATCAACCTTGTTAACAAAGTGATTTTATATGAATGAAACTTCGTTTTCACCGCATTTACTCTACCTCACCTATATTTACTTTCACCAATTTTATTCCTTTAGTTTAGTTACATGATTAAGAGTGTCTCAGAGCTGCTGCATACTTGGTTTTGATTTGCTTGAAATCGTTTCATCTTCGTTTTTCTGAGTTTTTTTATCGATATGCCAATTTCTGAAAAATCCTCGAAAATAAAGTTTCTCGAAAAATTCCAGAAAATTCTTTATAAATTTTTATGTCAAAAATTGGACAGAGAGGCACCTGGGAGACACCAGGAGGGGCTGCCACACCACCACACACACAGGGGGCGCGGCCTAGCCTTGGCCGCGCCCACCTGCTGTGAGGGGGCCCCACCTAGCCTCTCACTTATCTCTTCCTCCCCAGCTCTTTCTCTCTCCCGAAAACAATGACACACCTAGCTCAAACTCGAGTTCTTGCTGTTCTTCACCTCGATTTTTCGATCTCCTTGCTCAGCCCATCATTTCTGCTGATATTTGGAGCAATTGTTCTCCGGTATGTGACTCCTCCGCTTGTCCAAGTAGAATTTCTTTTGGTGAAGTATTTCTTGAGTATTTTAGTATTGTAGGTGGCAGGATACATGAGTATGCATGCTTGATCTATTGTTTAGAAATGTTATTTTGATGCATGTTAGGTCTCTAGTAACTCACAATAGTAGTTCCCTACATTTGCTTGTCTCAAAATTATTTTTTATGAGGTTTGTTAAAAATTTCAGAAAAGGGACATGGACAACTACACCTATGGAGAAGTGTTTGAAAGAGAAGCACCAAGGTCATCAAGGCCTTCAAGATCCACTGCTCAATATAGGATATCCTACAATGAAGATCTTATGTCACCTAACCTTGAGGGAGACGATGGAGATGCACATCCATCGACCTTCCCTTGTGCTAACTTTTTACGTGATGCAGGGATTCTTGATGATTTCTTGCTCCTTGTTAACAGGGTTGGATTGACTACATACATGATGGATGAGAGTAATCAATATGCTATTCTCACAAAGATTTTTGTTGAAAGCTTTAAATTCACTAACTCTCATTTCAATCCTTCCATTGCATTCAAGATTTATGATAAGTCTATCACCATGTCTTTGGAGAGATTTTGTAATATTCTAGGTATACCCATGTTTGGGACGGCGAGGAAGATGCTACATCAACCCGCTGATTTGTTGGAGCTCTACCGAGGAGTAACTAATGATGACGACCGCACCGCATATCGTGGCAAGATAAGAAACATTCAACTCCTAGCTATTAGATATTTTACTTACTATCTTGCCACTAGTGTACTTGGTAGAGGAAACACTAGCAATGTCTCTAACTATCATTTAGCTTTTCTAGCTACCGCTCTTGATGTTAGTAGGAAGTATAACCTTGGTGCTATTATTGCTCGTCGCCTAGCCGCTAGGGGACCTATTTATGGAGGTATTATTGTCGCGCGCATTGTTGCTGCTCTTGAACTTCCTATTGCTCCTCATGATACATTGTTGACTCCACAGAGGCTTGATCTTGCTGCCATGAAGCTCCATCATTTTGTTACTGCTAACTCTCGTGCAGGGAAATTAGTTTATAGAATGTTATTTACGGATGGAGAGGAAAGGGAAGTACCCTTGCCACAACCCAGTTTGTTCAGTATTGATAACAGGCCATGGTCACGCACGAAGGAGGAGTTGGATGAGTGGCTTAGGGTGCTCGGCTTCAATGTATAGCATGGCGTCGTGGACCAGGAGGAAGAGGAGGAGCCGGCCTACCACTACACCACATACCACTCCGGGGCGTCCTCGAGCTCGTACCCGGACGAAGGTACTTCTTCGTCACACTTTGGAGGCGCCACTTCATGGCCGAGTTGGCCGAGTTGGGATTGATCTCCACTTAGGCCAAAAGCCTAAGCTTGGGGGAGGTACGCCGACGATTCACTCATCTACATATCATATTTTGTCGGTCCTTTGTATATTCATGTTTCGCTTTCTTTTTACTTTGTTGCTTCTTGCTTTTATTTCTGCTTTCCAAAACACAAAAAGACCAAAAATATTTCCGTTGTTTCTCTCTATTTGTCTTTTTAGCTTTCTACCTTTGGTTTGCTTTACTTGCTATTTTTGGTTTGGTATTTGAAAAATCCAAAAATATTTTGCTTTGTTTGCGTTTTCCTTTCGTTCTTGTTTCAAAAATCGAAAACCCAAAAATATGTGTTGCTCTTCTTCGGTTTTGTAAAGTTTGTTGCAGAGTTCAGTCTCTCGTTACTCCATTGGAGCTTGGTATTCACTTCATATTATTCAAGCCACACAAGTGAAAAAGCAATAATGATGACATATGACAATCAGAGATGTGGTAAGAGGCTGGTATGAACTCTATTTGTTTTCATTTTTGTACATATACTCATCTATGTGGACATGCTTAGTCGGTTCATGTAAGGTATATGTTATCTAATGGATGCTTTGTAGTTCTTGCTTTCATATGATTAGTTTCAATTTACTAATAGTTTGTAGCATGTCATGTAGACGCTTGCATGCATTGTTTTATTCATAATATGGTATGTTATTGTGGTATCCACCTCTGAAAGCTTCATTTGAATCGACTTGGCACATGCTCAAGCATGCATATGACTGAACAAAAAGTCAATTAAGCCTCGATGATTTACTTTGCCTCAGAGTTCTTGTATCATTTTTATGCCTATATTAATTTTGTTTTGTCGCAAGCATGATTATGACAGTTATTGCTCTCTCGATCATCGCTTCCCAGTCTTTTGCTAGCCTTCACTTGTACTGAGTATGAGCTCTACTCGTGCATCCAATTACCAAAAACCAAGTCTTCCAAAGAGTCCACTATAAATTCCTATGCATGGTATTTCAAAGCCATTCCAAGTAAATTTTCATGTGCTACCTTTCAAACTTTCAAATACTTCTCATTTTGTGCCACTGTTTTTATCTCATGGGGACGTAGTGGTCAGAATTGCTATCTTCCATATTAAATTAAGTACCCCTCGACTAGGCAGCTTCATCTGCTCGTCATTAATTTTGCAAGGAAGCTGGTCAGACCATTATAATCTATTTCAAAAAAGAAAAAAGAAAAAGAGCACTCCTCCATGGTATGTGAAAGTTGGTGGGCACCCGATGGAATCGGTTAGCCATGGTTTGAGAAAGGAAAAAAGGTGGGGAGGAGTGCCAAAGCTTTATAAAAGAGCACCAATGTGCCAAAATTTCAAAGAACTCAGAACCGCTCTCACTTGTTTATTATGGAAGATAGCAAGTCCCCATTGCCAGCCGTTGACATGAAACAATCACCTCTCAAAATAAATTTTTATCTCTATTTTACAAATGAAAAGCTCTAGCACATGTTAAATCACTGCTTCCCTCTGCGAAGGGCCTTTCTTTTACTTTTATGCTGAGTCATCATCTTCTAACTTTAAAGCACTTCTTGAGAGCATAGCTGTTATTCTTAGTGTAATGTGCTTGTCCCGGAACCCGGTTAATTGTGGTATAACTTTGATGCTTGTATCTTTGATATTTTTACTTTTAGTCTTCCTTTGGACTTCAGAGGTGCCTCAGCATTTATGTTTTGCTTCACAAATAAAGGCAAGCTGGATACCACTCTTCCATATCATTTATGCATATTACAATCTTGTAGCTTCTTATGTTCATGTTACTTGTTATTAGTATGTTGGCTCTCTTTCATAGCTTGCTTGACTATGAGGTAGCATTAGCTGCATATTTCTTATTATGAATTTCTTAAGTACTTGATCATATAGTTAGTATATATACATCTATGAAACAAATGTGTTTGTGAAAGTTTCTTTTATCGCTCTCAGTTGTTAACTGAATTGCTTGAGGACAAGCAAATAGCTAAGCTTGGAGGGAGTTGATACGTCCAAAACGTATCTACTTTCCCGAACACTTTTGCTATTGTTTCTCCTCTAATTTGTGTGTTTTGAATACAACTAACATGGACTAACGCTGTTTTCAGCAGAATTGCTCTGGTGTCTCGTTTTTGTGCAGAAATCCAACTTTTAGTAAAAATTCAGAAAAAATCATCAAAAATCCTATTTCACCAGAAGACCCATAGAGCCAAAAGACGAGACGGAGTGGAGGCACGAGGCCTCCACACACACAGGGGGCGCGGCCCAGCCCTGGCCGCGCCCACCTGGTGTGAGGGCGGCTCGGCTGTCTCCTCGACCTCTCCTTCCGCCTACATATACCCCTTGACCTGAAAATATCGGGGAGACGGCGTTTTTTCCAGATAGACTTCCGCTGTGCCGCCGCCATCAGAACCACGATTCGGAACCAGAAACTCTATTCTGGCACCCTGCCAGGACGGGGATTTGGAGGAGATCTTCATCACCATCATCACCGACGTCCCTCCATCGACCATCCATGATTCCCCCATCCATGTGTGAGTAATTCCCCCGCTGTAGGTGAGGGGATGGTAGGGATTGGATGAGATTGTTCATGTAATTTGATATGAGATTGTTAGGGCATGGTGCCTAGTATCTACTATTAGTGCTTATGACATTGTTGCAACTTGTTATGCTTAATGCTTGTCACTTTGGGCCCGAGTGCCATGATTTCAGATCTGAACATGTTATTGTTTCATTATGATAATTGTTGTTTATGGTCATACCTGCAAGTTGTTTACACATATTGTTTTCCGGAACCCGAGGCCCCAAAGTGACAGAAATTGGGATAACCGGAGGGGATGGCTACGATGTGAGGATCACATGTGTTCACCGAGTGTTAATACTTTGCTTCGGTACTTTATTAAAAGGAGTACCTTAATTACCAGTAGTTTCCCTTGAGGCCCTGCTGCAATAGGCTGGTAGGACAAAAAATGTCGTGCAAGTTTCTCATTGTCAGCACGCACGACTATTTACGGAACACATGCCTATGATTGTTAGTACTAGGATGCTTTATCATTATTTATCTACAATGTCCATGTCTCACTGATTTCATGAATTATCTTATCCATGCAACGCCCGTACATCCATCCCTATGCCTACAGTATTTGTTCCTACTGTTTACTATTGCTACTATTACCGCTGTTATTTTACTACTGCTGCTACTATTTCACTATTATCATCACTATAAAACGGTTGCTACTGATAAACCACTGCGAGCAAGACTGTTTCCTTTGCATTGCTATACCGTTTTACTTTTACTCACACTGTTTACTTTCTTGCATACTATTGTCCTATTACCACTCGATACGCTCAATCCTTTGTTTACAGCAAACCGAAAAATGAGATTGACAACCTCATCGTAAGTTGGGAGCAAAGTTCTTGGTTGTGTTGTGTGCAGGTTTCACGTTGCTGCTGGTGAAAAGCTACACGCTGACAAGCAGTTTATCTGGCGCCCTTGTCCGGAGTGTCAGGAAGCTAGCAAGCATCACCTTCTGAAGTTTGGCTTTCTCCTACTGGTTCGATTCAACCTTGGTTTCACAACTGAGGGAAGACTTGCTGCTGTGCTCATCATACCTTCCTCTTGGGGTTCCCAACGAGCTTTACTTACAAGCCATCAGTCTACTCGGTGATGTCGAGTACGACTACGATGCTGATCCTTACCTGCTGCAGCAGGTGTCGTACTGGTTGCCGCCACCGCTGGAGGAAGAGGAAGACGAGGTCATGGACGCGCTGGTGCTCCCGGTGGAGGCGTACCAGCCATCAAACCTGTCGGGGGTGGAGGCCCTCTGACAGGCCATAGAGGAGAGCGAGCTCATCAAGCTCTGCAACTGGGTGGGTCTCGGGGCGCAGCTGACAGCCTTGGCGTCCAGCAGCCACGCCGCCCCACCATGGCCACCGCCTCCACCACCAGTTGCCGAGCCCTAGCCCTGGAACCCTATAATGTCAAGGTAGACATGACATGCTGCACTAGGGTGGCTACACTAGCTTCCATGCACCAGTAAGAGTGTATGAGATTGATATATCCAAAATGTATCTACTTTCCCGAACACTTTTGCTATTGTTTCTCCTCTAATTTGTGTGTTTTGAATACAACTAACACGGACTAACGCTGTTTTCAGCAGAATTGCTCTGGTGTCTCGTTTTTGTGCAGAAATCCAACTTTCAGTAAAAATCGGGAAAAATCATCAAAAATCCTATTTCAGCAGAAGACCCACGGAGCCAGAAGACGAGATGGAGTGGAGGCACGAGGCCTCCACACACACAGGGGGCGCGGCCCAGCCCTGGCCGCACCCACCTGGTGTGAGGGCGGCTCGGCCGTCTCCTCGACCTCTCCTTCCGCCTACATATACCCCTTGACCTGAAAATATCGGGGAGATGGCGTTTTTTCCAGATAGACTTCCGCTGCGCCGCCACCATCAGAAACCGCAAATCAGAACCAGAAACTCCGTTCTGGCACCCTGTCGGGACGGGGATTTGGAGGAGATCTTCATCACCATCATCACCAACGTCCCTCCATCGACCATCCATGATTCCCCCATCCATGTGTGAGTAATTCCCCCCCTGTAGGTGAGGGAATGGTAGGGATTGGATGAGATTGTTCATGTAATTTGATATGAGATTGTTAGGGCATGGTGCCTAGTATCTACTATTAGTGCTTATGACATTGTTGCAACTTGTTATGCTTAATGCTTGTCACTTTGGGCCCGAGTGCTATGATTTTAGATCTGAATATGTTATTGTTTCATTATGATAATTGTTGTTTATGGTCATACCTGCAAGTTGTTTACACATATTGTTGTCCAGAACCCGAGGCCCCAAAGTGACAGAAATTGGGATAACCGGAGGGGATGGCTACGATGTGAGGATCACATGTGTTCACCGAGTGTTAATGCTTTGCTCTGGTACTTTATTAAAAGGAGTACCTTAATTACCAGTAGTTTCCATTGAGGCCCTGCTGCAACAGGCTGGTAGGACAAAAGATGTCGTGCAAGTTTCTCCTTGTGAGCACGCACGACTATTTATGGAACACGTGCCTATGATTGTTTAGTACTAGGATGCTTTATCATTATTTATCTGCAATTGCCCATGTCTCATTGATTTCATGAATTATCTTATCCATGCAACGCCCGTACATCCATCCCTATGCCTACAGTATTTGTTCCTACTGTTTACTATTGCTACTATTACCGCTGTTATTTTACTATTGCTATTACTGTTTCACTACTATCACCACTATAAAACTGTTGCTACTGATAAACCGCTGCGAGCAAGACTGTTTCCAGGTGGAGCTAAATTGACAACTCATCTGTTAAGGCTTATAAATATTCTTTTGCTCCCCTTGTGTCGAATCAATAAATTTGGGCTTTACTTCCCTCGAAGACTGTTGCGATCCCCTATACTTGTGGGTCATCAGAGATTCTTTCGATAAATGTGCTGATGGTAGAAACATAATGGTGGTACACACATTGCATGTGTCAAACCATGGTCGAAGACCCCCAGAACCCTGGAATGTCAAGGTAGACATGACCTGCTCCACCAGGATGGTTACACTAGCTTCCATGCACCAGTAGGAGTGTGTGAGATGCTTTGGATCAATGTTCCCATGGTATAAACACAATGGTGGTACACATATTGCATGGGTCAAACCATGGTCACAGACCCCCAGAACCCTAGAATGTCAGGGTAGACATGACCTGCTGCACCAGGGTGGCTACAGTAGCTTCCATGCACCAGTAGGAGTTTGTGAGATGTTTTGGTTCAATGTTCCCATGGTAAAAACACAATGGTGGTACACACATTGCATGTGTCAAACCATGGTCAAAGACCTCTCAAAACCCTGGAATGTCAGGGTAGACATGACCTGCTACACCAGGGTGGCTACACTAGCTTCCATGCACCAGTAAGAGTGTGTGAGATGATTTGGATCAATGTTCCCATGGTAGAAGCACAATGGTGGTACACATATTGCATGGGTCATATCATGGTCAAAGGCCCCCCAGAACCTCGGAATGTCAGGGTAGACATGATTTGCTGTACTAGGGTGGCTACGCTAGCTTCCATGCACCAGTAGGAGTGTGTGAGATGCTTTAGATCAATGTGACTATGGTAGAAACACAATGGTGGTACACACATTGCATGTATCAAATCATGGTCAAAAATCCCTCAGAACCTCGGAATGTCAGGGTGGACATGATCTGTTGCACCAGGGTGGCTACACTAGCTTCCATGCACCAAAACCAACACCACCACTCCGTTTTGTGATGTGGTGCTAGGTATTTTTAGTATGGACCAATTGTATCAAATGAACCTTGCATTTCACCCCTACACCTCGCTTATTTACGTTGTTATCACTAATGCAATATAACATATAATATTAAGATAAATTACATGATATCATTGTATTTAGTCCACAATATAGTAGTTTTGAGAGTGGGAAATGTTTTGGGCCATTTCAAGAATTGAAAATTTCCCATGCCTAGAAATGCACCTATTTCAGGCCTACCTGAGAGAGGCATTCCTAAGACCTTTAATTTTTTGAAATTCTTAATCAACTAAAAAATCCTTTGAGTTAACACAATTATACTTGTCATGATAGCATAAATTTTGGTTACAATTTTAAATTATTTATGGCTTTAAAATATATATGCACTTAAATAGAAATGTTAAAACTAAAATTTTCGACCCAGCCAGATCAATGGGCCGGTGTTGTCACTGCCATCGCCTCCAACCGCGCATGCCGCAGCCCCGATAACAGACCCGTGTTGGCAGCCTCTCGCGCCGCACACCGGCGCGCTGTGGAAACGAATGGACCGTGGCCCAATAACTGCTGCAGCTGGCCAACCGAAGTGATGGTGGGAGTTTAGTCCCACCTTGCTAACGGGGAGATATACGGACCTACATATATACCCTATTCTAGCGATGTAGGTATGAGCTTCTCTCACCCATGACCACATGATCTCAACAGCTGTGACGTTTGACCTGTGGGCTAGCTGGGCCGTAAGTTTCTGCGGGCCTAATTCCTTGCCTAGGATGGTCAGGTTGTAGTCAGGCCGTGAGTGTGAAAGCTTGGCCGATGGACTTTTTTGGAATTATTTTGATTTTTATATCTTTTTAGCGTTTGCATTTTTGGCAGTAATCCATCTTTTTGTTTATGTACTAATTTCTATAACAAATTGTTATGAAATATGCATCATATCCAACACAAGGAGGAAAATGTGTGTACCATAAGCATCACATAAGCAAAATAAACAAAAACAACAACCAGCTGCTAACTAAACTTGCTTATATATTTGAAACTAACATCAAAGCAGGTGAACCGTTCACAGTATGTACACCATCCAAACAGTACCAAAAGGAGCACCATCAACACCAGGTGCTACTTAAACTTACAAATACTTGAGTTCAAATCCACTCACACACATAGGACAATAGGCTACTATTAACAAAAGCAGATCATCAACTCATCACTACAGTTAGTGATCTGAACCAGCCTTGCAGGGGTAAGATCAAGAGTCAACAGGGAGACCCAGCACCCTCATCAAAGCAGCATGCTCACCCCTAACGTGCAGATCGTGATCATCTTCTGCCAAGGCTTTAGCATGCTGGATAAGGTTCTACCTAGTGCCCTCCCTTGGCTTGTGGATATGGTATGGGCACAAGAACATCCCCCCTCTTCAGGTATGCACTGGTGCCCTCTTGTAGCAGCTTTTGCGTCGTCTTGTCTGTGGAAGAGACAATGTTGTCCTTTCACATAGAGTCATCAGAGTCATACTGCAATGAATTTGTAGAATTGTTATGGTGTACAATAATAAACATGACAGATGTAATGCAAACATATGTGTTCTATTGCACTCACATCGACCTGCTCGGTGTCTGCGTCGTCGTCATCTGAGCTCACATTCTCATAGAAAGCACGATCATTTTACCATACTCTTCCTTCTCCTTATCATCGAGGTCTTCATACTTGCGCTTCCTATGCTACCACTCTGAGAAAATATAATGTTGTTGTTATATTACTAATTCTTGACACTAAACTATCTAGTGCAATGTTAAAGTTAGGCACAATGCCAATTCATAATTCTTGAAGCATCTCAAAGGTAACTAATTAACACATATACTAATACCAATACAAAAAGTATGGAAAAGTGAATTTTAAATAGTCACCATATAACATGAAATAATGAACATTCCTTCCAACCACATACATCTTCTATAACTTGAATAAATCTCCATGTTCAAAAAGAAAACATTTGATTACTCAGATACTAAATAGCCAGATTCTATAACTTGAGTTAAGCTCCCTGATAAAAAAAGAAAAATTTGATTGGTCAGATTGTAAAAAGCTAAATTATATAACTTTAGTTAACATCCTAAATATGAAATCTAATCCAAGTTTCATATAACTACTCAAAACTAAATTAATTAAGATCAATTAAAAGCCATCATAACTCAGGGTAGAAAAGATACACTGGTATAGGGACATCCAGAATTCATAGTTTGATAGTTAACACAAATAAATAATTAACATATAATGGGGCAGCTTAAAACCCATGCTACATTCATGGAAGAAGCTTACACATGACATGCAAGTTATGTGCTATAGTACAAAATCCTAGAAAAAGTTAAAACAATAGTACACTTGCAAGCACATCACTATTTCATCCATTACACCTCACAGTTAATTAAAAACATAAAAAACCATCACACAAAAAATAAAACAACTATAATGATTAACTACTAACCAACACTCGAATGATATTAGCAGCCAGTACAGTCTTAATGTAAAGACAAGGTACAAAAACTAAATAGCATAGTAGAGTAATTGCAATGTTCTAATTTCTCAGTTCATCCTCTTATTATATCTGTTTCCCCCAAATTACATGTGCACTCCAGTGGTAATATCCCAATCCCCAAACTGAAGGCTAAATCAAGGGCCATCAATTATAATTGCAAACCCTCTGCCTATGACTAATTTGTTCTTAATGCGAGCAGGAGGTTTGTAATGTAAAAACTCTAACCCGAAACAAATGTGAAAAAATCCTGTCCTAAACAGAAGTACAAAATCCCTAACCCTAAACAAAAATGTACATGCCATAACACAAATTTGCCCGCAACCTCGACGATGAAGGCTTACCATGTCGCCGGCCAGCTTCACCTCCACGGGCGCGTCGGAGCCTGCCGCCTCTGCAACCTCCGCCACCTCCTTCTTCCCGGGATCTGCCGTCGCCAAGACGAAGGAGATCGAGTCTGCCTTGAATGGCAACACCGCGGAAGACGAATCTCCATCTGCGGCTCTGCCAGCCTCTTCTCCTCGATATCCACTACCTTCTTCTTCATCTCCGCCAAGCTCTTTTTCTTCCCCGCCTTCATCATCACCACGAGGATGGCCACCGGAGGGGAGAACGATGTAGTTGCGCCGGGAGCAGTGGGGGTGAGGGTGTTTTCCGCTTTGGCGACATCGATCCCCTTCTCCTCAATCTCCACCACCTTCTTCTCCATCTCCGTCGTGCTCTTCTCCTTCCTAGTCTCCGTCTTGTCCATGGGGATGGATACCGGAGAGAACGATGCAGTTGGGCAGGGAGCGGTGGGGGTGATCGGGTTTTCCAGATCTGGTGGTAGAATGGGAGTGGAGAGTGAAGCGATAAGGCTGAGGCAGGGTTTTATATTGCCTGCCGCTTCACTTTCCAGGGTACACGTCAGCGCTTACTCGTACAACCTCTATATGGTATATACGACAACACCGTACGGGTCGCCAGGGTCTACAGGGCTCAAAGAGGGCCATCAAGCCCTACCACTCGAAATGGTATGGAGCGATTTTGACCGCCCGATGGAGTGCAAAACAATTCTTTCTCACGGGGGGAGGCCACCGAAGCAAAAGGGTAAGTTTTCTAGTACAAACTGGACAAACAACATTGTGCCTAGAAAAGTATAAATTTCTCGAATTGTTATTTCCAAATAGTCCATGGATCTCAAAGCAAAATGTATCATTGTATGGACAGGATAACTCATGTAGCCAGCATGTACATGTAGATTCCCTTTTCCGATAGTATTAATTGTCAAGCGTCAACATATTCTTTTGAAACAGAAAAAATAACCTCATTTGGATAACCTTCTGCAGATATGTGACAATGTAAACATTCTCATCGCTTTGAGAGATTGAAGGTGACCAGAGACAAATGTTACATCATTCTCGAAGAAATAAAACAAACGTAACTACATGGCAAGAAAGTTAAAACCATCAGTCTTAAGTAAGGAGAAGCTTGTTTTGCTTCAGACCATCCACGATGCCGTCCACGGAAGGCATCAGCGCGCGCAAAAGGTGACGAACAGCGCTGCAAACATGAGCGAACACGCGATCGCCTGATCGATGGCCTTGGCGCATACCACCCCGCACGCCACGGACCTTCAAGGCTGCGGACAGCTCGATGTGCCCTGCGAAGAACAACGCCGTGAACAGCAGCATGCACACCTTCAGGGCCGCCATCGTAGCTAGCTAACAAGAGCTAGCTTAGTGATATGCGGCAGACGAGAGCTTAGAGCAAGGTAGCAAGAAAGGAGATTGAGTTGCCGGTTGTAGACTCTGATATCACTGGTGGGAAAAAAGCCTTCAATCCCCGGTTTGTAAAGCCCATTAGTCCTGATTGTAGCAACCGGGACTAATAATGCGGGACTAAAAGCTCAGCTTTTAGTCCCGGTTGCTTACAAACCGGGACCAACGGGCCTCTACGTGGTTCAGAGCATGTGCTGCGGCTGGAGGACCTTTGGTCCTGGTTCGTAACACGGACCGGGACTATAGGTCCATTCGGAATAAAATTATATTTTCTGTTTCGGAATTTCTATATTTTCTGTATTTTTTATTTTCTTTATTTCTCTATTATCTAATCATCTCTATTCTCATATCAAATTACATACTTATGGCTCTCACTCCATATCTCATATCAAATTACAAGTACTTGTGGTTCTCACTTCCCGGTCGGTCACCCATCCTCACACTGTTCTCTCTTTAGCACGCTTAACTGTAACAACCCAAATTTTTGGGAAATAGAAATAAATGGATTTATTAAAATACCAAATTTTGGAGCCAACAAAAAACTTTTATTTTAAATACAAGATTAAATTCTTGTCTTTTAAAACCTGTGAATTTGAGCCCTTGCTCCCATGCTTCAAATAAAAAGAGTATGAGAAAGGTTTTAAATCCAATCCATTGATCCTAATTTTTGAAAACCATTATTTGGAAAGATAGTAAACTCGTATCTCAAGAAAACTAGCTTTGTTATAAAAGAGTAAAATAAAAAGATCTATTTTCAAACTATCATGTTCTCAAGTTGATATGTCCAAAAATATTGGAATCAACATTTTGAAAACTTATTTTTCAAAATCTTTGAAAACCCCCAAATGATTTCTTAGCTTAGTTCTTAAGTCCAAAAGAAAACTTTGTTTATAAATGATTTATTTCATTAGAATGGTTTTCTACATATTTAAATCTTGCATGAATGCATGCCAAACCTTTATAGAAAACTCCTAAGGTAAATATGGTCAAATAATCACCAAGGAAAGAATAAAAGCCTAGAGAAATAGCAAAGACTCCAAAACCCTAAATAAAAAGGCTAAGAAAATGATCTGCAGCATATTATTGACTACCCTACTTTGGACTCCTAGATTAAGAAATCCTCAACTCAACTGAAGGTTGGATCAGCTGGGTTAGCAAGACCAAACCACCATCTTGCAAGACTGCACAAGTTTGGACAAAAACTCAAACTTTAACACCTTTCAAATTTCGGCCAAACTTTGAATCCTATAAAGAAACCGTTCCAAAATCTTATTCTCTTTTCAACCAAGATACCACCTCTGGACAAAGAAATCACATGTCTAGCACTACTATCTACTGCAGTAACTCATCCCATTCAGAATTTACCTAAATTCAAATGTTAGTCATTTCATCAAACACTTGATGGGCAGGAATCAAACCAAGTCAACTTCACTATTGCCCACAGTGGATCCCTGCGTCCCTCTGCGAGCCATCCGTCCCCCACGCCATGCCAGACCTCGCCTCACCCATCCACCGCCCATGCCCTGCCCTCTGCGAGCCGAGCCCTGACGATCGGAAGGAGAAGAAAGCCGCCCCGACCATGTCCGCAGATGCACTGCTCCCCGTCTTGTCCGTTGTCACCCTGCGACGCCAGCGCGTCACCGACGTCACCCCAGCACCTGCAGACCACGTCCACACCGCCTCGGCCATCCCTGCCACTGGAGCAAGACCGAGACCGCGTCACGGCCATGCCGCGACCACGATCTGGCCACCCCCGCTCCCGGCCTCCTGGCCTATTTAAACCCACGCAGAGCTCGCCATAGAACTCGCACCACTCGTAGAAACCTCCCAGACATCCTCTCCTAGTTTCCCTCTTCACCGTTCGAGCTCGCCGGCGACGTCGTCTCTGCAGACCACCGCCACAGCCGCCTCTGCTTCCCGGCGTTCCCGGCCACCTATCGAGCTTCCGCGGGTACCAGGCAGAGGAGGAGGAGCTCCTCCACCTTTTCTGCTACACCGTCGTCGAGTTCTTCATCCTCTACGTTGCACTCCATCGCCGCTCTCGTCCCTGCCCAGCCACGGTGAGTTTGCCTCGAGGAGGAAGACACACGTACGTACCGGTTCGGGTTAGATTAAGTTCTGACAAGCTGGGCCCATTTGTCAGCAAAGTGTTTTTTTTTTCTTTTTCTCTCCACCAGCCGCGTGCAGCCTAGTGGGCCGGCCCAGATTAGTCTGTATGTCCGGCCCGGGTGAAAAAAAAGAGTTATTTCAGTTTTTCGAATTTTAGAAATAATTTTCAGATGCCAACTTAGACAGGAATTTCCCGGAGTTTTATAGCTCAAAATCTAGCATATAAATATGATCCGGAAACCTTAGAACATTAGCTATCCTGTAGAATTGGTTTGAACCCAATTAGATTTACATAGTGCTTGTAGCAAAAATAACAAAACATGATCTTTTCCACCTTAGAAAATCCATATAAAATCAAATAAAAATCCTAAAAATATAAATCCAACACTAGAATTTCACAATTAGTGATACCCATCTGCCTATAGCATTAGATCTCATTTTTGAACCGTTTTAAGTAAATACTATTTACCTATATGGCTATATAAGCATTGCCATATAGGATTTTATTAAACTCAAACCTATAATCGAAATTTTGATGGAACTCTTATATATTGTTAGACCACCTTTCCAAATACCTATCTGTAGGTTAATCTTATTTCATGTGGACTTGTAGGAGGTACCTAGAAATTTAATACTACATAGTAGTAATTAGAAACTCAAACTTGCACACCAATCTCTAAATATGGAAATGATATAAAACCAATTCCAATCAACCACATTTTCAGATATTAATATATAACCCCTGATCCAAGTCAACTAGGATTAATATATTGTACTTATAGATTCAAACTTGATTACTAAATACTTGCAAACTAGAAATAGCTTCGATAAAAGGAAAAAGACTCCAAATCCTATGAAGCCTCTTTGGTTGAACCATAATCTTGATTATCTACTTGTGGTTTATGACCATGGTCAATAAGGACTTGCAAGAGATATTTCACGATTCAAAGTAAATTAAATCCTCACTTAAGTAAAGAAAGTGATAATCCCATCTATATGAAATCAATTAAGTTGAAGCCACTCTCCATAGCATTCTTAGATAACTTTCCTTACCCTAGTAACCTTGATTGTTGAATGTGTGTGGTTTGTGAAATGCTTGGTGATTGTATGTATTTATTTATTTTGACGATTAGACGACAAAGAGAGTAAGGAGAATGGATCCTGAAGTCCACCAAGAAATGGAGATGGTGATCAATCAACCCAAGATGAAGTTGAAGACTATTTTGACATTGCCAAGCCAGGCAAGCCATCTTTTGAATCATACTCCAAATGCCTAGTTTTCCTATTGCATTCTACTTGTTTTTAAAGTAAATTGCATGATTGAATTGCTACTTTAGAATGATAGTTGTGTAGTGATAACTTGCTTAGCAAGAGTATCAAGCTGAGTTTATCAGACACCTCCTTAGTTGTAGCATCACTCATAGTAGTTGCTTAGTCGCTAATAAATTTGAAGTCATCTATAGGGGAACCCTATTTGAAAGTGGTGACTGGAACTTGAAAGCTTAAATTGGAGACTACTCATTTCTGAAAGAAAATAATCTTGACTAAGGACTATGGAATGTATTTCTAAATGATAATGAGTGATGTACTATGTGAGCCAACCATACCGTACGACCACATTACCCCTAAATGGGAAGGGGCTTAGTCTGTAGCTTGTTTATTCTAGTATGGGAGACCTTGTATCATCCTTTATAGAGGTGCACCGTGCGCGGGTACTTCCGAACCGAGTGGAAATTTCCATTCATGCAGCACTCTGCAGCGGGCAAAACTATGAGTGCCAAAATGAACTCTTAGGGAAGGATCCTGTACTAGAGTAGACAAGTGAAAGAGTTTGTTTGATTATCTGAACCTCGCATACTTTGTGTATGACGATCCGTGGATTTCTCCCGGCAGATGTATCGAATCTTGTGGGTAAAGTGTACCCCTCTGCAGAGGTTTCAAAACTATTCGGATAGCCGCGTCCGCGGTCATGGACAGTTGGCAAGCTGTACTTGACTTTTGTCAAGAATGTTAACAACTTACGGTGAACTTGGTGAATGATTTGACTTGAGCAGTGAAGGTGACCAACACTTGAAGTTCCTCTTTAGTTCTAATGTAGAGAATTAAATTTTCTTCTCTTTCAATGAACTCTCTTGGGAAATAAAGCTAGCATTTTACAAATAAACTTAGAACTATAGCCCACTATATGAGCCATGCATTTCCCTTTTCATTTAGTTATAAGATGGTTTGCAAGTGCATCCAATGTACTCATGGCTGTGTCCCTGGCTATTAACTTGGCCAGACTTGAAGGAGCAAGATCAAGAAGGAAGGACTCATTGACGACTTTGCGAATTAGGCTCGTTTCCTACTGTCCGCTTTGCCTGTGCGGTTGAAGCTTGACAATATGGACCCAAAGTGTTATTCCGTTGCATGTTGATGTAATGTAAGATTTGGTCTGTAGGACCACCTATGTAATCCCTTTTATTTAGTATTAATGGTTGTGACTCTGATATCAACTACGTTATGTAAATCACAACAATGATTCTGGGATTGTGATGGATTACATAACGGGCACTTCGAATTTGTTATAAATTCGGGGGTGTTACATTAACTTCTCCATTCCTTCCCTACTAACTTCCAAGACTACGCTCGCGACTTGTTAATAATAGTATGCTACCAATTCTATTAACCTATACACTTTGGAAACATATATTATTACTTTTTTAAATTCCAAATAAATTCACAAATTAAGCAACATTGATTAAGTAATAATAAGCATGAATAAATTCCAAATAATTTTTATACATAATTTAATTATTAATTTTTAATAGTTAAAATATTTAAAAAAGGCCAAAAAACTTGAAAAATCACAAATTCGAAAATTAATAGACTTTGTTAACCGAAACAAAGGGAGTACATTTTTCCAAACATACTCATCCAACATGGCTCAAAGGGAGTACATTTTTCCAAACATACTCATCCAACATTTTTCCAAACATAATCATCCACCTAATAAACATTAAGGTTAAGACGATCAACATGGCTATTGTAGTCTTTTAGCTTCCAGAATCTTCTAGCAATCTCAAAGCCTAGGCGGGCGTCTAAAGCGGCATATAACATTTGGTTGAAGCTCAATGGAATTTTTTCCCAACCAAATATTAGTTCATCTTCTTCATCATCATCTTCTTCTTCTTCTTCTCCCTTCTTCTTGTACTTCTTCTTGTCCTTCTTCTTCTTGTCCTTCTTCTTGTCCCTCTTCTTGTTCTCAAGATGTGTCCCAATAGTAGCATTGGCCAAATCATAGAGACTCGGCGTTAGCTTGCTGGTGGGGTTTGGGACAATCTTTTGAAGATCGTACGCTGACGGAATAACAATTCTGTATGACCTCAGCTTGCGCAGATCATTGCCGATAGCCGCACCACAAAATTTGATGGTGGTGTCCTTCAAGAAGTCTTTGAGTAGTTGCGGCACGCCATTGGCCTTACAAATCTGGAAGATCAATATCTCGAACGCCACTGAGAGTTGAAGGACGGCGGCATGCTGAGGGACCTCGTGAGTGGTGAACTCACAATCCAAGCCCACGCACTTGATCGGTGCGGCGTCGAGGAACCGTCGCTTGACGGCGCGGATCCACTTCTCCACCCTTGAAGCACGGAGAGTCTCCGTGATGGTAAAGTTCATCTCTTCAATGACGACGTAGTAGAGCTGAGATCTTGGCAGAAATTGCTCCTCCATTGAGAGGGAGAGAGAGAGGGCGCCGGCGGTGGTGATATGCGTGGGAGAGATGTTTGGGGAAGAAGAAGATGAGAATGGTGTGTGCTTAAGAGATGATCAATAGTGCTATATATATAGTAGAGAGAGGGAGATGAGAGGACGCCGGCGATGTGTGAATGCAGTCGAGTTCCAAAGCAGTGACGCCGGCGGTTCCCGAGAGCACGACGATCTGAAGCGACGCTCGCGTTAATGTCGATCGATCTCCGAAGCGTCGTCGTCGTCGTCGTATAACTGGCGCGGGAAGGGCGGTTCGTTTGAACGGGTCATTGGTCCCGGCTCATGGCACGAACCGGGACTAAAGGGTGCCCTTTAGTCCCGGTTTGAGCCACGAGCCGGGACTAAAGGCCCAAAGGCATTAGTCCCGGTTGGTGGCTGAAACCGGGACCGAAGGGCCCATTTAAACCGGGACTAATGCCCCTTGGCCCACATTTTCAAATAAACCGGGACTGATGGACCCTTTAGCCGCGGATCGAATAGGTTGAAGACTAATGGGAGCGAATGGAAGCCCTCTTTTCCACTAGTGTATGTACTACGCCAATGCAAATGGAGCCGATGTGTTCTGTGTATGTTATATAGTGACAGCGCAGAAGCAAGGGGTGGGTGCTTGACCAACGGCATGCATGACGGCGTGCTTTGTTTGATCAGGAGATTCAGGACTTGAGCGAAGACGAATCTGTCAAATCTGTATGTCTAACGTTGCTGGACTTAGCTCGGCAGGATTGACTTGACTCGATCGAGAGCGGTTTTCAAACATTGCTGAACTTTGACAACTCGTCTGCCGTTTCAGTTATTGTCTGGGCGGAAAGTATATATCTCAGTTTGCGCTCGATCTACTTTGCTCGAGTAGACGGGTTTATACCGTGATGTTTCTGGCCTGTGCTTTTTGTGCATGAAGTGCTTACGAATCAACACCGAAAGCATACATTCCAAAAAGGTACCGCAATGTTGAGTTTCCAGACAGTATAGTGAAATTATATAGCATGGGAAGTCTCAAACTACCGAACTGAAATTATTCAAAACTTAATACTAGTGACTGCCCTAACTAAGACTAGATAAGTACTTCCTCTGGTATCACTCATGGTGCATACCATCTCCCAGTTGACCTTGCATTGCCCTCCGGTGGCAAACTACCAGACTGTAATACAATGTATTGTTTCATTCATCAAAACTTAATACTAGTGCCTGCCCTTACTCGTTAAACCACAAAAGGTTGTCATAGTACTTCCTCTGATACCGTTCGTCATGGCATACATACTGATGGTTACACACCAGCATATATATGCTAAGAGCTCTAAGCTCCCTGGATTGCTCCACCGTGTCCACTGCTTTTTTTTTTTGTGGCTGTGTTTATTCCACCGCGTGCGTGCCTGTGTTGCGTTCCGTGTCTTCAAAAGCATACTAGTAGGACTGAAAAATAGAAACGGGCATCCCTCGAGGCCCGTCCGTCAAGGCACAGGAGCTCCCGCTGCTTCCTCACCCATTCTCCGCTGGGGGGCTTGGAGAGTTCTGCTCCTCCCTTGAAGGAACCTGGCCATCTCCCTCTGCCACTCCTGCCCTCGGTAGACCTTGAACACCACCTTCTCGAAGTGGTTTTCAATGCAAGATGGGATGGATGATCTTAGCGCTTCCCACGACCCTGGAGCGGCGTCGCGTACCCTGGACCAAGTGTCTGACTGCAATTGCAATGTTATAATTAAGCTAATAATCTGACGGAGCAGATTAGACTTGAGAGGGCAGAGGAACAGTTAATTTACCTTGATGTAAAGCGTCTCCAAGCAAGGGCACAGCGTGAGGAGCTGCATGAAGGAGTCTATGTACCCCTCGGTTGTGTAGCTCACCTCGACGCCCAGTGTCTTCAGGCAAGGCAGCGCAGCCTGCGCAATGGAGTTCATTTTTCTGCATGTACCCCGTACATTGTCCTCATCGGATATCAGTAATTGATATATACGCGCTATTTGACTCCTGGGTGCAGAATAGTTATTCTGCACCCGGGCCAACCACCGCATCGTACTCTCGGGCCGACCCGCACCAGGCAACATAAAATAACATCCCACCCGACGTAAGAAGCTCCGTGCGCCCCGTGACCCTGCGCAACTGCCTGCAAGAAATTAGCGCACGCATCCACCAAACTTGGCCCACGATATTTTCTCTGGAACCACCGGTGTAAGCTATTTACTTTTATGAGCTCACCACTGTTGTAAATCCAACGTTAGGAAAACGTGTAGACAGTATATACCCAGCGATTCGGCCTCATTGTCTCTTACTGTAAGAAATCTTGCGACCAATGTAAGAAAATTTGGCTGCCAACACATTACTCTACTTCAACTAGCACAGTTCGGATATTGAGAGATGACGTAAATTACTCCTGACATGAACTTATGGATACATAATGAATTCCAATGCATTACATCCCATAAAATTTTGAGTGCATTATGTCACCTAAGAATTCCATGCCAGTGTAAAATAGGAATCCTTTTTTTTAATTGAGAGGCTTTTTCGCCTCGATTTTGATAAAATGAAACCAAAGAGTCACAGGTTCTTCCAACGTACTCCAAAACAGCAGCTCCCTACAGGAAACTACCAACCAGAGCACTTACTTTGCCACCTAGGTAATACTAGCTCAAAACAGGAAACACACGTATTATGAAAGAAGCTTCTCCACCACACGACAAACTAAAGCAACTTCACAGCCTGAAGCCCTCAACCCACTCCAATCCAGCAAGTCACAGGAGCCTGGCTAGTCCTTCCACTTAAGAAATTAGATGCCACTCTTGCCAGGCGTTGCACCGCGACCCGCTGCTCCTTCTTGCTGTTATACCTCTGTAGATGAGCCCACACATTAAGAAATACAGAAATCTGATAAATTATAACAGTGAGATCACGAAGGTGAACATCATCAAAACAAGCTGCATATCTGATCTTCCACAAAGACAAGATGATGACCGAAACACCACAGCAACTAGGTTCTTTTCTCAACCACTAAAAGTCATGACTCAAGCTATCAAAATCTTGAAAACATTTCGAAACCTTTACCAGACTTGTGGCAACTTTGACCACACCTCACAAAAACCGAGCCAACTTGCAATCAAAAAGCAGATGGTCTATACTCTCTCTAAATGATCAGAAAAACATAATTTATTGTCCTTCCCTTTCCACCCCCTCCAGATCAACACATCTTTTGTTACGTACTCTTACTAGCAGCCAACCACATAAAAACGTTTACTTTCAAAGAAACTCTCATCCACCACATTTTCACTAGTTTTTAGAGCCAAGTACATTGGTCTTACATTGAAAACACCAGATTTTGTTCAGTAAGCATCTACAAGTGTCATCGTTTTCACTTAGAACAACATTAGCGCAAAAAGATTGTAAATTGTTCCATAACACCGCCGTTACACCCCCACAAAACTCTTCTAAATTCAATAACTCTCCAACCTTTTTAATCTCCTAAACTAAAATATGGCACTGAGCGTAAATAAAAGGAGTATACAAATTGGAGCTAAACAATTGGATTGCACGAAATATACAAGGTAGATTTACAATGAACAATAGTGCGAAAGAGGTACGCCCCCTAATTTGTCAGACACACATCATTATAAGGTAGGAAAAAAGGCCAAAAGTTGAGAAACTCTATCAGACATCCTGGGGTGCAGAACTTCTGCACCCAGGGAGTCAAATAGCGTGACTTTGATTGTCAAGGATGGAAACAATCAGCTAAATGTTTCAACTCGGATAAAGAGTGTAGAAACAGATCGAAACGTAAATTGCACCTATCTTGAGGCCAAGAACAGGGTAGGACACCACACAAGCACTACAAGAACCCATTTTTTGGTTCATATTACAAGATCAGGTCTTTTTATCCCATCACTAAGCTGAGCAACATAACACAAACGGTCCATGATGTAATTATCTGATCTGGAATCTGAACTCACTTGGGTGCAGGCTGATCTAGAGAATTGAAAGAAAAAAAAAAGATGTTGGTTTTGAAGATCAAGAGGCTGAATGGCCAATTGAATGAGATGGGGAACAGTAAGGTGGACACTATGAACATGATATCAAAGCATGCAGACGACAAGCACATTAAGATGGAATGCTCAATGCCACCTAAACATTTAGAAAGTAATGCAGAATTGCCAAAATAGACCTGAAACAACGATTACAGAGCTTACAGTAAGTGATGTATTAATTACAAAAGCATAGAAAATAGCAGTACTAAGTCTGAAATTAGTGTTACTTTGTGAGATGTTTTACTAAGTCAGGATGATTCAAAGTTCCAAAAATATTTGTGTGTCCCAGTTGAGATACAAAATGGCAAAAAAAATAACCAAAAGTTACACCATAAAAAATATAAGTCATGAAGCCACAAACACTATGACCTTGCAGCATAACCTCTTACAGAGTACTACAGATCTACTACAAAAAATTGTTTATATGCATCAGTTAACAAGGGTGCCGAAGTACAAATGCGAATAAGACAGACATCACCAAAAAGACTGAATTTTCAGCCTAGTTCTAATCATGCCAATTGCAAATTACAACTCTATTTGCCTGGAAGAGCAATTCACAGCTAACCAATTGTTGCTATTATCCAACATACATGGCAAGGAAACATGGTGGTGGCCATCGAGAACTCACCTCCTATTGAAAAGAGGATCCACCAAGTTGGAGAGTGCTCTGGTGGCCTGGTACACTACACACCTGTTCCCTGCAGTATGATAAGAACCACAGATTACCAAAAAAGACTGAATTCTCAATCTAATACTAACCATGCCATGACACTTGAAGATTACCACTCTATTTGAACAGTCAAAATTAATCTTATACAGTATTACTCCTGGTTTGAGGGCGGGTTAAACAAAAAAAAATAGCAAAGACTGATTAGCTAGACGAGGGCTAGTCCACCTCTTTGCAATTGATATGGATCTAAAATTAATTTGCCACTACATGAATATCTGGATATTAGCAACTAAAAGAACAAAATTACGTTAAGTACTGTATCTCGAGTGATCTCGAGTGAGCAGAGATCTGGAAAAATACACACGTCCTGAAGACAGTTTTGCAAATTAGATATTTGATGATTCAGGGGATTGTGGGCTGCTCATTACCTGCATACATCGAGGAGAGATCGGGGTCAGGGATCTCGAGCTGGCTAGAAGTTGAGGGGAGCATTTTGGCCGGAGACGGAGATGCTTCTTGCCTTCTTGGCTACCAGCAAGCTTTTGCTGATGTTGGCCACGAAGGCTCAGTACCGCACGCCAGCAAGGCCACCGGCCGCCTGAAGGTCTGCAGAAGCCAAGATACTTCATCTTGAGGCCCGTCGCTCGGGTACGGGATCTGGAGGTTGGGCGAAGTCGCTGCAGTTCTCAACGCCGACGAGGCACGAGGTTACCCGCCGCGGATCAGGCTACCCAACACGGCGCGAAGCCTCCCGAGCCGGCCACTCGCCATGGAGCAGGTCAACCACCACGCTGCGACGCCTTACGCAGCGCCGGCGGCCTCGATGTTGCCGCGGGCCGACGAGGCCGTCCGCAGCGGCCGCACGCTCGCCACCGTAAGCCCCCGCAGCGCCGCCCTCTTGCATCGATGTTGCCGCCGGCGGATGAGGCCGTCCGCAGCTGCCGTATGCTCGCCATCGTAAGCTCTCACAGCGCCGCCTACCTCGTTGCTATCGCCAAACCGCTCCCAATTAATGCGGGAAGTGGATAGTAGCTCGTAGCCCCACGATAAGGGAAAGAGATAACTGTCCCAAGCAACGTAAAAAAAGGGAGAAGGAAATTACATCGGACGGAGATCGGTGCGAGAATGGCTGCTAGATTGAACAACACCACGGCGGTCCGGCTAGTCCAATCGACCCGGGTGCAGAATTACTTATTCTGCACCCAGGGTGCTTAATAGAGTTTCTATACAAGCTTACTACAAAAGCTAGAACTGAAAGAGTCTACTTGGATCGGCGGGGTAGAGCAAGCTTACTTTGAGCATGGTGTCGACGATCTTGATCGTGTGTCTTGGAGCAGATAGTTTTATTCATCTGACACAAAAGCTAGAACTGAAAGAGTCTACTTGAGGTAGTTTAATCAAGGATAAGTGGCGATTACCACGAGGAATCAAGGATAAGTGGCGATTACCACGAGGAGATTTGAATTGATAGAAAAACTAGGAAATTTGTCCATGCATTGCAATGAGTAAAACAAATTACATGACTCTAATGACTCATTTGTGTTGCTACTTATCCTCTCAGCCACGCTTCATGTGATGTTAAAAGCACACACTAGATGACACCGATTACAAGTCATCATAATTTGGCGCCATGTTGCGCCAGCCCACACACACACATAAATGGTGTGTACTTTTTCATAAGTGTGGCATGCCTAAAGTCGACGAAGGCGAAAAAGGTGTATTCTCTTGAGGTGATAAATAAACTGGTGCAAACTAGTTATTAACAAGTAGTATGATTTACCATAAGAATATAAACCACTGTGAGGTCTGAGAATTTGAGCATCTGATATTATAATTATGCCATGACACAAAAACAATCCATGCAACCAATTTAAACGTTAACTTAAACCAGTGCATTGCTTTTATCTTTTTATTAATTGTGTCTCCACGTGGAGACAACTCTGTTGACACGTTTCCTGAAAGCAATACAACAAGAAACATTAACAATGGCCAGCATCAAACTCAGTTTTGTAGTTGCTTAGTCCATCCCCAACACTTGCGTTGATGCTATCAACCGAAGTCGTAACAAAGGCTTATTTCACTGTTTTTTACTTCTCATTAAAAATACTTCTCCATCTAGACTATCTGCAGTACATGGATGTAACTGAAAAAGTTCTTCTATGCATTTTTTAGGTAATACATTTAATTGCTTAAGTAGCAAGGAAAATTATGCGATGCCAAATGGAATTTCTCACAAACTATGGATTAGACCATATAAAAAATTCATGTCTCTACGCCAGGAAAATACATGTATATAAGATAACATTGTAGATACAGACTCCATATGTTCTTTGATTATAATTTTCTTTGTTCATTACGATAATCAAGAGTTAAATATATATTATATGGCAAGGGTCAAATCTCCTGAATGAAAAATAACACCGTAACTTCTGCTCTCAAATATCATTTAATCAACACTAATTAAGGAAAATATACAAACCTGAAGCCAAAAAGAAGGCATTTCATCGAGCAACTTGTGGTCATCACTGGACATAAAAGCATGAGAGTGTTGTACGGGAAATAAGACAAAATCCTGATGTTTTGACTGTTTTCATGCCAAATTGTACAGCCAGCCCACAGTAAGTATACTACTCTAGTAGAGCATCTATACTTATAGGAAGCATAATTAGGATCTCGCTGCCGGTGGTATATCTCCATGTGCCCGTGGTGGCAGCTTGGTGGTATATCTCCATGTGACCGTCAACAGGAAGTTTGCAGAATCCCTCCAGTAGAAGTTGACCAACAAAGCCGGTATGTGTGTCCTTAGTTCTTCATGCGCTATCGGGCAAGCGGTCGTCTGCAGCTACTTGACGGTGAGCACATCAACGCTTCCGGCCATGGCACATCTAGGAGAGTTGTCGGCAGAGTTCGTGTGCGCAGGCGGCTTCTACATGCTGACGCCCACTGTCTTGATCACAAAATTACGCGGTCGCATGGGTGAGACCGAGCATCAAAGGGGCTCGAGTGGAAAAGCTACCACTTCCTAATCTGCGCATTAGATTCGAGAGAGCAGGTGGGGGATCGTCGTCGGACTATTCCGTTCTCCCGTCGGATGAGGGAGAAGCGCCGCTAGATGTACATTGAACCCTAGCTCTGAATTCAGGGGAGGCGGCTATAGTCTTTGTAGGGTTGTCCAAATTTAACGTCGGGTACGCGTAGGCAAAGCGGGATAGACAGGGATACCAGAGGATGAAGACGTAAAGGTGGAATCACGAAAGCGTATTGCGACAGACGAAGAGAGAAACTATTTTGCTTTTATTATTAGATATAGATAAGGATGCTATTAATTATTGATTTCCATAAATTTTATCGGTATGAATTCCAAGAAATTGTTACCGCACAAAAAAATGGTTCCTAACAGATCATTCTATCCAAATCAAACAGCTATGACAAGCCTTGTTACCATTGTTATAACCAAAATGTTGTCATACACATTGTTATAAATGAATGGCAAGTTTCCAAATTATTTATATAGTAATGTGAAGATTCTACCTAAACTAGTAGAATGCCTGAAAAGTGCATGAATAGTGCAATTCATTAAAAATGTGCCAACTCGAATGAACATTATGTGTACCTGATTGATTGGTTTCTGCCCCAAAGCTGATTCTTGCCAATAGACTCGGGAAAAAGTTTCCCTCATATGGAGTGGTGTAAGTTGAGCCACCGAGCATTCGAACTTCGAGTGTAGAAATGAAAGGATGCCCCGACGTAGCGTATCAGAGGCAGATGTGCAGCTCGCGAGTAGAGGTCAATATGATTTCCTCCTCAACAATGATAGAACTTGCATCATATATTACAACTGTAGACAAATGGTTGGACCCGCGGTAGAGCTCGAACTTGGGGTAGACAAGGCTCTGATCAAAATCACTGTACAAAAAAGTAGCCCTTACCAAATATCTAGTCCACTCCATTGCATTGATGATGTAGCAATACTTCCTGTTGTTCAGCGGGAAGTACCATACAGTCTTGTACTGCTTCTGAAGTTAATGGAGAGGTGTGGTCGTTGTCAAGCCACCAGAAACAAATTTGGAGTCAGAAATCCAATGGATTCCAACTCCATATCCCTTGGAGTAGGGGGGCCATGGCCCCCCTTGCCCTAGGAAGGCTTTGCCACCGTTAACAAGGGACCCTTAGTGTTGTGTCGCCCTAGGGCTAACAAAATTTATGGAACGGCCCTGAGTGCCTGTAGCAAGAAGAAGAGGACGAGTGCAGCAGCTTCCACCATATTCAATGTAAAAACAACACAAATTATTGGCAAGTCAAATTATAATGTTTGTGCCAAATGGCAACATAAAAAATCATCTAACCAAATCAAACAGCTATGGCAAGCCTTGTTACCATTGTTATAACCAAAATGTTGTCATACACATAGTTATAAATGAATGGCAAGTTTCCAAATTATGTATCTAGTAATGTGAAGATTCTACCTAAACTAGTAGAATGCCTGACAAGTGCATGAATAGTGCAATTCATTAAAAATGTGCCAACTCGAATGAACATTATGTGTACCTGATTGATTGGTTTCTACCCCAAGCTGATTCTTGCCAATAGACTCAGGAAAAAGTTTCCCTCATATGGAGTGGTGTAAGTTGAGCCACCGAGCATTCGAACTTTGAGTGTAGAAATGAAAGGATGCCCCATCGTAGCGTATGAGAGGCAGATGTGCAGCTCGCGAGTAGAGGTCAATATGATTGCCTCCTCAATTATGATAGAACTTGCATCATAGATCACAACTGTAGACCAATGGTTGGACCCGAGGTAGAGCTCGAACTTGGGGTAGACAAGGCTCTGATCGAAATCATAGTACAGAAAAGTAGCCCTTACCAAATATCTAGTCCGCTCCATTGCATCGATGATGTATCAATACTTCTCCTTGTCCGGTGGGAAGTATTGTACAGTCTTGTACTGCTTCTGAAGTTGATGGAGAGGTGTGGTCACCGTCAGGCCACCGGAGACGTATTTGGAGTCAGACATCCAATGGATTCCAACTCCATATCCCTTGGAGTAGGGGGCCATGGCCCCCCTTTCCCTAGGAAAGCTCCACCACCATTAAAAAGGGACCCTTAGTGACGAGGGGTTAACTCGACAAATGTCCTAGATGAAGGACTTAGGATCGGGGAGATAGGGCGTCGGATGAACTCGAAGGTAAGATTAGTCGAAATAGGTGTATGTCAAAAGTAAACTTGGGTGTTGAACCTGGCTTGCTTTCAATCTGGCCTACACCGTCCCCTCCTGGCCCCTATATATAGGTGGCCAGGTCTGGAGGATCGGTTAGGGTCCGATACAGATTACAATATTGACATACGGTAAGGACTCGTATCTCGACTATCATTACAATTGGGCCTAGCTTAACGGGCCTCAGGGGTACTCAACTAATGGGTTCTATTAGCTATACCCTTGTCACTTAGTGTTGTGTCGCCCTAGGGCCAACAAACTTTATGGAATGGCCCTAAGTGCTAGTAGCAAGAAGAAGAGGACGAGTGCAGCAGCTTCCACCATATTCTTTTGGCTTGATGATGAACTGACGATGAACACAGCACTCAGTGTTGGCTGGCTCGCACTCGGCCAATTGACCATGGTTGTCACTAGACTGCACTAAGTAATCACTGAAGCCCTAAATGACATGAATGGAGCTCTCTTTTAGGGAAGTGCCAGAAATGTGCACTTGTTACTAGCATAATCTTGCCAGATTTAAAGTTTACTATTTTGTCTTGTGTTGTGTAGGTTTGTGAAGTCCAATTCAGGATTGAGTCCTAGTTAAGTAGTAATCCTTCCATTTTAGATTGTAATAAAGCCACTATCACAAATGCATTTGGAAACAGGGGTCCACATAGTTGCGCCATCTACAAGGAGCAACAGAAGGAGATGGGCAGTCGCAGCATGAGCTTGAGAATGTAGACATGTCAATACTAATTAACATGGCTTGGCATCTGGTTAAAACTAGTGATGCTCTTAGTGATCTAATGCCTCTAGTCTTCAAGCTTGAAAGAAGATTGACTAGTATATCTCATTTTCTGTCTCAGGGTGCTAAATTGCAGCTTGTGGACTTTGCATTGTCTTCTATGCCAATATTATTTTTGTGCTCTTTGCAAATCCCTCCAGGGATTATTAAAGCTCTTGAGAGAATTTTAAGGCAATGCCTTTCGAGGGATGACATTGATACTCCTAAACAGTCCTTAGCAGCTTGGGAGATGTTAACTAAACCCAAGGAGTGTGGAGGGGTGGGTTTATTGAATTTTAAAAAGAAGAATGAGGCTCTTCTGCTGAAACATCTGGACAAGTTTTATAACAGGGCCAATACTCCTTGGGTGTCACTTATTTTGGATACTTAATATACTGATTCTGTTCCACACTCGGAGAAGATATGTGGGTCCTTCTGGTGGAGGGACATTGACAAGGGTATAGCTAATAAGGCCCATTATCTGTGTACCCCTGAGGCCTGTTAAGCTAGGCCCATGCATAGTCATAGTTGAAATACGAGTCTATATCTTATAGGGATGTTGTAATTTGTATTGAACCCGACCGGTTCCTTGAGACCTGGCCACCTATATATAGGGGCCAGGAAAGGCCGGCCAGGGACAGATTGAGATTGAGCTAAGTCCAGCACCACGCTTATTCTCGATACACACATTGTTTGACTGATCATTACCTTTGAGTTCATCCGACACCCTCTTCCCCCGATCCTAAGTCCTTCATCTTGGACATTTGTCGAGTTAACTCATTGGTGGCACCTGTGTTGTGATCAATTACTTTACTATTTAATTCCCCGTTGCTCCGAAACTCTTTCCGGAACCCTCCCAATGACTTTCGGATCTCCATGGAACTTTTCCAACTTTCTCCTATCAACACTTTGACAATTCCACATATACCAAAACATATTAATGTCATCGCACCCTTAAGTGTATTACCCTACGGTTCGGGAATACTTCAAACATTACCGAGACTCCTCTCTGGTAAATGATCATCAATCGGATCTGGATATCCGTGATGATCCCAGTGCATTCATGAAGGACTTTCATCGTTGACCCTCAAATGTTGATGTCCTATTCCCTTTGTTTCTATGACTTGCAATATCCGAAACTTGATCGTCAATATCTCCATACCTAGTTCAATCTCGTTACCGACATTGCCATTTACTCGTTTCGTGATTTTCCATCCCCGTGACCTAGTCACATGTTGCAACATTGGATGAAATCTCACCGAGTGGGCCCAGATTATATTTCCATCATGAGGAAGAACAAATCTCGCTCTTGATGCACACGCCTCAATGTACTCCATTGGAAAACCCAAGAGATACATTTTTAGTCACTGTATTACCGAGTGACGGTTGATGCAATCAAAGCTTCCTCCGGAAGTAGTGATTGAACATGATCTCACGGTCTAAGGATTAGGTTACAATATTTCTTATTATCGCAACATGAACATCGTGACACGATCGTGTTACATAATAATATTGGGTATATCCATCATGACATTTACATAGTGGCATGAACCTCATTGTCAATTAGAAGTATTTGTCACATGATCCTGAAACTGATCCTCAATTGACCACAAGCTAGTATAGAGGTCTACTAGGGACTCTGGTTGTTTAATACCACACGTGTATCGGTGTTTTCCAAGTGACACAGTTATAGCACAGTATTAAACTTATCATGAACTAAATGAAATATGCAAATAAACTATTTATTATTTTTCTCTAGGGCATATTTCCTTCATTCACTACTACTAACTAGTTACTCCATCTAATATACACCATCCCCCTCTCGCGCTCTTGCATACATGTTCAATCAGAACAAGTAATAAAGAACAGTGTAATAATATGCATCTACTCATACATTAAGAACATAATAACATATCACATCTCATAGATCATCCAATAAAATAAAGATCCACCACATAGGAATTACATAATGTGTACCATAATCATGTTCGGCAGCTCATATGGCATCTAAACATTGAAGCATAAGAGAGAAATAGATCAAGATATTGCCACAAACCCATAGTCCAGTGGTGGACTACTCCCTCTTCATGGTGGTTTGATGGTGTTGATGTCGGAGAGGTTGGAGAAGCATCCGGGGGCAACTCCGGCAGCGTTTCCCCCTCCAATCTTTGCTGGAACAGCCTCTATTTCTATGTTTCGTGTTTCTCTGCCACCGCTTCTCAGGAACACCAAGGGGGACTTTATATAGACATTTTTAGGTCAAGCTGAGCATCAGGAGCCAAAGATGGATGGCATCGGAGGCTCGAGCCTTAAATGAGCATGGGTGGCGTGGCCAGGCCAGGGGCCCGCACCACCTGTGCTCAAATGGGCCTCGTGGCCTCCCTCGTTGACTTCTTGTCCTCTAGAGGGTTCTCATGATAAAATATTAATGCCCAAAAAATCCCAGGTCAATTTGAGTTTGGGAAGGTTTCTGAAATGTCAAAATACACAAAATAGGGTTTTCCTATTCTACAGAGTTATAACCAAAATAAGGGGGATCAATGAAAAATCCCCATAAATCATTATAAAACATGATTATAACAACTAATAACATTATAATATGTAGGAATATGCATCAATAAATGACGGCGCCTAACTAACGGCGTGTTGGTAAACCCCAAGAGCAAGGTTATGATGAGCACAGCGGCAAGTTTTCCCTCAGTTGTGAGACCAAGGTTATCGAACCAGTAGGAGAAAGAACCACACTTTCGAAGATTGATGCCCGCTAGCTTTGCGACACTCCGGACAATGGCGCCAGGAAGCTTGTTGGCGTGTAGCTTTTTACTAGCAGCAACATGGAACCTGCACACAACACAACCAAGTACTTTGCCCCAACTTACAGTGAGGTTGTCAATCTCACCGGTTTGCTATGAACAAAGGATTAAGCGTATCGAGTGGTAAAAGGTAATAGTTTGCAAAATGTAAATAAACAAGTAAAATAGTAAACGGTAATAGCAATGTAAAGGAATTGGACCGGGGTCCATAGTTCACTAGTGGTGTCTCTCCATAAGATAAATAACAACATGCTGGGTAAACAAATTACAGTTGGGCAATTGATAAAATAAAGCTAGCATACATATGTCATGAGGATCACTATGAGATTCACTCTGGGCATTACGACAAAATACATAGACCGTAATCCAACTGCATCAATGACTAATAATCCACCCTCCGGATGTCATCCGAGCAACCGTTGGGTATTAAGTTGCAAGCAACAGATAACTGCATTAAACAAAGTGCGTAATGTAAACAATACAAATGTCCTTGGACACAAGAATGTTGTTTTCTCCCTAGTGGCAACAACACATCTACAACCTTAGAGGTTTCTGTCACTCCCCCAGATTACTAGAGGCATGAACCCACTATCGAGCATAAATACCCCCTCTTGTAGTCACTAGCATCTACACGGCCAAGATATCTACTAGCAACGGAGAGCATGCAAGATCATAAACAACATAGAGATAACATAGAGATAATAATTCAGCACATCAACTCAACATAGTATCAATATCCATCGGATCCCAACAAACACAACATGTATAATTACACAAAGATGATCTTGATCATGATAGGCAGCTCACAAGATCTAAACATGAAGAACATGGTGGAGGAGACGACCATCTAGCTACTGCTATGGACCCATAGTCTAAGGTAGACTACTCACACATCACTCCGGAGGTGACCATCGTGATGAAGAAGGCCTCCGGCGGTGATTCCCCTCTCCGGCAGGGTGCCGGGAAGAGCTTCTGGAACCTCCCGATCTCGCGTCGATGATGGCGGTGGCTTGTAGTATGTTTCGAGGAAAATTGATTGGGGTTTAGGTTTTTCCCGTCGAGGGGAATATATAGGCGAAAGGGAGGCGTCAGGAGGTGGACCAAGCGGCCTCACCCCATGGTGGCGCGGGCCAGGGCTAGGCCGCGCCGCCCTAGGGTGTGGCCGGCCCCTGGCCCCCCTCCATCTCATCTTTGGACTTCGTCTCGTGTCTGGAAAAATAGGAGGTTCGGCTTTTGTTTCGTCCAATTCCGAGAATATTTCCTGTGTAGCTTTTCTAAAACACAAAAACAGCCGAAAAAAGGGAACTGGCACTGTGGCGTCTCGTTAATAGGTTAGTTCCAGAAAATGCATAAAAACGCCACGAAGTGTAACAAAACACAAAGCAAATGGTGTATAAATAAGCATGGAGCATCAAAAATTATAGATACGTTTGAGACGTATCAAGCATCCCCAAGCTTAACTCATGCTCGTCCTCGAGTAGGTAAGTGATAACAAAATAATAATTTTTGAGGTGACATGCACCATCACCATCTTGATCAACGAGGTAAAGCATTGAATGCTGAGATCAAAGTACTTAAAACATGGGCATAAGAGACATAATCTTGACAATAAAACTTAGCAACCATGTTATAACATGAAAAATAACACAAACAAAAGATCATGAGTAATGAAACATTGAAAGTCAAGTGTGTGTTCAAATCATATAGAAAAACATAGCAAAGTGGTTTTCAGCTTGTCCTTCATGGAGTAGCAAAACATAAATGCATAGGACACCTTCAAGTTTAAGAGGGCGACTAGATACAAATAATTTAAGAACAAGCAAAACCATAATCATGAATCAATCAATGATAAACTTTGGGACTATGCACATTAAACTCAGAATGACAACCATGCTCTCTAAGACGGTGCATAAAGGTAGAAGGTGGAGACTCAACATAAAAGTAAAAGAAAGACCCTTCGCAGAGGGAAGCAGTGATTAAACATGTGCTAGAGCTTTTCATTTGTAAAACAGAGAGATAAAAATTGGTTTTGAGAGGTGGTTGTCTTTGTCAACGACTGGCAATGGGGTTCTTACTATCTTCCATACAAAGCAAATTTTTGAGAGAGAGATTGGCACTTTGGTGCTCTTTTATAAAGCTTGGCACTCCTCCCCACTTTTCCTTCCACAAACCATGGCTAACCGATTCCATCGGGTTCCCACCAACTTTCACATACCATGGAGGAGTGCCTTTTTTTCTTTTTTTTCTTTTTGGAATAAAACAATATGGAAGATAGCAAACCCGACCACTACGTCCCCATGAGCTGAAAACAGTGTCACAAAATGAGAAGTATTTTGAAGGTTTTTTGAAAGGTAGCACATGAAAATTTACTTGGAATGGCTTGCAAATACCATGCATAGGAATTTATAGTGGACACATTGGAAAAAAATGGTTTTTGGGAATTGGATGCACGAGTAGAGCTCATACTCAGTACAAAATGAAGGCTAGCAAAAGACTGGGAGCGACCAACTAAGAGAGCAATAACGGCCATAATCATGCATAGCGACAAAACATCATTAACCAAAGCATAAAGTGGTATCACAAGTCAAAAACCAAATAATCATAGAGGCTATATGGCAACTTGTTAGAGTCAAACATGTTGTAAGCATGCGCCAAGTCAACCCAAATAAAGCATCAAAGGAGAAAACCACAATAAAATGCTTCCATATAATAAAAACAACGCACGATTTTTTCAAAGGCTCATTAAGCAATCTCAGTCATTTGAGACAAGCCATGCTATAGCAAAAACTAATAAGCATACTATCAAAACAACATCAAGCATGGCATGCAAAAGTCTAAGCTGCAGTCTAAACAAGCTCCCTTTTGTACCACTTTTGGCATGAAACTTTTTTCTCTTTTCCAACACCATTCAAACCTTTTTGAGACAACTCTTTTGATGAAAACCAACATAGACCAGTGGTATAAATACATCTTGATGCAAAGATATAACAAGATCTGAAAAAAAATCAAGGCAAAAAACAAAAGCTAAACGCAATTCTATTAAAGAGAACACTCGTTGAACGATAAGAGTGAAAACTAGAGTGTTCTTGGCAATGAAAAACGGAGTGCGTCTTCTCCAAAAGAAATTTGTTGGGGTCTAACCATTTATTGCAGAAAACAAAACAAAAGAAAACTGAAAGCAAAACTAAAGACGCTCCAAGAAAAATGCATAGAATATGAAGCAATAAAAAATATAGTGTGTTGAAAGGTGACCTGATTTTTGCCGATGAAGAAGGGGTGCCTCGGGGGCATCCCCAAGCTTTGACGCTTGTACCTCTTGGATATTTCTTGGGGTGACATGGGCATCCCCAAGCTTGAGCTTTTGTCCATACTTCATCTCATCTCATCACTCTCCATTCCCTACAATTGAAAACTTCCTTCATACAAAACTTCACACAATTCTATTAGCAACATTAGTATAAACATGATAGTAGATCAACCCTTTTGGTTCGGTTTCAAACTCAAATATACCAACCATTAAAGCATAAGCTACTGTAGCAACTTCCTCAAAAGTCCCATGATCAAAAGAACTCAAAAAGAAAGCGATCGAGAGGCAAACACAAATAGTGGCAGAATCTGTCAAAACAGAACAGCTGACAAAGATCGATTTTTTCGAGGACCTTCTGTTTCTAAAATCAAAAAGTGCAAAACAAATAAAAGTTTGGAAATAACCTGGGGCATATGCACAAGAAATCGCAGATCAAAAAGATATTCTGAGAATTTTCACAAATTTTTACGGTGCAGCGCAGAAATCTGTTTCAGGACAGCAACTTCCCCAAATCTTACCTCTCTCAAATTAGAGGTTCTTCTTGGCACAACAACGAAATAAAAATTATAAGGAGAGGTCATTATAGTAGTAATAACTTCCAAGACTCAAATAAAATAAAAGTACTGAAAATAAAACAATGGGTTATCTCCCAAGAGTACTTTTCTTTAACGCCTTTGAGCTAGGCGCAGAAAGTGGAAATCAAGTATTTTCAAATGATGCATTAAGATCAATTGCAGAAGTATTTTCAAAAATGAATTGAATTGTATCCAAATGAGTTTTTGAAGATCCCTTGTGAACACTCTTTGGTTCACTACTTTCATCAAAAGGGTTTTCAGGACAAATCCAATCAAAATTCTTTTCCAAAGCTTCATGCAATCCTACGAGTTTGCAAGGTATTGGTACTTTGATTTCTTCCTTGTTTGTACCAACAACCTCACGTGAGCCAAGCATATTAAAACGCTCAAAAACTTTCCTAGCTTCAATAACAACATCTCTAAATTCTCTATGCAAAGTCTCCAAAATAAAATCTTTCTTTTCAGAGTCTTCGATATCATGAAGCTTAAGAAACATTTGTTGCATAAAAGGATTAAGGTTAACAAACCTAGCCTCCAACATGTGAACTAAATAAGCAGCAGCAACTTCATAACTAGGAGCAAGCTCAGCTAAAGATCTATCCTCAACATCTTTATGCATACTAACATGATTAAAGAACTCCTCGATGTTACCTTTCCCAATTATAGAACCACTACCTATTGTAAGGTCCTCCAAAGCATACTTAGGGAACAACACAATGAACTAAAAGTAAAAGTAATGGAATGCAAACTATCAAAGGAACTATTTTTTTGTGTTTTTGGTAAAACGATGCAAGTAAAAAAAACGTAAAGCAAAACAATAACAAAGTAAAAGATTGGACGTGAGAGACTCCCCTTGCAGAAATCTTCTTTCTCCCCGGCAACGGTGCCAGAAAACTTGTTGACGGCGCCTAACTAACGGCGTGTTGGTAAACCCCAAGAGCAAGGTTATGATGAGCACAGCAGCAAGTTTTCCCTCAGTTGTGAGACCAAGGTTATCAAACCAGTAGGAGAAAGAACCGCACTTCCGAAGGTTGATGCCCACTAGCTTTGCGACACTCTGGACAATGGCGCAAGGAAGCTTGTCGGCGTGTAGCTTTTCACTAGCAGCAACGTGGAACCTGCACACAATACAAACAAGTACTTTGCCCCAACTTACAGTGAGGTTGTCAATCTCACCGGTTTGCTGTGAACAAAGGATTAAGCGTATCGAGTGGTAAAAGGTAATAGTTTGCAAGAATGTAAATAAACAAGTAAATAGTAAACAGTAATAGCAGTGTAAAGGAATTGGACCGGGGTCCACAGTTTACTAGTGGTGTCTCTCCATAAGATAAATGACAACATGCTGGGTAAACAAATTATAGTTGGGCAATTGATAGAATAAAGCTAGCATACATATGTCATGAGGATCACTATGAGATTCACTCTGGGCATTACGACAAAATACATAGACCATAATCCAACTGCATGTATGACTAATAATCCACCCTCCGGATGTCATCTGAGCAACCGTTGGGTATTAAGTTGCAAGCAACAGATAACTGCATTAAACAAAGTGCATAATGTAAACAATGCAAATGTCCTTGGACACAAGAATGTTGTTTTCTCCCTAGTGGCAACGGCACATCTACAACCTTAGAGGTTTCTGTCACTCCCCCAGATTACTAGAGGTATGAATCCACTATCGAGCATAAATACCCCTCTTGGAGTCACTAGCATCTACTCAGCCAAGATATCTACTAGCAACGGAGAGCATGCAAGATCATAAACAACATAGAGATAACATAAAGATAATAATTTAGCACATCAACTCAACATAGTATCAATATCCATCGGATCCCAAAATACACAACATGTAGAATTACACAAAGATGATCTTGATCATGATAGGTAGCTCACAAGATCTAAACATGAAGCACATGGTGGAGGATACGACCATCTAGCTACTGCTATGGACCCGTAGTCTAAGGTAGACTACTCACACATCACTCCAGAGGCGACCATGGTGATGAAGAAGGCCTCCAGCGGTGATTCCCCTCTCCGGCAGGGTGCCGGGAAGAGCTTCTAGACCCTCCCGATCTCGCATCAACGATGTCGGGGGCTTGCAGTATGTTTCGAGGAAAATTGATCAGGGTTTAGGTTTTTCCCATTGAGGGGAATATATAGGCGGAAGGGCGGCGTCAGGAGGTGGACCAGGCGGCCTCACCCCCTAGTGGCGCCGGCCAGGGCTAGGCCGCACCACCCTAGGGTGTGGCCGGCCCCTGGCCCCCCCTCCGTCTCATCTTCGGACTTTGTCTCGTGTCTAAAAAATAGGAGGTTCGGCTTTGTTTTGTCCAATTCCGAGAATATTTCCTTTGTAGCTTTTCTGAAACACAAAAACAGCAGAAAATAGGGAACTGGCACTGTGGCGTCTTGTTAATAGGTTAGTTCTAGAAAATGCATAAAAACGCCACGAAGTGGAATAAAACACAAAGCAAATGGTGTATAAACAAGCATGGAGCGTCAAAAATTATAGATACGTTTGAGACGTATCAAGCATCCCCAAGCTTAACTCCTGCTTGTCCTCGAGTAGGTAAGTGATAACAAAATAATAATTTTTGAGGTGACATGCACCATCACAATCTTGATCAACGAGGTAAAGCATTGAGTGATGAGATCAAAGTACTTAAAACATGGGCATAAGAGACATAATCTTGACAATAAAACTTAGCAACCATGTTATAACATGAAAAGTAACACAAACAAAAGATCATGAGTAATGAAAAATTGAAAGTCAAGTGTGTGTTCAAATCTTATAGAAAAACATAGCAAAGTGGTTTTCAGCTTGTCCTTCATGGAGTAGCAAAACATAAATGCATAGGAAACCTTCAAGGTTAAGAGGGTGACTAGATACAAATAATTTAAGAACAAGCAAAACCATAATCATGAATCAATCAATGATAAACTTTGGGACTATGCACATTAAACTCAGAATGACAACCATGCTCTCTTAGATGGTGCATAAAGGTAGAAGGTGGAGACTCAACATAAAATTAAAAGAAAGGCCATTCGCAGAGGGAAGCAGTGATTAAACATGTGCTAGAGCTTTTTATTTGTAAAACAGAGAGATAAAAATTGGTTTTGAGAGGTGGTTGTCTTTGTCAATGACTGGCAATGGGGTTCTTTCTATCTTCCATACAAAGCAAATTTTTGAGAGAGAGATTGGCACTTTGGTGCTCTTTTATAAAGCTTGGCACTCCTCCCCACTTTTCCTTTCATAAACCATGGCTAACCGATTCCATCGGGTGCCCACCAACTTTCACATACCATGGAGGAGTGCCTTTTTTTCTTTTCTGTTTTACCTTTTTTTTCTTTTTGGAATAAAACAATATGGAAGATAGCAAATCCGTCCACTACGTCCCCGTGACCTGAAAACAGTGTCACAAAATGAGAAGTATTTTGAAGATTTTTTGAAAGGTAGCACATGAAAATTTACTTGGAATGGCTCGCAAATACCATGCATAGGAATTTATAGAGGACACATTAGAAAACTTGGTTTTTGGGAGTTGGATGCACGAGTAGAGCTCATACTCAGTACAAAATGAAGGCTATCAAAAGACTGGGAGCGACCAACTAAGAGAGCAATAACGGCCATAATCATGCATAGCGGCAAAACATCATTAACCAAAGCATAAAGTGGTATCACAAGTCAAAAACCAAATGATCATACAGGCTATATGGCAACTTGTTAGAGTCAAACATGTTGTAAGCATGCGCCAAGTCAACCCAAATAAAGCGTCAAAGGAGAAAACCATAATAAAATGCTTCCATATAATAAAAACAATGCATGATTTTTTCAAAGGCTCATTAAGCAATCTCAGTCATTTGAGACAAGCCATGCTACAGCAAAAACTACTAAGCATATTATCAAAACTATATCAAGCATGGCATGCAAAAGTGTAAGCCGCAGTCTAAACAAGCTCCCTTTTGTACCACTTTTGGCATGAAACTTTTTTCTCTTTTCCAACACCATTCAAACCTTTTTTAGACAACTCTTTTGATGAAAACCAACATACACCAGTGGTCTAAATACACCTTGATGCAAAGATATAACAAGATCTGAACAAAAATCAAGGTGAAAAACAAAAGCTAAACGCAGTTCTAGAAAAAGAGAACACTCGTTGAACGATAAGAGTGAAAACTAGAGTGTTCTTGGCAATGAAAAACGGAGTGCGTCTTCTCGAAAAGAATTTTTTTTGGGTCCAACCAATTATTGCAGCAAACAAAACAAAATAAAACTGAAAAAAAAGTAAAGACGCTCCAAGAAAAACGCATAGAATATGAAGCAATAAAAATATAGTGTGTTAAAAGGTGACCTGATTTTTTTCGATGAAGAAGGGGTGCCTCGGGGACTTCCCCAAGCTTTGACGCTTGTACCTCTTGGATATTTCTTGGGGTGATATGAGCATCCCCAAGCTTGAGCTTTTGTCCATACTTCATCTCATCTCATCACTCTCCATTCCCTACACTTGAAAACTTCCTTCATACAAAACTTCACACAATTCTATTAGCAATATTAGTATAAACATGATAGTAGATCAACCCTTTTGGTTCAGTTTCAAACTCAAATATACCAACCATTAAAGCATAAGTTACTGTAGCAATTTCCTCAAAAGTCCTGTGATCAAAAGAACTCAAAAAGAAAGCGATCGAGAGGCAAACACAAATAGTGCCAGAATCTGTCAAAACAGAACAGCTGACAAAGATCGATTTTTATGAGGACCTTCTGTTGCTCAAATCGAAAAGTGCAAAACTAATAAAAGTTTGGAAATAACCTGCGGCATATGCACAAGAAATTGCAGATCAAAACGATATTCTGAGAATTTTCACGAATTTTTACGGTGCAGCGCAGAAATCTATTTCAGGACAGCAACTTCCCCAAATCTTACCTTCCTCAAATTAGAGGTTCTTCTTGGCACAACAACAAAATAAAAATGATAAGGAGATGTCATTACAGTAGTAATAACTTCCAAGACTCAAATAAAAGAAAAATTACTGAAAAGAAAACAATGGGTTATCTCCCAAGAGTGATTTTCTTTAACGCCTTTGAGCTAGGCGCAAAAAGTGGAAATCATGTATTTTCAAATGATGCATTAAGATCAATTGCAGAAGTCTTTTCAACAATGAACTGAATTGTATCCAAATGAGTTTTTGAAGATCCCTTGTGAACACTCTTTGGTTCACTACTTTCATCAAAAGGGTTTTCAGGAGAAATCCAATCAAAATTCTTTTCCAAACATTCATGCAATCCTACGAGTTTGCAAGGTATTGGTACTTTGATTTCTTCCTTGTTTGTACCAACCACCTCTACATGTGAGCCAAGCATATTAAAACGCTGAAAAACTTTCCTAGCTTCAATAATAACATCTCTAAATTCTCTATGCAAAGTCTCCAAAATAAAATATTTCTTTTTGGAGTCTTCGATATCATGAAGCTTAAGAAACATTTGTTGCATAAAAGGATTAAGGTTAACAAACCTAGCCTCCAACATGTGAACTAAATAAGCAGCAGCAACTTCATAACTAGGAGCAAGCTCAGCTAAAGATCTATCCTCAACATCTTTATGCATACTAACATGATTAAAGAACTCCTCGATGTTACCTTTCCCAATTATAGAACCACTACCTATTGTGAGGTCCTCCAAAGCATACTTAGGGAACAACATAATGAACTAAAAGTAAAAGTAACGGAATGCAAACCAAGGAACTAATTTTTTTGTGTTTTTGGTAAAACGATGCAAGTAAAAATAAAGTAAAGCAAAACAATAACAAAGTAAAAGATTGGACGTGAGAGACTCCCCTTGCAGAAATCTCCTTTCTCCCCGGCAACGGCACCAGAAAACTTGTTGACGGCGCCTAACTGACGGCGTGTTGGTAAACCCGAAGAGCAAGGTTATGATGAGCACAACAGCAAGTTTTCCCTTAGTTGTGAGACCAAGGTTATTGAACCAGTAGGAGAAAGAACCACTTCCGAAGGTTGATGCCCGCTATCTTTGCGACACTCTGGACAATGGCGCCAGGAAGCTTGTCGGCATGTAGCTTTTCACTAGCAGCAACATGGAACCTGCACACAACACAACCATGTACTTTGCCCCAACATACAGTGAGGTTGTCAATCTCACCGGTTTGCTGTGAATAAAGGATTAAGCGTATCGAGTGGTAAAAGGTAATAGTTTGCAAGAATGTAAATAAACAAGTAAAATAGTAAACGGTAATAGCAATGTAAAGGAATTGTACCGGGGTCCATAGTTCACTAGTGGTGTCTCTCCATAAGATAAATAACAACATGTTGGGTAAACAAATTATAGTTGGGCAATTGATAGAATAAAGCTAGCATACATATGTCATGAGGATCACTATGAGATTCACTCTGGGCATTACGACAAAATACATAGACCGTAATCCAACTGCATCTATGACTAATAATCCACCCTCCGGATGTCATCCGAGCAACCGTTGGGTATTAAGTTGCAAGCAACAGATAACTGCATTAAAAAAAGTGCGTAATGTAAACAATTCAAATGTCCTTGGACACAAGAATGTTGTTTTCTCTCTAGTGGCAACAGCACATCTACAACCTTGGAGGTTTCTGTCACTCCCCCAGATTACTAGAGGCATGAACCCACTATCGAGCATAAATACCCCCTCTTGGAGTCACTAGCATCTACTCGGCCAAGATATCTACTAGCAACGGAGAGCATGCAAGATCATAAACAACATGGAGATAACATAAAGATAATAATTCAGCACATCAACTCAACATAGTATCAATATCCATTGGATCCCAATAAACACAACATGTAGAATTACACAAAGATGATCTTGATCATGATAGGCAGCTCAGAAGATCTAAACATGAAGCACATGGTGGAGGAGACGACCATCTAGCTACTGCTATGGACCCGTAGTACAAGGTAGACTAATCACACATCACTCTGGAGGCGATCATGGTGATGAAGAAGGCCTCCGGCGGTGATTCCCCTCTCCGGCAGGGTGCCAAGAAGAGCTTCTGGCCCCTCCCGATCTCGCGTCGACGACAGCGGCGGCTTGCAGTATGTTTCGAGGAAAATTGATCTGTGTTTAGATTTTTTCCCGACGAGGGGAATATATAGGTGGAAGGGCGGCGTCAGGAGGTGGACCAAGCGGCCTCACCCCCTGGTGGCGCGGGCCAGGGCTAGGCTGCGCCGCCCTAGGGTGTGGCCGGCCCCTGGCCCCCCTCTGTCTCATCTTCAGACTTCGTCTCGTGTCTGGAAAAATAGGAGGTTCGGCTTTTGTTTCGTCCAATTCCGAGAATATTTCCTATGTAGCTTTTCTGAAACACAAAAACAGCAGAAAATAGGGAACTGGCACTGTGGCGTCTCGTTAATAGGTTAGTTCCGGAAAATGCATAAAACGCCACGAAGTGTAACAAAATACAAAGCAAATGGTGTATAAACAAGCATGGAGCATCAAAAATTATAGATACGTTTGAGACGTATCAATAAACTACAAAGTTCATGCATGTATTTTGCATGCATCAGATGGTACCAAGATTCGCATCTGGCGAGATCCTTTGATTCCAGTACCATATGCCTACCGACCCATGTCAGCAAGGAGGAACTACAGACTTTGTCATGTTGACGAGCTACTGTCGGAAAATGGTGAATGGCGGGCGGACCTGCTTCGGTGATACTTTTGCCCCAACGACATCACCGAGATACTCAAGATCAAGCTGACACCAAGAAGTGGAGAGGACATACTCGCCTGGGCGCCAGATGGTCGGGGTATGTTTTCAGTCCACAACACGGACAAGCTAGCTTGGGAATCCATTCATCGCACATTGACATGCGTAGCGAGTAGGGCAAACAGACGGCAGTCATGTCGTCTGGGACATAGTGTGGGGGTGCCCTGCTCCCCCAAAGGTATGCGTCTTTGCATGGAGGCTGATCACAAATTCTCTAGGGACATGGTAGAATAAAAAGAAACGTAATCTGGAGGTTTCTGGCATATGTGTACTCTGCAGCATTGAACGTGAGGATACATACCACACGTTTTGTAGGTGTCCAATGGCGCGATCACTCTGGGAAGCTATGCAGGAGATATGGCCCTTGAAGGAACACATCTCAAACACGGGCCAGGAGTGTCTTTTTCAAGCCCTAGATCAAGCAAACGAGCAAGAGAGGATGATGATGCTCATGACCTTTTGGCGAATCTGGCATGTGAGGAACAAAGTGATACATCATAAGCAACCACCACCAGTCGAAGCATCGAGACATTTTCTGCAAAGCTATGTGGAATCCCTACTGCTGATTAAGCAAGCACCCATGGAAGATACAATCAAAGGGAAGAAAGTTATCACCTATGATCATCTGTCTGAAGGAAGGCCAAAAGGGAAGTAGAAGACTGAAGCTTCATCTGATGTTGGGGCGATGTCGGGAGTTGGAATCTTTGTTATGATAAATGACAAAGAGTTTGGTTTCATCAGGAACGATGAAGATGCTTTTATTTATAAGAAAGTAAGTGGGAGTGCTAAGACATCTTTCTAATACTTTATGTAGATGACATATTGATGATTAGAGATTATGTATATTTTATTGACATTATTAAGACTTCACCAAAATATTTTTGATGAAATACTTAGGCAAAATAGCATATTGGACATCAAGATCTATTAGGATGGATTCAGATGCTCAATATGGCTAAACCAAAGTGCATAGATGAAATACTGAAGCCATTCAATACTGAAACAGTGAGAAAGGTTCTTGTCGCATGGAGAAAAGTTTGAGCAAGATTCAAAGTGTTTGGAACACAAGATGAGTGAAAACACATGAGCGATTCATCACTCATGTAAGAAATGATATGTACACAAACCATATGTGTCATGTGCTCTAAAGTGTTAGGAGCATATACCAGAGTGATCCATGAGATGATCATTTGGACAATAGTAGAGTTATCCTTTAGTACTTTTGAGAAGAACTAAGAATATGTTTTGTATGTGATATTGACAAACAATTCGTTGTAAAGTGTTACACCGATAGTAGTATTCTCACTGATATAAAAAAATATTTTATCTAATTTAGACTAAGTGTTTTATTAAAGGGTGGCATGGTGGGCTAGAAAATATTCTATGCTAGATTTGGGATGAGTTCCAAAAGGATTAAACACTGTTAAGGATTCTACAAACGAAAGGTTAAGTATATTGTTGTTCTAGTAACAGCAGAGGAGGGCATTTTAGTCAAAAGGTTTGTTATCAAACTTGGTGTAGTTCCGAGCGAGCTGGTACTATGAAGTTCTATTGTGTGTGACAATAGTGGCAACATAATTCTGGCCGAGGAATTAAGGTTTCACCAGGATACTAAAATATATATGATACTATCTCATTCAAGAATAAGTAGTGCGTGTAGACACAAAGATATGCAAATACACACAAACCTGAACATGTCAGTTTCATTGATGAAGTTTACCACATGCAAAGCATATGAATGACACCGGAAGCCATAGGTGTTAAGTGCTTGAAAATTGACTAGATTATTGACTCTAGTGCAAGTGGGAGACTGATGGGAATATGCCCTAGAGGCAATAATAAAGTTGTATTATTCATATTCCTTTGCTTCTTCGCAGCCCTTCGGGGAGCCACGTTAGAGAGTGGTGGGATATAGGTGGAGGGCGGCGAACCGGGGAGAGAGAGAGGACAGCTCGTGGCCCATGGTTGTGTTTTCTCCTCTCCTCCTAGGGGCCTTATTTATATAGAGGGGGGGTGCACCCTTACCCCTCGATCAAGGCAGCCGTAAGGCGGCCAAGGGGAGGCGAGGGCGATGGCCAGGGGAGGTGGGGACAGGGCGCCGGCCGGCCTCCACCAAACCCTAACCCTCGGGTGCCCCCACCAATCCTTATCCAATAAGGGGGCGTCTAGGGCTTAATGGGCTCCCCTCCAGAAGGGGCCCATTAAGGTGGCATGCACCTTTATTATTAATTAAAAAATTATTTAATATTTAATTCACTTAATTTATTTTAATTACTTCTAATTTAATTTATGCTGCTCTAAAACTCCTTCCGGAACTCTCCGAACGACTTTCATATTATCTTAGAACTTTTCCACCTCTCTCTTGTGAGCACATCGATGTTTTTGAATATTAGCAAAACCATCTTATAACATCACTGACCCCTTAAGCGTGTTACCCATGGTTTGAGAACACTCCAGACATTACCGAGATCCCTCTCTAGTAAATGATCATCAGCGCGACCTAGATGCCCACGATGACCCCTGTGCATTCTATGAAGATCTTTAGTCGTTGAACCATAAATGTCGATGTTCTATTCCCTTTGTTTATACGATACTTGCAATGTCCGAGATCTGATCATCGGTATCACCATACCTCATTCAATCTCGTTACTAACATGTTCTACTTAACTCATTCCCATGATATTTTATCCCCGTGACCTAGTCACATGTTGTGCAGCTTCGGATGTAATCTCACCGAGTGGACCCAGAGTATAAATCCGTCACACGGAAGAACAAATCCCGCTCTTGGTGCATACACCTCAACATACTCCATCATAATACCTGAATACACCTTTTTAGTCAGTCATTTACGGAATGATGGTTGATGCAATTGAAGCAGCCTCTAGAAGTAGTGATTACATATGACCTCACGGTCTAAGGATTATTTTACAATGCTTCTTATTATGCAACATGAACATCATGACACGATTGTGTTGTAATACTAATATTGGGTATCTCCACCATGGCATTCTCTCAATGGCATGATCTCATTATATTGTTAATTGGCATAAATGCTCCATGATCTAGAAACCTCGATCATCAGTTGACCAATGAACTAGTAATTAGAGGTTTACTAGGGACTCTAGTTTGTTTAATACCACGTGTATCAATGTTTTTGATTGATACAATTATAGCATAGTATTAAACTTATTATGAACTAATAATATATGCAAATAAGACCTTAATTATTTTTGCGTGTGCCCATGAACTAATACTGATGTCACGATCTCTCTATTAGTTATTGCTCTGGAAGAGTTTAGAAGTAATGTCTTTTCACAAATGAACCATTCGGTTCATACGCCTAAGTACATTGATCTGAATAGCACAAAGTGTCCCAGAGAAATATATCTGGAAGGTGTTTCGGAGTCCAAAGTAGTTTTAGAAACGGCATGGAGTTATTATCAAAAAAGTTCTAGAATTAATTATATAAAGGAAAAGGGGAAAGAAATAAATAAAAAGGACCTGGCCGGTTGGGCCCCATTGGGCCTCATTAATGTGGACGCCAAGCTAGCCATTGACCCCTCCCACCTACCCCCTATGGTGGCGGCGGCTCTTGCCCGTCCTCCAAGCCTTGGTGCCCCCACCCCTTTCCCTATATAAAAAAGTGATCCCTGATGCATGCAAAATACATGCATGAACTTTGTAGTTTATTGATGCATATTCCTACATATTATAATGTTATTAGTTGTTACAATCATGATTTGCATTGATTTATGGGGATTTTCCATCGATCCCCCTTATTTTGGTTATAACTCTGCAGAACAGGAAAACCTTGTTTTGTGTATTTTTACGTTTCAGGAACCTTCCCCAACTCAAATTGACCTAGGATTTTTGGGGTGTTAATATTTTATCACGAGAACCTTCTGGAGTACAAGAAGTCAACGAGGTGGGCCATGACGGCCAAACGAGCACAGGTGGCGTGGCCACCAGGCCAGACCACGCCACCCATGCCCATTTGGGCCTCGAGGCCCCGATGACGTCCATCTTCTTCTCCTGATGCTCAGCTTGACCTAAAATGCCTATATAAAGACCCACCTCGTCGTTCGCGAGAGAAGGCGGTGGAGAAACACGAAACATAGAAATAGAGGCTGTTCTAGCGAAGATCGGAAGGGGAAACACTGCCGGGATCGCCCCCGGCCGCTTCTCCAACCTCTCTGACATCAACACCATCATGAAGAGGGAGTAGTCCATCTCTGGACTATGGGTTTGTGGCTGGTGTAGTCCCGCTCTTACGCAGCCCTTTGGGAGGCCATGAGAGAGAGAGAGAGGTGAAGGTGGAGAGGGGTGGCGCACCAGGGAGAGTGGAGAGCTCCAAGGCTCATGGAAATTGTGTGATGCATCTCTCCCTGGGCCCCCCTTTATATAGTGGGGAGGAGGTGCACCTTGCCCCTCCCCCAAGGCACCTAGGGCGGCAGCCAAGGTAGAGGGGGGGTGGTGACCAGGGTGGGGCCAGGCCAGCGGGCCCCTCAAAACCCTAACCCCTAGCCCCTTTGGCCGGCTGGGCCCTAAGGGCTTGTCCCATGGCGCCCTGCCCCCTTAGTAAGGGGGCACCCTAGGGTTAATGGGCTCCTTCTCCAGGAGGGGCCCAATGAAGGTGGGATGCACTTTTAATTATTAAATAACCTTTTAATTAATATTAATTAATTAATATCAATTACATATTATTTAACTCCTCGCTACTCCGAAACACTTCCGGGCTCCATCGAAACACTTTGGATTCCACCGAAACTATTTCGGACTCTGCCAAAACTGTTTCGGACTTTATTGGAATGATTCCCTCTCTCATATTTCAACACACGATGTTTCTGAATATTATCAAAACTATCTCAAGCATCGCGAAACCTTAAGTGTGTTACCCAACGGTTCAAGAACAATACAGACATTATCGAGATCTCTCTCTGGTAAATGATCATCAATCAGATCTGGATATCCGTGATGACCCCTGTGCATTCTACAAAGTTCTTTTAGTCATTGAACCGTAAATGTTGATGTACCTTTCCCTTTGTTTCGCTGATACTAGCATAGTCCAATATTTGATCGTCGGTATCCCCATGCCTCGTTCAATCTTGTTACCGACTAATGATGTTTAACTTGTGCCGTGGTATTCCATCCCCGTGACCTGGTCACATGCTGTGCAGTTTTATGTAATCTCATCGAGTGGGCCGAGAGTATCATATATGCCATGTCGATGAACAAATCCCGCTCTTGGTTCATACACCTCTATATACTCCATTGGAGAACCCAAAAGACACCTTTTCAGTCACCCTGTTACGGTGTGACGGTTGATGCAATCAAAGCTTCCTCCAGAAGTAGTGATTAAATATAACCTCACGGTCTAAGGATTAAGTTACAACACTTTCTTCATATCGCAACGTGAACATTATGACAAGGCGCGATACTATATTTGGGTATGTCCACCATGGCATTACTCAATGGCATGATCTCATTGTCAATTGGCGTAATGTTCCATGATCAGGAAACCTCAATCATCAGTTGAACAATGAACTAGCAGTTAGAGGATTACTAGGGACTCTTATCATTTAATACCACACATATATCAATGTTTCCAATTGACATAGTTATAGCACAATATTAAACTTATTATGAACCATATGAAATATGCAAATAAGTCCTTTATTATATTCCTCTAGGGCATATTTCCTTCACATGTATCCCAAGCCTTTTGGCTATTCTCTCTCTCTCCCATGCTTGCATCAAGAAGTGCTTCGAGAAGCTTTGTTCGTGACAACGAAGCTCTGCCAATATGGTGTATATGTACGTGTATCACACATCGGAAAGGCCGGAGTCCTCGGAATTGAGAAATAAGAAGTTCATCGCCACATCCATGATCTCCATCGATTCTTCCGCATCCACTCGGTGAGAACACTCAATCGAAGTATTGATCTATATAGATGTTCCTGGGTGATTGTGATAGGTCAAAAAATTTAAATTATGCCTATGATTCCCTTCACGCACACATCGGAGCTTAGCCTCTAGGTGTCGGGGCAACGGAAGTCCGGCGACGCCATATAGTTGGCCTCATAGAAGGCGCGCGCCTACCACTCGTATAGGTAGCGACGGTCGAAGCCGTTGGGTCCCTATCGAAGTGCTCGACCATGGCGAAGAGGCAAGGAGCTTGGTAGTTGGTGGGCGGAGAGGCAACGGCAAAGAGTATGTGATCAGCAATGGCAAGGTGAAGCATAGATAAAGGAGAAGGAAGGCGTGCGGTGGAGCGCAATAACTCCGCCTCGTGCCCCTCGATTGGACGCTTGTTGCTCGCCTGAAAAGCTGGCCGATGGTACAGCTTCATTACTACGTGTGTGAGACGAGGTGTCGAAGACACCGAGAGGTGGGGCGAACCGTTTCATGCGTCCAACCCCCCCCCCCCCCCCCCCCCCCCCCGCCGCGCGGGTTGTGCGCAGTGTAGGAGTGCCGGATAGGGTAATGGGCGGATGAAGAATTGTTAGGGAGCGATTGGGCGAAATTTTATCATCCGGTGCTCGGGGGCTATCGAGGGGTCGGCTGGAGATGCACTAAGACAGTTGAAGTAACAGTTACATGTTGAAGAAGTTAGGGGTTGCACCAGAACTAAATTGAAAGCAACAACCGCATAGAAGCTGAGGTCGTTGCCTTTGCCCGAACATTAGGCATTGGGTGCGATTGATCACCTTCACTAGAAAAAAGGATAAAGCTTCTCTGACGTACAGCACTACAGCACTGGGCCGCTGATAGGTGGTTCCACTTCCACATCGACGAGTCCATATGTCCTCAACCCCACGTTCACTACTGCCTACTCCCTCCATTCCGATTTAGTTGATGTGTCGCGTCCAAGTGGGCTACTTATTCGCGTACAAGTGTTGGCCGGTCGGGTCGTCTCGATTAAATGCGAACGGAGGGAGTACGTCAGAGGATCCCCTTCCTAGAGGGTCGGAGAAGAAGAACTGCGAAGACGCGTTGCAAAATGAGGATAGGAAACAAGAACTCTCCACATGAATCCAGTTCATCATCAACTGCAAGCGTTGGCGCTGTAATTGACATCCGTTTCTTGTAGTCAGTAGACTAGAACGTACCATGGTTGCAACTTGCATTAGATCCATCGCCATGCAGTTACAAAGTTACTGAAGGCCAAGAAAGCTGCTTTACGTTAAGCAGCCCCAGATCAACTCCTCTGCCATTAAATACCACATAGTATGCCCATTTACTGTAACTCCCGTTAAAGCGATAAAATAAAGGACCCCGAGAACACACATGTGTTTTTCATTTCCTTGAACACCAGACTGGCTTTTTCATATTAGGAGCTAGACGAGAGATGGAAGATAACAGGAAGAGAACCAAGCTGCGGAAATCCCTGCAGCACTGCATTTCCAGGAAGCTCAAGAAGATCCCTCCGATTCACATCCCCGGCTCAGCCATTCCAGCAAGCATCGCCAGCAAGCGGCTACTCTCCACCTGCAGGTTCCCGCGGACCCAGTCGGTGGACATCGACCAGGCTGCCGACGACGACGACAGCAGAGGCCACGAACACGGCCACGCGGCGACGCTCTCCGACGTCGACCGCTTCCTCTTCGACAACTTCCGGTCACTCTACATACATGACCGCGACGAGAGCGGGTGCCTCTCGTCGTCACCGGCGACATCGACGTCCCTCGTTCAGCCGACTGCTGAAACATCGTCGTCGTCGGATTCAGTCACAGAAGGCGCTGGCGACATTGCCGGCGCAGGAGATGACGGCGGCACCAATAATACGGCCATAGTGTTGTTCTCCATGGACCCTTACACGGACTTCCGGAGATCTATGGAGAACATGATAAGGACGCACCATGGTCAAGAATCTCAGTCATTGGACTGGGACTTCTTGGAGGAGCTACTCTTTTACTACCTCCAGCTCAACGATCGAAGTGTGCACAAGTACATTCTCAAGGCCTTCGCTGACCTCACTGCTGGAACCAACAAGGATAGGCCGGCCCCTGGAAAACTGCACTGGGCTGACAAGAGCGCTAAGAGTACGAAAGGTTAGGACACCTGTAATATTCAAAAAAATATGTAGTTCGGCACAGGTTGTACCAGGCCATGTATTGTAGCCTCATTCGCACAGAATGTAACATAATGTAAGATATAATTTCCTGTAAAACTGGATGCAATGCATGACCAAAACGTGTTATCTACCTGTCTACGATAACCCATTTTGTTCACACCCCTCATGTTTTGCCGTTTACTTAGCTGCTTTTGATTGGTATGTCAAAATCAAGTCCAAAATCAGTTCTTACATAAGAGAAAAATATGTACACATCGTTGTGGTAATGTAGTTTTTTATTTTTAGGTATACTTTGAGATTTTGGCATGTTATAATAGTAATAATATATATTTTGTCAAAAGAAACGACATTAACTTCTCAACCACTATTTCATGTGTAGCAAATTAGTACTCAAAATACACCAGACAAACTAAGCCCATTACAAATATCAGCATATCATCTTAAGCTGGGAGCCAAAGTAACGATGAATTTTATTTCCAACTAGCATAGTACATCATAATTACATTGTTTAATTTACAGTTGATGACCCATACACATACTTCACACTATGTGCAATGCACTAACTAACTGGCATGAAGAAACCTGTAGATTCAGATGCAGATCAGCTTTCTTACGCCAAGTAAATATATAGATCAGTTATCAAAACCATTGGGGCATTTAAGCTCTCTTAGTTTGGGCTGTTAGAGCTGCTTTCCACAGGCTTCGACAGCTCTTTTTGTTCCAAGAAAGTGCACAAGCTTCGAGCTTACACTTCGCCAACAATCCCATTGGATAATTGCATGAATTCAGTGTTCTTTGGGCTTGCTGCTCGGGCATAGTCTAAAATAGGAAGCACACGCTGCATTTCAGGTGTTCACGTTTTCCACAATTTCATCTGCAGAAGCAAAACGTGATCAGAAACTCAAATAATCTTATCTACCAATGAAGATAATCAATGAAAGGGACCATTTAGGGTTACAGATTCTCAAGGCATTTGCAGGAGAGGCAAAAGCTTATCGATGTATAGCAAATAGAACAAAAGGCTCTCTAAAGAAAAAAAATTAATAAGGTTATAAAAAATCTACTTTTTCTTGCTTGAGATATTAAACAAAAAACTTGTCTTAACTAAGTGACATAATCCTAACTACAACTAGGTGTCACAGGTTGGGGCATGCAAACCAAGCATGCCCAAGCCCAAGTACTATTTGTTTCAAAATATTCATTTTCAGCCAGCCATGCGCAGAGGCCAATGATAGAATTCATTAAATATGATTATTATGCACACCTCTATGAAATGACATGCTACAAACATTTTTCAGATAATTAATGCATTGTAGAGGATGAAAATACTGCATTACTCTTGATTTTTTCAATGGACAGATGCCTAATAACGCAGACTCCTGAGGCTAGTGACAGTTATAGTGAAACGGAGGGGGTAACATCAAAACCAAATGAAGTACAGGCTCTGAAAATCTGTTGTCTATGTTCAATAAACAAAAACCACACAAGCAGCAGATCTTATATACCCTATCAACCAGCAGTGCTCACTCTAGTCTGACCATGAATAAATAAGTAGAAAACGTGTGACAGACTTAAAAAATATTAAAAAATGTATTTTAATGGAAGGAACTTGATAGGCCTTACTCTTTCAGAAAAAAATATAAGAAATGGAGAATTAAAACTTAATTCATGTTGGCAAGTTCACATTGACATTATGACATCGAGAGCTTACAGAGTGTAAAAAAAATATGGAAGGTGCAATTACTGCCAGAAGCAAAGATGATCAAAGATCATTTGTATTGAAAGGCACCAGATGTTTACACCAAAGATTATTATTCTTTCACCACAGGTTTAGCAAACTTAACGTTGAATTCTATAGTATTCTATTTTTTCCCAGAAATCAGAAGCAACGTCTACCTCCATTCTTTTTACTTGTCAATTGGACACTGGCACTATGGCATGGTCTCGGAACACACATGTGAGTGTGACTGCTGCTTTGTCTAATTATAGAGTACAAAATTTAGGGGAAAATAACAATATCAAAGTACTTTCAGTGATGAATCTGCTAAAACAATTTTCATGTGACAAATCTAAAAAAGTTCTCTACGCAATAGAGGTCAGATATTAAAACTTTGACTGCGCTTTCCAAAACAAGATCAATTGAGAAAGAAGGTAGTATTACATTGCAAGACAAATGACATGCTTCCAAAGAATAACAGAATTTCTGATCGTAAATAGTTAGGCATAAATTGTAGTCCACACTGCAACAATCATTTAATAAACATCAGAATTATAGAGCGAAACATGCCTTAAAATATGCAGCAGACGATATCATTATGTATTAGCGGCACTATATCTTCGAACAATCTGCTCATATAATGGGAGATGATTCTTGGATACAAAGACCCTGAACCTGTGCAGATGAAACAACAATTCAGGCATATCATAGGTCTAATGTTATCTGTTAATCGAGAATACAATGGAATAATGAAGCTTCACAAATTCCCAGTGCAATAACTAATGTGATTTTACCCTTCAAGAAGTGTGAGCCGCCCTGGAGAAGAAAACAGTTTTGCGATTTCTTCGAGTGAGTCTTTGATGTGCATGGTTTTCAATTTTAAGGCCTTCATAAATTCAATAAACTCTCCATACTCTGCAGTACTGAGCTTTTCTCGAGCCTAATAAGATCCATGTTAAAGGATTATTATCTCTTACAAGAGTGCAGAATAAACATATAACCAAGATAGCACTTACTCTCCAAAGCACAAAACAGAATCGAATTACAAAGAACAAGCACAAGCAGCATACCAGCTTCAAAAATTCTGGTCCAGTAATAGATACATGGCCTCCAGATCCTTCCTGAATAGCCTTATTCTTTTCACATGCTTGTTCAATAGTACTTCTCCTTGGTTGAGGTGTAGATTGTTCAGCTTGGTATCCAGGGAAATCTCTCGACTCGACACTACATGGCAATACTGAAGAGACAGTGTCTGCTACTTTAGCCTTTTTAAGCCTCAGAGACATTAAGGCATGTTCCTTCAAATGCCCATGCGTGGCTGCATGATCAGTCAAACCAACAACCTGAGAATCCTGAGACCCTTGGTCTCTTAAGGATATGGGTTGTGAAGTAGATGAACAGCCATGTTTCATAGAAAGGGTAGCGCGATTGGCAGGAGTGATCTGAGCAAACTTCATATAGTTATTTCTTCTGGTGGTTGCAGTAATTACCCGGTGCTCATTTACTGCTGCGGCAGGCTAGTAAGAGACAGAATAACATCTGTAAACCAGAGGTATGAACGGAATGTTGATCATCATGAATGCAAAGGATATATAGATGTACCGAGTCAGATAGAATCTCCTGTGGCAGACATTTGTCTCCAAGCGGGGCTATGCTATCTGCATGTAACAACATTTTTGCAATAATTAAGTGATAAATAAAAAATTCAGTACGATAGGAGATTAGCACAAAGATTAATGTCACAGATCACTGCCAATGTATTCCATCCGTCCCATAATATAAGGTGTTATTACAACCAATATACTTCTATACTGGTTGTAATAACATCTTATATTATGGGTCGAAGGGAGTAGTAATTAAGCACAGCACTTCATAGCATATAAACAAGAGCTGCAAGAAATGTCATGTTTTTCATTCCCCTTGTTACATGATATAATGCGAACCAGTCTATAATCAACATTCAATATATATTTTAAGCACGGATTAGTGTTGTGCAGCTAGACCGTGTCACCATATTATGAATCATAAAAAGTGGGTTATAAAGAGACTTTTGAGGCATCACAGGAAAAAAAGTGATGATTTTACAGCAACAGCACAACAACGCAATGCATGACTGGCACCATACCTAGGAACTAGAATATGTAGGCACAAGGGTCAGACATAAGTGTACAAATACTATTCTTTCTTCTAAATTTTTGATAGTCCGCATACTATTCGAGATTGAGTATTCAACACCTTCGAGCTCAACTTGGTTTAGTTTAGCCCAAGCTAACATACTGGTCCCACCTGCAGCGCCACTCTGTACTGCTGCCTGACCACCTTGGCACTCTCATAAACATGAACAATGGCAAACTGCTCATCCACCAGCACTGCAGATGGGACTGGCATGTCATCTTAGGTGAGAACTGGTAACACGAGGGTTGGATTTTCTGAGTTGAAATGACCGTTAAACCTTCTAAAAATTTACTCAAATATCAACCTGGTCCTTACATCTAAAACCCGCAATTGATTGCACTGCTAAGGCTGCTGGCTATAGTTTGGCAGGTAATTAAGTACTCCCTCCGTTCACTATTATGAGACCTTTCAGATTTTTTCGAAAATGCATGTATCTAGACATGTTTTAGGTGAGTTTGGTAACAAAGTTATTTCAAAGGATTAAGAATACTGTAGTTTCTGAAAATACCATGTTTTAAAATACTTTGAGGTGTTTGCCTTCAGCAAAACTGAAGTATTATATACCATGGTATTAGCGAAAACTGAACTACTTTCCAGTATAGAAATAACTGGTCTGGACTTTTTTCGGTTTTTCCAATACTGCAGTTCATTGCCTAGGCATGGAAATACTTCGTTTTTGGAATATTTGGGTACTGGAAAATCTTCATTGCCAAACGAAGCCTTAGTGTGTAGGTTCACTTATTTCGGTCCGTATCTAGTCCACATTGAAATATCTAAAAGGTCTTATAATAGTGAACGGAGGGAGTAATATATAACTCTTACTGCTGTACTCTGGATGAGATTTTTTTCACCAATTATACATATATAAAGTAGTTACAACTCCAACAAGGTCAGTCAATATGAAATATACATAAATGTGTTAATCACCATTTAAGCCCCATGTTCAGCATGCTTCAAAGTTCAAACTAGACAAATTTTGCCATAACAATTAATTTAAATACTTCAGCGGATGTCAACTTGCATTAAACGGATGAAAAAAGCAAACAAAGAGTTTCATCTCAAGATTCAAAACAGGATCCTTACCATTACAATCCATCTCTTTTGGCTCCAAAGGGTCTAAAGAAACTTTATCTCTGAAAAATCTTGTTAACGTTTGAACTACTTCCCCATACTTTGAGTAGCACTGCAAGGAAAAAATTAGTAGGCATATCTCAAAGAAGCGGGATGGAATCAACAAGTGTACCTTTATATAAGGTTTGAGCCAGTAGGACATCTGGGATTGGTAATTTGACCACACAAACCTGTAAGTCATGTGCAAGAAGCTCAGTTAATTCAAAAGGATAGATCTTAAAACATTGATTGATATATAGCTTTCTAATCACATGAGGATAGAGATAAAAAAAGCATTCGGTGTAACCATGTAATCCTTGAAATTTATATGTTAGGTTGACCTCAGATAACAGAAGCGCAAAGAACATATTGATATTTCTGGTGTTTATCCTTTTTAAGCATTATCCAAAGGATTATTAAGGGTGCCTTGTTATGCTAGGTGGATTGTATCCATGAAAGGGGACATCTGGCTCGTTTTTTCATAGTTAAATCTCAGCTCAAACAACCTCCCCTAGACAAGTTTTCTTTAATGATGTAAGTGCTAGGGCCTAGCCCATTGTATATATGTTGTAACTTTTAGATATAAATAAACATATTGATGTAGGGCTTCCCCTACTGTTTCCCAGCCAAAAAAGTATTATATATGTATACTTTAGAGGGCTAGAGCCTGGCCCTTTGGGTTGTAACTTTTATACAAAAATAGATATGTAGAACACCATATATATAGAACAGAGGAGATGCAGAGTAAATGCAGAACTGCGAAAATAAACATTTTATTGTGGCGTTATCCAATTGGGAGGTCTAGCAGAAATTTATGCATATACTTTTTGCAAGAACGTTATGATTAGATATAGACCTTTCGTCACAATAAATAATTGCTCCATAGTCATGGCGATGTCTGATGACACGTCCAACGGCCTGATTGACAGCCCTTGCTGCTTGTTGTACATACCATTCCTCTCCTGTCAAAACCTACAAAATGGTCAAAGCTCGTTACAAAAGGGAATGGAAGTAGAGGGGTGGAATTGCATTGCATGCATAAAAAACCTTATTTCAAGTTCCCATTTTTTCCTGATAAAAGCAAAATATTAGTGTCTCGAACTATCGATGTATTGAAAACGTAGATAGGAAGGTTTAAGTCCAAGAGGGCTGACTACAAATGCAACTCAAGACGGCGTAGATGGTACCTACACTGTTAAGCATGGATAAGATTAACCTCTTCCCACTGATTTATTCAAAAGGTCAAACATTACTGGAAGCACGTTTGACCAGACATCGGAAGATGAACTTGCGCAAACCCTATGCTCTTAATGTGGACTGACTAAAATCAGAGAGCAAGGCGTTTCAGGTGGCTTCTTGCTATGGAGCTTGTGGAGATCCATAATCAAGGACGGACTTCATCGGCAATGTTAGAGTGCTGCATGTGGTGTTGATCATGAATTTTGCCAGGGAGAAAACTAAGGAAAATGTGACCATAATAACTGTCTGGGAACTTGTGTTGGGTGGCATTGGAAAGAAAGGGGACTTCATATCCAGAGTGTAGGCTTCACACCATCTTCATGCATCAGCTAAACTGACGGTGCTGCCCCACAAGGAAGGTGAAGATACTGAAGGACATCTCCCCAGGACAGAACAACTGCAAATGGGGTACTAGGAGACATGGTTAGACTGGTGAGGAATAGACAGCCCTTGCTTGTTACTGGTGAGTAAATCTCGGATTAAAACACAAAAGAAAAGAAAAACAAAAGGCTTGGAAGCAGAAACTATATATCACAACCAAAAAAGGTGGAGAAGGCATTGAAACTTAATGTGGTTATAACAGGTTCATACTTAAAATAAGATTAGGAGAATCAACATAAGTAGTTTAAATGTAGTACAGAACTATTAACCTTTGTGTTTTTGTTAGATGGTGTTGCCATCTTATCCAATTTATTACGCGCATCCAAATACTCACGCTTGAGCCGAACCTGGAATAACCACAAGTTGAAAATTGCAAAGCAATAAAGGATACTGAAATTAAGCTTTATGAGTAACACAAACACACTTGAGGTATATATTTCTGAAACTTTAGAGTTTTGTCTCTCTGCACAGAAAAATAAAGGTATATACATCATGTAGTGTTCTTAGGCTAGGACGAGTAGCTGATGAACAGATATTTCTGTATGAGGTGTAAAAAGTTTATACAGGTTAAAAAGTTCAGGAGTGTAACATATTTTGTCTGGAAAAAAGGGAGAACATATTTTCAGCCTAGCTACAGCACCGATTTAAGTTCTCCAAAAACAATTGTATGTCGCATGCACCCAGACCAACATTAAAATCACCTAAGGTAGAGAATTGCCAGTGGGAAACAAAAAGACAGGGTTGTGAGGTTAAAAAGGACGCATTGTAATGTCGTGCTTTTTTCAATAAAACAGTTGTAACCCCCTCTTACTACACTACGAGATAAGGATGGTAATCACCGCAAAAAAAGGATATGTATGAGAAATAGAACAAAGAAGACCTTAGGATCAGTCGGGGTAGAGAAGGGCATTCCAGTAACTATTACAGCTCTCCCAGCACGGTCAGCAAAATCAAGGCCCTCACTAACCTGTGAAAGTACAAAATGCATACATTATGGATGTGCAATCTTTACGGCTTAGAAAAAACAACTACACTCTGGATATGCACCCTATTGTAACAATACATCCACCCTTCCAGTTAGTGTTTGATTGCTTAGCTATAGCACTACAGTTGAACGGGTTTCTCTGTTTATTCATACTCATAGGGCCACAAATAAGCATCACCTATTCGCAGCCCTGTTTTAGTACAGGACTACATCATTCATAAAACTGTGGCCCTACAAGCTTGAAGCTTCTATTAGCACTACATCATTCATTCTCTATAGGCATTGAACCCTTAAACAAATTTTGTCTTCTGACACAAAGAAAATGACTACGCATAAGAATTCTAAAATTATACTAATAGATCAAATAGCACAGTCAGACTACCTGCAAAAGTAATAGTACAGTCCAACTTAGGACAAAATTATTTAACAAAAAGAAACATGAAGCTTTTGGCAGAAGAAGAAAACTGAAATCCAGATTTCACTGTAAGCTAAAGAAGAAAACAGCAGAAGCTGTTAGAATGAAGAACAAACTTTGCCGCGGCAAACTGCAAAGAAAATTGCCCCAGAAGTAGAAGAATCACGTAGTTTTGCTGCATAGTCCTGCAACATCAAATGGTATCGAGTTATTATCTGAGCCAACAAGAATTTGAATTCACGTGGCAATTAATAAATGATCACATAACCTCAATTGCATCTGGAAAGTTTGATGACTGTCTAGGCTCTATAACTGGCTGCTTGTACTTGCACATTCTCTGCCAATATGTGTTCTGATCCACTGAATGTTCATGCTTCTGCAAAGGATTGAAAATGCTCAAGGACGAATACCACAAATGGTTGGGAATAACTCATGGCAATTATACAGACCCTGTTTTTCCAGAAGTCGATACACTTGTCCATCATGGAATATGAAGGAAAGAAAACAAGGAGTCCATCTGGTACCATACGGGCAAAATTAACTGCAAAACAAGCACATACATCAAATGCGTACAGCAGATAATTCAAAATACAAACAGCTGCATACTGTAAGAACGCCTTACTTATAACAGTACCCAATTCTTGTTTGTATTTTTCAGTCTCACGTGTTCGATAAGAAGAATTAAGTGGATGCCCGGAAGGCCCCACAGGCACAACTCCAACCCAGATTTGATCTGGAGAAATGACATGGGGATTCTCTAGCCTGACTGGAAACTCACTGGGTTCATGGAAACATATTGCTTTGGCATCAATTAGAGAACAAACATAAAAGAAAAGCTTTGAGTGATATTAAGTAAAGCAGAATTGAACTGGAGTTTTACTTACAGGTTTAATTCCATGGCAAGTGACTCTAAGGGAGATAAAGTTCCAGATGTTAATATAATGGAGCGTACACCCAACTTGAGAAATTCCTCCATAGCAAGCCCTGGGTTAAAACACCACCAACTAAGAGTCCTTGAGGCCTTACCTGCAAATACATGAAAACGTAGATTGCTGAAAATACAACCAGCTGATTATTGAGGGGACTAACTGAAGACAAGATATTTAGTACTAAATGTAATTTTCTTCATTTCTATGAATGCAAAGAATTACGGAACTGTTTCGCAGTCAATGAAGTTATGCACGCAGCTTAAAACTAAGCGAGTAACAAAGAAAAAGACATGTTGTATGCTTTAGTAGAACTTCATGGCAGATTATGTGGCTTCCACCACCATTAATTAATTAAATAAAGACATTATAATTAAGCTTATGTTGCAGGTATGACATAAAAGGAACTACATAAGTGACAGCAACAAATCAGATGAAAGTATTGAATACAATATATGATTATGAGTCACTGTCTCATGGAGCCATGCCAAAATGAAAGCTGATAATATAATGAACACACATGGTATAAAATTACAGGTACATTCACTTACCAAAAACTTGCAACGAGTCACCAGACGCTTGTCGAGATTCATTCACATGAAACTGGAAATAAAAGTATTAAAATCTGGTTGTAAGAGTACACAATTTTCAATAAAGTACTCAAGCTTAAACTGCAAAGCATGAAAAGAGGCTGGATGACAAGACTAATAAGATAGTCAGACTAGAAGAATTTGCATATGTCATTATCGTACATATACTGGATGTGTATGACTCATTGACCAATAATAAAAATGAGAAATAGCACTTATGTAAGGTAGAGAAACTTACACGATAATACTTCGCATGGCTTTGACCACCACCCCTAAAAATTATGTCAAGCATGTCTCTAATTGTTTCCAACCTAGACACTGTGGACTTTGCCTTAGCACCAGCTTTAGTTTCACCAGAATTTCCTGAATATGTAGGAATAAAACATCAGAGCTCAGCTACTTTGCATAACACAACATGACTCTAGAAAGATCAGAAATTGAAAGATTTTGATGTTAACTACTCCATCAAGAAGATAACTGCATTCAGAAGGAAAAAAAAGGAAACACGGAAAAGACAATTACCTTCCTCCAGTAGTAAAGAAGCGCTATCAATAGTTTCAATTAGCTTTTTGGATGTTTCAGACGTAATATTCAGTTCAGAGAGGAACTCGTATATGTAAATCCCAGGTTTTGTGTAACCCAGCTCCTTGGATTCAATTACCAACTCACTGATTTTTTTCTCAAGTGCCATTAAAAGAGCTGGAAAGGAGTTCAACAATAAATATGAGGAAAACTCACTTTCACAATCATCAAATTGAAAGTTAATGATGTGAGAACTTCAGGTAACCTTTGAGGATAGCATAGTTTTCTGGGTCAAATTGTTTATCAGCAGAATTTTCAATGGACCTCTTGAATGAACACAGTTGGATGCATTCTTGAGCTTCCGCAATGCAAGAAGTGAGGCTATTGGGAAGCAAGTCAAAAGAGGCAGCATCTGCACATATACTCTCCTGCATAAAAAAGTTAATGCAAATTCAAAACAAAACATGTATATACTACAAGAAATATATGTTATTGCAAGTCAATCTTCAAACTTCAAGGTTAAAGTGCATTTAGAGAGTTCAATTACTACGTCAAAACGATATTCTGCGCTTATTTCCCTACCAGGTTGTGTGCTTCATCAAATATAAGTACTGCATTGTCCCATGGTATGCCACTTAAAGAACGTCGATTTCCTGGATCAATAAGATAGTTATAAGGAGCAAATAAAATATCAACAGACTTGGAAAGTTCCCGGGAGATGTAATATGGACACCTACATTGAAAAAAAAAATAGCAAATGTCAGTCTGGAAAATGTGTGGTTTCAGTGTCTGCATTTAGTGTGAGTCAGGAAGAACGAAATATAAAACTTACGGGCCCTTAGTTCTCCCAATATTAACCAAGTCTTCAATGTCAAAAGGCTCATTTCCAAGCTCATTGTTGCTTTTCATGTATTCTGTAAGAAATGGTGTTCATGGGTAAGCATGTGGTTACTTAACAAATAATATTCATCTTATTGGAAAAGGGCCATATCTAAGTTGGAGAGAACATAACATCTTCCTTGAAGGGCAATTACATGCATCAAACTATACATTGGTAATTACATGCATCAAACTATACATTGGTAATTACATGCATCAAGATCAAGATATACACTGGCAATAACAGCAACACACCTTGTACAAATTAAAAAGCTCGGAATCAGGGTTGCAAGGTTTCATCGCTGCTTTTTATTTTTATTTTGTGTAGAGCCAATTTTAAGGACGTATATAGCAAGAAGATGCAGTTGCACTTACCAGAGACAATGTTGTTATGACGGCACCTTCGCTTCTTACAGAGGAACTGGCAACCATTGTTCTGTGCTTTTCCCCGGAGTTTGCTCACTTCCTCATGGATGCACATCTGCTCACGGGAGCCCAGCACTGCCATTTTCGGCCTGTGAAATGTTACACACCAAAAATCAACTACCGGCATTGAAGGGGGCTACCTGATTCAGTCCAAACTAGAACTGGAGCTTTAGGTGCATCTCTAGACCTCAACAACGAGACATTCATGACAAATTACTAAACAGCATAGGTATCAACACAATTAGCACTATAATAAGAAAAAAAGGGGTTGGCGGAAAAATGTAATTGATCAGAGGTTAAGGTATTGACCTGTAGCTGGTGGCCTTGAGCTCCTTGATGACCTGCCGGAGCTGGCTATGCGTCCGGGAGGCATAGATAATCACGGGGTACGGCGACACCGGGGTCGAAGAGGCCCCCGACTGCTGGCTTCCTGATGGTTGGCTGCCTCCCCCGCCCCCGCCCCGAAGAAACTCCCCGAAGGTCCGCCGCCACGCGAGCGTAGAGCAGAGCAGGCAGAGAGTCTTCCCCGTCCCCGTCGGACTCTCGAGGAGCGCATTATTACCCTGTACATCAATAAGGCGATGCAGTCGGAACGGAGCCAGAGAAGAAATGGAAGAGTCGGCGGCGCAGGGTAGGGTTTGGGGGGCTCAGGGATTGGGCAGTTACCTGCTGCAGGGACTGGAGGACACGGTCCATGTAGGTGATCTGGCAGTCGTAGGCGTCGAAGGGGAAGTCGACGTCGACGCCGCGGATGCTGTAGACCGGCATTGCGGCGGCCGGAGGGGAAGGGGGAGATGGGGGAGTGGGCGGGAGTATACGGGGAAATCAGGGCGGCGCCGCCAAAACTAAAAGGGAAGGGGTTTGTGGTTGTGGCGTGTGGACGGTTGTCAGACCCTGCTGGCTGTCTGAAGAAATGCAATCTTCAGTTAATTTCAAATTTGTCATAGACTAGTTTTTTGACAGAATACGGAATGCACATTTGCAGCACCCGAGGAACAGTGCTCCTGTTTTTTGAAATAACAGAAAACTATACTTATGTGTTTTAAAAAATCGTAAAAGTTGTTTCGTGAATGCGTACGTGAATACTTGCGTGTAGAAGGTTGTCAGACCCTGATCCCTGTCTGAAGAAATGCAGTGTTCAGTTAAGCACAGTATCCCGTAAGGCCAGCCATTTTTTTCTTTATAGTTTCAAATTTCTCATAGACTGGTTTTTTGACAGAATACAGAATGCACATTTGCAGCACCCGAGGACCAGTGCTTCTGTTTTTTGAAAAAACAGAAAATTGTACTTATATGTGTTTTAGAAAAATCATAAATTTGTTCCGTGAATACGTACACATGTAGTGAATACTCGCATGATTTTTTGGTACAAATTGGGTTGTATTTCAAACTATTGAAAAAACTTGTGGTTGTATATAAGGAAAGAAAACTCAGATTTTTTGTCATAAATTTATCTTTTTCTATAGCTCAAAATATAACATATCTATAGCACCTTCGGAATGTGTATATGTATGCTTGTAATTGTTTTTGGATTTTGGAGTCCTAGGAATATGTTTTTCACTGTTTTCGAAAAAAAGGAGCACTAGTGTCCGAGTGACGAGGGTTTAGCTCGGCAAATGTCCTAGATGAAGGACTTAGGATCGGGGAGATAGGGCGTCGGATAAACTCGAAGGTAAAGTTTAGTCGAAAAGGGTGTGTGTCGAAAGTAAACTTGGGTGTTCAACCTGGATTGCTTTCAATCTGGCCTACACCGTCCCCTCCTGGCCCCTATATATAGATGGCCAGGTCTCGAGGATCGGGTAGGGTTCGATACAGATTACAATATCGACATACGGTAGGAACTCGTACTCGACTATCATTACAATTGGGCCTAGCTATACGGGCCTCAGGGGTACTCAACTAACGGGCTCTATTAACTATACCCTTGTCAGTAGCCCCTGAGATTCTACCAGAATTGCAGATTCGGGTTGAATCTTTAATCTTCGACTTGATCAATTCTTCAACTTCTTATCTTCGAATCTTCGACTTGGTCTTTCGACTTATTTTCATGATACTCTTTTTGCAAGGGGTTTTGATGAACAAGCCTGACAACTCTGACGGATCAAGAGGTCAGTTAACTGTCGGAACAGATACTTGTCACCTACTTCAAATTCAATCCCCTTGGATTTGAATTCGGAATACCGGTCAAACCCATTCTTTTCCCGCATTTAGGACTTACAAAGAATGAATCCCAGTGATTCTCAGGGTACCCAGTGCGTCCACCAGGATTTTCTTCGCGTCGTAGACACGGATACATTCCAGCAGAGCGCATCCATGTGCGTATACCAGGCCACACAGGACGGATCCCGGGGTCTTACCTTCGTGACAAGTCACGGCATTCGAGTTACGTTGCGATAACGCAACTCGAGAATCTTATGTCGCAGTCAAATTTTGACTGAAAATATCCGGGTTTCTTCAACCATAAAACTCGCTCCCGATGGGAGTAACACTCCTGCACTTCTCCAACTCTAATGCTTTACCAAGAAATATCGTCGGGTGCGCGCTCAGCGCTCCCGATGGGAGTAGCCCCCGAGGCTATAGTCGAAAAAGACTTTTTCGAGTATAGGCTCAAAATATAGTGTAGTCCATCATACTTCAACTCGAGATACTTCAACTCGAGATACTTTTAAGGACATCTTGTCGTCGAATACTAATTCACCACTTTAGAGAGTAGTTGTATTCACCATTTTTTAAAATAGCAGCCCCCATGGCTATAATCGAAACTCCTTCGTATACAGTCTTGTGCACCTATTTTGCACTTGTCGGCGCCATCTTTCTTCTTTCTTATATTATCTTCTTTATGACATCGATGAGTACGTCACTCTGTACCATTGCAAACCGTTGCGTGGGCAGTACTGTAAATTTAATTTTTGACCGTTAGTGGGCTTACTGTTTCCTATCTTTGCGCCACGTCTCAGCCCACGATCCTTCTCCCGGAAGATATATAAGGGGGATCGTGGGGAATCTTACTGTTTACCAGCTCTTTCTCTCCGCCACCGCCGCCATTGTCGATCTTGCTTCTTTCTCCTTTCGTGCATAGCCCCCAGGCACAGATTTGATAGTTCCTCGCTTTCCTCCTCCGTGGTCTTTCTCTTCCTGCCCACGAGTTCCTTCGTGGGCTTTTCTTTGTTTACGGTGTGCAGCTTCACCAGCTCACACCTAACTCTCTTCTGCACATAGCGTGTTTTGTGACTCTTTGCGAGTCATTTTTGGGCATTGAGCCCCACTTTTTTCTCTGGAGGTCAATCTTTCGGCTCTGCCCCAATGTTGCGTTGGCTAGAAAACTCGAACTGGGCGGAGCCGTCGTTTCTGTGCGCCCTGAAGCACAATACCTTGAATTTTCTATGGCCGCATCTGTCCAAGGGTGGAGGACCAAGTGGTTCTATATCAAGGACCGTAAATCCTCTCCTGAAGATGAATACGGCCTACCTCCTTTTGATGCTTCCCAGGAGGTAAAGAAATTGGCGTCGTGGGATACGCTCCCCTCAGATGCGGAAGTCGAACAAATTCTTCCTCTTCTGTCTCGCATCAAGGCTTTAAAAGGAGGTCAAAGAGGCGCTTTGTCGGGTATTCAACTCATGGCGTTTTTCATTCAACGTCGAGTTCAACCCCTACAACACCGCCTTACCAAATTTTGGAGTTACTCCGGCTTGGAAGACCCTACCCGCGTCTCTGAAGATCTGATATCGAAAGAAGATGTCGACAAGCGGGTCAGGAGTCTCACCAAGCTCACCAAGGATCATGCAGTTGCCGATTTGACTGCTGATTTCTTTGACTCCGTACACCCTCTTCCTGAGGTATATATCTACTTACTTCTTGGCTTCTTGTTGTCAATTTTTGTGTTTCTCAAACTATGTTTTCCTTTTCCTTACTTACTCTAGTAACGCATTCGCGTGCAGGGACACCAATTTCTCCTCTCGCGCCCCCCTCTTCCAAAGGCAGGGCCCCTTCCGGCTGATCTGGCCATGTCTGTATCTGAAGCCCCCGAGGCTGATGATAATCAGGACGGAGATGATGCCGAAGAATCAGAAGAGGATACTAGTTCGTCGACATCGCTTCCTCTTGTGCGGCCTGAAGACACTGGCTTGGACAAGAAGAGGAAACGAGTCGATGAATTTGCTTCTTCGAGTTCCTCTTTGCAACAAGCAGTTACGGAGAAATCTCCTGTCTTGACAGAAGATATGGATCTCTTCGATCTCCTGGCGTCGTAAGTGTTTTATTTGAGTTCTTCATTTGCATTATTCTTGTCTTGTTTCTGTAGTATGGCATATAACGTACTTTTTTCTTTATAGAGATGACGAAGAGCCGCCAAAAGATGATTCAACTGCTCCTTTGATGTCGCCAATGACCGCTGCCGAGCCCCCTGCGCCATTTGCCGCACCGAGGGTTGATCTAGTTGAGATTATAGGGGGGTTTTTCTAGTCGTTTTGATCACTCAAAGATTTACACATATATCTGAACCTTGCAACCATAAAACTTGTCTGTTTTACCTCATTTCTACCAGTGTTGCACCAACATTTTACATCATTTGATCCTTTGTCACAGATCAGTGCGCCAAGGCACTTAATTCTACAAGTCAGAGCAATTCAAACATCAGCTCAAGCCACCAGGAATGGAGGAGTACATCTTGAGGAGCAAGAAAGAAGCCAACGGCAGAAACAGGCTGCCACGGCACAAATGGACAAGAAAAACGGAAAAGCAGACTAGCAGCTGCCGCCACCTTTTTCCCTCTACTCCTCTACGCTTCAGCAGATACACCATCCCATCCCGCATCCATCCATCGCCACAGCGCCACACAGCCACTCCATCCATCCACCACTCCACAAAAATCTTCCTCCTCCATAGTCCAACACACCGAAACCTTCACCTTTTCCACCCACTTTTCCCTCTACTCCTCTGCTGCAACAAGATCAGATCAACGGCGCAAGCAAGAACACCATGAACACCACTAAGAACACCTCCAAGAACTTCAAGATGGACAAGGCTCGAAGGATCTGAAGGCCAAAGCTCTTCTTCATCCCTCTTCATCCTCTGCCACGACAGCAACATCTCTGCCTTCTTCAATTTCTCTGCCACGGCAAGCCTTCGGTGACCAACAGCAACCTCTCTCTCCTCTCCCCCATGCTCTGTGATCTGATTTGTGTTGATCTTGCACTGTAAAACAGTTTGAACCTTGTCCTGGATCTTTGCTATGGTTTGAGTGACACACTCTATTGTAAACTCCAAGATTACTGTGATTTCTGTGTTGCATCTGCTTGATCTGTTAGGTGCAAGACTAGCCTCTGCATCTAGTCCCAAAAATGCATCCCTGCCTCACTTGCTCGTTTGTCCTTTGTTTCCTTGCCTGACAAACAAGAAACAGTGGATTTGTTATGTTAAAAACTTCCAACCTAAAACCTCCTGTTACTTTTCTGTTTAAAACACCAAAAACCCCACTTTTCTGCTTAGCTTCTGGAAATTAGGAAATAGTCTCATTTGTGTTGATCCCTGTGGAGACGACTAGAAAAACCCCCCTATAATCTCAACTAGATCAAAATTGGCGCCGTTGCCGGGGATCAACTTTTGATTGTTTCCTTAGATTACAGTAGACTAAGCTGTGTAAATACTTGTTCCAATTTGCAATCTTTGATTGTCTGTTTTAATGACTTGTCTGTGATCAAGCTTAGAACTTTTATTAGGGGATTTAGTTCACTAACCCTTGATCAAGTTCTTGTCTGTAATTGTGTGTAGAACAATGATTTCATCTAATCTCCGTGGGAATTCAGTTGATGCAGTCCTCTGAAGATTCTCCACTAGCCCCATTTGATCCTGAGCCAGAGAGGACTTTGTTTGCAAGAAAGAGAGCAGCTTCTGAAGTTTCTGCTGAAGATTTGGAAACCTCTGTCTCAGATTTGGAATCGTCATCCTCAGATTTCAGCATGGGTGATAAGAAGTTGAGAGATTTGTGGATTCCCAAGGACCAGATCAACAATGCAGATGTGATTATGCCTGCAATACAAGCAAACAACTGGAAATCAAGCCAGCTCTGATCAATATGGTGCAACATAATCCCTTCAAAGGTTCTGCTTTGGAGAGCCCCCATGAGCATATCAGAAACTTTCTGGAGTACTGCAACACTTTGAAGCACAATGGTGTTCCTCCTGAAGCCATCAGGATGCAATTGTTTCCCTTCTCACTGTCTGGACTTGCAAAAGTTTGGTTCCACTCTCTTCCTATTCACTGCAGAGACACATGGGAACATGTTCTTCAAGCCTTCTTTGAGAGATATTTCCCTCCAACCAAAGCAGCTGAGTGCAGAGACAAGATAACAAGATTTGTGCAATATGAAGGAGAAAGCCTGTATGATACTTGGCAGAGATACCAAGGTCTCATCAGGATGTGTCCCAACCATGGCCAGGAGCAATGGCTCATCTTGCAAACCTTCTACAAGGGTTTGACAGAGCAAACCAGATCATTTGTTGACTCAGCTGCTGGAGGTGGAATCATGAACAAGACCCTTGATGAAGCTACTGAGTTGATTGAGAGCATGGCATCACACAACTTCTCCTGGACAAATGAAAGAGCTATCCACCCCAACAATCAGCTGCAGATTCAGTCAAGTGGCCAGAATGCTTTGGAAGCCAAGTTGGAGAGTTTAACAACTCAGCTTGCCCAGCTCATGACAGAAAGAAACAGCCAAGCTTTGGTTCCTGTCAACCAAGTTACTTCTGCCTGTGCAATTTGTGGAAAAGAAGGCCATTCTCTCATGGAATGTACCTTGTCTGCACCTCCTGAAGCCATGATATCAGAGGTGAACTATGCCTAGAACCAAGGGCCATATTCCCAAAGTTACAACCCCTCTTGGAGAAACCACCCCAACCTTTCTTACAAGAGCAATAATCAGCAAAGTTACCCAGCACCAGGGCAGCAGCACTATGCCCAAGCATCCCAGCAGAGTTACCATCAGCCTGGACAACAAAATTTCAGACCCCAAGGTCAAGTGCAACACCCACAACAACAACACCACCCAGTACATCAGCAAACTACTTCATCCAGCAGTAGCAGCCAATCTGAGCTTGGAGAAATGATGAAGCTACAGAAGGAAATGTTCAGTGGAATGCAAGAAACTATGAAAATGCAATCTGAACTTTTCTACAAGACTATGCAGCAACTCACTGCTGGAATCCAGACCAACAACATTGGAAAACAAGCTGAAGGAAAACTGCCAGCCCAAGCAGAGAAAAACCCAAAACAGTGTGGTGCCCTTTCCACTACTGAAGTTATTGATGCAGTCACCACTAGGAGTGGGGTGAACACTGAACCCTTACTCAAAACCACACCAAATGTCACGTATGTTGCTCCACAGAGAAGACCCACCGTGCAGCAACAAACACCTCCAGAAATTGTTCTGCCAAGGCAGGAAAAATCAACAGGACAGCCTGCCCAGACAGAAAACCCTGCCAAGGCACAGATTTCTGCCACAGAACCAACAGAGAAGCCTTTGTTGATGAAAGTGCCATTTCCAGAGAGATTGGACAAGACCAAGGAGGAGAAGCAATACTCTAAATTCCTTGAGACCATGAAGGAAGTGCAAATCACCATCCCCATCTTGGATGCAGTGTTGCACATTCCCCTATATGCAAAGTTTTTCAAAGATCTGATCACAAGGAAGAGGACTTTGGACAGCCCTGAGTTAGTAGCCTTGACAGAAGATTGCAGTGCTGTGATCTTGAACCACATGCCCAAGAAGCTACAAGACCCTGGAAGTTTCAGCATTCCCTGTGTAGTGGGAAGAAAAACCTTCACAGCCCTTTGTGACTTAGGTTCCTCTGTGAGTGTGTTACCCTCTGCTGCAAGCCAGATTCAGCAGCTGGGAACGTTGAAGCCTACCCCAATGACACTTCAACTTGCTGATAGAACCTTGAGAAAACCAGTAGGAGTCCTTGAAGATGTGCCAGTCCAAGTTGGCAACTTTGCATATCCTGTGGACTTTGTTGTGCTAGAGATGGAAGACAATGCTGAATCAATGATTCTAGGCAGGCCATTCTTGGCAACTGCTGGTGCCATCATTGATGTCAAAGGTGGAACCCTCAAATTACAATTTGGATCAGAGCAAGCTGAATTCAGCATGAAACATGCCACTCACTTACCCAATGTTCCTGAACATTGCCATTCCATTGATGTTGTTGAAAGAAGTGTGCTAGAAACTTTGCCAGAACCTGAGCAAGAAGAGCCTGAAGCTCAAGTCTTTGTTACTGCTGAAACCACCAATGTACAGCAGCTCTGTGAAGTGAAAATTTGTGAAATTGTACCTGTGTCAAGTGCAAGAGAATCAGCTCATCTAGCTCACCATTCTGTTGTGGAGCTCAAAGAATTGCCTTCCCATCTGAAATACTCATTCTTGGAGAAGGAAAAGTTACACCCTGTGATTATTAGTTCTGCCCTTTCAAGTGAGCAAGAAGAAAGTCTTCTGTCTATTCTGAAGCTGTACAAGAATGTCATTGGATATTCCATTGATGACATCATTGGCATTAGTGAGAAAGTGTGTTCTCACAGGATCCACTTAGAAGAAGGCAGCAAGCCAACAAGAGAAGGACAGAGGAGACTAAACCCTGCTATGCAAGATGTAGTAAAGAAGGAAGTTCTGAAATTGTTAAAGGCTGGAATGATATACCCCATCTCTGACAGTGAGTGGGTGAGTCCTATCCACATTGTGCCCAAGAAAGGTGGCTACACTGTTGTTGAAAATGAAGAAGGAAGGCTCATGACCACAAGACCTGTTACAGGATGGAGGATGGTGAATGACTTCAGAAAATTGAACAAAGCTACAAGAAAAGATCACTTCCCTCTGCCATTCATGGACCAGATGCTAGAGAGACTTGCTGGCCAGAAGTACTACTGCTACCTTGATGGTTACTCTGGATTTCTGCAGATTCCAATCCACCCTTCTGACCAAGACAAGACCACATTCACCTGCCCATATGGAACCTTTGCTTACAAAAGGCTACCATTTGGCCTTTGCAATGCTCCAGGCACCTTCCAGAGATGCATGATGTCCATATTTTCTGATTACATTGAGAAGATTATGGAAGTTTTCATGGATGATTTCACTGTGTATGGAAAAGACTTCGAAGCCTGCTTGAAGAACCTCACCTTAGTCCTTCACAGATGCTCTGAGCAAAATTTGATTCTGAACTGGGAAAAATGTCACTTCCTTGTCTCTGAAGGCATTGTGTTGGGCCACCTTGTGTCTGCTAGAGGAATTGAGGTGGACAAGGCAAAGGTAGATGTGATTGCCAAGCTACCTCCTCCTGAAAATGTGAAGGGAATTCAAAGCTTCCTGGGCCATGCTGGCTTCTACAGGAGGTTTATCAAGAACTTCTCCTATCTTGCCAAGCCACTCACCAATCTCCTGAATCATGAAGTGAAGTTTGTGTTTGATGACACTTGTTTGCAAGCATTCAACCAATTGAAAAATGCTCTCATCACAGCCCCTGTTGTCCAACCTCCTGACTGGACACTGCCATTTGAACTTATGTGTGATGCAAGTGACTTTGCTGTTGGAGCAGTCCTTGGCCAGAGGAAAGACAAAGCTGTACATGTTATACATTATGCAAGCAAGACTTTGGATGATGCTCAGATCAATTACACCACCACAGAGAAAGAGCTGCTTGCTGTTGTGTTCTCATTTGATAAGTTTAGACCATACCTGGTTGGACACAAGTGCATTGTCTACACAGACCATGCAGCAATCAGATATTTAGTGAGCAAAAAGGATGCTAAACCAAGGCTCATCAGATGGATCCTCCTGCTCCAAGAGTTTGACATAGAAATTAGAGACAAGAAAGGGTCAGAGAACTCAGTTGCTGATCACTTGTCCAGAATCAACATTGATGAAAACAGAGAGATTCAAGACTTGATGCCAGGAGAACAGCTCATGGCAGTCAGTGCCACTTCACCTTGGTATGCTGACTTTGTGAACTTCCTAGCTTGTGATATTGTGCCAGCAGATCTCTCCTACCAGCAAAAGAAAAAATTCCTCCATGATGTCAAGAGTTACTATTGGGATGAACCTTTTCTGTACAAACATTGTGCTGATGGCATTGTGAGAAGGTGTGTTCCCTCTGATGAAAAAGGTGATGTGATGTTCCAATGCCATTCAGGATTGTATGGAGGACATGCTGGAGTGTTCAAGACTCAAGCCAAGATTTTGCAAGCTGGCTTCTTTTGGCCAAGTATGTTCAGAGATGTTCATGAGCACATAATGAAGTGTGATCCTTGTCAAAGAGCAGGAAAGATGTCAAAGAGAAATGAAATGCCCCAAACAGGAATCTTGGAAGTGGAATTGTTTGATGTTTGGGGAGTTGATTTTGTTGGACCCTTGCCATCTTCTCAAGGCTACAAGCATATTTTAGTTGCTGTTGACTATGTGTCAAAATGGGTTGAAGCCATTCCCACTGTTAATGCTGATGCCAAGGCAGTTTGTAGAATGTTCAAGACTGTCATTTTCCCAAGATTTGGAGTGCCAAGAGTTGTAATCAGTGATGGTGGTGCTCACTTCAATAATGACCAGTTTGAGAAGCTTCTGACCAAGTATGGAGTGAAGAATCACAGAGTGACAACTCCTTATCATCCGCAGGCCAATGGCCAAGTGGAGTTGTCAAACAGGGAAATCAAGCAAATCTTGGAGAAAGTTGTGTCCAAGACCAGAGGAGATTGGTCAATGAAATTGCCCGACACTTTGTGGGCTTACAGGACAGCATACAAGACACCCATTGGCATGTCACCTTTCAGAATTGTCTATGGCAAGGCTTGCCATCTGCCAGTCGAATTGGAGCACAGAGCGCATTGGGCAATCAGGAAGCTGAACTTGGACATTGGCAAAGCAGGAAACATGAGGAAACTGCAGTTGTGTGAGCTTGAAGAGCTCAGGAATGATTCCTATGAAAGTTCAAAGATTTACAAGGAGAAGACCAAGAAATGGCATGACTCCCACATTCTGAGAAGGGAATTCAAGGAAGGGCAGTCAGTGCTGGTGTATGATTCCAAGTTACACTTATTCTCTGGAAAGTTCAAGTCCAGATGGTTTGGCCCTTGTGTTATCAAGAAAGATCTAGGCCATGGTGCCTTTGAGGTTTATAGCTCAGCTGAGGGAACATTCAAAGTAAATGGCCAGAGGCTGAAGCACTACAGGATTGGAGATTTGATTGAAAACCAAGTTGAAGAAGATGATGAACCAGAGGATGGCTCCAATGCATCCTCTACCCATGCAAACCAGTGATGATGAAGCTATAGTCAAGCTAGTGACTTTAAACAAGCTCTCTTCCAGGAGGAAACCTGGTATCCCTTGTATCATATATTTCCCTTTCACCTTTTTATGTTTTTGCCTTGTGTGTTTGTTTCTTTTTGTTGTTTCAGTGATAACTTGGATGAGGAGAAAGATTGCTTGTTGATTAACAAGGCAGAGAAGCAGGAAAACCATCAGGTGAACACTTTCCATTTCCACACATTTGTTAAAATCTGAATCAGAATATACTATACTGTTGGTTGATCTTGTGTGAAAGTACTCTGTTAAGGAATGAATCAATTTCGCTTGCTTGGACCTGAAAATATCACCTTGCATGCTACTGTGTATTTTGCTTTGAATCTGCTTATAACTCTTGCAAATGCTTTGTTCAGAGCCTAGTTCCACTTTAGAACCTTTGTATGTCTCTACTCAAAGAACCTGTGAAACATCAGTATATTTGTTAATTGCCCTAAGAATGAAGTTCATGATCCATTTCTTAGCCCCTAACCAATTGCATCAGTTGCATTTTTTGCATTAGCAAACATGATCTCTGGATTGTGATTTGTGAAGCACTAACATATTAACAGAAAGGAAAAAGTTTAGCATTAGCAACCATGATCTCTGGATTGTGGTGTGTGAAGCACTAACCTGATGATGCTAAGTAAAACTTGTTGTAAATACCCAAAGCACTAGCACCTATGATCCTGGGATTGTAGTGTGTGAAGCACTAACTAAGTTGACCCATCAAGCTAAGTTACTAACTGACTAACTTGTCTATGCATTAGCCTATTATGTTCCTGGGAACTGTAATAGGTGAAGCACTAATTTTGCATTACATATTGGGCTATGTACTGGATCTTGAGTTTTCAATCTCAGAGTCAATTACTTTATACTCATGTGTCCATGTTGTTTGATCTAGACATACTCAAATTCTCTTGTGAAACTTGTTTTTGAATTGGCAATTGCAAGATTTATCTGCATTGAGTCAGCAATGTCCCTCATCATGCTCTGTTACATTTTGTTTGTTACAATGCACCATTCTTTACTTGAGGACAAGCAAAGGTTTTGGTCTGAGGGTTTTGATCACTCAAAGATTTACACATATATCTGAACCTTGCAACCATAAAACTTGTCTGTTTTACCTCATTTCTACCAGTGTTGCACCAACATTTTACATCATTTGATCCTTTGTCACAGATCAGTGCGCCAAGGCACTTAATTCTACAAGTCAGAGCAATTCAAACATCAGCTCAAGCCACCAGGAATGGAGGAGTACATCTTGAGGAGCAAGAAAGAAGCCAACGGCAGAAACAGGCTGCCACGGCACAAATGGACAAGAAAAACGGAAAAGCAGACTAGCAGCTGCCGCCACCTTTTTCCCTCTACTCCTCTACGCTTCAGCAGATACACCATCCCATCCCGCATCCATCCATCGCCACAGCGCCACACAGCCACTCCATCCATCCACCACTCCACAAAAATCTTCCTCCTCCATAGTCCAACACACCGAAACCTTCACCTTTTCCACCCACTTTTCCCTCTACTCCTCTGCTGCAACAAGATCAGATCAACGGCGCAAGCAAGAACACCATGAACACCACTAAGAACACCTCCAAGAACTTCAAGATGGACAAGGCTCGAAGGATCTGAAGGCCAAAGCTCTTCTTCATCCCTCTTCATCCTCTGCCACGACAGCAACATCTCTGCCTTCTTCAATTTCTCTGCCACGGCAAGCCTTCGGTGACCAACAGCAACCTCTCTCTCCTCTCCCCCATGCTCTGTGATCTGATTTGTGTTGATCTTGCACTGTAAAACAGTTTGAACCTTGTCCTGGATCTTTGCTATGGTTTGAGTGACACACTCTATTGTAAACTCCAAGATTACTGTGATTTCTGTGTTGCATCTGCTTGATCTGTTAGGTGCAAGACTAGCCTCTGCATCTAGTCCCAAAAATGCATCCCTGCCTCACTTGCTCGTTTGTCCTTTGTTTCCTTGCCTGACAAACAAGAAACAGTGGATTTGTTATGTTAAAAACTTCCAACCTAAAACCTCCTGTTACTTTTCTGTTTAAAACACCAAAAACCCCACTTTTCTGCTTAGCTTCTGGAAATTAGGAAATAGTCTCATTTGTGTTGATCCCTGTGGAGACGACTAGAAAAACCCCCCTATAATCTCAACTAGATCAAAATTAAGACCGTTGCCGGGGAATCATAAAACAAAATTGTCTGAACCTTGCAACCATAAAACTTCTGGACAAGCAAATCTTTTGATCACTCAAAGATTTACACATATATCTGAACCTTGCAACCATAAAACTTGTCTGTTTTACCTCATTTCTACCAGTGTTGCACCAACATTTTACATCATTTGATCCTTTGTCACAGATCAGTGCGCCAAGGCACTTAATTCTACAAGTCAGAGCAATTCAAACATCAGCTCAAGCCACCAGGAATGGAGGAGTACATCTTGAGGAGCAAGAAAGAATCCAACGGCAGAAACAGGCTGCCACGGCACAAATGGACAAGAAAAACGGAAAAGCAGACTAGCAGCTGCCGCCACCTTTTTCCCTCTACTCCTCTACGCTTCAGCAGATACACCATCCCATCCCGCATCCATCCATCGCCGCAGCACCACACAGCCACTCCATCCATCCACCACTCCACAAAAATCTTCCTCCTCCATAGTCCAACACACCGAAACCTTCACCTTTTCCACCCACTTTTCCCTCTACTCCTCTGCTGCAACAAGATCAGATCAACGGCGCAAGCAAGAACACCATGAACACCACTAAGAACACCTCCAAGAACTTCAAGATGGACAAGGCTCGAAGGATCTGAAGGCCAAAGCTCTTCTTCATCCCTCTTCATCCTCTGCCACGACAGCAACATCTCTGCCTTCTTCAATTTCTCTGCCACGGCAAGCCTTCGGTGACCAACAGCAACCTCTCTCTCCTCTCCCCCATGCTCTGTGATCTGATTTGTGTTGATCTTGCACTGTAAAACAGTTTTGAACCTTGTCCTGGATCTTTGCTATAGTTTGAGTGACACACTCTATTGTAAACTCCAAGATTACTGTGATTTTCTGTGTTGCATCTGCTTGATCTGTTAGGTGCAAGACTAGCCTCTGCATCTAGTCCCAAAAATGCATCCCTGCCTCACTTGCTCGTTTGTCCTTTGTTTCCTTGCCTGACAAACAAGAAACAGTGGATTTGTTTATGTTAAAAACTTCCAACCTAAAACCTCCTGTTACTTTTCTGTTTAAAACACCAAAAACCCCACTTTTCTGCTTAGCTTCTGGAAATTAGGAAATAGTCTCATTTGTGTTGATCCCTGTGGAGACGACTAGAAAAACCCCCCTATAATCTCAACTAGATCAAAATTGGCGCCGTTGCCGGGGATCTAACTTTTGATTGTTCCTTAGATTACAGTAGACTAAGCTGTGTAAATACTTGTTCCAATTTGCAATCTTTGATTGTCTGTTTTAATGACTTGTCTGTGATCAAGCTTAGAACTTATTATTAGGGATTTAGTTCACTAACCCTTGATCAAGTTCTTGTCTGTAATTGTGTGTAGAACAATGATTTCATACTAATCTCCGTGGGAATTCAGTTGATGCAGTCCTCTGAAGATTCTCCACTAGCCCCATTTGATCCTGAGCCAGAGAGAGACTTTGTTTGCAAGAAAGAGAGCAGCTTCTGAAGTTTCTGCTGAAGATTGGAAACCTCTGTCTCAGATTTGGAACGTCATCCTCAGATTTAGCATGGGTTGATAAGAAGTTGAGAGATTTGTGGATTCCCAAGGACCAGATCAACAATGCAGATGTGATTATGCCTGGCAATACAAGCAAACAACTGGGAAATCAAGCCAGCTCTGATCAATATGGTGCAACATAATCCCTTCAAAGGGTTCTGCTTTTGGAGAGCCCCCATGAGCATATCAGAAACTTTCTGGAGTACTGCAACACTTTGAAGCACAATGGTGTTCCTCCTGAAGCCATCAGGATGCAATTGTTTCCCTTCTCACTGTCTGGACTTGCAAAGTTTGGTTCCACTCTCTTCCTATTCACTGCAGAGACACATGGGAACATGTTCTTCAAGCCTTCTTTGAGAGATATTTCCCTCCAACCAAAGCAGCTGAGTGCAGAGACAAGATAACAAGATTTGTGCAATATGAAGGAGAAGCCTGTATGATACTTGGCAGAGATACCAAGGTCTCATCAGGATGTGTCCCAACCATGGCCAGGAGCAATGGCTCATCTTGCAAACCTCTACAAGGGTTGACAGAGCAAACCAGATCATTTGTTGACTCAGCTGCTGGAGGTGGAATCATGAACAAGACCTTGATGAAGTACTGAGTTGATTGAGAGCATGGCATCACACAACTTCTCCTGGACAAATGAAAGAGCTGTCCACCCCAACAATCAGCTGCAGATTCAGTCAAGTGGCCAGAATGCTTTGGAAGCCAAGTTGGAGAGTTTAACAACTCAGCTTGCCCAGCTCATGACAGAAAGAAACAGCCAAGCTTTGGTTCCTGTCAACCAAGTTACTTCTGCCTGTGCAATTTGTGGAAAAGAAGGCCATTCTCTCATGGAATGTACCTTGTCTGCACCTCCTGAAGCCATGATATCAGAGGTGAACTATGCCCAGAATCAAGGGCCATATTCCCAAAGTTACAACCCCTCTTGGAGAAACCACCCCAACCTTTCTTACAAGAGCAATAATCAGCAAAGTTACCCAGCACCAGGGCAGCAGCACTATGCCCAAGCATCCCAGCAGAGTTACCATCAGCCTGGACAACAAAATTTCAGACCCCAAGGTCAAGTGCAACACCCACAACAACAACACCACCCAGTACATCAGCAAACTACTTCATCCAGCAGTAGCAGCCAATCTGAGCTTGGAGAAATGATGAAGCTACAGAAGGAAATGTTCAGTGGAATGCAAGAAACTATGAAAATGCAATCTGAACTTTTCTACAAGACTATGCAGCAACTCACTGCTGGAATCCAGACCAACAACATTGGAAAACAAGCTGAAGGAAAACTGCCAGCCCAAGCAGAGAAAAACCCAAAACAGTGTGGTGCCCTTTCCACTACTGAAGTTATTGATGCAGTCACCACTAGGAGTGGGGTGAACACTGAACCCTTACTCAAAACCCCACCAAATGTCACTATGTTGCTCCACAGAGAAGACCCACCGTGCAGCAACAAACACCTCCAGAAATTGTTCTGCCAAGGCAGGAAAAATCAACAGGACAGCCTGCCCAGACAGAAAACCCTGCCAAGGCACAGATTCTGCCACAGAACCAACAGAGAAGCCTTTGTTGATGAAAGTGCCATTTCCAGAGAGATTGGACAAGACCAAGGAGGAGAAGCAATACTCTAAATTCCTTGAGACCATGAAGGAAGTGCAAATCACCATCCCCATCTTGGATGCAGTGTTGCACATTCCCCTATATGCAAAGTTTTTCAAAGATCTGATCACAAGGAAGAGGACTTTGGACAGCCCTGAGTTAGTAGCCTTGACAGAAGATTGCAGTGCTGTGATCTTGAACCACATGCCCAAGAAGCTACAAGACCCTGGAAGTTTCAGCATTCCCTGTGTAGTGGGAAGAAAAACCTTCACAGCCCTTTGTGACTTAGGTTCCTCTGTGAGTGTGTTACCCTCTGCTGCAAGCCAGATTCAGCAGCTGGGAACGTTGAAGCCTACCCCAATGACACTTCAACTTGCTGATAGAACCTTGAGAAAACCAGTAGGAGTCCTTGAAGATGTGCCAGTCCAAGTTGGCAACTTTGCATATCCTGTGGACTTTGTTGTGCTAGAGATGGAAGACAATGCTGAATCAATGATTCTAGGCAGGCCATTCTTGGCAACTGCTGGTGCCATCATTGATGTCAAAGGTGGAACCCTCAAATTACAATTTGGATCAGAGCAAGCTGAATTCAGCATGAAACATGCCACTCACTTACCCAATGTTCCTGAACATTGCCATTCCATTGATGTTGTTGAAAGAAGTGTGCTAGAAACTTTGCCAGAACCTGAGCAAGAAGAGCCTGAAGCTCAAGTCTTTGTTACTGCTGAAACCACCAATGTACAGCAGCTCTGTGAAGTGAAAATTTGTGAAATTGTACCTGTGTCAAGTGCAAGAGAACCAGCTCATCTAGCTCACCATTCTGTTGTGGAGCTCAAAGAATTGCCTTCCCATCTGAAATACTCATTCTTGGAGAAGGAAAAGTTACACCCTGTGATTATTAGTTCTGCCCTTTCAAGTGAGCAAGAAGAAAGTCTTCTGTCTATTCTGAAGCTGTACAAGAATGTCATTGGATATTCCATTGATGACATCATTGGCATTAGTGAGAAAGTGTGTTCTCACAGGATCCACTTAGAAGAAGGCAGCAAGCCAACAAGAGAAGGACAGAGGAGACTAAACCCTGCTATGCAAGATGTAGTAAAAGGAAGTTCTGAAATTGTTAAAGGCTGGAATGATATACCCCATCTCTGACAGTGAGTGGGTGAGTCCTATCCACATTGTGCCCAAGAAAGGTGGCTACACTGTTGTTGAAAATGAAGAAGGAAGGCTCATGACCACAAGACCTGTTACAGGATGGAGGATGGTGAATGACTTCAGAAAATTGAACAAAGCTACAAGAAAAGATCACTTCCCTCTGCCATTCATGGACCAGATGCTAGAGAGACTTGCTGGCCAGAAGTACTACTGCTACCTACCTTGATGGTTACTCTGGATTTCTGCAGATTCCAATCCACCCTTCTGACCAAGACAAGACCACATTCACCTGCCCATATGGAACCTTTGCTTACAAAAGGCTACCATTTGGCCTTTGCAATGCTCCAGGCACCTTCCAGAGATGCATGATGTCCATATTTTCTGATTACATTGAGAAGATTATGGAAGTTTTCATGGATGATTTCACTGTGTATGGAAAAGACTTCGAAGCCTGCTTGAAGAACCTCACCTTAGTCCTTCACAGATGCTCT